>JBBGZY010000291.1:6055000-6760000 GCA_037952925.1 Lithobates clamitans
GTCAGAGCTAGAAGAAGAGGGACAAGGAGGTGTATGGTAAGGGGGAGAAAGAAGAGAGGGGATGGGTGAAAACGGTGGGAAAGGAGCACTGCGGGTAGGTAGGGTACTATACACAAGGTACAATAGATGGCCCTCAGTTATATACCATGAGATATCAACACCTAAACAGCCAGCCCCAATTTTGACAAATTTAGCAAGACAGTTACAGCTGATGTGCTTATATAGGGAAAAAGCCCCACTGACCGGCACCTTCCAAAAAAAAAAAAAAACTTTACTACAGTATGTAGTAGAGGTGGTCATCCTCAGTGGTCTCACAATTTGATTCAATTACGATTATCCTGTCAACAATTAGATTTGATTCTGCGATGCATCACGATTGCTGCCCATGGTTTTCTTCAACAAATTCAAGCAGTCAGAAGAACTGAACAATGGAAGAATCAAAGGAAGGATGGAGGAGTCTGGGAATAGGGAAGGAGGAATCCATGAATAGGAAAGGAAGGATGGAGGAGTCTGGGGATAGAACTAAAGGATGGAGGGTCAAGAGATGAGATTTGAAAGATGGTGGAATTCATGGATGGAGAATGGAAGAGTCCGGGGATAGGGAAGGAGGAATTCATAAATAGGAAAGAAAGGATGGAAGAATCCGAGGATAGGAATGGAAGGCTGGAAGAGTCCAGCAATATTATTTGATGGGGGGAGGGGGTTGATGGGAACAGAAGGATGGAGGGGTCCAGAGATAAGAATGGGTGGGACCTCAGATTGTTCAAGGTAACATAGGGTAGGGGTTGGAGACTGTGAATGGAGGTGGGGTGGGTGAGGGTGGTGAATATGCAGTGGCCATTGGTTTGAATGGGGAGGTGTAAGAGGAATGGGTTGGGAGCCATGTTTGGGTGATCTGGGGTTAGTGACCGGGAGCAGTTTGAGACCTATAAAAGGTGGGGTGGGGGGAGGAACGGGCTGTGGCGGACATCAGGCAGTTTGACAGAGAGCTGGGGAACATGCTGTCATATCTGCATTAAAAACAAAATAATGTGAGCGTTGTATGATTAATTAGTAGCTAGCACACAGTGAATATACAACCTTTAATAGACAATAAAACGAAAAACGGTGTGCAGCGCTTTGCGGTGATAAATGTACAAAAGAATCTTATTAAGTAGTGAACAACTATAGTCCTGAAATATATATAAATCCGTGATATGATTGAAAAATCTTATGTTTATTCAAAGTAATTCCAGTGCTAAGTGTGCTGTGTTCAAGCCATTCGTCAGAAATCATCGTACCTGTACTTTGAAGTTTTCTTCTTCGGTATGGCTACTCCTCGGCATGTTGTAAGTGAGTAGGTCTGATTCAGTTTGGAAAAAAAATGTAATGATGCAATGGTTTGCACAGTGTAAACTGTACTCTGTCCTTATGCTACAACAGGGCAGGTGGCCAAAGAGATGGAATAAGTGAAAATAGAGGCCTCTTGCAGGGAAAATAGATAGAAGTGTAAGTTGGTTCTGCTTAATGTTGGCAAACATTGGAAAGTGGGTGTACATCTCATCCTTTGTGTATGAAGAAATAACTACCAGTGTCACCGTTGTTCTATTAAATAAAAAGAAAAAATGTGGCTCCTTGTTCTGGATGATTTGGACATGCCAAGAACACCAAGTAAATGACATGGTGGGTTCATGTATCACTATCTGCAAATTTCTGTAATCAGATCTAGTCTGTAATTTGTACAACCACTCATTCCATTCAGAAAAGTAAATACTGTGGAATCCATTACTATTTAGAGCAGGAATCAGTAAGGGGAGATAAGAGGATTGCAGTGTCTCACGCGATTTGACTGTGCGCTCGTTAGGTCTGCATCTACTTCACTTGTAAGCCCCTCGTGGCTCGCCTGATGTCCCAGGCTCTCTTCTTGATTACACTGTCAGTTTTACTTAGCTCTAATAGGCTGTGAGATCTCTCGCTGTTACATGGATACAATCCAGTTGGCTCAATGTTGTTAGCTAGCTGCACCTTACGGTCACTGCAGCCACTCAAAGCAGGTTTCCTTTACTCTTTGCCACTTTGGAAATGTATTGCTTATTGTATTCAACCTGCTAATTAAAAAACTGAGAAAACAGTCAGAATAATGCTATAATATCTCTTTCAGTTTAAATTTAGACCAAAGCGCCCATCCTCCAACCAACTTATTTAAAAGAGCTGTGATGGACTGAATACAAAGGTTTAACTTGTGATTGTATCTAATATTGTTTCGGGGTCAGGTCAGAAAGAAAACATTTTTTTCTACTGCTATTCCTGCATTGGACAGCATGATGGCCAAGTGGTTAGCACTTATGCCCTACAGCCTTCGTGTTTCAATGTGGTCCAGGTGGTCTGGCTTCCTCCATCCTCAGGAAACCTGGTGGGAGAATAGTTGACTTTTAAAACTTTGAAGCAGAATATGAAATGATTTTGAATGTTTTTGTGTAGCTTAAAGTCAAGAAAATGCCACTGAGTTCGGTCTTCACATTTTTTTAAATCTCTGTAACTTAATAATAATTGCAAAGTCAAATAGTTTTTTCTTTTAAGATAAACATGTTATACTTACCTGCTCTGTGCAATAGTTTTGAATGGAGCAGACTGGATCCTCCTCTTTTCAGGTTCCCTGCCAGAGCTCCTGGCTTCTCCTCCTTCTTAGCGTACCACCATAAGCAGCAGCTTCCTACCTGCGGGCTTGATCCTGAGCCACGCTGTCTGTGTCTATAGACACAGACAGTGCAGCCTAACCCCTCCCCCAATCCTCATCACAGAATTTTATTGACAGCAGCAGGAGCTAATGGCTCCAACTGCTATCATTTTGCCCTGTGAGGAGGGAGAGAGCGGAGAGAGCTTCTGCCCTTGGGCACAGCAAAGGACTAAGATCAGGCTCAGGTAGAGCTGCACGATTCTGGATAAAATGAGAATCACAATTTTTTTTTTTTTTGCTTAGAATAGAGATCATGATTCTCAGTGTAACATCATCTTTCATATTATACAAAAAAAATGGGCTAACTTTACTGTTTTATTTTTTTTATTCACTGAAGTGTATTTTTTCCCAAAAAATTGCGTTTGAAAGACCGTTACGCAAATACAGTGTGACATAAAATATTTCAACAACCGTCATTTTATTCTCTAAGGTCTCTGCTAAAACTATATATATAATTTTTGGGGGTTCTAAGTAATTTTCTAGCAAAGAATGTTAACTTGTAAGCAACAAGTGTCAGTAAAAGGCTTATTCTTTAAGTGGTTAAACTGACCTCATTTGCAGGCCGAAGTTCATCCCTTTGATCTAAAAGAACGGAGATACATTTCTATCTCTCAGTGCTGAGCAATGTTGTGATAAACTTTGCCATCTGCTCTTCCTTTTTTTTTTTTTTTTTTTTTTTTTTTTTTGACAGCTCTAATCAGAGAGTTACTTTGCACTGTTTACATAAATCGTGGTAATGCTGGATTAAGATCGTGAGGGGGGGGAGGGGGTTGAATAGAGATTGCAATTTCTTTTTTATTGATTAACCGTGCAGTTCTAGGCTCAGGAAAGTATAAGTGTGTGTGTGTGGGGGGGGGGGGGGGGTGCATAGTAACCAATCAGCTTCTAACTTCAGCTTGTTTAATTAAGTTTTGACAATAAAACCTGGAAGCTGATTGGTCACTATGCACAACTGCACCAGATTCTGCATGCCCCAGTTTAAATAAATCTCCCCAGTGTTTAAATATCTGCATTGTAAAGTAATAATGCCTTCTGGTAAGAACACTAGTATAAAGTTATAAACTGGGCTCTGATGACTTCAATACACATCCCCCAGGAAGCTACACTTTTATCTTATTTAGGGAAAGCTCTGTAAACTATTTAAAGTGTGATGAAAAAAATAAGGGAATCAATTTGTGGGGAGGGTTTTGTACATTAGGCTTTGCCTGTGGAAAGACACTAAAATTGCTCTGAATACTAAGCTGCTGTAAGATTAAAAAGGCTTTTGGAATGATTCAAGTGGCCAGCTATGGATATGTACAGATTAAATAGACGCAGGAAAAGTATTTTTACATACAGCTTACGCTTACAAGAACTTCATACTTCATAATGTATACTTTTCTTTCAAACCCATTTTATCAAAATATATCCTAAATGTTTTGGAATTTTTTTCGGCTGTCATCTAGTAACCACAGAAGCACATATTGCAGCTCCTAGAGTTAAGTGGAAATTCAGTAGTTAGTTGAAAGTTTTTTTTCTTCAGAATATCCACTCTCTGTGTGTAACAAATGTTCAATCTTCTTGTTAAAGTGGGTGCAAAGCCTAAACATTTTTTTACCTTATTGCATTCCTTGCATGAAGATAAAAGATGTTTAGACATCAGTGTCCCCCATCACCACCCTTTTACTTACCTGAACCCTCATTTAATCCAGCGCTGTGCACATCGGCAGCTCTTCCCTCCTGTCACTTCCTGGTCTCTCAGCTTTGCCGAGGTAGTGGGAGCCAATGGCTGTCAATCAAAGCCAGTGATGAAGGAGCATGGGGGGGGGCGCGAGTCAATAAACGCAGACAGTGAGGCTTGAAGGCAAGCCTGCATAAGTGCCCCCATAAAAAGCAGCTTTCTATGGGGCACTCGGTGGAGGGGAGGAGCCAGAAGTTCCGGCAGGGGACCTGCGAAAAGGAGGTTCGGGGCTGTAATGCGCAATTCCGTTGCTCAGAACAGGTAAGTTCAAACCTATTTATTGTTTGTTTTTTGTTTTTGTCCTGCAGGGTAACAGCCGCCGCGCTCCCGTGGGGGCGTGCATCGCGGTGATTGGTGGTGCAGTGTGTCAGTCTGACACACCACTACACCGATTTCGGTAAAGATCCTCCGACAGAGGCTCTTTACCACGTGATCAGCCGCGTCGAATCACGGCTGATCATGATGTAAACAGGAAGAGCCGTTGATCAGCTTTTCCTCACTGGCGTCTGACAGATGCGAGTATAGCAGAGCTGATCGGCAGCTCTCCTGATGGGGGGGGGGGGTGTGTGCTGATTGTTTATCAGCGCAGCCCCCCCTCGGATGCCCACACTGGACACCAGGGAAGCCGCCAGGACCACCAGGGAAGCAGCTAACATGTGGATGGCCAGGTACATCCCCCATGGCCATCCACATGTGCAAATTAATGCCCAAGATATGTCAATCAGTGCCCACAAATGGGCACTGACTGGCACCTCTATGGCACAAGTAAAATCAGTAATGCCCAGCAATGCCACCCATCAGTGCCCATCCGTGCCACCCATCAGTACCACCCATAAGTACCCATCAGTGCCACCCATAATTACCCATCAGCGCCGCCTACAAGTGCCAATCAGTGCCACCTATAAGTGCCGCCTATCAGTACCCATCATCAGTGCCCATCAGGGCCACCTCTCAGTGGCACCTCATTGGTGCCATCTCATCGGTGCCCATCAGTGCAGCCATATCAGTGCCTGTCAGTGCAGCCATATTAGTGCCCGTCATTGAAGAAGAAAACATACTTATTTACAAAAAATTTTAATAGAAACAAAGAAAAACTTTTTTTTTTCCTCAAAATTTTCGGTCTTTTTTTATTTGTTGCGCAAAAAATAAAAATCGCAGAGGTGATCAAATACCACCAAAAGAAAGCTCTATTTGTGGGAACAAAATGATAAAAAAATTTGTTTGAGTACAGCGTAGCATGACCACGCAATTATCATTCAAATTGCGACAGCAGAAAATTGGCTTGGGCAGGAAGGTGTATAAGTGCCTGGTATTGAAGTGGTTAAAATCACTGTTTGTGTCCCAGTTGAAGTTCCTCTGTTGTGGTCATACATACTGTAAAACTCACACTGTAAGAAAAGGACAACTTTTGTTAAAGAATGAAGAAGGGTCAAAATGTCATTCAGGAACTCCTGCTGGGGAGATTTTCTCTTGTCATTTGTATCTTTGTCATATTTTCATTTCTGTCTGTATTCCCATTTAAAATTGTTTCTTAATTCAAATACCAGAGACTCAAACCCAAGGGTCCTGTCACACGAGTGTTCCGTTTGTATCATTTAGTTCAGTCACATTTTTTCAAAGAATAAACAGATCAGTTTGTCATCCATTTCTCATCAGTTGTACATCAGTTTTTTTTGCTTTTTGTTACATCCACTACCAATGCAACGGATGCAAAACAGACCTTTTTTTTTCTTAATGGAAGAAAGATAGGGCTTTGATTTGTTTTAAAAAAGGATGTCGATGGAAGCGGATGTAAAAGGCTGTAAATAGATGATTATCTGTTTACATCCGTTTTTCCATAGAGAGGCATCGATGTCCGTCTTTTTCATCCATCAACGGATGAATACAAAAAACGGGCAAACTGAACCCCGTGTGAAAGGGGCCCAAAGCTGGACATACACAGATACAACCACAATTCCAAAATGGTTGGGACGACGTGTAACGGCTACATAAATGCAATGAATTGCAAATCTCCTAAACTCTAAATTAAGATTTTATTCACAATGGAAAATGTAAAACAAAACATATCAAATGTTTAAACTGTGAAAATGGTAATTTTTTTTAATTGATGGCAGCAACACATCTCAGAAAAGTTGGGACGGGGCCATGCTTACCACAAGGTAGCATCCCCTCTTCTTTTAACAACACTCTGTAAATGTCTGGAAACTGAGGAGACCAGTTGCTGGAATTTTGAGAGAGGAATGTGGCCCATTCTTGCCTGATATAGTATTTTCATATCAAGATGCGCCAAATATTTTCAATTGGTGAAAGGTCTGGACTGCAGGCAGGACACTTAAGTACCTGGACTCTTTTGCTACGAAGCCATGCTGTTGTCATAGATGCAGTATGCAGTTTAACATAGTGATGCACCAAAAATTATCAGACAAAAATGGGGTTTTCTGCGTTTTGCCGAAAGAAAAAAAAAACTGCCCATAATGGCTGCCGAAAACAGTTGCGATTTTACAATGATTTTTGCCACGATTTTACCTTGCTTTATGGTGTGTTTTTCATAGGTTCTTGCTGCGCTTTCAATGCATTTCAATGGGGAGGTATGTTTTTGGTTGCATTTTTTTTAACTGAGCAAATATGTACCAAAATTGCAGCAAATGTGATTTTTTTATATATATATATATATATATATATGTATGTGTGTGTGTGTATGTATGTATGTATGTATGTATGTATATATATATATATATATATATATATATATATATATATATATATATATATATATATATATGTATATATGTATATATGTATATATGTATATATGTATATATATATATATATATATATATATATATATATATATATATATATATATATATATATATATATATATTCTTTGCAATTTTAAGTTGCGAAACGTTATTCTGAAATTCTTTGACAATTTAGCTTTTTACTGATTGGTGAACCTCTGCTCATCTTTACCTCTGAGACACTCTGACTCTCTAAGATGCTCTTTTTATACCCAATCATGTTACTGAACTGTTGTCAAGTAACCTGATTGGTTGCAAAATGTTCTTCCAGCTCTTTCTTGTTGGTACCACATACTTTGTAAAATTTTTGTTCCAACTTGTTGCTGCCATAAATTTTTTTCTTACAGTTTCTTAGTACAGTACAGTACAGTTACAGTACATCTTCTTAGTTTAAACATTTGATATGTTTTCTATTGTCTGTTATGAATAAAATATGGGTTTAGGAGATCTGCAAATCATTGCATTCTGTTTTTATGTAGATTTTACACCACGTCCCAACTTTTTTGAACTTAAAGCAGAACTCCGGGCAATTTTTTTTTTCCTTGTCCTTGTTGCTGATCTCCTACCTTCACCAAGTATGTCATCCATGTTCTTCTGAGCTCTGTATTTCCTCTGTAATAGACTGCTGAACTTGCTGAAAAAAAGTTATTGCCTGGTGACTTCCTGTTTGTAAGATCACTGGCTGCTAGTCCTCCCTTAACCTCAGCCAGCGGTCTGACACGCCCAGTTGTAGTCCTCTGAAAGTGAGCAGGGAGTTCTATCTCCTGTAGTGGGTGGAGGGGGTCTCACAGCCCCCAGTCTGTGCCGCCCATAGAGGAGGTGTCCTTGTCTCTCCTCCCTCCTAATCCTCTGCTCCTGCCAGCAATCCACCCCCACTCCACCTCCACTCGGTTCCCTGCTGTGTCAGGTATTGTATATGAGAACAGCGATCGCTGATGATGCGCTGGTATTATGATTGACAGCGCACTCTTCTTATACCGGCGGGAGGCGGGACATCAGCGATCGGTGTTCTCTGGAAATCCCCACTGTGTCATACAAGTGATTTCTGATAATAATCCCCGCTCTACACTGGTGGTCCCATGGTGGACATGGTAGTCCCTGAAATGGGACACTCCTGGTCCCTGAAATGGGGCACTGGTGGTCCCTGACATGCGGCACTAGTGGTCCCTGACTTGGTCCCTGAAATGGGGCACTGGTGGTCCCTGACGTGCGGCACTGGTGGTCCCTGACATGGTCCCTGACATTGGGCACTGGTGGTTCCTGAGGAGCTGCACTGGTGGTCATTGCACTGCTTTGCATTTATAAGGCTGTAACCTATCATGCCGTGTGTTATGTATGGCTTACTGGCTGCAGAATGAGGGGTGTGATTTATGTTGAAGTGGGCGAGTTCACATATACAAGCCTAGTGTACCTCCCACATTCACTCCCATACCAAGAATTCATGGGAAATGTAGGCTGATTACAGTTAGAGAGAGAAGAGGATATGATGCAATCACTGTTCTAACACCTTCTCCTTACTAGAATACAGGCTGCATTTCTTTAATCACAGAGCTGACTCAAAATTAAATCGGTCATCTCTTAAAAATCTCTTGAAAATTCTGGAGTTCTGCCCGCAGGCAGTTATAGATGTCTAGAGGGGTGGCTTATGCCTCTTGGGGATGTCTGCTCCTCACAGCTACCAGAGCTACTACAGAATTATACACACACTTTGCCGTATGGGCTCTCTTACTCCAATTGCTGCATTCTCAATCATGTAGTTACAATAGAAATGCAACAGAGTAGGACTGATTTATTTATTTTTTTATTGCCATGGCAGGGTACAAACATGGGAACTCAAGACTTGAAAGCGCTTCACTGGAATCCCTGAGGAACTAGAATTAGATTTGGATGTTTCAACCTCTTTAAATAAAATGAATGGGGTTTACTCAGAGTCCTTCCAATGGAAAATGGGAAAAATATGATTTATTATCTCTAGAGCAGGGAAAAAAAACAGCAAAAAACAACAAACATGTTACACTTACTTACCTGATCTGTGGAGTGGTTTTGCACAGAGCAGCCCCAATACTCCTCTTCTCTGGTCCCCTGCCGACGCCCCTGCTGAGTGTCACCAGAGCAAGCAGCTTGGTCTGTGGGCACCCGAGCTCCTGAGCCATTGCTCTGTGTCCCTTCACGCACAGAACTGTGGCTTGGCCCTATACCCTCTCTCTCCTCATTGGCCCACTGGCTGTGATTGATGTGTCTCAGCCAATGAGGAGGGAGAGTCCCCGGAGAACTGAGGCTCTCGTGCACATCACTGGATCGAGATGGTGCTCAGGTAAGTATAAAGAGGGGCTTGGGTTGGGGAAGCTACACCCAGAAGGTTTTTTACCTTATTGCCTAGAATGCATTAGGGTAAAAAAAAAAAAAAACCTTCTGCCTTTTTAGAACCACTTTAAACATTCCATCAGTTCATAAACAACAAATACTTGGCTATAAAGGCTGAAGTTCACCTTTTTGTGACAAGTTACATCTTTCACATTTTTCTGTTCTACAACAGTGTGTTGCTTGTGCATCAATCTGTGGTATGTGACTTTATTTTGCAAATGGGAGCAGTAAATGCAGTTTTCAGTTAGACCTGTAGGTACACGCCCTTCTATTGGACTGGTGTTGGGCATACCAGCAGGTTATTGGTAGCTTATGGGTCTAACCCTTGACGTACATCAAGAGTATTTGACACCACTATTCCTTATGAAATAAGCGTGGGAGGTTGAAGTAATTTGCTGGGGCAAGGTTCATGTCTTCCTTTGGAAGTCTCCATTAAAAATTTACTTTGGAACCCTCCTTGCTTAGTAAGAGGACCACAGTTAAAGCGCTTGATGTTAACCTAAGCTTCAGATTGTACGTAGTTAGACATATTGTTCTATTTATTCTTTCATGGTATGGTAGCAATCATTTTGTTTTCTTTTCCTGCTCAAACGAAGCGTCATAACTGATGTCAAGCCATAGTGTCCAATTGCACACCATATTTTTGCCATGTAGACTGCATATGATTTTTTTTTTTTTTTTTTATGACCTGTGATGATACACTGCCTTTTATTAGTAATGTGGATGATTTTATTGATGTAAGTTCTATTAGTCAGGATGTCCTAGCATATTCTGTATGTGAACTATATTCCGTACAATTATGTTTCCTCTGAAAGGAGGGGAAAAACGTGAACTGTAGGTAATGTAAGCAGCAATTGAATATATATTAATATATTATTGCTCTTAATGATTTCCCAAAAAAATGAAAAAAAAAGTCACTGAAATCCCAGCAGCATTGTCACCCTGTGCAGCCGCTGTAGCTTCAAGGACTATAGGGCTGCATCATCAAGGGAGAGTTATCAACGTAGGCTGGAACTGGTAGATGGAGACAGAATTTAGAGTGGTAGCAGCTTTCCTTATTCTACTGGCCCTTCTAGTCTAAGACAAGATACTGTATACCCACAGCCACACCAACAGTCTTATGAGCCTAAACACAGCCTGGGTCTGTAGGTACGAGGTTCTGTTGGCTGTGCCAGAGAAAAGACTTTTGAAGTCACAGTGACTAAGAAGTACAGAAATAAAGCACTCCATGGACAAGGAATCATCAGCCTCTGAATACTCACCTGTCCGGTGTGCAGTGTGTAAAAACATTGCTTTTTTAAAGCTCTGTGCCCAATATTGGCGCAGGGGTAGACAAAAGGAACCACAGCAGCGAGAGGGAACTTTCAAACACAATTATGCCGCGTACACACGATCGGAATTTCCGTCGGAAAAACCTTGGATGGTTTTTCCAACCGAATTCCGCTCAAGCTTGCCTTGCATACACACGGTCACACAAGTTCTCGGAACTTTCGACCGCCAAGAACGCGGTGATGTACAACACTACGACAAGCCGAGAAAATGTAGTTCAATGCCTCTGAGCATGCGTCGAATTGTTTCCGAGCATATGTAGGAATTTTGCGCGTCGGAATTGGTACAGATGATCGGAATTTCCGATAGGAACTTTTTCCGTCTGAAAAATAGAGAACCTGCTCTCAATCTTTTGCTGGCGGAAATTCCGCCAGCAAATGTCCTATGGAGCATACACACGGTCGGAATTGCCAACCAAAAGCTCACATCGGACTTTTGCTGGTGGAATTTCCGATCGTCTGTACGGGGCATTAGAATTGTTGGTTAACAACAGCACCAGGAGCTAGTCAAGAGAGAAGATTCGTCTTCTTTATTAGATTGGTGACGGTTTTAAAATGATGTTTACAGAAATGTCAAAATGTCATGGATTTGGGATGGTCATTTGAAAATCCGATATTGATTTTTCAGAGCTAAGCAATGATGATTATCTGAAAGGTTCTGCAATTTATTTTTCATTGACATGTTTCATATCTACATTCTACATACACCAAAGTAGACTGTTCTCTGTCACCAGTATTAAGAATGACTACATAATGTAAGTTGTCCATTTTATTTATTGTGGTTTTCCAGCCTGTTTGTGCTGCAGTACTTTTCCTGTGTTTGGAAGTTATAAGTCATCTTCCTGTACATTCAGTGGCTGTCCGTGGCAATCATACAACCTTCTTTCTGATGTAAAAAGACAGCCAGTGTCTGCTGAAGTGAATAACGTAAGGCTCTAATGGTTTATTTTATATTCATCTGTGACTAGCATGCCTGAGAACTGGGGAATGCAGTAAACATCTGGCCTGTCATTAAGACACATGCTTTTATCAGAGCTTGGCATGGCTAGCCTCTGACAAAATGTTCTTACGTAACCGCTTGTCTGCTTGGCTTGTGCACTAGGCAGTCAGAATGGGAAACAGAATGCTTTATGCTGAGACCAGTCACTGCAGTGCAGCTCATGGCTATTTCACAGGAAGCTGATTTTTTTTTTTCCCCAAATGTAGGAAAAAAAGTCCATCTAACTAAATATGCTTAAAGCAAACTTTTGTATGCCACCTTTTGGATTTCTTTCTGTTTTTTATTTTTTTAAACAATTTAGTTTTACTGAGGGCTGACAGTACAGCTATCACTACACTTCGGGCGCTTCAACACCAGACCTTCTGGTCTCCTATACAGGAGCCGCAGAGTGGACTGACCGCCCCCCCCCCCCCTTTCTTACCCAATCACAGAATGCTTTGTAATATGTGAACCCATTTGCAAAATGCAAAGCCTTCTATGAAAGCAGAGGGGAGGAGTGGCAGCTGTGTCTTGTCAGATTGTTGGGAGTATAGCGATAACAGTACTGTTGTAGCTCAGTAAGACTAAATTATAAATAAAAGAGAAACCCTTAAAGTGGATGTAAACCCAAAATTTTTTTTTTTTTTTTTTTTTTATATCATAATGTAGAGTATAAGATTTTCTTATCATTTGAGCCCAGTCTTGCCACACAGAGTTAATCCATCTCTGAGCAATCCTCTTTTATTGTTCAGTGAGAAAAATCTTGACAAACTGAGAAAAACTTTGTCAAATACTCCCCCTTGCTGTGAGTGACAGCCTAAGAGACATGCAGTATTTTTTAATTCCCTCCCCCACTCCTTTCTTCAGCAGCTCTGCAAGGATTGGCTGTTCCACACCTCACCATGATTTGGCACGCTGAAGTCATGTGGTTACTTTCCTGTCTTTTCACTGGATGTTAAAGATCATAGCAGAAGCTCAGTGTTAGAAATACACAGGAGAAAATGCATATTGACAAGGGGAGTGTAGAGGTGGGCGGGGAGTCTACTGACATCACGACTCCACCCACCGAGCTCCAGACAACAGACCCACCCACAGAATATGCAGTTTTCCGGGTCTAATAACAGACCGAGGGGAGACATTTGACAGGTAAAGATACATGCAGGAGGCATATATATCCTTATAGATAACCTCTATGGCAGTAGTTTAGAAAGGATGACATTGGGTTTACATCCACTTTAAGTTGGTATACCCCTCGTTGGATTTAGAGTGGTTCTAAAGACTGAAGGTTTTTACCTGACCCTGATCTTGATCTAGTGATGTGCATGAGAGCAACAGCTCTCCCGGGGGTCTCTCTCCTCATTGGCTGAGACACAGAAGCAGTAGCCATTGGCTCTCGCTGCTGTCAATCACAGCCAGTGAGGAAGAAGGGCAGGGCCGGGCCACTCTCTGTGTGCCTCCATAGATGCATGAGTGCCCCCATAGCAAGCAGCTTATGGGGGCACTCAGCAGGGGGGAGGGGCCAGGAGCGTGGGCAAGGGACCCGAGAAGAGGAGGACTGCTCTGTGCAAAACCAGGTAAGTATAACATATTCGTTATTAAAAAAAAAAAATGTGAATATCACTTTAAAGTGGCTATAGGGGCTGCTTTTTTTTTCTTCTTCAAATAACAAATCTGTTATGCTTACCTCTTCTAGGGTCCCCCACCGACACTCTGCTCCACCTCTCTTTGTCTACCACCATAGCAATCTACTTGTAATGGAGAAAAAAAACATGTGGGCTCACTCCTGAGCCAGGCTGTTAGCATCCATAGACACTCATAGCGCAGCTCAGCTCCACTCTCTGCTTAAATGATTTGATTGACGGCAACAGCATCTAATGGCTCCCACTGCTGCCTCTGCTCTGTGAATGCAAGGAGAGTGGAGACAGCCTCTACTGATGATCACAGCGCTGTATTGAGTAAGTATTTGGCAGGGGCAATACTGTTACTGGAAATTTTTTTACCTTAATGCGGGGAATGCATTAAGGTAAAAATGTTATTACTTTAGAACCACTTTTAACCCATCGAAAGCACATTTTAAATGGTTAAAGCTTATGTGTAGCCAATATAAAAAACAGTACAAGAGACATAACTTACATTCAGTAGACTGTGTCCCTTATGCTGAGGCCTCTTATTTTAGCATTAATGCTCCTCTGTTCTTGTTCCTGCACCCCCACCGCCATATTCATCTGGAGTGGCGGGAGGTAACACAACTAAGAGACTGTCACTGACTCTCATCAAAACTATGCCTGCCCTTTCCACCCCAGGTTCTACAGCTTCTATGAATGGAGGATGGGTGGATAACTGATAAGTCCATCCTCTCCATTTATAGAATGGGAAATTGTAAATGCAAATTGTAAACCACTCCAGTGCCAATAGTGGTCCTGCCATTGGTCACATCTAAAGTGAGTACTGCATGCTTACAACCAAAGTTTGATCTGTCAGAAGACTACAGTAATGTGCAGGATATATAACGCATTCTATAATGTGCGTGTGTGTTCTTTGGCTTATTCCTTAAAGGCTAAGTTCATCTTTGTGAAAATAAAATAAAATAAATACATATATTTTTGCAGCACAAAAATGTGCATGTATTATTTTTTTTTTCACAGGAGCCTGCAGAGCATTGCACCCATGACCAGTGGAACAGGGGTGCAATGTCAGACTCCTGCAGAGAGGCTCTACAGCTTTCTACCCATAGTTTGTCAGTTTTCTGTAGTCCCGTAGGCTCTGTTTGAAGGCTGCAGGGCTTGTGAATGAACTATGAGGGCACTTATCAGTGCTCTCACAATTTATTGATAATTACAAGCCATCTGCCACAAACAGGACTAGTTTTCTCACTCACAGGTTACTGTGACTGAATGATATGGCTGTGGGGAGCAAAGCCTTGCACAGCCTCGTCTTTTTGAAAATGTGACAGCGAGTGCGGGGAGAGGAACCCCCACCTGCTGTCGCAGGGAGGGGGGCTCTAGCGTTGTGAGGCGAGTGAATAGTAGAATGTTACATCCTTAATATGAATGTAACCTGCTCCTGATAGTGAACATATCCTTTAGCCCTGGTTCACCCTGGAGCATTTTGACATGCGATTTGACGTCATTGACACCGTCTTATCGGTGCGACGCTGCATCTGCGACGCTGCACCGATTTTCAAAACGTAGTTTCTGTACTACTTTTTGGAATTTCGGGCTGCGATTTACATTGACATTTGTGCAGAAACCTGCACAGATGTCTCTGAAATTGCAGCCTAAATCGGGACTGACATGCGGGAGTGAAATCATGCGAGTTCAGCTGAACTCTCACGGCTTCATTCCCGCAGCTCAGTGTGAACCTGGGCTTGAAAAGAAACCTACTCAACTAGGTAGCCAATTCAAACTGATTGAATATGTTCTTGTCCAGAGAACCATGTTCAGTATTGGCATCAGCCATAGTGAATTTTGTTGACTTATTACAATAAGGATGACTGGACCTGAGCTGCTTATAAGAGAATCGTAACAAAATATACTGTACTCTTTCATACATCCATACCATTTAGGCCTCATGGACACCGATGTTTACATGCTAAAAAATCTTCTAGAGTAAAATCTCCAGCGCTTTCTTGCGCCCGGGGAACCAAAAGTGCTGTGTTTTAGCTGCCAAAACAAGTGAATAGCTGTACACCGCTGTACTCCTGTAAACACTGATCACTTCTGCGTTGGCATTTACCACACAAACCCTACTTCAAGGGTAGGCAACCTTTGAGAGGTGGAGATCTACCTGGACAACATGGAAGAGATTAAAGGTCACCAGGGTGCAGCGCCCTTTTCAAAAAAAAAAAAAAAAAGAAATGAACTAGCAATCCCCAATAAAAAGACGGCATAAAGAAAACTTTTAAAAAATCCAATAAAATTAGTGTTACTGTAGAAATATAAACTTAGAATATCTTTTAGGATTTAGCTTCAGTGAGAAACTCGGTATTCACTTTCATTCACATTTTTTTTTTTTCATGTCTGGGGAGTAACTGGTCACCCCCACAAGGCTGATACCCGAGTCCACTATAAGGCAGAACATTTGGTACTGCAGGCTGATTTGCTTGACTAGTTTCAGGGCCAGGCTATCTGCTCTTATTTCTGGCTAGTGTTAGTAGTAGGTAAGGCAGTGTCCAGGGGGTTAATGGTAGGTAAGGCATTGTGCAGAGGTCAGTAGTGGGTAAGGCAGTGTGCAGAGGTCAGTAGTATGTAGGGCAGTGTGCAGAGGTCAGTAGTATGTAGGGCAGTGTGCAGAGGTCAGCAGTATGAAAAGCAGTGTATAGGGATCAACAGGGCAGAGGACAGGGGATTAGTAGGACGCGGTACTAGGGGGTCAGGAGAGCATGGTACTGGGGGTTTAGGAGGGCATAGTACGGGGGGGGGTCAGGCGGTCATAGTACAAGAGGGTCAAGAGGACACAGTAGTGGGTGGGCAGGAGGTTATGGTATTGGGGGGGTCAATAGGGCACAGAACTTGGGGGGTCAGGAAGGTATGGTATTGGGGGGCCAAGAGGAAATGGTACTGGGGATCAGGAGGGCATGATACTGGGGGGTCAGGAGGGTATAGTATTGGGGGGTTGGGAGGGCATGGTACTGGGGGGGTCAGGAGGGTACAGTACAGGGGGGGGTAGGGAGGGTACTGGTGGGGGGGGAATTAGGAGAGCACAGTAAGGGGGGGTTAGAAGGGCCCGGTACGGGGGGGGTTAGGCAGGCATGGTACGGGGGGGGGGGTCGGGAGGGTGTGGTTCTGGGTGGTGTTAGGAAGGCACAGCACTGGGGGGGTCAGGAGGGCATGTAATTGGGGGGGACAGAAGAGTATGGTATCGGTGACCAGGAGGGAATGGTACTGTGAGGTCAGGAGGGTGCAAAAGTTGTTACCAGCTGCAGAGTAGTGCAGAGAAGCATCATGTTCTGCCACTAATTCCCACCAGCTCTCCACTCTCATCATCCCACAAGTACCTTGGATGTATCGGGGAGGAGGCGGGGCAGTGGGGATGAGCTCACTATATGCAGGGCTCAGGGAAAGAGCTTGGGCATGTACATACAATACCCTGAACCCGCCTGAGCTATTCCAGTCCTACCGGAGGCTTTCCCAGCCAATCGTATGCAGAGGAAGGGGGCTGCCAGGCAGACTAGTATTGGCCGAGCGTGTGCCTGCAATGCTCTGTACAAATTGCTGGGTCGGCGAGGCAAAGATGTCTTCGTGAACTAACTGTCACCTGCCGGCGGTCAACGGGTAGCTTGCGTTCTCCAGGTTACCGATCCCCGCTGTAAGTGAATGGCATATTTCCCCAAACTTGCCACTTTCAAGTTTAGGAAAATACACTGTAAATGTATAAATTTTGTAAATGTATATATTTACTCATTATGTTTGCATATGTTTACATTTCTGTGCATGACTGAATATATACAATAAACCTGGCTGGTTTTGAAGAAACAAAATTGGTGGAATGGGCAGTCTGCACTCCTAGACAAAGCTTTTATCTTGAGTCACAGCAACTAAGTGCTTGTGATGTGCTAAGGCAGACAGTTTAATGAGCCCATGTTTGCCTACAGCGTAACTCATAAGCTTTGTCTCAGGCCAGGGACTGACATGTCCTACTTTTTACATGCTGCTAGACGGCCTCGAAAACAAAAATTGCTAGATAAATATTAGCATTACGCCAGCAGATAATAATGAGATTTACAATATTTTTTCTTTCTTAACATCTCCCATATTCGGGTTTGCCTAGGGCATAAGACAACTTATTGCTTGCCAGCTTACCAGCTGTTCCACTTCTAGTTCTTGGTCAGTAGCTGGTTCTGTTAGGCATGTTAGGACTCTTTTGTGACAACTGAAGGCGGAAAAGAGTACCGTATATAATGGAGCTTTCCGAATAATACAAAAACATTAATTCTTTCATATGTTTAGCTTGACTACAGGTAGGATCTGGCAGTATATTACAAGTTACCTTGCAATTGAATGGTAGTCATTAGGATAAAAGGCCCCCAAAATTATTTTCTGTACAAGGCAGATAAATGATGATTTGGCAACTTAAAGTGTTTGTAAAGGAAAAAATAAACATGTAATACCTGCTCTGTGAATTGATTTTGCACAGGACAGCCCCGATCCTCCTCTTCTCAGGTCCCCCGCTGGTGCTCTGGAACCTCCCCCCCCTGTCAAGTGCCCCCATAGCAAGCCAGGGGCACTTGTGTGTGTTCGCTTCCCGAGGCGGCTCTCTGTGTGCTCAGCCCCGTCCCCTGCTCCTGCCTCAACTGTCTGTGATTGACAGCAAGGGGCTCCTGCTACTGCATCTCTGCCAACCAGGAGGAAGAGACTCGGGAGAACCCCGGCTTTCATGCACATTGCTGGATCTAGATTGCACTTGGGTAAGAATAAGGAGGAGGTGGGGGGGGAGGGGGGTAGCTGCATACTGAAGGTATTAGTTAAAAAAAAGCTTCAGCCCTTATAACCACTTTAAATAGGAACTTCACTCATGCCATTTATTCCCAATTCATTTAATCACAGTTTTCCTCTTGCATACAAGCCCAGCGAATCCTGCATGGTCCTTTTCTTCCCATCTATCCTCCACTGCAAATGCCTTCTGACTCTACCGTCTTCATATTCCTCATCAGTCGGCTGTCTTTTTGGTGCCAGATAAATCTACGCCTCCTGGGATGCTACAGGAGGAGACTAAACCTAGCCGAGGCAGGGTGCAGGTCAACTATAGAAAACAAAACAAAAAATATTTTGTTTCAGATTATGGAGGGAGGAGTACTAAAGGATTAAAAATGTTATTTTTGTGTGAAGGTCGTTTTAAGTGAACACTGAGAACTGTACACACAAAGGTGTCCGTTTATGAAGCAGTGAAATCTATTCACTGCTTCATTCTCCGGCATTCACAGTGAAGATTTTTCTCCTCTGTGTGCAGTTTATGAAGCGGTGTAGATCGCTTCACCTTTGGAGGAGTGAAGTGATCTACAAATGCTTCAAATAGTGGAGAACAGCCCCTGATACCGGAATCTCGTGAGACTTTACGAGATTATAGTACCAAATGTCAGTTTATCAAGCAGTGATAAATTATCACCGCTCAACGGCGTGTGGATTAATGTTAATAAAATAATGTGTCCCCCTACATTATACACATATGTATACACACACACACACTATATATACATGTATATACACACACATGATATATATATACATATACACATTATATGTATATATGTATAAATATGTATACACATAAATATGACAGGGGGACATGCTTACAGTGTTGGGGGGTCTGAACGAGGCATAAGGAAGTTAAAAAACTTCCTCCTTCCCCCTCAGATTTCCTCTTCACTCCCCGATTCACCACCTCTGAGCTGGTGAACCTGGGAGTGTGAATTCTGACTCAGATCGCCAGTGAAGCGGTGAGATCACCACTTCATAAACTGGCCGTTACTGTGTCATTCAATGAGGATTCTCCGTGTGTAGAGATAATAGGCGGGAGAACAAGTTCAAACATGTTCTCCCCCGATTATCACTGTTTGATAAACTGTTTATGGACTGTGATCAGCGGTGATCCTCGGGATCACCGCTGATCACTGCTTCATAAACGGACACCAAAGTATAGTAAATAGTTGAACTGAAACTACATCTAAAAACAATAAGAACAGTGATTATTGCACTTGTAATATGGGTTTTAGATTATATACAGAACAAAAAACGAAGCATCACTTTAATATTCTAGTGTTCTGGTTCCTCTTTCAGTGTAACCTGCAATAATTGTTGAACGTGACTATACAGCTAGGTTCCCTTTTATAGTATTCTTGTATAAATTATAGTGTAAAAGCCAATGTCTCATCGGTTGAACAAGGTAATTAACAGGTAATGAGAGCAACATGTAATCATGGAGGAAGGCTCTCTTTATGCAGTCTGTGGCTATGTGATTGCGATTCCAGAATTTCAATTACATAGAGCATGCAAGTATTCTATAAACATTTAAGAAAAAAAAAAAATCGGATATTTTATGCCTTACCTTTTTAATGAAACCCTGTTCAAGGCAAGCATTGGCAAGGTTCATATCATGTTTTTTTTTTTAAAATGCACACAAAATAATTGCCTAAAGACAGCTGGACATGTACACTAAATTGGTTCAAACTGGCAACCTTTATTATAACTGGTTATTATTTATTTTTTGACTTGTGGGTGAGGTCTACTGCGCACGTGCACATGGGTGTATGCGTCACACAGCGCATGCTTATCAATGCCTGGGACCAGGCAGGGACTGCGGTTATGTGAAAAAAGTTGAACACTACGGCAGTTCCCTGACTTGAGATGAGCTTTACTGTGTGTGGGCTGAAGTGCAGAGTTCCTCTGACAGGTGGCTTGTCCCATGTTACTACACACTGTACTTGTAGGTTTTACATTAGGAGTGCTTAGCCAGTGCCCACTCCACCAGTCCAGCTCGCTCTGTTACCTCACTCCCAGTAACAAAACAGGGTTCAGCCGCCTTACTTCCCGTACCTCGTGATCAAGCCTTAGATCTTCGTAACATTAGTGTTCTCACAGTGACCAAGGAAGACGGATTACCAAGGAGGGAGCTAGAGCACCGACCCCCTCGATTGTGGAGACAGCTATTCTTAGGAGAGGTGATCATTTTGGAGCGGTGCACTCCCATACTGACCCCCTCGCTACCGGAGGACCTGTCCCCTGACCAGATACCACACCAAAGGGCTGGTTGCTTGTACACTCCTCTTGTCATTGCCGAGTTAACCTTCTTGTAGTAGTGTTACTCATAGCCTATAGTGCTTTAATGACCCAGGTTCTTTAGAATACGGCAGAAACCAAGATGCACCCCTTTGAATAACTTAAGACCAGGTTCAAAGAGGTTGAAACAACTTTACTGTAGGAACTCAATGTAACAGCATCACAGGCAAACGTCCTTCTCCTGTCTAACCCCAACTTTGTCTGCCCAGGTAGAGTCCTTATAGACAAAGTCCATAATGACAATATCCCAGATGCTGGTGTTCTGACGAGTCAACATCGTCTTCTCAGAAGCAGCTCTTTGGAACCCATAGCTTGGCCATCCAACCTCTCAACGTGTTGGGTCCGGTCCCCTGTCACTTTTATAAAGAAGAAACAAAAAAGGGCACATCAGCCTAGTCCATTATCACACGGTTCTTAAAAATCATAAGAAGAAATACACTCACAAGAGTATGAAAAAAAATTTGCTTATCGAGTCACTCGTCCATAGCGCAGTAATCCAAGACTTGGCAGTCTCCAGAATATAGGGGGACTTCACCGAGATCCCTGCTGGCCGATGTGTTTCGAAGGCATCACCTTCTTCATCAGAGCCAGCAGAGCCCTTTTTATAAAGACACAAGACCAGTAGATCAGACCCTAAAAAGCCTGTGAATATAGATCAGGAACAGTGACAAAAGACATGAACCCCTTTCCTCTGGCTAGGGTAACCATGCTAACTAGC
Organism: Lithobates clamitans; assembly: GCA_037952925.1. NCBI lineage: Eukaryota > Metazoa > Chordata > Amphibia > Anura > Ranidae > Lithobates > Lithobates clamitans. The sequence continues at coordinate 6,076,401 of JBBGZY010000291.1, forward strand.
ACACAGTAGGCAACCTGCCTACAGACTCGTATGATTGGGCCATTTATGTAAACATATCCGGAATTCTGTGAATGTTGATCCATTCTGGTACACTGTGTTGTAATAAAGAGCTGCTTCATCAAACAGAAATGGACTTTCCATGTAATAAACTAGACTCATACCAACATTCTTTCAGCATTTTTATAGTAAACATTCCACAGTGAAGTGTATGTTTTGCTGTCATCTGCAGAGAAGAGTGGCTGGGGGAACATAGATTTTCTACTTTGTGCTGCTGTGGCTGAATATATATATGAGAGGATGCCATGCATACATACTTTCCTTGAATATTGTAAAAGCTGAACTGTGTCAGATAGCGATGTGAATAAAGCTATCTCTGTTCTAAGGCCCTCCACTACATCATGCTGAATGCATTATATAACTGCTTTTATGCATCTCCTATTGCATCATGGAAGCTTAGTTTTTGAAGCCTGCTGAACTGTAACATATGGAAAAAATGGGTAGGTCACACAAAGGTCCTTCTCCTTTTTTTTTGTTTTTTTTTTGTTTTTCTTTTGTTATGGATGTGCTATCATCTCCAGTACTGTACAGTGTTTTCAGTTTTGTTTTAGATCAAATATTAAAGCTTGGCCAAGCTAATTTTATTAATGTGTGTTCATAAAAAAAAATATTATGTTTCTGTATAATTTATAAATGTATCTATTTAAGCTTTTTTCCCCCTAAAATAACAAACCTGTGCCTGCTCTGTGCAATGTATGCAAACCTCCTATTCTGGGGTCCCGTACCAGTTCTTGGCTCCTCCTCTTCTGTGTCTGCCACCATAGCAAGCCACAAGCTATGGGGGCAGGCGTGTTGGCTTGAGCTCAAGCTGGCTGTATGCGTCCATTGATGCACACAGTGCAGCTTGGTCCCATTCCCGCTCCCTCCCCACTAAATGTTGCTGACAGCAGCAGGAGCCAAGGACTCCAGTTGCTGCCTGTCAGTCTCTATATGAAGTTGGAAAGAAGACTGCAGCCGGGCACAGCGCTGGATTGATTTAAGAGTGAGGTAAACGTTTAGAGCAGGGCCCAGCAAGTCCTAAAATGTTTTGTACCCTAATGCAGGGAATACTTTAGGGTAAAAAACGTTTTAGGTTTAGAACCACTTTAGTACAATCATCTCCTTCTTACATCAACCTGTCTAAGAATGATGCATATGCGGCCACACAGGTGTTTCTGGGAAGTGACGTTTGGCTCACAGCAGAGGCAGCACTAATAAAATCCTCTCCATTGCTGTCCGCATCAGTAATTGCATGGTTTCCTCCGGTTACTCCAGTTTCCTCCCACACTCCAAAGACATGCTGGTAGGTTAATTGGCTCCTGTCTAAATTGTCCCTAGTATGTATATGTATGGATGTTGAGTTAGGAGATTTAGATTGTTACCTCCTTGGGGGCAGGGACTGATGTGAATGTATAATACATATGTAATGCGCAAGTTGATGGCACTATATAAGTATCTGGAAGAAGTAATTAATAACCCTCAGCATTTGTGTCCATGTCAGCAATAATAGTGCTGCCTGCATTGGCTGTTTTTAGTTGGGGCCCTCTCAGTTTCAAAAAGAAGGCCCCACAGGCTGACAGTTGGACAGCCCTGAATCAGCCACTCTTTCTCATGATACAGGTCTATGAACCAACCAAATTAAAGAAAACAATGCACTTCCAGTGTGGCTAATATCCTATCTCAACACTTGTTAACAAAGTGATTCTGCACTCAAATTTAGTGGCTTGTCTGGGATCTTTTTTTGTGTGTTACATTGATTTTTTTCCATCCCCTAGCCACAAAGTTAAATTGGTGTCTAGAAAGTTACTTTGTCATCGTTTAAATGCTAAGTACCTTTGTAAGTGCTTGGATTTTCTATGACATCATAAATAAAGGATTAAAAAAAAAAACGAAAAAGCAACTCTGTCATAAGAGAATGATAGTGTATAGTGGCTGGTGTCTTTCTAAAAATGCTAGATGCTTGTCTGACTTCAACTTCTTTTGAATAAGAGACACAGAAACATGCATACTATAAATGAAGTATCAGAATTCCTCATCTCTTGACTTGTTCCAGGTCAATGTCTCAGTCAGCATTGGACCCAAGGCATGACAACCAGGAAACTAGCATTTTCAAAAGAAAATGTCAGCAATGGCAGCCTCTATTATTCTATTTTGACCGTTTTAGCCATTGTAGTAGTTTAAAGTGGATGTCAACCCAATGTCATCCTTTCTAAACTACTGCCATAGGGGTTATCTATAAGGATATACATGCCTCCTGCATGTATCTTTACCTGTCAAATGTCTCCCCTCTGTCTGTTATTAGACCCGAAAAACTGCAGATTCTGTGGGTGGGTCTGTTGTCTGGAGCTCGGTGGGTGGAGTCGTGATGTCAGTAGACTCCCCGCCCACCTCTACACTCCCCTTGTCAATATGCATTTTCTCCTGTGTATTTCTTACACTGAACTTCTGCTATGATCTCTAACATCCAGTGAAAAGACAGGAAATTAACCACATGACTTCAGCATGCCAAATCATGGTGAGGTGTGAAACAGCCAATCCTTGCAGAGCTGCTGAAGAAAGGAGTGGGGGGAGGGAATTAAAAAATAATGCCTGTCTTAGGCTAGTGCACAAGATATGTAAATCACCTGTCACTCACAGCAAGGGGGAGGATTTGACAAAGTTTTTCTCTGTTTGTCAAGATTTATCTCACTGAACAATAAGAGGATTGCTCAGAGATGGATTAACTCTTTGTGGCAAGACTGGGCTCAAATGATAGGAAATCTTATACTCTACGTTATGACATCAAGAAAAAAAAAAATGGGTTTACATCCACTTTAAAGCAAAACTCCATGTTCATTTTTTTTTTATGTTTTCTTTTGCTAAGCATGTTTAAAAAACTACCACCGCTTCTAGTGCCAAACAACTGTCTTCTTTCGTTTGAATGATGGCTATCATCATTATAACCATTTCCTATGAGCCCAGGCTGTCGGTAACACGTCATCACATCTGCTTGGGCTCAAAGTACTGATGCACAGAATGTTGCTTACATGCTACAATGTGATCGCTATACTGTGCATCAGTATGGACTATTCACTGCTGCTGGAGAAAAATACAGGACTTGTGATAAGAGCATATTGGATGGAGGAAAAGGATTTTGGGATATTGAGTAGGTGAGCTGCCTCTGCCACTAATGGCTAAGCAGGCTTTGCAATAATAACTAAAAAAAAATAGGATTGTTAAAATCGCATTTTTATTTCCCTTTTATAGTTGTTCTACGTCTACATGACAGGGCCTCTTTAAGAAAAAAAGATATCTGAATTCCAATTAAAAAAAAAAATAGATACAAAAAAATTGTATTCTACCTGTAGATGTGGCACGGCTGGATGTTGCGTTATATCAGTTTTAATAGCTTTTTCAGTCACTCTAATTTTTCTAACTAAATAATAAAAAAGATAAACATGCTGGTTACGTTTTTGTATGTTTTGGTAATGGTATTTAGAATGCATCATTTATTAGAATGCCCTTTCTAGAAATTTGTGCATAGAACTGATTGAATAAATAATTGTGCACCAATATTCAGCATGTTTATAAACAACACAGCGTCCTGCAGTTGTTTTTGATTAGTTTACTTTTCTTTTTTGTCAGAAATAAAAAGCCTGAAAATAGGAAAAATGCTAATGACGGGATATTTTCTGGGAGTTGTGCAATCTTCCTGGCTGATGTACCAATGGACCTAGCTGGAGCTTCTCTGACTTTAATGTTACCCAATGTGGGGCTGTTTACATCAGCGGCTTCTACAGGGAGCAAGCTGTAATCATTAGACTGAAAACTATGGCTGATGAAAGATTGCCTATAGGGTACAACTGTAATCAAACTTGATTATGAGTCACTGTGTAACATTAACCGTGCTTTGCCTTGAGTCCAAGATCTTGAGCACATGCCTAACATACCTTCATATCTAACGATTTTGGCCAAAAAAAGAAAAAAGGGAGGTGAGGTCACTGCTTCAATGAACTTACAAGTCTAAGAGCTGAAGCAAACTGTGAAAGCTTTAGGAAAAGGAAGGAGTGATGGCTGAAGGCTATGGAGTTTATTATGGCATGGATTGTGTTTGGTTAGGAGATCAGCACTAAAAATCACTTCATCCATTTATAGTTGAGATGAGAAGTCTTGCTTCTGTTATTTACCTCTCTGTCCTTATTCTTGTCATCCAGTACTATACGCTCTGCAATTGACTATTGTTCGTTGAAGTCCTGCTCCTAAATAGCACCATATTAGAGTACACAAACAGCTTAATGAGTCACTGGAGATACGCCATCCAGCCTCGGCTCCCCTGTGATGGAAGCGCTCAACAATGGTTTAGAATTCCATGACATCACCCATAGGCTCCCATGGCCCAGCCACTGTTGACACCCCTTCCTGTCCCCTGCAGTCGTTGTTCACTGACACAGGGGAGCTGAAGCTGCGGGATCACATAATCAGACTGGCATGGTCTGAAAAAAGGTAGGTATGAGCACGGGGAGGGAACATTTTTAAAAATCATTAGTCAATTTTAATATTTAATTCCACTTTACCAAGTAAATATCTAGTACTAGGCTTTTTTTTTATCAGAAAACCCACCATACTTTTCATACAGTAAAGCACAATGTGTAAGATGTTAATTTGTTAAATAAAGGCGCTTATTCTAGCAATGAAAAAGATAGAAAACTTAAATTTATGATAAAAATTTAAAAATAGACGTATATACCAATATCATTTTCCTTTAAAAAGGAAGTAAACCCTGATGGGTTTTACTTCCTTTTTATTCCCCTGAAAAGTAAAAGCACAATGGGCTAGTATGCATCGCACACTAGCCCATTATGTGGCACTTGCCTGCAAACGAAGCCCGCAATGTCCCCGCTGGTGGAAGCGTCCATCTTCGCTCCTCTTCCTTTCGTGGATGCGGACTCCGGTTCTGTGACTGGCCGGAGCCGCGTGACGTCACTCCCGTGCATGCGCGTGGGAGCCGCCAGTCACGGGACAAGCTGGGGAAGAAACGGCACAGAGGGCTGTTTCCTCACTGCACATGCACTATTGACATTATTGGTACACTACAAGGTAAAAAACTCCTAAATGGCACACATTTAGAAGATATTTTCAGTACATATAGGTAAGCCTTATTATAGGCTTATCTATATGTAAAAATGTCTCAGGAAGGTTTACAACCACCATTATTTTATTAAATTAGAGTTTGTGTTGCTTAATGTAAGTTGACAACAATATATACAGAAAGTATCACCCAGCTGAAATCTGAGCCTGTGATGACCACAAACATTTCACTTGTCTGAGTCTGTCTTGTTCATTTTGGAAGGTCCAGGAAGGCTAGCATGTATGTTACAGTGAATGTAAATCCTACCAATAAAACTACTTTTTTTTTTTTAGCCCCTTTTGTTCTGTTGAATCTGTGTTCTGTTAATCTGTGTAAGATATAGTGCAAAAACAAGTCTTGTTGATCCTGACAGGAGGAGAGGGGAAGTGCTCTGTAGTCCTGTCCTATGATGACAACATTGCTTCTACTTGGATACATTACAGATAGTGAACATTTCACCCTAGGACAGGAAATGTGTTACTGGTAGGACAAAATAAAAAACAAATACAACAACCACACCTATGGACTCGTAAGCTGCAATATATTACATTTTTTCTCTTGGGTTTAGGTACAGCTTAAATGACCTGTTCCCATTTCTAAGAAGAAAAGAAATATGTGCTGGTTAAGCTATTAAAATTCCTTATTCTGGTTCTAAACTTACTCCCTACATGGATAGCCCAGCTGTAGCAAATACTGCAAGCTGTGCTAGAATTATTCACATAGTTCAAAAATATCAGGTATGCATGGCCAGTCTAATTTAACTGCACAAAATTCAGCCAAAAAGTTTCCACCATTAAAAGAGCAATACTTAGCCAAGATACAATTATACAACACAACTGCAGGGGGTGAGATGTCAAAGCAGAAAAAGTCTGCTGTACTTTACAACCATTTCAGTGCACAGAAAGGGGATTGAAAATGACACAGTAGTGATGATGCATTTTTCCTATATGTATGTTTTCCCTAAGCTGAAATAATGCTGCTGGCAGGGCAAATTGTCTAATAAAAATCTGCTTCTTGTATTAATGCAGTGCTCGGTGTCTGATTATATACAGTTGTGCTCATAAGTTTACATACCCTGGCAGAATTTATGATTTCTTGGGCATTTTTCAGAGAATATGAATGATAACACAAAAACTTTTCTTTCATTCATGGCTAGTGTTTGTCTGAAGCCATTTATTATCAGTCAGCTGTGTTTACTATTTTTAAATCATAATGACAACAGAAAATACCCAAATGACCCTGATCAAAAGTTTACATACCCTAGTCATTTTGGCCTAATAACATGCACACAAGTTGACACAAAGGGGGTTGAATGGTTATTAAACTATCCTTCCCTGTGATCTGTTTTCTTGTAATTAGTGTATGTGTATAAAAGGTCAGTGAGTTTCTGGACTCCTGACAGACCCTTGCATCTTTCATCCAGTGCTGCACTGACATTTCTGGATTCTGAGTCATGGGGACAGCAAAAGCATTGTCAAAGGATTTTGCGGGAAAGGCTAGCTGAACTGTAAAAAACAGGAAAGGGATATAAAAAGATATCCAAGGAATTGAGAATGCCAATCAGCAGTGTTCAAACTCTAATCAAGAAGTGGAAAATGAGGGGTTCTGTTGAAACCAAACCACGGTCAGGTAGACCAACTAAAATTTCAGCCACAACTGCCAGGAAAATTGTTCGGGATGCAAAGAAAAACCCACATATAACTTCAGGTGAAATACAGGACTCGCTGAAAATGTGGTGTGGTGTGGCTGTTTCAAGATGCACTTTAAGAAAGATGGGCTGCATTGTCGAGTCGCCAGAAGAAAGAGATAGATATAGATATATATATATATATATATATATATATATATATATATATATATATATATATATATATATATATATATATATATACATACACACAATTGAACTTAAATGGCATTTCCATAGGGTTCAATTATGAGTTGGCCCACCCTTTGCAGCTATCGCAGCTTCAACTCGGGAAGGCTGTCCACACGGTTTAGGAGTGTGTCTATAGGAATGTTTGACCATTCTTCCAGTAGCGTATTTGTGAGGTCAGGCACTGATGTTGAACAAAAAGGCCTGACTCAGGGTGTCCTCTATAGTTCATCCCAAAGGTGTTCTATCTAGTTGAGGTCAGGACGCTGTGCAGGCCAGTCAAATTCTTCCAGGTCTTTATGGACCTTGCTTGTGCACTGGTCCAAATCATTTGGTGGAGGGGGGATTATGGTGTGGGGTTGTTTTTCAGGGGTTGGCCTTGGCCCCTTAGTACCAGTGAAGGGAACTCTTTCAGGCGTCAGTATACCAAGACATTTTGGACAATTTCATGCTCCCAACTTTGTGGGAACACTTTTGGGCTGGCTCCTTCCTGTTCCGATAGCCTTTTCACCTCTACTTGCCAATTGGTCCTGTTCCAGAGTTTCTTTAATGCAAGATTGTTAAAAGTTGTTTAAAGCAACATTCCATTAAGCCAATCAGGTGTGTTGCAGTGCAGGAGCCATGCTGATATGAGCAGAGTGATTGAGGGATGAGCTTATTCGTGTCCTGCTTTACTTTCAGTACTCTTTAGTAGGGCTGGGAGATTTTCCACAAAAAAAAAAAAAAATCTGTGATTTTCTTGAAAAAAACCCAATTCACGATTTGAATCGAGTTTTTTTTTTTTTTTTTTGGACACCGCGCCGGTCCTGAAGAGCTGCGGGCAGGAGTTTTTAGGCGAGGCCGTGGCTTCAGCCTAGTCCGCGGCGTCCAGCCTCGCGGACTAGGCCGAAGCTGCGGCCTCACCTAAAAACTCCTGCCCGCAGCTCTTCAGGACCGGTGCAGTGAAGAAAATAATCTAAAAAAATCGATTTGCTTAAATTTTGAATCGATTTGACCTCTCAACTCGATTTAAGATTTAAATAGATTTTTACCCCAGCCCTACTCTATAGATGGAAATGTATATCCTTTGGATAGAGAAATATGTGTACCGTATAAGTCGAAATTTTCAGCCCTTTTTTTTTTGGCTGAAAGTGCCCCCCTCGACTTAAACTCGAGTCACCGCCGTCTGCCTACATGATCAGCGTGTCATGCAGGCAGACGGCGGCCAGCGTGTGCTATTACTATTCGGCGGCCAATTACTGTTCAAAAGCCGCGCCTCCTCCTCGTCTGTGATAGGCAGTCATTGTACAGCCTATCACAGACATTCTCTCATTCTCGTCCGTGGTATGAGGATGAGAGACTGTCTGTGATAGGCTGACTGCTGGGAAATGGAGTTTCCTGCCTATCATGGACGAGGAGGAGGACCGGCTTTTGAACAGTAAATGGCCGCCGAATAGTAATAGCACATGCTGATCGGTGCAGAGCGGCACACGGAAGCATTCACAGGACACAGGTCGGATGCACACATACACATGACACATACACAGGACACAGGTACATATACACATGACACATGCACACATACACAGGACACATGCACACATACACAGGACACATACACATGACACATACACAGGTACATATACACATGACACATGCACACATACACAGGACACATGCACACATACACTTGACACATGCTCATCCTACATATATACATGCACATATACATAGGACACAGGTACATGACACATGCACATAATCACAGGACACATGACACATGCACAGGACACAGGGAGGTATACAGCTGCAGATGGGCATTGTTGACCCTCTTTTTCCACTTACAGTAGCTGCTGCATTTCTCACCCTCGTCTTATACTTGGGTCAATACGTTTTTCCCATTTTCTTGTGGTAAATTAGGGCCTCGACTTATACTCGGATCGACTTATACTCGAGTATATACGGTATATATGTATATTCAACGGTTTGCCTGGAGTTCAACTTTAGTAAGCATTTTCTTTATTTTTATTGTTGATGTGAAATGTATTGTAATAATCATTTGTAAAGAATATTACTGGTTACTTTTTTTTTTTTTTTTCTGTTTTGGATAGAGTGAAGCAGAGTGAGTTAGTTCTGTAATATTTTTATTGTTGTAAATCTGCTTGGGAGATATCCGTTCACTTCCTGTGTAAATGACAACTCTGCCATCAAGACAGGAGATGGGAGGGAGAGATATCACATAATGACATCATATTTTATTTTTTTTTTTTTTCTAAGAGTGGAAAAAGGCTAAAGCAAGTAGGTATTTTTATGGCCGTCTGCGTCTCCCACTGAAGATTTGTCCTCATTGCCTGCCCTGATGACAATGCTGTCATCAAACAAAAAGTGAGAGGAATGTTCCCCAGCAAAGCCACAGTCAACGATACAGCTGACAGCTTACCTTTCTCCACTGTGTCCAAAACAAAAAAAAAAGTATTGGCAGTAGTACTTTAGGTATAATACAAAAGTTCTAAGTACCAAATAATATTTATGCGTCAATGTACATAATATTTGTCACATCCGTATACTAGTGTCACTTAGGGCAGAATTTTTGTTTTGTTTTTTAGTTTTGTGTGGAGAGGAATTAGAACACCTGTCACTTTAAGTTTATAGCTGTGCCGGCCGCAGTTTGCTCGGGTACGAGAGCCCATTCATTTGAATGGGCTGCCATGCTACGCGACATGCAAGAAAGAAGTCCCTGCACTATTTTTGAAATCACAGTCCGCACGGGAACCAAGGTTCTCAGTACGGGTGCAATTTCCAGTGTGGGCAGTGTGCCATTTGAGATTATAGGCACCCGCCCGCGGGTCCTGCATTTCTCTGTGTGGGTAGGTGCGGGTCCCGCAGCGGCACCAACCGCACAGATGTGAACCTAGCCTCAGTTTTTATTGCTGTCTGTACCCCCATTGGGGAGATTCAGCCTCTTTGTCTTGTTTACTGTTCTTATCAAAAAATAAAGTAAAAAACTCCCAAATTTTGAGTTGACATCAGAACAGGAATATAATGAAAATCTTCCAGTGGGGACACTAGTCCCGGTAACCCCCTGGTGTTTCCTTATTTTAGAGGTATACATTTTTTTGTTTTTTAGCCCGGTCCGGTCATGTGATCATGCAGTTCTAGCATGCATGTATCAGTGAGCAGTGGCTACAGGGGAGAGGAGGGAGCACCGACAATGGCTGGGGCAATGGGAGCCTATGGGTGATGTCAGGACTCTTGGAATTCCCAGCCGTTGTTGAGCACTCATTAAACAAGGGAGCCGGTGCTGCAGGATCATGTGACCGGGATGAAAAAGGTAGGTATTGGAATCTTTTCCAATACACAGGGTAGGTAGGAGGAGGGAGGAGGGAAAACAATTTTAATAACAGTTAAGTGTTAGGATTTTACTCCACTTTAATCATTATGTTAGGCATTGGACAGGATATTATTGGTTATGTTTTTATCTGAAAAGACGTTTTTTTATTATTTTGTTGTACAGTGCGTGTGGTATATTACTCTGGAAGAATCTGCAGTGGCTTTGTAAGCAAGCTGAAAAAATAAACGGTTCAGTACCTTTTATCTGTTTATCTGACATGGCAGATAATTGCCTTTATGTTCTAAACATGGTCTTCTTTTTTCTTCTAGGTATTGAAGATATTGTAGCAATAATGATCCCCGAGCCAAAAGGAAAAGAAATTGCCAGCTTAATTGAAAAGAACCTTAATGTGACTATTTACATTACTATTGGAACTCGAAACTTACAAAAATTTGTCAGCCGTACATCAGTGGTGTTTGTTTCCATATCCTTTATTGTCCTGATGATCATTTCACTGGCCTGGCTTGTGTTCTATTACATCCAGAGGTTCAGATATGCAAATGCTCGAGACAGAAATCAGGTGAGTTCTGTTTATCGAAATAACACTTTTCAGTACTTGTGAACTGTAAAACATAGGGCTTTTATAGGTGCTGTTTGTGTAATTTGTCTGTGCACATATATGATCTGCAGAACATCCGTTAAGGTGGACTGAACACCACCTAAACCCCCTTCATTAAAAGCCATAAAATAAAACGCAGCATTGCTTCTTAAAACAAAAGATGTGATATCTTCTATCACATATCCAAACACTATAGTCATTTGGTGGTCTTGTAGGATGATGGAGACAACACATCTTTTATACCCAACTTTGCATTCATATTTGCTTTTCTATACATTGAGGCATTATTTAATATTGGCTAATGCTCATCAGTGCAAAATAACATAACTTACAAAGTTTAGAGCTGTCATTACTAAACATGCCTGACAAAACAAAAGAAACATTTAGTAATGCAAATTAATAGTTGCATTGTTTTAAGCAGCTCTGTACTGAATAAAGTACTATTAAACGTTCAGGTTTTTTGACATAAGCATTGAGTAGAATAAAAAAAAATATGTCTAAGTAAAATATTTGTTAATATTTTTTACCCCAGCACTTGCAGTTTATAACTTTCAATGTTGCTGGCTTCTGCTCTGTTAGTGCTGCTTCCCTGAACTTCCGCTTTTCACAGGAAGAGAATTAACTGTGGACAGTGCAGTTCTCAGCAGGCCTGTACATTTGGAGAAGGGAGGGGGAGGAGATGGGAAGAAGCAGGGTAGTGCTCTGCCATCCAAGGCTACTGGGCTGTGTTTTTCTTTTGATGCACCCAGTAAATGGAGGCACAGCCCTAGTCCCTAGGGTGACTCTATAGGCTGCTGCAAGAGAAAGGAGCCACCCTGAAACAGGAACCTGGGCCAGTGGTCACGGCACCAGCTTAAATTGGTTGTAAAGATAAGAGGTGCTTTACCTTAATGCTTTCTTTGCATTAAGGTTAAAAAAAAACTTTCAATAGTTCCCTCCTTAAACACTGACCTGACTCAGTCCAGAGCTGTCCCATCTGCAGCATCTCTTCTCCCCTCTCGCAGTCTTGGCTGAGAGCAATGGGAGCTCTTGGCTCCTGCTTCTGTCAATTAAATCCTGTGAGGAAGGAGTAGGTGGCGAGGCAGAGCTGCACTGTGTGTGTCTATAGACGCACACCGCTCAGGATCTAGCCAGCACGAGTGCCGCCATAGCAAGCGACTTGGTGTAAATCTTTTCAAAAACTTGAAAAGCTGGTAAATCGCAAACAGCATTAACAAGCATTAATTAATCTAAATGTGGCTGCACATACCTTTTTTATATAGCTTCCAGACCATCTTGGGAGTACCGATACAGAGTCACTTAATTATGCAGATCTTGACTGCAGCTTGCAAAATCAGTTCTGGCACATGCCCTCCTGCACCCTACGAAGTCACCATTGTAGTAAAAGGCCAGTTGTGGGAAGTAGACGGTAGGGGCAGAGTTGTTTTAGGACTAATTTTATAGCTACAGTGCCTTGAAAAAATTTCGTACCCCTTGAACATTTCCCTATTTTGCCATGTTACAACCAAAAACGTAAATGTATTTTATTGGCATTTTATGTGATAGACCAACACAAAGTGGCACATAATTGTGAAGTGGAAGAAAATTATTAATTGTTTTTTTTTAAATGTTTTACAAATAAATATCTGGAAAATGTGGGCGTTCATTTGTATTCAGCAGTAGAACCACCTTTCGGTGCAATTACAGCTGCAAGTCTTTTTGGGAATATCTCTACCAGCTTTGCACATCTAGAGAGTTATATTTTTGCCCATTCTTCTTTGAATAGCTCAAGCTGTGTCAGATTGGATGGAGAGCGTCTGTGAACAGCAATTTTCAAATCTTGCTACAGATTCTCAATTGGATTTAGGTCTGAACTTTAACTAGGCCATTCTAACACATGAATATGCTTTAATCGAAACCATTCCATTGTAGCTTTATGTTTAGGGTCCTTGTCCTGCTGGAAGGTGAACCTCTGCCCCAGTCTCTTTTGCAGACTCTGTTTTTCTTCTCAGATTGCCTTGTATTTGGCTCCATCCATCTTCACATCAACTCTGACCATCTTCCCTGTCCCTGCTAAAGAAAAGCATCCCCACAGCATGATGCTGCCACCACCATGTTTCACGGTGGGGATGGTGTCTTCAGGGTGATGTGCAGTGTTAGTTTTCCACCACACATAGCGTTTTGCTTTTAAACAAAAAAGTTAAATTTTGGTCTCCTCTGACTTTCTTCCACATATTTGTTGTGTCCCCCACATGGCTTCTCACAAACTGCAAATTTGACTTCTTATGGCTTTCTTTCAGCAATGGATTTCTTCTGGCCACTCTCTTCCATAAAGGCCATATTTGTGGGATGACCGACTAATAGTTGTCCTGTGGACAGATTCTCCCACCTGAGGTGTGGATCTCTGCAGCTCCTCCAGGGTTACCATGGGCCTCTTGGCAGCTTCCCTAATTAATGCTCTCCTTGCCTGGCCTGTCAGTTTAGGTGGACGGCCATGTCTTGGTAGGTTTGCAGTTGTACCATAAATTTCTATTTTCCGATGATGGATTGAACAGTGCTCCGTGAGATGTTCAAAGCTTGGGATATTTTTTTATAACCTAACCCTGCTTTAAACTGCTCCAAAATGTTATTCCTGACCTGTCTGGTGTGTTCCTTGGCCTTCGTGATGCTGTTTGTTCACTAAGGTTCTCTAGCAAACCTCTGAGGGCTTCACAGAACAGCTGTATTTATACAGAGAATAAATTACATTACAGGTTGCATTACAACTTAAAGACCTCCCACTGCATATATACTGTACCTTGTTTCATGCAGTAGATACTGTGGGCATGTGCACGCACCTGCTGCATGGAGGGGCACCCCATGTCCACTGGCCACCCACGATCACTTCAAAGAGAGGCAGAATGAGTATCTGCCTTTGTAAACAAGGCAGATCCCCATTCTGACAAAGAACATGGAGATCTTCAGTTCCTAGTACAGTGGAACTTCGGTTTAAGAGTAACCTAGTTTGAGAGCATTTTGATTTGCGAGCAACTTTAAAAAAAAAAATTCTGAGTCGATTTACAAGTGTTGTCTCGCAAGACGAGCAGAATTCAACATATTAGGGCCTGCAGTACCGCATTTGGCCTGACATGCAGGGGCGCCGGAGCCAAACAGCGACGATCACAGCCGTTCGCCGCCGTTCGGAAAGACACGGGAATACTCCGTTTCCGAGCCTTTCTGACGTTTGCCGAGGTCAGCCGACGTGTCCTCGGGCCTTTCCGTCCGTTTCTGAGGCTCTCCGACGCCTCCCCACCTCTGGCCACATGCGGTATTGCATCCCATTGAAGTCAGTGCAAATTATTTTCGTTTCCATTGACTTCAATGGGAAAACTCGCTTTGATATGCGAGTACATTGGATTACGAGCATACTCCTGAAACTGATTATGCTCGTAATCCGAGGTTCAACTGTAATAAGGAACAGTGATCTCTGTGGTGTTCCTGTCAGTACTTCCCCCACACACTAAGTAAGGCCAAACGGAACACATTTAACCCTTTGATCGCCCCTGATGTTAACGCCTTCCTTGCCAGTGTCATTTATACAGTTATCAGTGCATTTTTTTTTAGCACTGATAATTGTATTGGTGTCACTGGTCCCCACAAAATGTCACTTAGGATCAGATTTGTCCGTCACAATTTTACATAGGTGACTTCTGAAGGCAATTGGTTCCACTAGATTTTAGTTAGGGGTATTGGAGTAAAGGGGGCTGAATACAAATGCATGACACACTTTTCACATATTTATTTGTAAAAAATTTGGAAAGCCCTTTGTCATTTTCCTTCCACTTCACAATTATGTACCACTTTGTTTTGGTCCATAACATGAAATCCCATTAAAATACATTTACGTCTTTGGTTGTAACTTGGCAAAATGTGGAAAATTTCAAGAGGTAGGAATATTTTTCAAGGTACTGTAGATGCAAGATCTGTATAACTTTAACCACTTAAGGACCGAGCCTCTTTCTGAGATTTGTTTACAAGTTTAAAAACAGTTTTTTTGTTACAAAATTACTTAGAACCCCCAAACATTATACATTTTTTTTCTAACATCCTAGAGAATAAAATGGCAGTCGTTGCAATACGTTGTCACAGTGTATTTGCGCAGCGGTCTTACAAGCATACTTTTTTGGAAAAAATACAATTATTTGAATAAAAAAAATAAGACAACAGTAAAGTTAGCCTATTTTGTTTTATATTGTGAAAGATAATGTTACGCCGAGTAAATTGATACCCAACATGTCACGCTTCAAAATTGCGCCCGCTCGTGGAATGTCGACAAACTTTTACCCTTAAAAATCTCCATAGGCGACGTTTAAAAAAATTCTACAGGTTGCATGTTTTCGTTACAGAGGAGGTCTAGGGCTAGAATTATTGCTCTCGCTCTACCGATCATGGCGATACCTCACATGTGTGGTTTGAACACGGTTTTCATATGCGGGCCTTACTCGCGTATGCGTTCGCTTCTGCAGGCGAGCTCGTCGGGACGGACCGCGTTTTACATTTTTTTTTTATTATTATTATTTATTTTTCCTTTTATTTTTACACTGTTCTTTAAAAAAAAAATTGTGTCACACTTATTCCTACTACAAGGAATGTAAACATCCCTTGTAATAGAAAAATTACAGGACCTCTTAAATATGAGATCTGGGGTTAGAAAGACCTCAGATCTCATATTTTAGACTAAAATTCAATAAAAAATGTCTCTTTAAGAGCTATGGGCGGAAGTGACGTTTTGCCGTCGCTTCCGCCCTGCAATGATATGGAGATGGGGGGGGGCCAGGTTCCCCTTGCATGTCTGCATGTCAGGCTAGGTAACGGATCCCATCGCCTCCGCCGCTGCCGACGGCTCCAATAAGCGACAGAGGGCAACGGAGCGAGGCGGGAGGGGCGGGGCCCTCTCCCGCCGCCGATTAAAAGTGATCTTGCAGCGAATCTGCCGCAGAGACCACTTTTATCTTGACGGGGACCGCCCGCTGAAGAAGAGAATACTGGGGTTATGGCAGCTAGCTTCTGCCATAACAACGATATCCCCCTTCAAAGTACCGACGTATAACGACGGTGGGCGGTCCGGAAGTGGTTAATGCGATGGGTTTTAGGACACTCTTGGGATTTTCTGGAAGCGATTTAATTTTATGTTCAGGTGCCTTTTAGTCAGCTGTTTTTAAGACCTGTTAGCAATTTACTAGATTTAAGACTAGCACAGGAGAACTTTGAATATTTACATCTCTGCTGCTTTAACATATTTTGAAGCATGCAGAAAAAAGATCACGCAAGCCTGGTATAAACACAGCATTTTATCTGTCATAATACTAAGAAGCAGCTTTCAAACTGTGGAAGCTTGCATTTCTTCATATTTTCAGTTGGCTACTAAAAGGTATTGCTTTGATATTGATCTGTGCTATATTTTGAACAGTTGTACATATTTTATGTCATTGTTTTTCAAACTTCTTTTTTTTTTTTTTTTATTAAAAGCATGCTCTCACATTAATTACCCAGGCCCTTGCCAGAGGTGATTTTAAAGCAAATAAAAGCCTTTATGGTTATAGAATGCTCAGCATAAATGAATAAACCCCAACAGATTTGTCAGAAAACCTTTACTTTCCGTTCAAAATCAACATTTTTCTATGGGACACTATACTACAAAATACTCCCACAAATGCAGGCCATTGATTGCAACCAAGATTTGTTAATTTGCACACACAAAGTATTTTTCCTAACAAATTCATTCAAGACCATGATGCAAAAATGAATACACCCTAATAAAAGTCATAGATGTCACAAGTCGGATGGTTAAGACAAGGATCCTACTTTCATCCTACTTCAATGATATTCAATGGGCTGAAGTAGGACCAAAGTAGTACAGGAACCTTTCACTATACTGTGATACGTGCCACCACTTCCGCTCACCTTAAAGAGCGACCCTAAATGGGTCAGACCATGCCTTCAAAATATATGATCTTGGATGGTTCAGTAATGCTGGTGGAGGTAAGTGTCCAGGATACTACTACTATTTACCTCCAACAGGTATTTGCACCCGGTGGTGGAAGTGGTGGCACGTATCACAGTATAGTTCCCTGTATTGGAGGAGCACTGTTTGGACACTTTAAGAAGTCACTATTAACCTGCTAAACAGGACTTTATACGCACAGATTGTTATTCATCTTTGTATTGAATTTATTTATGTATTGATTTATTGATCATGGGGATTTTTGTGCAATTATGTCTATCGTGATATGTTGTATGTTGGAATAATCACACCATTTTCTCAAAACACTATTTCATCTAATGTTTAAGACAATTTTAATGGTGCAGCTGTTCCATGTTTGTTTTTTTTTACACTTTCTTACACTGTTCTTCTTCACACTGTTCACATACATAGCAGCGCTTTAGTATCATATCACAAAACTTAACAAAGAAAACCCCTTCCCATTTCATGCTGTCAGCAATGGCACCATATGGAAGAAAAATGTAACAAGGCCTGAGGAAGAAAAAAATTTCTTTACACAAAAAAGGTGAAGGCTACAAGAAGATCAGCAAGTCTTTATCAGTCAGACTACTGTAGCAAAAGTGATGCAAAAACTTAACAAAGATGGAACTGCAACCATCTCACAGAGACATGCAGGCTGTCCACAGAAGTTAACACCTCGATAGGAGCGTCTTCTGATGAGAAGGGTTGAAGAAAATCGCTATGCAAGTTCACTGCAGTTAGCTAAAGAAGTATAAAGTCAAACTGGGGTGATTATTCCCATGACACAATACAGCATACACTGCAGAGGAATGGCACGCATTGGTAACATCTATGAAGAAAGCCTCTACTAAAGCCCATGCACAAAAAAGCCTGCCTAAAATTTGTCAGGGTCTATGCTGAAAAAGAAGACTACTGGGACTGTGTACTCTGGAGTGATGAGACCAAGATAAATGTTTTTGGAACTGATGGCTTCAAAACGTTATGGCTTCACAAAGGTGAGGAGTACAAGGAAAAATGCATGGTGCGTATAGTGAAATGTGGTGACAGTGTCCTTCTGTGGGGTTGCATGAGTGCTGCTGGTGTCGGGGAGCTGCATTTCATTGATGGTATCATGAATTCACAGATGTACTGCTCTATATTGAAAGAGAAGATGCTACCATCACTCCGTGCCCTTGGTCGTTATGCACTTTCCCAACATGACAGTGATCCAAAACACACATCTAAGGCCACTTCAGTATTGCTGAGGAAGAACAGTGTGAAAGTGATTCAGTGGCCAAGTATGTCCCCTGATCTGAACCCAATCGAACACCTATGGGGAATTCTGAAGAGACAAGTTGAGCATCACTCTCCATCCAGCATCCAGGCTCTAAAAAAAGTGGAAAAAGATTAGACATTGCAATATGTCCCCAACTTGTTCATTCCATACCTAGAAGACTTGGTGCTATCCTTACTAATCATGGAGGTCATTCAAAATACTAGCTGTAGTAGTTTTTGTTGTGGGGTGTATTCATTTTTGCATCAACTAATTTGAGTAAAACTGAAAATTTTGTAAGTTATATTATTAGCCTTACTTTCATGTAACGAGCTAAACAAATGTTCTATAAAACTCAGTTGTGTCAAAATTTTGGAAATTGTTCTTGTGTTCATTGAGATATTGATTAAAATCTTTTCAAAAGGGGTGTACTATTTATGCTGAGCACTGTATATTCTATATGCACTTCACATATGTGCCCAGTTCTCTTTTAATCTATGCCCCTCATTGATTTGGTCAACACATTTGTTGGGCTAGAATAGGAAGTGGCTTAGTGGACACTCCACAAGCTAGAAGGAAGTGGGGAGTGGCTTAGAGGACACCCCACAAACTAGAAGCAAGAAGGAGTTGCTTAGAGGACACTTCATGTGCTAGAAGAAGAGGGAATGGCTTGGAGGACACTCCATGAGCCAGAAGGAAGGAGGGAGTGGCTTGGAGGACACTTCATGGGCTAGAAGAAGGGGAGTGGCATTAAGGACACTCCACAAACCAGAAGGAAGGGGGAGTGGTTTAAAGTGCACTGTGTGCTAGGAGTGGCTTAGAGAACACCCCCATGAGCTTAAATGAAGAGGGGAGTGGCTTAGCGGACACTTCATGAGCTAGAAGAAGAGGGCGTGGCTTAGAGGACACTTCTTGGGCTCAAAGGAGAGGGAGTGGCGTAGAAGGCACTTCACAGGCTAGAAGGAATGTGGATTTGGCATTTACCACAGTATTGGCCCCACAGTGCTTTGAAAAAGTATTCACACCCCTTGAAATTTTCCACATTTTATCATGTTACAACCAAAACAAAACCCTAAATGTATTTTTTTGGGGATTTTATGTGATCGACCAACACAAAGTGGCACATAATTGTGAAGTGGAAGGAAAACAATAAATAGTTTTCAAAATATTTTACAAATATCTTAAAGGTGTGGCATGCATTTGTATTCAGCCCCCTTTTCTCTGATACCCCTAAACTAACTAAAATCTAGTGGAACCAATTGTTTTCAAAGTCACCTAATTAGTAAAGAGTCCACCTGTGTGTAATTTAATCTCAGTATAAATACAGCTGTTCTGTGAACTCCTCATAGGTTGTTGGAGAACCTTAGTGAACAAACAGCATCATGAAGGTCAAGGAACACATCAGACAGGTCAGGGATACAGTTGTGGAGAAGTTTAAAGCAGGGTTAGGTTATCCAAAAATATCCCAAGCTTTGAACATCTCATGGAGCACTGTTTAACCACTTGCTGACCGCTGCATGCCGATATTCGTCGGCACAATGGCAATGGTAGGCAAATGGGCGTACCTGTACGTCCCCTTTAATTTGGTGAGGCTAGCGGGCGCACATACAGCGTGACCGTGACCGTGGGACCAGCGGACTCTATGTCCACCGGTCTCCCGGTGATCGTGTTACAGAGCCGCAGAATGGGGAAGTGCCTATGTAAACAAGGCATTTCCCCGTTTTGCTTTGTGAAATGACAGAGATCACTGCTCCCTGTCATCGGGAGCAGTGATCACTGTCATGTGAATTGAAGCCCATCCCCCCCATAGTTAGAATCACTCCATAGGACACACTTAACCCCTTGATCGCCCCATAGTGTTTAACCCCTTCCCTGCCAGTGTCATTTACACAGTAATCGGTGCATTTTTATAGCAAATATAAATGACAATGGTCCCAAAATAATGTCAAAAGTGTCCGATGTGCCATAATGTCGCAGCCACGATAAAAATCACAGATCGCATTACTAGTAAAAAAAAAAAATAATAATAAAAATGCCATAAAACTATCCCCTATTTTGGTAGACGCTATAACTTTTGCGCAAACCAATCAATATATGTTTATTGCGATTTTTTTTTTTTCTTTTACCAAAAATAACCAAGAATACATATCGGCCTAAACTGAGGAAAAAAAAAATTTAATATATTTTTGGGGGATATTTATTATAGCAAAAAGTAAAAAGAATAGCTTTTTTTCAAAATTGTCGCCTTTTTTTTTGTTTATAGCGCAAAAAATAAAAACCGCAGAGGTGATCAAATACCAACAAAAGAAAGCTCTATGCGGAAAAAAAAATTGTTTGGGTGCAACGTCGCACGACCGCGCAATTGTCAGTTAAAGCGACGCAATGCTGAATCACAAAGAGTGCTCAGGTCAGGAAGGGGGTAAAATCTTCCGGGGCTGAAGCGGTTAATCTGTCATCCTAAAATGGAAAGAGTATGGCACAACTGCAAACCTACCAAGACATGGCTGTCCACCTAAACTGACAGGCCGGGCAAGGAGAGCATTAATCAGAGAAGCTGCCAAGAGGCCCATGGTAACTCTGGAGGAGCTGCAGCAATACAGCTCAGGTGGGAGAATCTGTCCACAGGACAACTATTAGTCATGCACTCCACAAATCTGGCCTTTTATGGAAGAATGACAAATAGAAAGCATAAGAAGTCCCGTTTGCAAGAAGCCATGTGGGGGACACAGCAAATATGTGGAAGAAGATGAGCCCAAAATTGAACTTTTTGGCCTAAAAGCAAAACGCTATGTGTGGTGGAAAACTAACACTGCACATAACCCTGAACACACCAGCCCTACCGTGAAACATGGTGGCAGCAGCATAATGTTGTGGGGATGCTTTTCTTTAGCAGAGACAGGGAAACTGGTCAGAGTTGATGGGAAGATGGATGAAGCCAAATACAGGACAATCTTCAAAGAAAACCTGTAGAGTATGCAAAAGACTTGAGACTGGGGCCGAGGTTCACTTTCCAGCAGGACAACGACCCTAAACATACACATAGAGCTACAATGGAATGGTTTAGATTAAAGCATAATCATGGGTTAGAATGGCCTAGTTCAGACCTAAATCCAATTGAGAATTTGTAGCAAGATTTGAAAATTGCTGTTCAGACTCTCTCCATCCAGTCTTACAGAGCTTGAGCTATTTTGCAAAGAAGAATGGATAAAAATTCACTCTCTAGATGTGCAAAGCTGGTAGAGACAAAAAAGACTTGCAGCTGTAATTGCAACGAAAGGTGGTTCTACAAAGTATTGACTTTCACTTTTTTTTTTTTTTTTTTTTGAAAAAAAAAGAGATCATCATTTTCCTTCCACTTCACAATTCTGTGTCACTTTGTGTTGGTCTATCATGTTAAATCCCAATAAAATACATTTACGTTTTTGGTTGTAACATGACAAAATGTGGAAAACTTCAAGGGGTATGAGTACGTTTTCAAGGCACTGTAGTTCTGTTAATGCCGCGTACACACGAGCGGACTTTTCGACCATATTGGTCCGACGGGCAATTCGACCTTGTGTGGGCTTCATCGGACCTGCAGCGGACTTTTTCCTTTAGATTTGGAACATGTTTCAAATCTTTACATTGGAACTCCGCCGGACCCAGTTCCTATCGAAAAGTCCGCTCATCTGTATGCTAGTCCGTCTGACAAAAATCAATGCTAGGGCAGCTATTGGCTACTGGCTATCAACTTCCTTATTTTAGTCCAGTCGTACGTCATCACGTACGAATCCATCAGACTTTGATGTAATTGTGTGTAGGCAATCCGTTCATTTGGAAAGTCCGTTGGAAGTCCGTCGAAAGTCCATCGGATAGTCAGTCAGGTCGAAAAGTCCGCTCGTGTGTACGCGGCATAAGTGGATTTTAGGCAAGTTGTTTACACCCCACTACTATATTATTGTGCTATGGAAATAAATTGGATTTCAGAACATGCAGGTTTTGTGTATTAGGTATTTAAATATATTTTAGCTAGCATTTTTAGGAAAAACAACAGTGTGAATCTAGTGAAAAAAATTCACTAAATTCAATTGATAAATTGCTAGCATAAAACGCATCTAATTCACCACTATTTGACTAGCAAGCAGTATAGAGGACCAGAACTGCACTTTATGTATAAAGGTTATGTTCTAGTACATGCATCATCCTTTACCTTCAATGCATTTAGTAGATGGGATTTCCAAACATTCTTTATAATTGTACACATAGCATGTTCGGTTTCTGTTTTGATTTCCCAAACCAGTTTATAGAAGAATGTAAAGATACAATTATATCCAGATGTGGAATGTGGTGTAAAAATTGTTTGCCACCAAAGTTTCATAATGAACAATTTTCAGACTGTGCCATTAAACACTGAGAATTAGATAGCCCCCCTCCTGTATTTAAAATGGAAAACGTTATAATAACTATCAAGAAGGTGCCGATACACAGGGGTCTCTGTGTTCCTGTTGACATAGCTACACAAGGCAAGCTCTGTGTGAAAGGCTGTTCTTAACTGAACATAACTTTATGGCTTAGTAAATTTAGCAAACCATGCCGGGAGAGAAAACCTCAATCATAACATGTAGGCTGCATGAAGTTCACCAGAGGCATGGATGTGTTTTCTAACTCACTGAAATTGTGAAAATAATCATCTATCAAGCAGAATTTGTGACATGTTGAAATTTTAAAATTGCATTGCCTGCCACAGCAGAAGCCATAAGGTTCATTGAATTTCTTAGTGTTATAACATGCATTTTAGCCTAGTAAACTTGCAGCATTAAATATAGACAGAGTGCTTTTGATGCCTCAATACCTGGAATTGCGCAGTTTTACAAAAGTCAGATTGCAGCTCTGAAGTCGGAGCTGTGATGCACAGCATCACGAATAGTGGACTACAAGAGACATCAGAAGTTAAGATTTAAATTATTCAATGTCCACGGTTTTTCATTTTAAAGGAAGCCCGAAAAAACTAAAATTTAATGTGGACGTATAACTAAATGTATGGAAAATCGGAGAACAGGACTGAAATTGTTACCTCTACTGACGCGTTTTGGATGCAGTTTTTATGTGTTTTACTTTTTTTTTTTTTCTCTTTAACAAACTGAATAGCTATTTGTTAATGAGCGGCCCGCAGCATCATTAACAACCGCTGAGTCATCAGCTGAATGTAAAAAAAAAGAATTGCCAGCAAAAAAAAAAATTAGGGGGGAAAGGGCGTGCCCAAAATGTTCAAATAAAATGGTCCATACCAGACACTTATCCAAGCATGCAGCCCAGCAGGTTAGGAAAGGAAGGGGACGAGCGAGTGCCCCCCCCCCCCCTCCTGAGCCATACTAGGTCACATGTCCTCCTCCCTACCAAAAGCACCTTGTCCCCACTTTAAGTAAGCCACAATATTTAATAAATTGATGAATAAAGTAGTTATTTAGTTTAAAGGGTCTATATATAGATCAAAATTCGAGAACATTATATGAACACTTGATTTTTTTCAGAAATAATGTAATCTTCATGGCTCAACATTTGATGGAATTTTAGTTGTGGCTATACCATGCTAATAGAACAGTGTTTTTCAAAATAACCAAGGCACTTCAACAAAAAAACTTTTATTTTGTAGAAAACACAATGATGAAAATTGGAGAACAGCAATGACTGTAGCATAGAGAAGGATTACAATTCCTGAAGGTTACAGCAATTAACAATTAGTAGAAAGTGTACAGACCCTTGCTTTGAATGACTTCAGCACATCTGCGGCCACAGGACATCACTAGTCTCTCACACTGCTCTGGCGTGATTTTGTTCTACTCTTCCAGTCTCTTCCACAGTTCGATGATTGTAGTTGGTTTCTTGGCCATAACTTTGTCGCCAAGGATTTTGCAGAGGTTTTCTATTGGGTTTAGATCAGGACTCTGGGCTGGCCATTTCATTATTTCAGTGTTTCCAGCTTCAAGGAACTGCTTTACCCATTGTGTGACAGGGGACATTGACATGCGTGAAAATTGCTGGCTGACTGGGTGATGAACACAGGGAAGGAACCGCATATTGTTGAAGGTTCTGATAAAGATTTGCATTCACTCTGCCATGTAGCTGTATAAGAGGCCAAACTCCTGCTGCAGAAAACATCCTCCAAACCATGACGCTTCCCCCTCAACCTGTCACTGACTTCTTTACATACTTTTGGTTCAGTCTTTCCCCAGTTTGACGATGAGCGTAAT
The DNA here is from genome assembly GCA_037952925.1 of Lithobates clamitans. Classification (NCBI taxonomy): domain Eukaryota; kingdom Metazoa; phylum Chordata; class Amphibia; order Anura; family Ranidae; genus Lithobates; species Lithobates clamitans. The sequence goes on from JBBGZY010000291.1 coordinate 6,100,814, forward strand.
GTTTCCCATTGGACCCAAATAAATTAAACTTGCTTTCATCACTAAAGTAAACTTTGGACCAGTTCTCCTCTGTCCACATAACATGCTCCTCAGCAAAGGTTAGCCTAACATTTTGATTCTTTCTGCTAGAAGTTTGGTCGCTGCAGAGTGGGCTTTTAGTCCAAAATCTCTTAAACGGCGAGACACTGTATGACAAGACAGATCCCTACTCTGTTCAACGCTGAGCTGGCAGCTGCAGTGTTGAACCGATTACCCATTAATATTCTCCGCATTATCCTATCCTCTCTTGCATTTGTCTTTTGCGAACGACCAGCGTTCTTGGGGGGATTTGAATGAGTTTGTGACGTTGTAAAGATGCAATATTTTAGAAATCACAGATTTGAAATGACAAACTTCTCTTGCTATGGCTGAAAGGGTCATCCCTTTGGCCTTCATCTGGACAACCTGCTGCCAGAGGGTTTCAGTCACTTTCAGAACGGCTCACCATCTTGCAACGTCAGTGAAAACTGGATGGTTAGGGTACCAGTTAGGGTTTGTCATATATTTAAAACAATTACCACAAGGTGCCAGATTAACAATAACTGGGCGGTATCTGAAAGTGTTCACTAGTTTTGATCACTGTTCTTTTTCAAACCTCATTGACATTTTTTATTCTGTGCTTCAAAATATATGTAACTCATGAAATTGCTTAACAAAACTGCTCTTTTAGTCCTGTTTAGATAATTCCAAATAGGACTAAGAAGTGACCTTGAAATTTAGGAAAATGTAGGTTGTTTTCTAATTTTGATCTCCAGTGTGTGTGTGTGTGTGTGTGTGTGTATATATGTATATGTGCATGTGTATATATTATACACACACTATATTACCAAAAGTATTGGGACGCCTGCCTTTACACACACGTGAACTTTAATGCCATTGCAGTCTTATGCCCCGTACACATAGTCGGATTTTCCGATGGAAAATGTCCGATCGGAGCGTGTTGTCGGAAATTCCGACCGTGTGTGGGCTCCATCGGACATTTTCCATCGGATTTTCCGACACACAAAGTTGGACAGCGGGAGATAAAATTTTCCGACAACAAAATCTGTTGTCGGAAATTCCGATCGTGTGTACACAAATCCGACGGACAAAGTGCCACGCATGCTCAGAATAAATAAAGAGATGAAAGCTATTGGCCACTGCCCCGTTTATAGTCCCGACGTACGTGTTTTACGTCACCGCGTTTAGAACGATCGGATTTTCCGACAACTTTGTGTGACCGTGTGTATGCAAGACAAGTTTGAGCCAACATCCGACGGAAAAAATCCTAGGATTTTGTTGTCGGAATGTCCGAACAAAGTCCGACCGTGTGTACGGGGCATATGTCTGTAGGGTTCAATACTGAGTTGCAGCTGTAACAGCTTCAACTTTTCTGGGAAGGCTGTCCACAAGGTTTAGGAGTGTGTCTATGGGAATGTTTGACCATTCATCCAGAAGCACATTTGTGAGGTCAGGCACTGATGTGGACGAGAAGGCCTGGCTCGCAGTCTCCCCTCGAATACATCCCAAAGGTGTTCTATCAGGTTGAAGTTAGGAGCCAGTCAAGTTCCTCCACCCCAAACTCGCTCATCCATGTCTTTATGGACCTTGTTTTGTGCACTGGTCCAAATCATTTGGTGGAGAGGGGTTTATGGTGCGGGGTTGTTTTTCACGGGTTGGGCTTGGCCCCTTAGTTCCAGTGAAGGGAACTCTTAAGGCGTCAGAATACCAAGAGATTTTGGACAATTTCATGCTCCCAACTTTGTGGGAACAGTTTGGGGATGGCCCCTTCCTATTCCAACATGACTGCGTACCAATGCACAAAGCAAGGTCCATAAAGACATATGTGAGCAAGTTTGGGGTGGAGGAACTTGACTGGCCTGCACGGAGTCCTGACCTCAACCTGATAGAAATTTTCCATATTTTGTCATGTTACAACCAAAAATGTAAATGTATTTTACTGGGATTTTATGTGATAGACTAACACAAAGTGGCACATAACTATGAAGTGGAAGGAAAATGATAAATTGATTTGAAAACTTTGTACAAATAAATATCTGAAAAGTGTGGCATGGATTTGTATTCAGCCCCCTTTACTCTGATACCCCTAACTAAAATCTAGCGGAACCAATTGCCTTCAGCGGTCACCCAATTAGTAAATAGAGTTTTCACCGGTGTGTAATTTAATCTCAGTATAAATGCAGCTGTTCTTTGAAGCCCCCAAAGGGTTACATAGTTAGTAAGGTTGAATAAAGACACCAGTCCATCCAGTTCAACCTGAGTGAGTGTGCGTGTCTACAATTATCCCTATCCCTGTACATTGCATCTCATTAAGATGCTCATCTATTATATTATTATTTATTTAAGGTACCCATATATCGCTATCAATTTACACATACATCGCACGCTCACATTGGTCCCTACCCTGAAGGAGCCCACAATCCAAGGTCCCCAACTCGCATTCATATACTATGGCCAATTTTTGGACAGAAACCAATTAACCTACCAGCATGTCTTTGGAGTGTAGGAGGAAACCTACACTCCATACATGCATACAGCTGTTGGAGGGTGACAATTTCCTGATTTCAGAAATAATGGGATGACCTTCTCATCTCCTCTAAGGAAGTGTGGGACTCTGTACTTACCTAACAGGATCAATAGGTACGTTTCTGTACTTGTTCTGAAGAACTTTAAAAATGCTGTTTCACTTGACTTTAAGTACCGTAATAGAATATGTATTTTTCAACTCTGGCACTTTTTGTTTACAAGTTTAAATCAGAATATTTTGCTCGAAAATCACTTATAACCCCCAAACATACTTTTTTTTTAGCAGGAACCCTAGGGAATAAGATTTTTTTTTTTTTCCATAAAGATTTTATTCAGTTTAAAGACATACATAAACAGAACAAGTCCGATACATACTTTTTATAACAAAATGTATATATGACATCGAAATGGCACTCTTTAAAGATACTAAAGGAGACATTCTGATACATAATGAACAAGAATTGAACTTATAAAATACTAATAGTGTGTGGGGGCAGAGGATCTCTTTCTCATTTTTTCACCTCCCCCCCCCCTCCCCCTTTGGGTGCTGACCAAATAAGGGGACAGACAAGTGGTTCATTCTTGACTAACAAATAATGCTATGTGTATCCGTATGAGGCTAACCAGGTATCAAAAGGAAGGTACCATACCGTAGAGTAAAGCATGTATGTTCGTTTAGCATCTTATAACATAATATATCTAGCAACAGAAAGAAATAGAGGGAATAGAGAAAGGAAAGTACAGACAGAAGAGGGGACTAAGGAAGAAGGGATAAGAAGTGGAAAGTAAGAGCGAGAGGGGAATCTATAGGGGGGAAGAGCAAAGCAAAAAAAAAAAAAAGGGGGAAAACGGGGAAAGACAATTAAAGTGGACCCACGTCTGCCCCCCCTCAACCCCACCCCCCGGGTACCCCCTCCGGAAAGAAGGGGGGGATCCTTAGAAGCCATCTAACCGCTTTGCGAGGTGTATTGACGGTATCTCTCGGTAGTAGTAAAGTGTGTCCAGCAGGCCCAAAGCGTAGAGAATTTATGAACTCTGTCTTGTGCGATATGAATCAGTTCCTCCATCTCTTTAATGTTTGATATTTTTGTGAACCATTCCCTGATTGTTGGAGCACGAGTGGACTGCCACAATTTGGGTATACAAAGTTTGGCCGCGTTGACCATATGCATGGCAAGAGATTTAAAATAGTCCCTTCTAGGGATAGAAGCATGATATAGGAGAAATTGGGCTGGGGTGTAGTCCAAATTAAATGTCGTGACGTGTGTGATTATACTGTGGACCTCCCTCCAAAAAGGTTGAAGGATCTCGCAACTCCACCACACGTGCAGCATAGTGCCTATCTCCGTGCCACACCTCCAACAGGTGTTAGGAATGGCAGGCGAGAACTTGTGTAGACGAGAAGGGGTTCTGTACCATCTAGTGATTACTTTATAGCAGTTTTCTTGGATAGCCACATTTAGCGACCCTTTATGTGTGTAGTCATGAATAGTGTTCCAGTCTTCCGTCGTCAGTGGAGTGTTCAAGTCTCTGGTCCAAGACAATTGTGAGGGAGTCGGGGTCTCGGTAGGTGCTTCCGATATCAGGGTGTGTAGGAGAGAAATTAAGTGTCTCTGCGGTATTTTGCGATGGCATAAGGTCTCGAAAGGTGTGAGGTGTCTTGTCCATTTTGTCAGCGGGGCCTGAGTCTCCAGGAAATGTCTAATTTGTCTGTAGGTCCAGAAGGAAAAGGAGGAAGTTCTAGAGAGCGCCCTCAGTGTTTCTAAGGAGATTGGTTTTCCACTGGAGAAAAATTGTTGAGCCAACACGTCCTCAAAGGGCCATTCCTGTTTGAGAAAGCTACTGGATATCCCAGGTGGGAATTCTGGGTTTCCTCTGAGGGTCGTTAGAGGGCTTGGGGAAGAAGTAGAGTTGTCGCTTAGCAAGGACTTCTTGTGAACTAAAAGAGATGGATAAATTAGCGGGTGAGACAAGACGGGGTGTAACCAGTTTTTGGAGGGGAGCCAAGGAAGGAGATGTAGCGACCCAGAAACAAAGGCACCTTCAAGGAATACCCATGACTTGAGAGGGGCATGGATATTCCAATCTGCGATTCTTGTAAGATGGCAAGCCATGTAGTACTTATATAAATCAGGCAATCCTATCCCTCCCTTCGATTTGGCTAACGTGAGGCGTGCGTATTTAATGCGAGGAGGAGAATTTCTCCAAAGGAAGGCAGTACAAGCCCTCCGATAGGTCGCAAAAAAAGATGCCGATAACGAGATCGGGACTGCTTGCTTTAAGTAAAGTATACGAGGTAGAATTATCATCTTGATCAGGGCAGAGCGACCAAACCATGAAACATTTAAACCTGACCACTCCTTTAAGAGTTTTTGGGTCTTCATAATTGCCGGATGATGGTTAACAAGGTAGAGATCAGATAGTCGGGTAGGAATTTGGATGCCCAGATATGTGATCACATTCTATTCCCATTTAAAGGGGAACATGTCCTGGCAGTGGGTCATTTCCTGGTAAGGAAGTGTGATATTTAGAGCATGGGACTTGGAATAATTAATTTTCAGGTTAGAAATTTTCCCAAAGGATTGTAAGTCTTTGAGGAGGTTCGGTAGGGAGATGCGGGGCGTTTTTAGTGATAGGAGAATGTCGTCAGCAAAGGCTGCTACCTTAAACTCCCTCTCCTTCACTGTTATCCCTTGTATGTTTGGATTATCTCTCAGTCTGTTGAGAAGGGGTTCTAAAGTCAAAATATAAATTAAAGGGGAAAGGGGGCATCCCTGGCGCGTGCCGTTGCTGATAGGGAAGGCGTTCGACAGGTGGCCATTAATCCTCACAGCTGCAGAGGGATCGGAGTATAGAGCCATTATATGCGACAGCATGCGGCATCCCAGCCCGATAGCTAGGAGGACCTCCCGCATGTAGTCCCAAGCCACCCTGTCGAACGCCTTCTCAGCGTCTAATGAAAGGAGAAATCCCTGGGTCTTAGATGTTGTGAGCCAGTGGTGTAGGTTCAGCGTGCGGATGGTATTATCTCTGGCTTCTCTGCCAGGGACAAAGCCCACTTGGTCCAGAGAGATGAGGTTGGGAATGAGGGGCGATAATCTGTTGGCCAGGATTTTTGCGTATAATTTGACATCAACATTTAAAAGTGATATCGGTCTGTAATTTGCAACCAATTCTGGGTCCTTACCTTCCTTAGGTATTACTGTTATGTGAGCCTTCAGCATGTCCTTTGGTCTAGTCTGGGGGTCTGAAAAGGCATTGAAGGTCTCTATAAGGTTAGGCGTAAGGGTATCAGCGAAGGCTTGGTAATACTGGAGCGTAAAACCGTCTGGGCCTGGGCTTTTGCCCACTTTCATTTGTTTCAAGGCCGTCTTTAGTTCTGTCGTCGAGATACAATTCTCAAGGTCAAGAGTCTGTTGGGGGGTAATTGGTTTTGGACTGTATTGCGAGAGAAAATCTTTAATAAGTTTAGAGCGAGTTTCAGGAGTGGTTTGAGTCAGATGGTTGGTCTGTAGATTATAAAGGCCAAAATAGAATTTCTCGAATTCCTTGGCTATTTCTGCATTCTTGGTCCGGAGAGTTCCCCCAGGGTCCCGAATGTGGTGAATTATAGATGAGCTTTTAGAATTTTGTATTGACCGAGCCAAGAGTCGGCCACACTTGTTGCCCTGCTCATAGAAAGCTCTCTGGCCAAGAATGTATCTTCTCTTGACACCTCTGTCCAACTCCTCCAGCAACTGAGTGCGTGCGTGTGTTAAGCTTTGAAGCGTGGATTGTGCTTGTGTCAGTTTGTGGGTTTTCTCTAAAGATTTAATTGTATTCAAAAGGGAATTAATAGTTTCTTGTTGTTGTCGTTTAGCTTTTGCAGCTAGTGAAATCAGTTCCCCTCTTATAACACATTTGTGGGCTTCCCAAATAGAGATTGGTGAGATTTCTGGGTTCATGTTTTCAGCGAAATATAGTCGGAGTCTTGTGTGAATGTGCTCTAGAGCAACTTCATCCTTAAGTAAAGAAGGATTCAATCTCCAGATCTTAGTTCTGAAATCTGTATCAGGGAAGGACAAAGTAAGTGTTACCGGGTGGTGGTCAGAGAGGAACATGGGCTCTATAGTGGACTGGTGGAGGGTGGGCAAATCAGTCTGGGAAATAAAGAAATAATCTATCCTAGAGTACTTCTGATGTGGGGCTGAATAAAATGTGTAGTCCTTGACTGAGGGATACAAGGTCCGCCAAGCATCATGGAGGGCTAAGTTATGGAGCTGCGTTTTAATGTGTCTTAGTGCTCTGTATGTTATGGTAGATGTACCCGAGGAGGAGTCTAGTATCGGGTGTAGAGGGACATTAAAATCCCCTCCCAGCACAACCAATCCTCTCCGAAAAGAGGTTAGGAGGTCACATATATTCCTAAAGAAAGCCACTTGATGGTCATTAGGGCAATAAATGTTGGCTAGGGTGATTGGTTTGGAGGCGTAGGTCCCCTTAAGAAAAATAAATCTTCCTTCCGGGTCTATGAGGGAGTCTGTTAGGTGAAAATTAGCATTTTTAGCGATAAGTATCGAGACTCCTTTGGTTTTAGCCTCAGGATTCGTAGCGTGGATTGCAGTGCGGTATATGTGGTTGGAGAGTTTAGGGGTTGCATCAGATCGAAAATGAGTCTCTTGTAAAAAAATAAAATGTGCTTTGTGTTTAGTGAGAGACATTAGTACTTGCGACCTTTTTTCCGGTTGGTTTAGACCCTTAACATTAAGGGAGATACATTTCAATGTCAGGGAGCAAGCTGCTGCTCTTTTTGAATTCATAGTTAATTTGAATCAGTTCAGTCCCTCTACCACCGTTATCTTGTGGGTCAGGAAACCTCCGGGGGATGGGTCTGGGGGGCCCGCACGAGTCCAAGAAAATAGAGGGTAAAGTGGAAACATCCACTGAAGAGAATTAAAGTTAGACACCAGGGGTAAAGGACAGAGCAGGCAAAAAGAAAAAAAAAAAAAAAAAAAGGGGGGGGAGTGCAAATAGGAAAGTAAGTTAGACCAGAGGTGGAAATAGAGTATCTATTCCACCTGGAGGAGGAAAATCTGGGGTGTCAGCTAACGTCCACGATTGGACTGCTGTGTGGGGGTGAGAGAATGAACGGAAATCACAGGTCGTCTACGACCCAGGAATCTGGTATGTTGGTCTTAAGGGTATGTATAGAGAGCCTACTACATAGCAAGAGTGATATCATAAATGAGCCAAGATTTAGCATGTTATTATCTATGTTATTAACTCATAACGATAACAATAATACAGTAATACAGGATCCGGTATAACAATTAAAATAATAAAAACAATAACAATAATACCGGTCGAAACAAGCAATCTATGTTGAGCATGACTACTACCAGGGATCACTATAGTGGTATCCAATGCCAAAGTTAGAGTACATCCTAAAATGTTTTACCTTGCTATTAAAATTAATGTTAATAATAATAATATTATTGATCTTATCTTAACCTCCTAATCACTATCAGTAGTTTAGAGTAATTTAGAGTAAATTCCTGAGGGGAATAGGTTTTGGAAAAGGCTGAGGGGAGGGACGGAGGGGTAGGAGCGAGGGAGAGGGAGGGGAGGGGGTGGGGAGGGCAAGAGGGAAAGGAGTGGGTAGGTATGGGGAAGGTGGGGAAGAGTGTGGGGTGGGAAGGGGATGGTAGATGGTGGGCTGAGGGAGTAGGGAGGCACTTAATATTGTTAAAAGGTTGAGTTTTAAATTTTTTCGTTCAGCTCTGTGTTCCCATTTAGACTCCCAGGGGGATCGAAAACCTGTCGCCCTAGGCTGAAATGCTTCACAAGGTTTCTCTAGACCTAATAACATAATTCCAGGGTCACTTCTTGCCCCAATATTTCCCAAGTTTATGGGACAGCTAACTGCACAGGTACATATTTATGAATGCTATACCACCAGGTGATTATCTCTATGAAACCCTTTATGTTCAGCGATAAAGGTAAAGAAACGGAAACAGGATTATGTTTGTACTTATCCCCCTGGTTCTTACTTCTTGCTCGAGCAAGCAGTTAAAGGTTCTAAGGCAGGTGGAAAGATCAATGTCATCTGTCACGGTCGTGGTGGAACCTAGGGGATAAAACAAAGGCTAAAGTTGCTCCTTGAATGGAGCCTGTGTTAGATAAGGAAGAGCCATAAGTTTGTTTTCCGCGGAGCCCAACAATGTGTGGTGGGGTAGGTAAGACGTCAGTAAAGCATATGTTTCTTCTTCTCTCACTTTAGGTGGAACACGGTCCAGGTGTGTGCTATGTGCACCAAAAAAAAAGGAAAAAAAAACATCAAAAACAAAAACAAAAGCAAAAAGCAAAACATTGCTATGTCTATGGCCGCGTCGCGTCCAAACTACCCAGTGAGTGAGGGATACATGTTGGGGGACTTAAGAGCGCGGGCGTACGATGTAACGTTAGGAGTGTACGGAGTATGTCCGGGGATCAGCTTCCCTTAGGAGGTGGTGATGCAGGTAAGATGTCTCTGAACTTGAGGTCATACTCACAGGCGGTAGTCCATGGCAGTGTCGTGGTGTGCGGTTCATGCTTCCGGTGGAGCCCTTCTCCCTGGAGGTGAGGCGGGGGAACTTGGACCTCGCTGGTACAAATCCCGACGAGACGATCTTGGGGTTGGAGAAGATCTATCTGTTCGGTGTCTGCGCGATCGCTGCCTTTGTGCTTTAGGGGAGAGGTTGAGCGACACCGGGAGCCACGGTTCAGCTGGAAAGTAGAAAGAGCCCCATTCCGGTAGTTCAATGTTAGGAAGGTCGAGTTGGTCGCAGAAACTTTGTAGATCTTCCGGGGTGCGGAGTAAAGCAGAGCGTCCCCTGGCGGACGCAGATAGGGCGAAGGGGAACTTCCAGCGATATTGGATATTTCGGGAACGGAGAGCATCCAGCAGGGGGCGCAAAGCTCTCCTGTTTTGTAAAGTTATTTGGGACCGGTCCTGAAATAATTTAATTTCTGCGCCATTATGGAGAATGCGGCCTTTCTCCCTGGCTTTGCGGAGGATCTCCTCCTTAAGTGGAAAGTTAACAACACAACATATTATGTCCCTTGGTGGTTCATTTTCACGGGGTTGGGGACGTAGAGCCCGGTGTGCCCTTTCCATTTCGATCGGTGAGTCTGCGGGTCGATCTATCAAATCATTAAAGATTGTGCAGATTGTTTGTTGGATCGAACCCGGATCTGTGCTTTCAGGTACACCCCTTACCCTTATGTTGTGCCTCCTGCCTCGATTATCGAGGTCTTCGATGTGTCTGTGGAGGTCATACATGTGGGAAAGCTGTGCGTCGTATGTGTGTTGGACCTGTCGAATGGCTGCTGCATGTGTCACGGTGGTTTGCTCAACATCATCTATTCGGTGTGTCATTACCTGTAGGTCTGACTTTAAATCAGCAATCGCTGCCGTGACGGTATTCTTTATATCTGAGGCCACCTTCTCTAAATCGAGTAGGCTAGGAGTCTGTGAATTCCCCTTCGTGTCTCCATGCTGGGAATTAGGCGAGGCCGGGGATTGGGCCTGTACGGCCGCGTGGAGTGGTTGTTTTAGGGTCCGGAACAGCTCCGGTATGTTTCTGCTAAGTTGGGTACCTGGATCCATGGTTGTACGGGTTACCGAGGAGCTCCGGGTGGATCTATTCATGATGGCTCTCAAATGTAGGCAGTCTATTAGGTTAGATTCTATTCCCGGGTCGCAGGAGCTCACAAGTTATGCTGCCATCTCGGTCTCCGGCCAGGCCACGCCCCCGGGAATAAGATTTTTTATGTCACACGGTATTTGCGCAGCGGTTTTGAAAACGCAATTTTTTGTGAAAAAACAAAACTTTAATGAATTAGAAAAAAAAAACCCCAATATTTGTCTATATTGTGAAAGATAATGTTACGCCGCATAAATAGATACCTAACATGTCATGCTTTAAAATTGCCACCACTCATGGAATGGCGACAAACTACGGTACATAAAAAAGCTCCTTAGGCGTATGATTTAAACGCTTTTACAGGTCACCTGTTTAGACTTACAGAGGAGGTCTAGTGCTATAATTATTGCTCTTGCTCTAAGGTTTGCTGTGATACTTCACATGTGTGGCGCGAATACCATTTACATATGCGTGCGCAACTTACGTATGCGTTCACTTCTGCGCGCAAGTATGGAGGGATGGGGTGCAAAAAAATTCCCCCTTACTTATTTTAGTTTTTATGTTTACACTGTCGCTTTAATTTCGTTTTTTTTATCACTTTATTTCCTATTACAAGGAATGTAAACATCTCTTGTAATAGAAATAAGGATGACAGGTCCTCATTATGAATAGATCTGGGGTCAAAAACCCCAAAGCTCTCCTATACCTTTTAAAAGGTAGGTTTAGTGAGAGGTAAGCTGACAGACAAACTCTATTGCATAACCATGATTCCGAATCGCAGCAAATAGCGGGACACCCTTGCGATCCTCGTCACTTCCAATGGCACCTCGACCGTGGCACAGTTTTGCTGCGATTGTTGCCCGAAGAATCTCGGTACACCTGTCGCCCAAAATAAATTTCAGAACTTCTTTTGGGCGACAGGTGTACTGCGATTCCGCCCATGATCTGGGATGCCTAAATGTGAATGGAGCCTAAAGATGTCTGGAGCTCTGCTACTGACCCTCTTTCCCTTTATGTCTTCTTCACCTTGTCACTCTTTTTCTTTGGCTCAGTTTAATTGCATTGGGTTGGGTCTGCAACCAGTTTCCCCTTGATTGTTGCTACATCTCATATTTGGTTGACTTGGGATCCTTTAGTAGTATCATCCCACAACCCACCCACAACTCTAGAATAGCTCATAAGTACACTTTATTCCAGAGCAATGTGTTGTCATTCATAGATCCATATATACACATTCTGTGAATTTCTATCGTGTGCAGTTGACATGATAGTTTTTGGAATGGATATATTACCAATTCTTTGATACTGTATACAGTATATGTCTTCGTAAAGTTTTAAATATGATTTGATTGGATGTAATTCTTTTGTTTATTTTGTGACTTTCCTCTTTAAAAAAAAAAAAAAAGAAGAGATTTAAACATACAGACACTGCCCATTCCATCTGCATGGAGTGTCAGCATCCAGGTTGTAGGTGATCTTTTCTTTGTAATAGATAAGTCACTACAAGGCAGAGATGAATTACTGCATTTAAACTGCTCTGTGACCCAATACAGTATATGATCACATTTTACAAATAAATGGCTCATCGTAATTTAGATTTCTATATTATAGCTTTTTTTGCTTTTAATAAAAATATCATTGCTAATTGAGCATTGCCATTGAACATTGAATGAACCTATTGATCCCTGTGTTTCTCTTCCTTTTGGGGTACCTGTTGGTAGAGTGTTAAATGCTGACTTTCTACATCTGTGTCTCAGTATCCCAGCAGCCCCATGTGGCTCCATTATTTAATTTAGTCGGTTTTGTTTTGCTGTCCTTTGACCCATTTGACAGGAATCCAGGCACTTGCAGGCTTCCTAATAATTCAGCATTCTCTCAAGGGAAGTTTTTGGTGGAATCAGTTTTCTTTTCTAACTACTTATTTGTTATTTCAAGCCCAAGTGCTATGATTTTCTCTGGTTGCTTTCCACTGGGGTGAATCTGCCAGAAGCTTAGGCTTATCTTTTCAGAAACTGGCAGTGTATTTACTGTGAGATCACTTCATTATTTGGTATATTTGTTTGCATTACATTTTCAATTAGACTAGTTTATGCTAGTGATCTGTGTTAAGAAAAAACACAGTCCAAAGGAAGAGAATGAGGACAATTTTGTATTGTCTCTACTCTCTGTGGAGAGTGGTTCATGGGGTTCATGAGAGGAACTGAACAGGTTCTGCCCCTAGGGGCTATTGAAAAATACATTTTGTGTTGCATTGCAAGAGCATTGATGTGGAACCTAATGAATTGGAGTTCCTTTTCTGTAATGCATCTCCACCCAATATTTAAATACTGTGTTGTTTAAATACACCTTTTGCACCATTGGCATCTCTTGGAGTGGGGAAAGTAATTATTTGGGCAACTTCTGACAGTTGTTTGACAAACAGCAGCAGGTACTGACACTAGCTGGCCTTTCCTCAGTAATACTAAGTAGTTGAGGAGAGTAGTTCTAAATTAGTGGCCAAATGGTATGGGGCACTAACTTGATTACATTAGATTTGGCCTGACTCTCCTGGAGATTGTACCCAACTTGGATCTTGCAGCCATTTGTGCTGGCTTGTACTAATTATTTTAAGTATTCTGGAAAACAATTAATTTTCACATTAAGGAACTTTCAGCAATCATCCGTGATACCCTAAACTTTATTGCAAAGATAGTGGTCACAGTGGGCACAAGACATCCTTGACTGCTTTAGTTTAGGGCTAATTTTTTTAAGAATTCGTATCACCACAGAGTGGTACTGTGTATACGTCCCGATACTTGAGATTACTGAAAGAAATTTTGGATGATGGACTTTGTAGGCATAACACAAAAAAGTTTTTTAAAAAATTACAATATTTATTACAACAATAAAACTAGAGAACTCATACATAAAATTACATACGGTATATTCACACATTGTGCCTAGGAGCATATTAATTACACCATCTCCGTAATCAAGTTAGATATTGAAAGATTCGGAAAACCGAGCAATTCACTTTTTGCAATGATACGAAATTTTGGAGAGACATCGTATTATATATAGCTCAGCTTGCACTACATGTTGCGCGTTCAATAATGCTTCCTCAGGAGCTTTTGGCTTATTCTATGAACAAAAGAATAAGCATAAGTTCAACACGTTCTACATTTATAACACACATTGATGTATAATACTGTTGCCCCCATGACCTTGGCTATTCAGACTATATCCCCTGGCCAAAACCTTCCCCATTACCACATGGAAACACAGAATAGCCCCAAAAGGGGGGCAGAAAAAAGAGAAAAGAAACAGTAAAGAAGCGTTAGCATGGAATATGGGAAGTATGGGAACGGGTGTAACATTCGGATTGTTTAAAGGATGGGCAGTGGAAAGAGAACTTGTCAGCATAAGGTTATAGTTCTAACCAAATATCTACTTACTTTATTTCTCCTCCTTTTTGGAAAATGTAAGGTAAACTGAGCGGGGAATAATGTCCTCAACCCCAGTGGGCGTTCAGAGAAACCGATCTTCAAGGTGTTTAATGAAGTAATCTGTATATTTACATGGATATTATAGATTCAATGTGATATAATTGATTTAGGTTTAAAGAATTATTCTGGAAAAAGGATAAAGAAAAACAAAAGAGTAAAAATATATATATATTGTATTGATTATCTCACCTAGTAGAACCAGCTTGTACCAGATACTCTAGGGTATTTAGTAATAGCTGATACAGACGGTAACATCCACAACAACCAGGTATAGGCTAAATCAGTTTGGAAAAACCTCCCACTATAAAAAAGCCAATAATCCAGAAAGTAATAACTGGGCCCTGATAGGTATCTGTTTATGGGGATATAAAAAGAGAAATAAGCCTCTTGTCAATGTATATAGTCAGAGAACTATCTCTGACTATTAAACTTAAAGTGATTCAGGAGTGGCATCTACAGCATAAGACAGTTACCCTTTACCATTAGTGTTTCCTGGGGCTCCCCGCTCAGATGACAGCGCCGCACAGGGTAAAGGCAGCTGTGAGAGACCCCAGCCCAGAGCGTCTCTTTGTACACCCGTCCCAGTATTGATGTCAGGGGATATGGTCTGAATAGCCAAGGTCATGGGGGCAACAGTATTATACATCAATGTGTGTTATAAAAAGCTCCTGAGGAAGCGTTATTGCACGCACAACATGTAGAGCAAGCTGAGCTGAGTTATATAAGATACGCTTTCTCTCTAAAATTTTGTATCATTGTAAAAAGTGAATTGTTCGTTTTTCCGAATCTTTCAATATCTAACTTGATTACGTAGATGGTGTAATTAATATGCTCTTAGGCACAATCTGGGAATATATGTAATTTTATGTATGAGTTCTCTAGTTTTATTATTGTAATAAATATTGTAATTTTTTAAAAAACTTTTGTGTTATGCCTACAAAGTCCATCATCCAAAATTTCTAAATAGGGCTAATAGTCTCATTCCAAAAATTAGGAAGCAGAAAATGTCTTCCTCTATAAGGTTGGGTTACCACTATTGCAAATTGGATACGGGTTTGCCCGCATCAATTCGCATGTCAGGAGCCTGCGACCGGCTCTCAATGGAGCCGGTTCACACGGCTCCAGGATAGCTGCGGAGCGAATTGTACAGGGGCCCTGGGGGTCTTCTGGTCCGTTTCAGCTCTGAATGCAGTCAAAAGCTCTGAATGCGGTGAACAGGGACCCCTGCTGTGAACTGCTCCACACAGAGGTGTGAACACAGCCTTAAGGATTGGTTGCTGCTGGTCAACCAATAATGCTTAATGAAGGAACTAGCAATTAATAAGTTCATTAAAAATCCCATGCAAATGTCCCTGTTGGCTGTTAAACAAGTCATCTACTAAGAAGCTCTGGCAAGGTTTTATCTAGCAGAGAGCAGTACAATAGCGCAGAAGGAGATCATCTATACTGCAGCGGGAGATTTCCAATATTGTAGGAAGCCATACAATCCTGCAGAGGGTGATCTTCAATACTGCGGAAAGCTATACAATATTACAGAGGGCAATCTTCAATACTGCAAAGAGCCACACAGTACTGCAGATGGTGATCATCAATACTGCAAAGAGCAGTATTGTTTTGTATTGTTTTTGAAGCCTTACAATGGTCTGCTTTACTTGTGTGAACAGCTCCTTTGAACGCAGGATGTAGGTCCACAGCAATAGATTCCAAATGCAAATACTATACGTAAGCTGCGTACACACGATCGGATTTTCTGACGGGAATTGTGTGATGAGAGGCTGTTGGTGGAAAATCCGACCATATGTATGCTACATCGGACAATTGTCGGATTTTCCACGGACAAAAGTTGGATGGTAGGCTTTAAAATTTTCCACGGACAAATGTCTGTTGTCAGATTTTCCAAACGTGTGTACACAAGTCCGTTGGACAAAAGTCCAATGTACAAACACGCATTCTCGGAAGCAAGGATGAGCTGGAAGCGGTCGATCTTGTAAACTAGCATTCGTAATGGAGAATTAACATTCATGACGTGGCAAATTATGAAATATTGAAATGCAGCGCACATTCTATTCTTCTTTAATGGAATAATAATGAAGTCAAAGCAATAACTCCAAGGCCAATAATAAATGACACGTTCTCTCCACCGATTCCGCAACATGTCTGGTTGACGAACGGCCGTTGAAAACCGTGAAATGAAGAGCGCGAATCAACACTCCCCAAACTTCTACTAACACAAAATTAGCAGAAGGAGCCCAAAGGGTGGCGCTAAAAAGCGGAAAAACCACGTAGTATTTCACTACGTTCGTGTTTGTTGGCCGACAATTCCTTGCTGTTTGTATGCAAGATAAAATCCAGGCACAAGCCTTCGGACAAAAGTACGAGGTTTTGTCTGCGGAAAATCTGATCGTGTGTACGACGAGGCTTTAGAATCAACTCCAGACCTTTTACCTGCTTACTTGATGAAGAAATGATGGCGTAGCCCACACCTAGCCATGAAATAGCTTGGATGCAATTGTCCAATTACTTTTGGTCCCTTGAAAAAGGGGAATGGCTAATTTTAACAGCTGTAATTCCTAAACCCTTGCTCCGATTTGGATGTACAGTGGGGACAGAAAGTATTCAGACCCCCTTAAATTTTTCACTCTTTGTTATATTGCGGGCATTTGATAAAATCATTTAAGTTCATTTTTTTTCTCATTAATGTACACACAGCACCCCATATTGACAGAAAAACACAGAATTGTTGACATTTTTGCAGATTTATTAAAAAAGAAAAACTGAAATATCACATGGTCCTAAGTATTCAGACCCTTTGCTCAGTATTTAGTAGGAGCACCCTTTTGATCTAATATAGCCATGAGTCTTTTTGGGAAAGATAGCAAGGAGCTTTACTAGTAAAAACAGTATCCACTCACATGTAAAACTGAGAAGTAGAGTTCTGGCACATCTCCAGGCAGAGGAGAGAGAGGAGGACTACAGGTGACAGAAATTCCTTGCGCTGGCATCACATCCTGTCCATCAGGGATGAGTGGTAGCAAGATCTGTATGTAGTCTAATGTATTGCACACCAACAAGGATGGAGTCACACGTGGTGCCGTCCAAGGATGGTGTGGGTTCCAAGAGGAGGGTGTGGAAGGGAGGCCAGGGCCGGAGCCAAAAACTTCAGCTGTGCAGCAGATCGGCAACTCCTCGTATGGCTCCGTGATGGGAAGTAACACGGCCGTGCAGTCGGAGCCAAACTGAGGCTTGGAGGGCAAACACAGAGTGGGCGCCGGCGATGATGTCACTAATGTGCGATGCGTTTCTGAGTCGGCACACTATGGATGGAGAGGATAGCGGCACTCCTTTATCAAGCATAGGGACAAGGTGCTAAATGATGGCTTTAAATAGTCCGTAAAGGGGCGGGGCCAGGAGTCATGATCATGGCGAATAAATATAAAGGACAGAAGAGCATGATAGCATGTTACTGAAACAATGACATATCATAAAAATATATACATGGGGGATAGGAAAAATACATAGAACAATAAACTGGCATATGATTTAAAATGCGGCATGCTCACAAATCAATTAATAATTAGATGGAATCATTAATTAAATAATTGTACACATAAGTCAGGACATATGGATCATAATTATGCAATACAGCTATAATAATCAAAACATATGAAGAAATGTATATATATAAGAAGAAATATGTATATATATATAAAAAAAATGTATATTTATATACATTTATTTTTTATATACATATTTCTTCTTATATATATATATATTTCTTCATATGTTTTGATTATTATAACTATGGGTTTGACGTTAAATACCTGGCATTTTCTTAAACAGCAGTTGGTCTGTTTTAAGATAAAAGTGGTCTCCACGGCGGAGATTGTTTTTATCTGCGGCGGAAGAGGTGACCACTCCCTCCCGCCGCGTTCCGGTCAGCTCAGCTGCTTGCCAGAGCCGTTGGTAGCAGCGGAGACGATCCAATCCTTTCCCCTGCTCGAGTGAGGGAATGATGGCCCCCACTCGACTCTATGCCGTTGGATGATGGAGGCAACGTCAAACGTCGCTTCTGCCCAGCGGCTTTAAAGGAACATTTTTTTTATTACATTTAAGTGTAAATGTGAGATCAGGGGTCAAAAAGACTCTGGGATTTGGGGTCAAAAAGTTGTACTGCGGCAGGTTAGCTCCCCTGCGTGAACTGCCATGATTGTACGTCAGCTCGCGCAGTTGCGGGCGCACACCGCCAGGACTCTGCCTTTGTATGCAGAGCGGATCCCCATTCTGACAGATGACATGACAGAGATCTACTGTTCCCAGTGATCGGGAACAGTGATCTCTGTCTTGTTCCAGGCAGCCCATCCCCCCTACAGTTAGAACACACCCAGGGAACACAGTTAACCCCTTAATCGCCCCCCTTCCCTGGCAGTGTCATTTTTACATTGATCAGTGCATTTTTATAGTACTCATCAATATAATAATGTCACTTGTCCCCAAAAAGTGCAATTTGGTGTCAGATTTGTCCGCCGCAATGTCGCTGCTAAAAATCGCAAATTGACGCCATAACCAGTAGAAAAAGTCCCTAAGTCTATCCCATAGTTTGTAGACAAGATAACTTTTGCGCAAAACAATCAATATACGCCTATTGCAATTTTTTTTTTTTTTTTTTACCAAAAATATGTAGAAGAATATACATCGGCCTAAACTGATGAATAAATTCGTTTTTGTTTTTTTTATATAATTTTTTTTTTCAAAATTGTCGCTCTTTGTTTATGGCACAAAAAATAAAAACCACGGAGGTGATGAAATGCCACCAAAAGAAACCTCTATTTGTGGGAAAAAAAGGACGTCAATTTTGTTTGGGTACAGCGTCGCACGACCGCGCAAATGCTCAGTTAAAGCGACGCAGTGCCGTATCGCCTGGTCATTAGGGGGCAAATCCTTCCGGTCCTTGTAATAGGAATAAAAGTGATCCATTTTTTTTTTTTAAAGGAATAGTGTAAAAATAAAAAGTAAAATCAATAAGAAATTTTTTTTAAAAACTCTGTGCTCGTGCGCAGAAGCGAACGCATACGTAGGTCGCGCATGCATATGTAAACTTTGTTTAAAACACACATGCAAGATAATCGCTGCGATCTTTAGAGCGAGAGCAATAATTGTAGCAAAAGACCTCCCCTGTAACTCAAAACTGGTGACCTGTAGAAATTTTTAAATGTTGCCTATGGTGATTTTTTTTTTTTAGTTTGCCGCCATTCCACGAGCGGGCGCAATTTTGAAGCATGTTGGGTATCAATTTACTTGGCGTAACATTATCTTTCACAATATAAAATCAAATTTGGCTAACTTTACTTTTTTTATTCAAAAAAGTATATTTTTTCCCAAAATATTGCGTTTGTAAGACTGCTGCACAAATACAGTGTGACACAAAAAAGGTATTTGAGGCAAAGAACCTCTGATTTCTTCTCACCCCTGGGGACAATGATTGGATCCCTAGAAATTTTCCCCAAATATTTATTCCCTTGCGTCACTGGAATAAACTTTCTAATGATTGACCAGGGTGAAATAGATATTCATAACCTACAACATTTTATCTTCTCACTCTTTCTATTGGAGAACACTGCTCAGTAGCAGAAGCAAACAATGCCCAGGCCTTAGGGAAAACCCAACAAACCTTGATGATAATACAATCAGAAATACAGTGCTGTGAAAAAGTATTTGCCCCTTCCTGATTTTTTTTTTTTTTGCATATTTCTGACACTTTAATGATTCAGATCATCAAACAAATTTTAATATTACACAAAGATAACCCGAGTAAATCCAAGATGCAGTTTTTAAATTATTATTTAATTTATTAAGTAAAAAAAACTTGTTCAAACCTGCCTGGCCCTATGTGAAAAAGTAATTGCCCCCTCTTATGCTCTTATGCTGAATCATGAATGAACTGTGATTAACCACAATTTTTTTGGAAAGCTGAGTTAAATTTCACTTACCACGCCCAGGCCTGATTACTGCCAGACCTGTTGAATCAAGAAATCACATAAATAGAAGATGTCTGACAAAGTGACGCATGCTAACAGATCACAAACAGCCACACGTCATGGCTCAATCTAAAAAGATTCAATAACAGATTAGAAACAAACATGTATCCATCTAGGAAGGGTTTCAATGCCATTTCTAGTGCTTTGGAAATCTAGTGAACCAAGGGGAGAGCCATTATCCACAAATGGAGATGGAGTTAAATTTGAACCGTGGTGAACCTTCCCAGGAGTGGGCGGTCTACAAAAATTGCTCCAAAAGCATAAAAACAACTCATCCAGGAAGTCATAAAAGAACCCAGAACAACATATAAAGAACTGCAGGACTCACTTGCCTCAGGTAAGATCAGTGTTCATGATTCAACAATAAGAAAGAGACTGGGCAAAAATGGCATCCATGGGAGAGTTCCAAGGCCAAAGCCACTGCTGCCCGAAAATAACACACAGGCTCATCTCACATTTCCCAAAAAAACATCTTGATTATCCCCAAGACTTTTAGGCAAATATTCTGTGGACTGATGAGACAAAAATTTAACTTTTTGGAAGGTGTGCATCCCGTTACATCTGGCATAAAACTAATACAGCATTTCATAACATAAACATACCAACAGTTAGACATGGTGGTGGTAGCATGATGATCTGGGGCTGCTTTGCAGCTTCAGGACCTGGACGACTTCCTATAATTGATGGAACCATGAATTCTGAGCTCTACCAGAAAATCCTAAAGGAGAATATCCGATCATCAGTTTGTGACCTCAAGCTCAAGTGCACTTGGGTTATGCAGCAAGACAATGATCCGAAGCACAACAGCAAGTCCACCTCCAAATGGTTCAAACAAAGCAAAAAATTTTAGGTTTTGTAGTGGCCTAGTCAAAGCCCAGACTTAAATCCAATTGAGATGCTGTATCATGACCTTACACAGGCTGTTCATGCTGGAAAACCCTCCAATGTGGCTGAATTAAAACAATTCTGCAAAGAAAAGTGGGCCAAAATTGCTCCATAGCAATGTTAAAGACTCATTGCCAGTTATCGCAAACACTTGATTGTTGTTGTTGCAGCCAAGGGTGGCACAACGAGTTATTAGGTTTAGGGGGCAATTACTTTTTCACAAAAACCAAGGCAGGTTTGGACAGCTTTTTTGCCTTAATAAATGAAACCATCATTTTAAAAAAATGCATTTTGTATTTACTTGGGTTATTTTTGTGTAATACAATTTGTTTGATGATCTGAGTCATTTATGTGTGACAAATATGCAAAAAAAAAAATCAGAAAGGGGCAAATACTTTTTCACAGCACTGTATGTACTGCATTCAAAAAAATAAGCCGTATCATTTTTGGGCCATGTGTTGGCAACATATTCGTAATGAATGCATTGTTTAAACACACGTTAATTGTTTGTGTTAACACGTTGCAGTGGCCTGGAGAAATGTGAATGCACTCTCTTCACATTTGTCCTTTACTAGAACAGAAAATGATTATGGTTGGCACTGGAACAGGGGGTAGGCAGAAATCTTATAAAGGGGGCACCTGTTCCAATGCAACAGTATAGAGTCGATTTATCCTCTTTGGAGAGTTTTACACATATACTTGTTTTAATAGGAAGTGAAAGAAAATCTTCTATTGGGAAGAAGTAAAAAAAACAACTGGCAGGAGTTTTATTTGGTACTATTTTGGTACATTTTTGCTATAAATATACTATAAAGCATTCTTGTAAATTTACACTTTATTTATGATGAGTGGCATAACCCATGCTATACTTTTTTGGCCAACTGTGGATATGAGAGGTGCAGCTCCCATTCACAGAAGCCATAGTGTTGTTTATCTGCTCTGCTTCTTCCCTTAACCATTCACAGAATGCTGTGTATTTATAGCCATTTTCCTTCTGCTTTCATTTATCTGTCTGCTAACCAGGGCTTTTTTTTTTCAGCGGGAACAAAGGGGAACGTAGTTCCGGCACCTCCAGCGTGGCATGTATATAATGTCAAAGGGATGCTGTGGTGTGCTGCAGGATCTATTGACACTGGCTACTGGGGGGGGGTCTATTGTTGCTGAAGGGGATCTTTTTTTGCAGGGGGGGTTTATTTTTGCTAGTGGGGGATATATCTTATGTTGCTGCGGGGGTCAGTTGTTGCTAGGAGGGATCTACTCTTGTAGGAGGGGTCTATTGTCGCTGGATGCTGGAGGGTCTATTGATGCTGGCTGAGGGGAGATTTGTTGTTGCTGCCGGGGGTCTATTGTTCCTGGGGGGATATATTGTTGCAAGCAGTCCATTGTTGTTTGGGGGGGATCTGTTGTTGATGGGGGTTGGTCTATTGTTGCTGCCTGCAGGAGATCTATTTCACTGCTTTCCTTTATTGTTGACAAATTCCATACAAATTACTTAGCATCACAAATGTAACTTGGTTCTGTATTCTCTAAAAGGGGCAGCACTAGGGGACAGGTAGAGGTTGGAAAAAAGGAACGGTGCTCAGAGGTGGGTAGGGGGCGGTGACTCTAAAAGAGTGAGTTCCTGCACCTATTCTCTGAGAAAAAAAGCACTGCTGCTAACAATGAAGGTTATTTACTAAAGGAGTTGATAATCTCAACTCCATAAATCCTGTGACTATTTGCATCAGTTATCAAATTACATGAAAATCTCATTTCAACCATGTGCACATAAAATAAGTAAACAAGAACATAATTCAGCCCGGATGCCTAATGTGTACCTTGCAAATGCTACACAAAAAAGTATTTGACTGCTGAGATCTTGCCGTAAAACAACTGCGAACGAGCAGGTTCACCGCCTTTGTCTTTTGACTATTTTGAGTGTTCATTGTGCTTAAATGGGAGTATGCCATTGAGTTTTGACACACTTTAGACTTTTTTTTTGAAGAGTATGCATGCTGAGGACTATTAAAACGACTGTTTTGATTACTTCCTGTCACTGCTGGAGAAATCCAGCATCTGAACACAATGTTTCCAGTCTTGTCTTTTAGCACCTTGAAGTGTTGGCTGTTTTAGAAATACGTCTGCAGATGAGGAAGGAGCCCGCTGTTTGCCATTATTTAGAGGTCCCTTTATAAAATGAAATGGCCATACTTGTTTCTTCATGGAACGCTTTGTGGTCTTTAGACAAACCAGAGTTCATTGTATCTGGAACTGCTGTGAACCTTATTTTTCCCTGTACTGAAGATAAACAAAATGAAAGACGTGACTTAAGTTTCGTTATTACTTTTTTTTTTTTTTTAATAGTGATTGTGTTTTTGTGTGAATAGGGACAAAGAGACAGCAGCCATCCTAAAAATGTATTTTTATTCTGTTTGGCTGGAGGTAACGTCATATTTTAAGGGTAAAAAAAAAGTCCCTTGTTTCATGAAGACTTTTGAATTGAAAGGTATGTATTACCTTTACATCCTGAGATTTTGCCGAAAAAGGCTATACTCATCTGCCTGGAAATGCAGTCTAAATGCAAATTCAGACACTTGCTTTCTGCTTTGGGATTGTATTCTTTCAGACCACTACGATGGCTTACCTGTAGGTCACACAATCTTTGGAGAAGGCACTTGCTTCATAAGCTTTTTTTTGTTATATATCTAACCTCACGCATATCTTAAAATTTGGTGGAACTCACTGCAACCAACAAGATTCCATATCCATTTGCATGGCTAGCTATATCACTTTGCCAGGCGGACTTTTCGACGGACTTTACAACGGACTTTCTGAATGAACGGACTTGCCTACACACAATCAACCAAAGTCCGTTGAATTCATACGTGATGACATACGACCGGACTAAAACAAGGAAGTTCATAGCCAGTAGCCAATAGCTGCCCTAGCGTGGCTTTTTGTCCATCGAACTAGCATACAGACGAGCGAACTTTACGTCCGGACTCAAGTCCGTCTAATAGATTTGAAACATGTTTCAAATCTAAGTCTGTCCAACTTTTGAGAAAACAAAGTCCGCTGGAGCCCACACACGATCGAATTGTCCGACGAAATCCTGTCCGCCGGGCAAAGTCTGCCGTAAAGTCCGCTCGTGTGTACGCGGCATTAGGTCTTATATCAGGCACCAGATTTGCTTGTTCTGATGCAGTATAGTAAAGCCTTTTTTATTCTTGCTGCTTTTCTGTTTAAACAATTGCATTTTGCAAAAAAATTACCCTTTTGTCAGTATAAATTGTATCTCCCTATTAACTCTGTAGTGTAGTGTAAAGTGTTGTGTTAAGTTCTGCTAGGTCTGGCTCCTCTCACTCCACGCTATATTGGTATGGTGATAACGACAGTATAAAATCCAAGCCATTTGTAGTTTCTGCTTTACTGTTCATCCATGTTGGCAGAAATGTGTCTCCTTTCCAGCCCTAGCTTCATACAGATCCAACAAGATCTCATAGCTAGGGAGGACCATGTGAAACAATAACATAGGCTGCCTCTGTGTATACTCTGAGTATTTAAAGAGGAATTCCAGTTATCCAATTTTTCATACATAGTTACACTAGCCTAGAATGGCCCAGTGTACCTGTTTATGCCATACCTGCCCAATGCTCCTGAATGCTGGAAATCCCCGTAGTAAACACCAATAATCCAGGGATCTCCACTTGATTTCAGGTCCCGTGCTGAGTGGGAGGGAGGTCAACTACTCAATACATGCAGAATGAATGCAAAGCGTTCTCTGATTGAACAAGGTGGAGAGGTGGGGCGGTGCCGTCACTTTCTTCGCTTCGGTCAGGTATGGTATATACTGTTCATAGTTACATTGTTCCAAGCTGAAACAATGTAATTATGTAAAAATATACCACAGTTGGAATCCATCTTTAAAATACATTTTCAGACATGAGCAAAAGTCTGCAGGGTCAATTGTAAGGTTGTTACTTATTTACATACCTCACCCTTATTTATTGCAGTGCCTTTTCTTTAAAATAGCCAGGCAGCGCCTAAACAAATCAATGGTCCTCTAGTGTTAGAGTGCCGTATGGAAAACATTGTGGTTATTCCTGTTTTTACAGTGTTGGGAAGTCCTGATAACTGTCCAGCATTATTTGGACTTCACACCAACTTGGATGTGCAATTACATAAAACTGTAATGTGATGTTTTTTCAGGCTTCTTTAAATGTTATCACAAGGCAAGTTTCAATTTTACACCACTGATACTGCTGGAAAGCCTGCACAGGTGTGGTTAATGTATAGACTGAAAAGCACCAAGAAAAATGGCATTGTTCCCAAAGACAACCGTTGCAATTTATCCATCATTGTTCTCGTATACAAACTGGGAGCAATGATGATTGCTGTTGGATGACCCTTTTTTAAGTCCAGTTCACATCTGAGCGATTTGGAGCATGTTTCCTGAGCCGCTTCAACACTCAACAAGATTTCCATTATATTCAGTGGTTCCCGTTCACACCTGAGCAGTGTCGTTTGAAGATTATTTATTGAGTGTAAAAAAAGTACAAAAACATTTTTGAGGCAGTCGTGCATTTTTGTACCCTGTAGACTTCAGTGGGAGTGCCTGAAAATGCACATAAAACAAAACAATTTTTTCTTCCCATTGGCTAAAAAAAAAAAACTGCTCAAGCCTGAAAGCACAAACATAATATAAAGAATGCTGCAAAGAAAAGTAGCTCAAGTGTGAACCTAGACTTACATTTTATGATTTAAAACTACATTAAAAAATTATTTTCTTATCCTGCAGTACTATTCCTTATTTGTCATGACAGACAGTAGGAATGACAAACCCCAAATTTTAGGAAAAACTCTTAACAAAACTACTGATAGCACAATACCAACAGCACGTATCCGTCTATCTTCCTAATGTTTGCTATATGTGAGTTATTAATGAAATTTTGTGATCTTACAATGAGTTCATAAATCAGAGAGATCTATGTGGAAGAAAAATATTCCAGAGTATCCCAACCATGCTGGTTTTAGTCTGGAGAATGACTGACTGATCTTTCCTACAAAGTAGATTAATAGATTGCAGACTGTAAATGATAATATGAGTATAATGTAACCTGTGTGTCTGTCTGTTATTCCTTAATTTACATTTTGTTTGTCTTTTAGAGGCGGCTTGGGGATGCAGCAAAAAAAGCCATTAGCAAACTGCAAGTCCGAACTATTAAAAAGGGAGATAAGGTAAGTGACACTGATGTCTGGTTGTTTATTATTAATATATAGGATTTATATACTGCCATCAGTTTGTACAGTGCTTTACAATATAAAAGGAGACAATACAGAAACCATACAATTTAGTACAAGAGGGTTAGGCCTAGTACTTACGGGCCAAATGTTGGGCGGCAATGACCGGTTCAATAAAAACCGTCCAACTTTCGGCCCGTGTGTACTACAGTCTGTTCGACAGAATAGGCATGACCGCAAAAAGGTCATCTGACTGGAATTTTGGGGGAGGGGGGCGCCCCCCCTGTCAGAACACATAAGAACAGCAGGGGAGATCCATGTACTAACATCAGATAGTTAGTACAGCAGGTCCTCCTGAGCTATCAATTTTTTTTAGTTCAGGCCTGCCGGTTTGAATGAAGAAAAAAAAAAACTACTAGTGTGCACTAGGTTTCAGGAGTGCCCTGCTCTCGGGAGCTTACAATCTAATAGGGAGGGGCAAGTGGAACTGTGAGGGATGAACTAAGAGAAATAAGAGATTCAGTTTGCTAAAGGCAGCATAGTTTTTCCTTGAAGAGATGAGTCAGGGATCACCTGAAAGTGGACAGAGTAAAAGATGGCTGGACAGAATGGGGTAGGGAGTTCCAGAGGATGAGAGACGCACTTGAAAAGTCCTGGAGACAAGCATGGGAGGAGGAGACAGGAGCTAGAAAGCAGAAGGTCTTGGGAGGAGCAGTGAGGACAGTTTGGGGCGATATTTGGAGACAAGATTGGTGATGTTGAGTTGTGAATGGGCTTGTATGTTAATATTTTTTTTTCCTTGGGGAATGGGAAGCAGTCAATGCCGGTTTGGCTTCTGACACAGTTGGTAAGGTGGATGAGTCTGGCAGCAGCATTGTTTACCCTTTCTTTGCATTCTAGGTGGAGTCTAGTGGGCTGAGCCACCATGTGGTTTCTTGTCTGTTTACCTACCAGCATTCAGATTTGGATTATGTTGCATCCTCTATATTGTTTATTGAAAAGAACGATCCCCCCTAATACAAGTTATGCTTGCTAGAACAATGTTAAAAGTCAGCCTATCACAGTATCAGCATCAAGCTCACCGATGGTCGGAGTTCCAATCAACCCGCACCATCGTGATGAGTCCCAGGATGACGCTTGCTGTGTGAAGCCGGTAGGTCGTGTGGTCATGCTCTGACGCGTTTCGTGATTTCGTCTTCAGAGGGCCAAGATGGTCCTCTGAAGACGTATTAGGGGGATGGTTCTTTTCAATAAACAACATAACATTATGAAAGCCTCCCTTTGTATTCCTGCATGATATGTCCCCCATACTGAACCGGTTCTGCTATGGAGTGCTGAGGTTCACAGCGACTGAGTTGCAGCTTGATTCTGAGAAGGATCTTACAGGCCCTGTTAACACTTACCTCCGGTAAGCAGATACACAAAGGGGTGTTCACGAGGTGGATCTGTGAAGGTGTAGCAGCTCATGGTTCATGCACTTTAGTTGGATCAGAAGCCCACTTTAATCGGTTATAGTTGCATGCACGGAATTGGCAATAGAAGGACTTATCTTGCCAGCTTTTTATATATTTTTAATAATATCACCATTTATTTTAAATGGGTTGATGGACACTTTTTAGTGGCTGTTGCACTGTCTTAATATAATTTGTGGTTTAATAGGTGACCATTGCACTTTATGAGATATCATATTGGTGAATATTTTTTTATTAGTATGAAGTGCTGTTAAAGCTTTTTTCTTTAAATGAGTAATTATTTTCAGTGTGAAAGCCCGGAGGGCTTATGCCCCAGTTTGAAAAGGGCCTTAGAAAAGGTGCTGTCCTCTGAAGAGCTTCTTCAAGCTGTTGTCAGCACTCTTTTCCAAATTAACTCGCCAAAATGACTGATTTGTATAACAAATCGCAGGCTGATATCCCTATTTTGACTGATGATGACTTGGAGGACTGTGTACTTCAATTTTTGAACACTATAATCTCCTCCAGGGACTGGTTTCTCCAACTGAAATTCCTTTATCTCGTTTATTATACCCCCTAATGCTTCTCCTTTATATACCCTGGGACCTCAGATACCTGTTTTCACTGTGTAAAAGAAGTTGGCACTTACTTTCATGTTTTCTGGCTTTGCCATGACATATAAAACACTATTGGAGTGGTGTGGTGGATACCGTCCATGTGATGGGGCAGCTTTCTCTCCCATTGGATCCCGCCTTGTGCTTACTGGGCTTAGTGGAGGGTATGGTGACTACCAAACATGCAAGATCATTCTGCGTTGGACATCTACCCCCCCCCCCCCCCCCCAAACATACTGTGAGTGGCTGGAAAGCAGCAATCAATGGAAACCTTCCCTTGTATAAATTGACCACATAAGTTTGATAAGATCTGGAGTTGCTGTTTCATCTCTGTCCTTCTCAGACTGCTCCCTTTTGGTTCTGGACTGTGGATTATTAACAGATTATACCACTTGCCTCTTTTCCCCCTTGTAGCAGCAGTATGAACACATGAATCCTACAGAATCTGAAGTTTTTATTTTAACTGGGAGAATCATATGGTTTGTCTGTTAGAAGGGCGATTGTGATCGTTTTTTCAAAAAATCTATCCTCTCCTGCAGGCAGCCACTGTGTGGAAAACCATTAAAAATACATTTTCTTGATTGTTTTGTTCTCCTCCAAAATAATAAAAGTAGCACTTGGCTTCTCCCCCACAGCTCTCCATTGATATAAGGAGGAATAAGGAGGAATATTTCACCTGGCCTAACATTTCAGTTTGCAGAGTGTTTATAAGTGTTTTTGCTTGCACCTTAAAGTAGTGTTAAATCTATGTTTTTTTAAACTTTACACATTGAGCACAATAAAAATAAACATTTCCCAGTAAATTAACAATTTTTATCCCAGCATGTATAGTTTACAACTTTCAGGCCTCATGCAAACGGGCTTTTAGGGGGCATCTGCCATTTTTCTTCCCTGCCTCTAAATGCCCCTCTGTATTAACCTATGTGTCCATGCACACATAGGCTTTTAGCAGAATTTAGTGGCAGGAGCTTTTAGAGGCAGGAAAAAAAACACTGCCAGTGCATCCAGAAGCAGCAGAGTTTGGGCAGAAAAAAACACTTGAAGCTACTACAAGCTGCTAATCACGCCTAAAACGTTAGTGCTTGAACATTAATTAATTTCAATGACCAGAATAAATTATTTATTCTGGCCAATTAAAACGCCCTAATTAACGCCCAAAAGCTTGACACCTGTAAAAGCTTTAGACACATTTACAAGCATCAGGCTTTATTCTGCAAAAACGCTGCTAGCTTCTAGGAGAAGTAAATAAACGCCCTGTGTGCATGAGGCTTCAATGCTACTTTCTGTGTTGCTTCCCTGAACTTCCGAACTTCACTGGAAAGCGTTAACAGTAGACAATGCAGTTTCCAGTCAGCCTGTTGGCTTAGAGGAGGGAAGACAGTGGAGCGCCTTGCCATGCCAGGTGATGTGGGAGGGAGCACTGTGAGACCGAGGCAAATCCATGCCTCGATCTCACATGCAAACAATAAAACTAGAAGTAATGTGACTTCCGGGTTCAGATGCACCATTTCCTGGCCAGTACAGCCAGGGAACACCTCTAGCCAATCAGATCTGTGCATGGTTAGATGGTGTGAAAGGCAGGGGAGACATTGGGGTCCCCAATTAGACCCCTAATGTCTCCATAAAGAGTACCTGTCACCAGCCCAGTGCTATCACATGGTTTAGTAACCCCTTGTAACCACAATCAAATAAAAATAAATAAAATAATAAAAGAAAAACAGTTAAAAAAATGTAAATTATAATAAAATATATAAAAAAAAAAAAAAAAAAAAACCCTTACACCTGCACAAACACAAGCCCAGGGTGTGCATGTGCATGTAAACTGTGGTCCCACCACATGTGACATATCGCTGCGAACGTCAGAGTGAGAATAATAATT
Organism: Lithobates clamitans; assembly: GCA_037952925.1. Lineage (NCBI taxonomy): Eukaryota > Metazoa > Chordata > Amphibia > Anura > Ranidae > Lithobates > Lithobates clamitans. Next base: position 6,130,612 of record JBBGZY010000291.1, read on the forward strand.
CTAGCAAAAGAGCTCATAATTAACTCTAAACTGATGAGCTGTAAAGGCTTGTAAGGCGTCACCTGTGGAGATTTTTGGGCACCATAGTTTTTGGTGATATCACGGGTGCATGCAATTTTAAGACATTGAATGTTTTGTATCTGTTTACTTGATGCAACCACATCTTTTATATTTTAACCAAAAATTATATTTTGTGTTTTTGCACTAAAATTCATTTTATTATATTTTTTCCTGAAAATTTTCGTTTAATAAACGAAGTATTTTATGACATAAAAATGTGCAACTATCATTTTTTTATTCTACATGGCCTCTACTTTCAGAAAATATATAATGTGCTGGGGATTTAATTAATTTTATTAAGATTTTTATATGTATGCGAAAAATGAAAATAATTGCTCTGGAGCCGAACTCGCTATACAAAACTAGAATAGCTGAATAGGGCTAATCGTACAGGATTGCTTTATATTTGTGTTAGTGTAGGCTTGCCTTATGCTTTAAGTACAGAAAAATACTACGTTAGATTTTGTTTTCTAGTTGTTTTCTTGTATAAAATCTCTGTAACTAACTGAGGTCAGAACTTCCCTTGTGGTATGGTTGCTCTATCCACTGTCTAAACATTAGCTAATTAGAGATTAAAAGAACATTTTTATTGTTGTGCAGCAGTCTGAGCATATGACAGGCTGTTGGGACTGAAGCAAAAAACAACACATTAATGTTTAGCTCTATGTGGAAAATTATTTAAAACATACCGGTAAATGTTTACTTCTTTTGTAATCAGCAGTGCAAATTTGAATACTGCGTACAATAAGGTAGCTGTTGGATAAAGTGGAACTCCAGGCTAAGAGCTACATACACCATTGAAATACATACAGTACCGTATATGTGAACTGTTTTACCTGCCAAAGGATTTGTACTTCTTTTAAGTCAGTCTTGAAAATAACACACCCCTTCCACCCTATATAGCTAGGAGGGTGACCCAACTCATTCATGTTGCAGCTATGCTGGTAAATTGGTGTCACATAGTGATTGAACTGTAGAGGAACAGCATTACACTTCCAGTTTCCTCCCTATGGTCCCTGAGGCTACCATTCTCCGGTGCTTGAAAATTTGGCTCACAGTGCATAAACTCTCACTGTCAGTGTAATACCTGACAGATTACAATTCGTTAAAAGCAGTATTCTAAAATGCAATTAAAGTCTTAATATAATTAATGCACAACTAGACTAAAGCTGAGTTTTTTTCATTTGTCTGTTTGAAGTACAGCTTTAGAAGAAACCCATCAGGATAGCTCTGGTGCAGTTTCAGAGGCTAAACTCACCTCTGTAGCACCGTGCACTGTAATGAACCTGCTCAAAAACCCCACAAAAGAATCACGCAAGGGAAATCTCCAGCGTTGGATGAAAGCCTGCGCTGGCCAATGTAAAAATACACATAGCAGGTCCTTATTGGGTAATGGCAAACTATGTTTGGATGGTTGAGTCACCCTGTGGCACCATATCCCACCTTTAACATTCAACATGAATGATGCCAAAAAATACTGAGATTTTAAAAGGTGCCATTTGGCAGAAAAAAGACAAAGTTGTCCAAGTCTGCCCCATTTTTTTCTTCTTTAAGGCCACCTGATGGCAACAAGGGACGCCCCTGGAGCCGCAGCGGAGGCGAGGGCGCCAGAGCCTCTTATTCCTAGCTTAGCAACTTTTTTTTTTTTTTTATTCCTAGAGTTGTCATTTAAACAATCGCACGTTTCTCTGATTCATGTAAACATTTTAATCAGCCTCTTAGATTGGGCTGACCTACTCCTGAAGTCTTTATCTATCCTTAAGATAATGATCTATTATGTGTCTGCACGTTAATAAAGCACCCTATGATCATTGTAAGCACTCCATGCCAGTGTAAAATGGTTTGTCTCATCTCTGTAAACTGATACATCAGGTTCTCAAATTTTCCGCCAACAAATGTTTGTTGTCGGACTTTCCGATCGTGTGTACACAAGTCCACGCATGCTCGGAATCAAGTAGTAGTCTTGTACGTCACTTCGTTCGGAATTGTTGGCCAACATTTGTGTGACTGTGTGTATGCAAGACAAGTTGGATCCAACATCCTTCGAACAAAAATCCACAGTTTTATTGTCGGAAAGTCCGTTCGTGTGTACGAGGCATTAGGCTTCATGTACACGGGACGTTTTAAAACCTCTCCTGAATGATGTAACTTGACAAATGGTAACTGATGTTTAAAAGTGTCTGTTGTGCCAGGTTTACATGCTACGTTTAGCCGCGTTTACGTTTTAGAAGTGTTTTTTGCATTGAAAATAGTCAAAAATGTATCTCCATTAAAAACACCTATAAATGAAATGGAGCTAAACACGAGTTACCACGTTTACAAGCTGTTACAGGCATTTGGTGTTTCAAATGCCTCTGAACGTCCGTTCTGAGCGCATTTTTTTGCTTTCCAAAAATTGCTTCTAACCTCAACTGCCTGGAAATTACTATAAACGACCCTGTGTACATTGTGTACATGTACTGATAAGATAAAATAGAGGAGAGTTCAGGAGCAGCTGAAAAACGCCCAACTACTCCTAAATTTCCATTTACCAGCAGCAGTGTACAAGCCTAAAAAAGAAAACAAATGTAGCCATAACAGCTAGAAATTGGTACGCTGCAATATGTTTGCTTTTGGGTTTATTACGGCTTTAAATGTCTTATTGTATTATTCACATTAGTGTGGATTTCTAAAGACAGAAAATAAATATGGCTGTTCAGCCTAGAGAAAGTATTCAATATTTGCTTACAAATTCTTTCTTCATGCAAAAATAACAACAGGTCTAATGGTTGTTGTGGTCAACATCTTCCACATTTCCTTCCAACCAGCATTTATCAAATTTCCAGCTCGTTAAAATAACCGGTAAACAAAAATATAATTTGGAAGTGGGTTGGCTGCTTATGAGAAGGTCATGCAAATATCTTTTATTAGCATTGTGCTTATGAGAGTAGGATTTTGTAAGTGCATTATAAAATGTAGGAGCAATCCCATGCATTAGGAGGTTTGCTGTATTACTGTATATTCTCGAGTATAAGCAGAGTTTTTCAGCACATTTTTTAGGCTGAACCCCCCCCCCCCCCGGCTAATACTCGAGTGAGGGTCTCGAGTGAGGGTGCAGCCTCATTGTGCCCATCTGCAGCCGTACCTTTGATAACTAAAACAGCGGGTGTCTCCCGCTGTGTCACGCAGTCTGTTCGGTGGCCATCCATTATAACAAAGCCCCGCCTCCTCCTCGTCCGTGAAAGACGGTACACTTTTACAATGCTGGGAAACTGTATCAGTGTTCCGTCTATCACGGACGAGGAGGAGGCGGGGCTTTGTTACAATGGACGGCCGCCGAACACTGCATGACACAGCGGGAGACACCCACTGTTTTCGTTATCAAAGGTATGGCTGCAGATGGGCACAGTGAGGCTGCAGATGGGCACTGATGATACAGGTGGGTACAGTGAGACTGTAAGTGGGTGCACTGAGGCTGCAAATGGGCACAGTGAGGCTGCAGATGGGCATTGTTTACCCAGTAGCTGCTACATTTCCCACCTTAGGCTTATACTTGAGTCAATACGTTTTCCCAGTTTTTTTGTGGTAAAATTAGGTGCCTCGGCTTATGTTCGGGTCGGCCTATACTCGAGTATATATGGTACTTTAATGTTTTGCAGTCATTCTTATAGATATGCCGGAAAGAAGGGCACACTGTACAAGCATTCCTAACTATTGCTGTCTTTCCAACAGGAGACAGAGCCAGATTTTGACAACTGCGCTGTATGCATTGAAGGATACAAACCAAATGATGTTGTCCGAGTCTTGCCGTGTCGGTGAGTTCATGCATTGTTGGCATAGTTCAGTTTCCGTAATGTAAATCGTACCAGACTAGATATTTTGTTGTGTAAGACCATGAAGACTTTTATTGTATTCTTCTAAACCTTGTTTGACTGATTTGTATCATCTTGTCAACTTCACCTCATATTCTACACTGCATTAAGTTTATTTAAAAATAAATAGCAATCAATCGCAACTCATCTGTCAGCAATTTGTTTTCAGTCAATTGAATACAGGCAGGATCAGCCTTTTGCAGTGTGCACTACAGCCTTTTTTTTTGTGTGTGTGTACAGGATAAGCCCAGTTTCATTTTACTTTATTATATATAGTCTTCGTCAGCTATTGACTCCTCTTGCCTCACTGTAAGTAAAGCGGCCAAAGACGTATTGACATTTGGTTGGTTCAACAGGAACCAGACAAATTTTGACCCATCTATGGGCAGGCTGGTTGTACCGAAGTTGATCTGTTTTTTTCTGTTTTGTATGATTACTGCTGCTGGCTAGAGCAGACAGCAGTAATCATTGTATTCTTATGGCACTGTCAGAACACAGTAGTGCAACAGTGGGTATTCCTCCATCAACACTGTATGTATTGATGGCGGAATAAAGCAATTTTTTTTCTTTTTTTTTTCCTTCAACCTGTGGTCACCAGTCATCCCATTAAAGTGAATGAGACTGTCTGTGATTCAACAGCGGGTCAGAGGAGAAGCCGCTGCAGGACAGAGTTGATAGTTGATCTTTAAAAATTATGATTTAAATCCATCCTTTTTACTAGTGATTTAAATTTAAAGGGGTTGTAAAGGTAAAAATTTTTTCACCTTAATGCATTCTATGCATTAAGGTGAAAAAACTTCGACAATACCGCCGCCCCCAGCCCCCCCGTTTTACTTACCTGACACCACGAAAATCTGCCGCTCGCTCCCGACATCCATTTCGCTGCTCAGCCTGGCCGCTGGTTGGCTACAGTGGATGGATTGAAAGCAGTGCAGCCATTGGCTCGCGCTGCTGTCAATCACATCCAATGATGCGGCGCGCCGGGGGGCGGGGCTGAGTGATACAGTGAGCAGCTATAGCCGCCGGCTGTATCACGGGAGCGCGCCCGCAAGAACTAACCACCATGCGAGGGAGCTCGCATTAAGGTGGTTAGTTCTTGCGGGGAGGAGCTGAAACAGCCACCGAGGGACCCCAGAAGAGCAGGTTCGGGGCCACTCTGTGCAGAACGAGCTGCACAGTGAAGGTAAGTATAACATGTTTGTTATTTAAAAAAAAAATAATAAATTACCTTTACAACCCCTTTAAATCAAATCCACCCTGCTAGTTACCGGCCTGGTCTCTCAAAAGTCCCCTGACAGTTTTCAGTGTATTACTATTGCAACTGAAGCTTGTTGCCAGGACAGGGAATAGGTGGAGGACGCCGTGGCTCATTTCTCTGTGAATCATTTGGACTATAAATGCTTTTGCATATGCCTTTCTATGGAGAACATCTTTTGGCGCATACTTTGACAACTTTGCCAAGGACATGTTTATATTCTGGGTCCAGAATGAGGTATCCAGAGGCTACCAGCTGGAATTATGGTCTCTGTCTCCGCAATATTTGTGGCCCTTCATGCTGCTTTGGTGTAGCGCCTCTCTCAGGGAGTTGTGGTCATTGTCCCACAAAAAAAATATAGGTTTCTACTCAAACTTGTTTACCTTTCCTAAGAAAAAGGAAGCATCCACCCTATTCTAGATTTAAAGGTTCTCCAAATCCTCCTGCAGGTGCAAAAATTCTGTATTGAATCTGCCCGATCCATCGTCTCCTTCTTTCCTTTGAGAGATCTCTTGGCCTCAGTGGTAAACTGAGATGCCTTCTCACATGTTCCCATTTTTTCTACTCATCTATGCTACTTACTTTTCACTGTGGATAAACAACATTACCAATTAGTTGCTCTTCCCTTTGGCCTGTCCACTGCACCTTGGGCTTTCTGCAAAATGCCAGCCCTTGTTCTGCCACTATTTAGCTTTCAGGGCATTAACTCAGTAGGATATTTGGATGACCACCTTGTGAAGGAATGGACACCTCAGACACTGCCAGCAAACATTCAGCGGACTATGCATAACCTACAGTGATTCCTGAAACTCCAGAATCCGTGCTACATCCAAATCCTCACTTGGAGTGTCTGGGCTTGATCTTCTTTACTGACCTGTCCAAGGTTCTTCTTTGACTGGAAGGACTCCGCGACCTCTGCTCCAGTGTTAAGGCTCTGCTGTCCAGTAGACAACTGATCCTCCATTTTTGGATTAGGGTCCAATTGTGTACTTCTTGAAACCGTTCCATACACCCACGTTTACTCCAAACTATTGCAACGCAGCATTCTGGCAGCATGGGATCAGAGGGTGCAGTCGTCCAGATTGTCCATCACACCTGACTGGCAGGACCAGGTTTGCCCTGGCATGGTGGGTAACAAATTTGACACTGGAATTGGGGAAGTCCCCTCCCAAGTTCCCCTCTTGCCAACAACACAGGATTGAAATGGAAGGTATCCCTGTGATTTTCATTGCATTGAACTGACACAGGAGGACATGGTACTTGAGCCACATCAGGCTTCTATGGGGCCTCTCAGATTGTCCAGATTTTCTGTCCCACAGTTTGTCATCCTGCTTCTCGGCCACTGGCTTTAACAGCTTGACTGTTGAAGCCTAAGTCCTGAGGGACGGGCATATCTATTCTTTCTTGAAAACTAGGAAATCAACATCTAGCAAAGTCTGCTATCACACCTGTTAAACATTGCTTTTAGTGCAAGATAAGGAAATTCCATCCCAGGAAGTTTTCTGTGGGACAAATACTGTTTTTCTCTCTAGTTTGGCCTGTATCAACGTTTTGCCTTAAGTACCCACAACGGTCCAACCTCAGCCTTAAGCCAGCCATAGACAGTTCGAATCTTGGCTGGTTCAGCAGGAGCAGGCTGAGATTAAAACCATGTATGGGCAGGCTAAATGTCTCCAAGTTGATTGATCTATCAACTTTGGTACAACCAGCCTGTCAGATTTTACATGCGATTATTGCTAGTGGGAATGTGAGCAACAGCCGTATGAAGTCCTTCAGTAGGGAATGGTAGGCAAGTGATGAAGAAAAAGAACTGCTAAGGCTGGCCATAGCTGGGAGAACACAATGGCTCTGCAGGAGGGATTCCTCCATCAACACTGTTGATGAGGGAATTGAGCAAATTTTCTTTCCTGCAAGCTGTGGAATTTCTCTGTCTATGGTCTGTTTTCGCAGTTCTTTTTCAGTCATCACTTGCCTATCACTCCCTAGTAAAGGCCTTCATATAGGCTGTTGCTCACAGTGTTCTCCCTGAATGTTCCTCTGTAATTCTCAGTCTGGTTCTGCTTGTTCTTCAAAGACCACCCTTTGAACCTTTAGAAGATATTACTCTGTCTAGCCTTACTCACAAGGTTGCCTTTCTGATCACCATCACTTCTGTGAGGGGAGTTTACAGATTGGCGGCCTTAAACCATAAAAAAAAACTTTCTTGTGCTACACAAAAACAATGATGTTTTGAGGCCAGTGGGGTTTTTTTTTCTTTTCACCTTAATCAGGACAATGATCATCAGTATCTCTGTTCTGTTCCCTTATTGAATTCATGTCTGCAGCTTTTTTTCTTCAGCCTAACTCTGTCAGTCCTGAAAGACTGACAAAGGACTGACTGGTCTTCTGTTCACACTTTTATTATAATTTACCATGTGGATGGATGTTCAGGCCTCAGCTGATGCCAGCTTTGGCTGTAAATATTTTTTCTTTGTGGGTAGTCTGGTTGGGTCTCCTTTTGTCTGTTGTGTGCCCACACCTCATGTGGGCTGCTTTTGGACACCCCAATGTTCTAGAATGCTATCCTGTGTCCTGTAATGTACAATTATGAAAATATGGTCTTTGCGTTACCTGTAAAATCCTTTTCCTGGAGTGCATTACAGTACCGGACACAAGTCCCTCCCCTCTTATGATTCTCTGCCATCATTGTTTGCTAAAAAATAGAGGCACGCAGGACTGGTTGTACTGGGTTTCCTCAAAGCTTTGATTGCCAGTGTCCAGTTCTCTTGAAGGTGGCAGAAACTGTATAATCCAGCGTTTCAGAATACCGTTTCCTTTGCCCAGTAATGTACTCCAAGGGAAGGATTTTACAGGTTTGACAAAAACCCCTTTGTTGCACAACTAAAAAGCACAAGACCACCTATTTACCATTATAGCATCACTGAAAAGCTGAAAAGGCATATACTTGTCCATCCCCACTTTGATATCTTTCAAGGAATTGAACAGCAAGGTTGCACCTCCTGCTGCCATAATTAAAGGCTAGGTAGCTATGTAACCCAAGCCTTTAATCTACAGACTGATGAAAATGAGGCCTTGGAGCTTTAGGCCTGATTCACACCTATGCATCATTAGTGCTTTTTACATTTTGCGGATTTGCACTACAGAATGTGTTCTATAGGGAATCCAGCCTAAGGCTCGATTCATACCTATGCATGTTGCTTTTGAGCGTTTTTGGAGGGTTTTTTTTTCATGCTTGCAGCGTTTTTGCCGCGATTTGCGTTTTGCCTTTTTTTTTTTTTTTTTTTTTACAGTCTTAAAAGAAATTAGAAAAAAAACGCATCAAAAACGCACCAAAAACGCTGCAAAAACGCTGCAAAAAACGGTGCACTTGCGTTTTTGATGCTTGTCCATTGAATTCTATTACATGCAAAACGCTGCATTTTGCATGAAAAAAAGTCCCTGACCCTTTCCAAAAATGCAGAGAAACAAAAAGGCATTGATGTGAACATGTTCCATAGGAACCCATGTTAAAAAAATTCCCGTGCGTTTCTACAAAATGCAAAATGCATCAAAAAACGCGCTAGTGTGAATGGAGCCTTAGAGGTTTCATTGCTGGACCTGCTGGGGCATTTAAGAAGACCTGTCTTTGTGTAAGGTGCTGTCTCAATTTTAGGCAGACTGGCCCTTTGGTTTGGATTTAATTTGCTCCCAAAAGTATGGTGAATAATGTATCCACCGTTGAGAAAAATTATAGGAAAATTTAAATTGTTAGTCCACCAATAACTGATATTTTGTGCACAAATATAAGTTTATAGCGAGTTGATGACTTAATGTTTGACAATTTGTATTGTATTTTGGACAGACTTTAGTTACAAATTATATATAATTGTAGGGTTTTAATAAAATACTTATTTCCTGGTTGTGCTCCAGAGATTGTGATAATTATGGAGAATAGAGAAAAGGTTCTAACACAATAAATTAGTCTACTGCTACCACCAGGAAAACGAGCTGTCGGCGGCTGCTACTCCACTGCACCCTAACCTTACCTGGTCTTTAAGTACAGTTGAATAACAAGAAGATGGACCATGGAACCAATTGCAGTGAGGATTATTAGGATTAATTGAACAAAGACAACAGGTCTCAGCCATCTCCTTGACCTGTTTCACACCCAAAGGTGCTTAACTATAAACAAAACACATAATGGCATTAGCTAAGGTGGGATGTATATTTGTGCTTTTGATTTTAGGCTATGTTCACATCTATGTATTTTTTATGTGTTTTGGGATGTATTAATGTTGCTAGGAGAATGTGTCTTTTGTCATACAGAAAAACACACCAAAGATGCATATACATGCATTTTTTTTATGCGTTTTTGATGTGATTCTTTTGAAGTCTATGGAGCCAAACACACACCATGCTGCGCGTAAAAAAGAAAAAAAAAAAAAAGTCCCTGCACCTTTCCAAAAAACACATAGGTGAAAACTGCATAAGGCCCCTTTCAGACGGAGGGGAATCTGTCATAGCAGATGCTCCTGCCCTGCGTGGGATCCCTCTCCTGATCCCCGCTGAGCAGGTGGATGACCGGTCCGTGTCAGATCCACTCCACTATGCAGAGTGGACACGGACACAGCCCACTGTTCTCTATGGGGCGGTCGAATGGAAATGAACTACCTGTCTGTTTCCATCTATTGTCATCCAATCCTCAGGATGGATGGGGAACGTATCCCTATCTGTCTGTTTTTAGCGCGTAGCAGATCTGCTGACATCCACTGCCCCATAGAGAACAATGGGTGGTCCGATCGAGTCTGCCTGAAAAACAGACAGGCTGACTTGTTTGTTGGTGTGTATGTGAGCCATAGGAACTAATGTTAAATGGACTGTAGTGTCTTTCTGTAAATGCATTGCAAAACGCATACATGCGTTAGACTTTAATGTATAGCCTAAATGGTTTTTCTAGTTTTGGGTGGAGTAGGGAGGGGTTAGAACCTCTGTCATGTTTTTATTGTTTTCTGTGTCCCTATCAAGATTCACCCTCTATCTGTCCTGAGGATCACTGTCCGCACTATATAAAATGATGAAATGCCCAAAATTTTAGAGTTGTCATCAGAACAAGAGGTATGAATAAATATTCCAATAGGGACATCTGTTCTGGTGATAAGTGTTTCCAAGGGGAATTCCGCTTACTTTCCAGAGATTTCCTCTTGTTTCCTGTTCCATCTCCAGTATAAGAGGTGAAGAAGATATTGCCAATGGGACATATACTGAGAAAAAAAAAAACGGCGGCGGTTTTAAATATCCCTTGCTAAGCTAAAATAAAAAGTTTTACATATACACTATAAAGTGTAGGTAAACCCCCCTATCGTTTTCAGCCAAGGAAGCAGCTTTCTTTGCCTCTATTTAATCTACAACTGCCAGGATGCTGCACATGTGTTTGCACAACCAATGGGAGTGTTATATTTCCGGCACATGCCGGAAATTAAACTGTTTTATGGATGGGTTTACTTCCGCTTTAATAAATCATCGGATCACTGCAAAAGACTCCGCAGACCATCTTTGCTTTATTTAAAAAAAAAAAAAAAAATTCCACAACAATAAATCAGGTTTCAGTTTTCTTTCCTGTCCTTCACTGGGGAAATGAAACATGTAGTCTGATTAGCTGCTGTGTTCAGCAACGGCTTGTGTTTTTCAGAGTATCCACGCCCAGACTGTAAATGTGTGTTGCTGGTTATGCTGACATTACTGAGGTCTGTTTTTCATTTTCAAACTATGTAGGGCTGCCTTGCAAAGGAAGTAGCTGAATGAATTATGTGTTTGCATTTACTCAACTACCACAAAACAGTGCCAACATCTCTCAGCATAGCTTTTTTTTTTTTATAACACATTATTGTTAACTAAGAATCTTAAGCTTTGGACAACAGTATATTAGAATGTACTGTGTATATAAATATGAATAATATACAGTATGTGACAAATACAAATCATTTAAAGTACTTTGATTAAATAACAATGTCTCTTCTATCACTCTCTTGACCGTAAAATTGATTTTCATTCTCCTGTGCTGATCTCCTGGTGGAACCATATGTGAAAATGCCCTTATGGCTGGATATTATAATGCACAGTTAGCATTCTGCCAGCCTTCTACATTGCTATCATGGCACACTACACCCTTTCCCCTGCCAGATTTCTTTCTAGACCCACTATAGCATGTGTCAAACACAAGGCTCGTGGGCTGAAACTGGCCCTCCAGGCTATTTATTGTGGTCCTCGCACTCGGGGCTTTTTTTTAGCTGAAACATGGTGGAATTCTGTTCCACCACCTCCAGCTCTCGCCCTCCACTCCTCAGGCCTGGGTGCACAGATGCCAACCAATAATCTCCTTGCAAGTGAGAGAGAGAGGTGGAGCCGCCTACACCACCAGGAGGTACTAGAGCTGTACCGTGTAGGTGAAAATGGATGGGCACCCTGAACTCTGTACATAGCGCACCCTTAAACTCCACACATAACATACTCCTGGTATTTATTGCCCCGTTAAGATCCTCCCACTGTTAGTGCAATTTGGCCAGATCCAGCGTTCAGTGAGGCTCAGCTGGGGGGGGGGGGGGGGATGGTTGAGTTCCTGCACCTGTTTTCTAAGAGAAAAAAAAAAATCCCAGGTAAATTTTTTTTTTATAGTCTTTCAGATGCAACCAGGCCTTTCGAGGGAAATCATAATGCTGATGCGGCCCGGGATGAAATTTCGTTTAACACCCCTGCACTAGAATTTGTTCTGGGATTAATTTGAATAAGAATGATTACCCATTTTTTAGAGTGTGATTGGTAACCATATCCACAGTTATTTGTGTAAATTATCACTAAAAGTGGCTACAGGAGGCTCTGTTTTTGCAAGAGATGCAGCCAACATGGGCTGCTAGCAGTACACAGTTACATTTTTTTACTGTAAAAAAAAATACCTAATTGATTCCCCCATCCACAAAAAACAAGGTGGCTGGACCGCTCCCCCCCCCCCCCTCCCCACCAGGACATTGTGATCTGACAGCGCCATGCACTGATCAGCGGATTGTCTGCAGCTGCTCATCAATAAAAAGTTTTCCAAGATGTCCCATTTGACAGAAGTCGATTTACACAATGAACTTATGTAGAGTGGGAAAGCCCCATGTACTGGTCGAAATTTGACCAGTCCCTGCTTGACCGGCCAAATTTCCATCCATGTATGGCCCGCGTAATGTTTGACAAAGTATGAACACCATATTTAAATGAAAATGTTTAACAAGTATCTTCTGGAATGGTCGTGTTATACATGTTCAAGGAGCACTTGATGTGTTTCCTTATGTTTGACCAGTGTTAATTTCGTTTAGTCTACTAAAACAACTAAAACATTTTAGTAGACTAAATGAATATTATTTTAGTCGACTAAAATACGACTAAACCAATTGAGATGACTAAAATATGACTAAAACTAAAATACCATTTTAGTCAAAAGACTAAGACTAAAACTAAATTGAAATTTGACTTCACAATTAACACTGGTCTGTAGTGCATGTCCATACCTCAATACCATAATAAATAACATATTCGATTTTTTAATTCCAGCAGTTTATAATGAGTTTGGAAATTTGTAGAGAAATGTTAACTAAAGCATTACAATTTAATTACACCCATTCGATTTTAGACGACTAAAATGAGTTTTAGTCGACTAAAACGTAGTGGAGATGTAATCGACTAAAATGGGACTAAAACTAAAATGCCATTTTAGTCCTAAGACTAAAACTAAATCAAAATTTGCTGCCAAAACTAACACTGTGTTTGACAGCTGATTATTTCCCAAAATTCAAAAGTGTTATGTGAATTTAAGTACCCCTTGTATCTTACAGAAGTACTCCCAGGGAAATTGCAACACTGGCTGAGATTCTGCGATAAAGGCCAATTGAGTATTTAGGAGTACGCCTAAGTTTTGAACTTACTCATTGATTTTCCAGGATCAAGTAATATAACCCCCGTATATTACCTAATAAAGGTTTTAACCCCCTGATTGCCCCCTAGTAACCCTTTCACCCCCTGTCACCAGTGATCACCGTATTAGTGTCACGGGTGACGATGGTTAGTTTGTTTTTTATAGCATCAGGGCACCCGTATATTACCTAATAAAGGTTTAACCCCCTGATCACGCGGATATAGTGTCAGTTGGGGTCTGCGTCGCCCCAGGCAGCGTCAGATTAGTGCCAGTAGCGCTAACACCCATGCACGCACCATACACCTCCCTTAGTAGTATAGTGTCTGAACGGATCAATATCTGATCTGATCAGATCTATGCTAGAGTCCCCAGTTGGTTTAGGGTTCCCAAAAACGCAGCGTTAGCGGGATCAGCCCAGATACCTGCTAGCACCTGCGTTTAGCCCCCCAGCCCACCCAAGTGCAGTATCAATCGATTGCTGTCACTTACAAAACACATAACTGCAGCATTCACAGAGACAGGCCTGATCCTTGCGAACGCTAACAGTTTTTTTGGTAGCGTTTGAAGCAGTCGCTGACAGTCAGGTGCTCTTTTTTCCTGTGAGTTTCACTAGTTGTACCAGTAAATTTAGAGGCCACAGTGTCCAATCGAAGGTACACTAGTGAAGAGGCCTACAAGTTTCTGAGCATGACCGATGAGAGTGAAGAGGAAGTCACCCATCTGTTAGATTCAGGCTCAGAATACGATCCTGTAGACAGCAGCGGTCCCCTGACAGATAGCTCTGACGACAGAATAGTGGTCCCTGCCCGTTCTTCTGCTGTTGTTGAGGTGCAAGACCGCCAGCTCTCGTATGGAGCAGAGAGCCATTACTAGTGCCGCTCATCCTTCTGGTGAACTGGCAAGCACCAGCGGCCTAGTACACCCTGGTCATAGTAAAACCAGCACTGCAGTATCACGTAGTGACGTGGCAAGTCCTATAAGTGCAGTTTAAGCTGGTGAGGTGGCTAGCACAACTAGTGTCCCACAGCCACCAAGTAGACAAAGACAAGCCTGTCGAGCGAATAGTGCCCTTCCTGCTGCATTTGCCAATCCGAATTGGGAGCCCACCACTTTTGCAGCACCTATACTTCCTCCATTCACTGGCCAACCCGGAATTCAGGTGGAAACAGTTGATTTTACGTCACTTGATATTTATTCGCTGTTTTTCACGGAAGATCTCTATAGATCTATTGTGGACCAAAGCAATTTTTATGCTGGTCATTTCATCGCTGCTAATCCCCAGTTGACCCTTGCTAGAGATTGGAGACCTATCATGGTCTCCGAATTTAAGACTTTTCTGGGCCTATCCCTCCTCATGGACATAACTTAAAAAAGTGAGTTGCGGTCATATTGGTCCACTGACCCAATTCACCATATTCCCGTGTTCTCTGCCTCCATGACCAGGGCTAGATACAAGCAGATCTTGCGATTTATGCACTTCAAGGGCAATGAACGCTATCGTCCTCGGGGTGACCCTGAATACGATTGGCTCCACAAAATTCGGCCCCTCATAAACCACTTCACCCAACAGTTTGCAGCCTTGTTTACTCCTGATCAAGTTGTCTGCATTGAGGAGCCCCTGATTAAGTTTTCTGGCTGCTTGTCAATCAAACAGTATCTTCCCAGCGAGCGTGCCAGATATAGGGTCAAGATGTATAAGCTCTGTGACAGGGCAACAGGCTATACATAAAGTTTTATGGTTTACGAGGGAAAAGATAGTCACGTGGAGCAGGAGGACTGCTCAAACTACTTAGAGTGCGCTGGTAAGATTGTGTGGGACTTGGTGTCACCCTTATTCAGAAAGGGGTACCACTTGTATTTAGACAATTATTACACAAGTGTGCCACTTTTTAGTTTCTTATTTGATCATGGAATTGGTGCACGTGGCACCGTGTGATCTAATCGCCAGGTCTTCCACCTGGCGGCTTGTAGATTCCTGTCTTAGGCTGGGTGAACAAGCCTTGAGAAGTAATAATTTGCTTGCAGTGAAGTGGAGGAATTCACGGAATGTTCTCGTTTTGTCCTCCCTTCACACAGACACGACGGTCTAAATTCAAACGGCGACTGTTGTGGAGAAACCCCGCTGTGTGCACGAATACAACCTTAATATGGGATGGGTGGACCTCAACGACCAATTGATGGCGCCATACTTAATTGCCATAAGGCCAGACGTTGGTATAAAAAAAGTGTCTATATATTATTCCAATTGGCTCTGCTGAACGCTTATGTGCTATACAAAGCATCAGGACGAACTGGAACCTTCCTTAAATTCCAGGAAGAGATCGTCACAGCCCTTCTGTTTCCAGACGGTGCTGTGCCCCAGCTTCCCAACGCAAATGCAATAAGCCGGCTGCATGACAGGCGTTTTCCATATGTCCTCCCTGGTACCCCTACCCAACGATCACCCCAAAGAAGTCGTGTCTGTAGCAAGCGCGGATATAGGCATGACACTTGCTATTATTGTCCCTCCTGTCCTGACCATCCTGGTCTTTGCATTGGTGAATGTTTCGAACGCTACCACACACTAGTGGAGTATTAGCATAGGGTACAGCACTGTACAGACTAGGACGCACTTTCACAGGGTTTCCAAAGATGCCATCGCATTTTGAGAGACCTGAACCTGGAATCGTTACAGTTATAAATAAAAGTGTATAAAAAATGTTTAAAAAGTTAAAAAAAATATATATATAAAATAAAAAAGCCAAAAATAGTTGTCATTTTATTGCTCTCTCTATTGTTCTGCTCTTTTTACTATGTCTTCTATGTTTTATCATGTTTGCTTTTCAGGTATGTAATTCTTTTATACTTTACTGTTTACTGTGTTTTATGGTTAACCATTGTTTTCTTTTCAGGTACGCCATTCAGCTGCAGCACTGATTTATTCATCTTGACAGCAACAGCATTTGCTCTCACAATACATAAATCAGCAACTCCAGCGATGTAGGAGGTGATTTCACCATCACAGTTAAAAAAAAATAAAATAAAAAAAAAAGCATATATACAGGTGGAGGGGCGATTTGCCCCTTACATTAGAGGCAGATTGCCCCCATGCTTCGGCATATATTTTTTACAGATTGTTGTGGTTTTATTGAGTTAATGTTTTATTGTTACCATTGTTTGCTTTTCAGGTACACCATTCAGCTGCAGCACTGATTTATGTATCTTGACAGAAACAGCGTTTGCTCTCACGATAGGTAAATCAGTGACTCCAGTGATGTAGGAGGTGATTTCACCATCACAGTTAAAAAAAAAAAAAATGGTGCATGTATGCCCATCATTAGAAGTGGGTGGATGCAGGGCGTTATTCTAATGGTGGGCATACACACCGATCAATATCTTTTTTTTGCGTTCAGCCCACAGGCTGCATGAAAAAAAAAAGAACATTACAATATATGCCCAACATACTGGTATGTTGCTGGACTTTGAGTGGTTGTACCAGAATGATGCCTGCAGGTTTAGGTATCATCTTGGTATCGTTCTTTTCAGCCAGCGGTCGACTTTCATGTAAAAGCAGTCCTAGTGGCTAATTAGCCGCTAGACTACTTTTACAAGCAGTGGAAGGGAACATCCCTCCCCCCTCCCATCGTCTTCCTTGGTTTTCTCTGGCTCTCCTGATAATGCAGCCGGTGGCTCCACCAGCTGACCATAGGGCTGGTTGAAGATCAGAATGGCTCCAGTCGTCTCTATGGCTTAAGAAACCGGAAGCTACGAGTATTTTATGAAAATATATCATCTAAATATATAAACTCGCACTGATGGTGTGAAAAAAAATGGGTGGTAAAAAAAATGGTTGAATGAAGCTGCTATACACAAAGTGCTAGACACTTGGACATAGTGATAAAATATATAAACACATCGCTCACAAACAAAAACCTATAATAGGTGATAACATGAAAACATGAAGTCCATACAAAACTGTGAAGGTGTTTCACAAATAATGTGTAAAAATGCAGTGAATGCTTCACATCTGGTGTGCGGAAAGTGAAAAGAAAATGTTGTAGAAAAGCTTTCAGGTGTACCAAGACACCCCCACATGTGTCCTCACTACGAGCATTTTATGACTTCGGTTTTCACCGGATATAAACAGCGCCATTGGGAAATTGGAAAAAGCATCTTATCACACCGATCTTGGTGTGGTCAGATGCTTTGAGGGCAGAGGAGAGATCTAGAGTCTAATAGACCCCTTTTCTTTTTTTTTTTTCAATAAGAGTACCTGTCACTACCTATTGCTATCATAGTGGATATTTACATTCTCTGATAACAATAAAAATGATTTAAAAAAATGAAAGGAAAAGTGTACAAGTAAAATAAAAAAGCAAAATAAATAATTAAAGCGGAGTTCCACACAAAAATGGAACTTCCGCTTTTCGGAACCCTCCCCCACTCCGGTATCACATTTGGCAACTTTCAGGGGGAGGGGGTGCAGATACCTGTCTAAGACAGGTATTTGCACCCACTTCCTGGCATAGACTCCCAAGGGAGTCTACGCCTCTTCCTGTCCCTCCGCGCTGTCTCCTGGGAAACACACAGGTCCCAGGAGATAGCGGGGACCAGTTACGACGCGCAGCGCGACTCGTGCATGCGCAGTAGGGAACCGAGAAGTGAAGCCGCAACACTTCACTTCCTGATTCCCCCACCTAGGATGGCGACGGCAGCTGCCGAGAGTCGAGCGAGTGATCGGCGTCTGCTGCCAACATCGCTGGATCCTGGGACAGGAGTGCCCATTTATTAAAAGTCAGCAGCTGCAGTATTTGTAGCTGCTGGCTTTTAAAATCTATTTTTTAGGTAGACTCCCGCTTTAAGAAAAAAAAACTAAAAAGCACCCCTGTCCCCTCGTGCTCGCACGCAAATGCGAACGCAAGTGTCGGTCTTGTGTCATATGTAAACAGCAATTGCACCGTGCATGTGTGAGGTATCACCGCGAACGTCAGATTGAGGACAGTAATTTTAGCAGTAGACCTCCTCTGTAAATCTAAAGTGGTAACCTGTAAAGGCTTTTAAAAATGTATGTAGTTTGTACGTAATTTTAAAGCATGTCGAGTTTGGTATCTATGTATTCTGCAAAAGATCATTTTTTTGTATTTTATCAAACATTTGGGCAATATAGTGTGTATTAGTGCATTAAAATTCAAAAGTGTTTTTTTTTTTTCCAAAAAATTGCGTTTGAAAATCGCTGCGTAAATACTGTGTGAAAAGAAAAATTGCAACACCCACCATTTTAATCTGTTGGGCCTTTTCTTTAAAAAATATATGTTTGGGGGTTCAGAGTAATTTTCTTTACAAAAAAATATATTTTTTTTTTTCCATGTAAATGAAGCGCCCTACTCCCATAAGAGCGGCTAAAAGTTCGTTCTAGCTTGAAGCGTATTCCATTACCCTTTTTTTTTCCCAACCAGGTATGACACACAGTCATTGAACGGTTAAACTATGTACATCTTTATTGCGGTTTCCATGTGAAATGCTGCATTGCACTGGAAAGTCACCCTGAATAACTTCCAGTGTTTAAAGTGATGAAAACACACAACATTGCATCCAGATTATTAGAAGCCCCTATTAGTAAACTTCCATCTGGCATGGATTCTCATAAGGTAATGCAACTTTCCTTCCTCCTGTTAGCCACCACTTCCTGCCTTGTACAGTCCTTCTGATTCTAACTCCATGAACGATACTCTGAATAAAGTTCAGAAGATGACTTTCGGATTCCTCACGGGTATTAGTTCTCTAAGGCCCAGCTCTGTTCTCCTGAGCCCGCACACTAATCCCTACAAAGTCCCTCAGAAGAACTGTCCCCTGGGTTACACTCACATGTGTTGCTGAGTGATCATCCATGCCGCGCACAGAAGATCCTCCCCCGTCCTGGTGTGTCAGTAACGGCAACCTGTAGAAGGATTTCCTGCAATCTCTCTTTCATCTGCATATTTTGCGTTTCCTCTCCTCCGCAGGAGAAAAGCACCAAAGCTGTACCGCTATACGCATCCTCCATCTGGATCTCTCCAACTCCCATGAGCGTAATAGCCCAGAAAGCATGTCCCTCTCCCCCGAAGGGGAAAGCACCCACCGATCCTCCTGAATCCTACATCTTCCAAAGAGACAGACTCCAACTAAAAAAAAACACACCCGGAACATGTGACCAAGCCTTAAATAGAAGTCCCGCATCCGCCCAAACAAATTAATGATTGGTCCAGAGGGGTCTTCCAGATCTGCCTGTCACTCCAAACTTGTATTCCTATTATCTTCCAGGCCAAACCCTAGAAAATAGAGGGAAACTGTCCAAGGACGGTAGTAGGTAGTAGGTCCTCCTCTACTCTAGTAAAACTCCCATGCCAATCAAACCCATCAGCTTACACCACAGGGTGAAATACTGGCATTTTCGGCCTATTTTTACTCTTAACTTTCAATTATAGCACTCACCTAACAGGTGGGCGCCACATAAACAAAAAGTGTCAGAAAGGGCTTTGTCTTCAAGTGGTTAGAGTGGATGATGTGTGGCATAAGCTTCTAATGTTGTGCATAAAATACCAGGACAGGTCGAACCCCCCCCAAATGATCCCTTTTTGGAAAGTAGACACCCCAAGCTATTTGCTGATAGGCATGTTGAGTCCATGGAATATTTTATAATTTACCACAAGTCTCTGGAAAATTACAATTTTTTTTATTTTTATACAAAGTTGTCACTAAATGATATATTGTTCAAACTTGACATGGTTATATGTGGAATTGCACCCCAAAATACATTCTGCTGCTTCTCCTGAGTATGGGGGATACCACATGTGTGGGATTTTTTGGGAGCCTAGCCTTGTACAGGACCTCAAAAACCAAGCACCGCCTTCAGGCTTTCTAAAGGCGTAAAATTGTGATTTTACTCCCCACTACCTATCACAGTTACGGAGGCCCTGAAATGTCCAGATAGCACAACCCCCCCCCTCCCCCAAATGACCCCATTTTGTAAAGTAGACACGACAAGGTATTTGCTAAGAGGCATGGTGAGTATTTTGCAGCTCATTTGTTTTGAAAATGAAGAAAATAATTTTTTTTTCTTTTTTCAATTTTCAAAACTTTGTGACAAAAAGCAAGATCTGTAAAATACTCACCATGCCTCTTGGCAAAAAAAATGTAATTTTCCTGAAACGTGTGGCAAAATATAAAATATTCCATGGACTCAACATGCCTCTCAGCAAATAGCTTGGGGTGTCTACTTTCCAAAATGGGGTCATTTAGGGGGGGGGGGGGGGTGCCATCTGGGCATTTCATGGCCTCTGAAACTGTTATAGGTAATGAGGAGTGAAATCAAAAATTTACACCCTTAAAAATCCTGAAGGCGGTGGTTGGTTTTTGGTCCTGTACGCGGCTAGACTGCCAAAAAGTCCTACACATGTGGTATCCCCGTGCTCAAGAGAAGCAGCAGATTGTATTTTGGGGTGTAATTTCACATATGCCAATGGCATGTTTGAGCAATATATCATTTCAGTGACAACTTTGTGTAAAAATGTTTTTTTTTGTCATTTTTCAATCGCTCGACGAAAAAAATGGGGTCATTTGGGGGGGTGGGGTGGTATTGTACTGCCCTGCCATTTTAGCACCTCAAGAAATGAGATAGGCAGTCATAAACTAAAAGCTGCGTAAATTCCAGAAAATGTACCCTAGTTTGTAGACGCCATAACTTTTGCACAAACCAATAATAATACGCTTATTGATTTTTTTTTTTTACCCAAGACATGTGGCTGAATGCTTTTTGGCCTAAATGTATGACTAAAATAGAGTTTATTGTATTTTTTTAATAGCAAAAATTAGAAATATCGTTTTGTTTTTTTTGTTTTTTTTTAATTCTCTGTCTTTTTCCGTTTTATATTGCAAAAAATAAAAAATACTACCAAAAGAAAGCTCTATTTGTGGGGAAAAAAGGACGCAAATTTCGCTTGGGTGCAGCATTGCATGACCGCGCAATTACCAGTTAAAGCAGCGCAGTGCCAAATTGTAAAAAAGTGCTCTGGTCAGGAAGGGGGTAAATCCTGCCGGGGCTGAAGTGATTAATACCGCTTTAACTGCAACAGCTCTGGATGTTCGGCAGTAGGAAGAGGACCAAGCTTTTCTGTGCTTTAGATCTCTTTATAATCTATTAAAAGTATTGTCTCCATGTCTGCGGCTAGGAGTGTTGGAATCACAAGTAGGCGAATTCACGTTGCAGTTGTTTTTTCTTATATGTTGGGTGCTACTGTATATTGTGAGGTCAGTTTTTAAATGTAGGTAGTGCCTTTGGAGCTCTTAAAACAGAAATGAAAAAGGTTGTAAAGGAAAATGAAATGTGGCTTAGTTCTGCATGAAATGTGAGCACACCATGGCTTCATGGGTTCAAGAGCAGTTACACCCCTTGTGGTCATGGCCCAGGGTAAATTTACTATGTTCTAATTTACTCAGTAAGTGGGTTATTTCTATATTGTGCTTTCTTTCTGCTACTCTGTTTTTCATTAATATTATTATTATACACAATTTATATAGCGCCAACAGTTTGCGCATTGCTTTACAATGTAGAGGGGGGACAGCACAATTACAGTACAGTTCAATACGGAAGGGACAGGAGGGCCCTGTTCATAGAGCTTACATTCTAAAGGGAAGGGGTGGTGGTACAAAAGGTAATAGATGCGGGGAATGATTTGATGGGGGTGGCTTGGGAACAGTTGCTAGGTGGGTGTGGGATAGGCTTCCCTGAATAAGTGAGTTTTCAGGGATGGACAGGGTGGACAGGGTAGGGGCTGATGGGCTGATCGGATATACCGGGGCAGGGAGTTCCGGAGGATGGGAGAAGTCCTGAAGGTGAGCGTGGGAGGAGGTAACAAGGGAGCTAGAGAGCAGGAGGTCCTGGGGGAGCGGAGGGGAAGATTAGGGCGATATCTGCAGATGAGGTTGGTGATGTAGCTGGGGCGATGTTGTGGATGGCCTTGTATGTTGTGGTTAGCATTTTGAATTTTATACGGTGGGTTAGGGGAAGCCAGTGAAGGGATTGGCAGAGAGGGGCAGCAGTCAGAGGTCGATTAGTGAGGTCTGTTAGTCTAGCAGCAGCATTAATAATAGACTGAAGGGGGATAGCCTGCGTAAGGGTAGGCCATTAAGGAGAGAGTTGCAAGTAGTCAATGCGGGAAATAATCAAGAAGTGATTAAGTTGCTTTGTGGTGTCATTAGTTAGGAAGGGTCAAATTCTGGAGATGTTGCGGAGGTTAAGGCGGCAAGATTTAGCCAGTGATTGTATGTGGGGGCTTAAGGAGAGGTTAGAGTCAAGGATTACACCCAGGACCCTGGCATGTGTGGAGGGACCAATGGTTGTGCTGTTGATCTTAATGGTAAAGTAATTGGGGGGGGGGGGGACGACCGGTAAGGAGGAAATATATCAAGCTCAGTTTTAGAAAGATTGAGTTTGAGAAAGTGGTGTGACATCCATACCGATATGTCATTCAGTAAGTTTGAGATCCGTGAGGTGATCGAGGGGTGAGTTGAGGAGTGGAGAGATAATATACAGTAATTGATTATTGCTGTGGTTTTCTTGCTTTAAGAACTGCATAACCTCAGTAGCTTGACATCATGGTTTATGTAATGAAACCCATACCGCAAGCTTGTGGTTCTAAGATCTATCCACCCACCTCCTGGAAAACTTGGAAAGCACTGAGTTAAGACATTACAGTGAAGCTACTAGGAATGTTAACAGCGAGAGTCATGACAGTTCATGGCAGTAAAAGCTGGAAACCAAGAATTCATTCAATGCTTCCCTTCCAAGGACACCCCACAATAAGTGTAAATGGAAAACAGACCTCTAAAGGAAGCTGTGTGTCAGCAGCAACACATGGGTTTACAGTCTGGGTGTGGACACGTTGTAAAAGGTCAAGCATTTCTGCACAGTCCATGGTGTGCTCATGTACAGTGCCTCTGTAGAGTATGTATTGCACAAAAAACTGATTATCAATTATAATAAATTTTATCTAAAGCCATTACTTTTTTTTTTACTTTTGGACAGAGTAAAGCTTGGGTATACGTGCACAAAAAATTTGGACGAATTTTAGTATGTGTGTACCACTGTCTAACAGAAGCTAGTTTCAGGGTTTAAGTATAAGAATTCACTTCTGAATTCCTAGAGATGACTGTTAACATCTGCAGATTGTTCAGCTATGCTCTTCCCACTTTTGTTTAATTTAGTCATTTTGAATGTATTTAAATGACTTAATAGGTTCCACATCACTGCAGTCCTAAATTATCGATTTGAGGTGTTTCATTACATTAATCATTTTTGAATGCCAGATTATGCTCGGAGGGCTTAAGACTACTATAGACAGTAATATCATTGCATTAACAAGTGAAGCCACTGCCCCAATTTTCAAATTGGCCCTCTAAACTAGTTAATTGCTGAGATTGGGGAGCACTTTCAATTTGAATTCTGTTACAGGAGCAGTTTTGTCCAGTTGATTGCATAATAGTGAACAGTCCCTTTAGGCTGGATTCACATCTATGCATTTTTAGTGCTTTTTGTATTTTGCAGATTTGTGCTACAGAACGTGTTCCATAGGAAACCATGTTAAATGGACTGTAGTGCAAATCTGCAAAATGCAAAAAGCACTAAAAATGCATAGGTGTGAATCCAGCCTTACTCTTACTATGTTCAACAGGAAAACGTTAGGATTGTTGAGTCCACAATGGCTGTTTACTTTCTGTACTTGGGTTTGGTGACAAATTTACAGTGTTGGCTTAAAGTGGTTGTAAACCCTTACAGACCACTTTCACCTACAGGTAAGCCTAGATTAAGACTTACCTGTAGGTGCTTGACATATCTCCTAAACCTAAATGGTTTAGGAGATATTTACTATGTACCCAAACAATGCCGTCTTCTGCATCAACATCGTTCGTGATGTTTCAGGTATCTGTCAGGTTTTTTTTTGTTTGTTTTTTTCGTTCAACCCGCTGGTTTTTCAAAAAAGAAAAATGTATGTACCAAGCTTTAGTTGGATTTGACTAACAAGCAGAACCTAAACTATTTTTTTAAAGACTGCAAGCAGGCAGCTCTTTATTGCAGAAGATAAAATACGGTAAATGAAAAAAAAAAAAATTTTTCTACTTTTTGTTATAACAAAAAACAAGAAACTAAATTTTATTCATACATTTATGCCAAAGTGTATTCAGCCACATGTCTCAAGTAAAAAAAAATTCATAAAGGCGTTTATTGGTTTGCGCAAAAGTTATAGCGTCTACAAACTAGGGTACATTTTCTGGAATTTAAGCAGCTTTTAGTTTGAGTGCCCATCTCATTTATTGGGGTGCTATAATGGCAGGGCAGTACAAACCCCCCCCCCCCCCAAATGACCCCATTTTGGAAAGTAGACACCCCAAGGAATTTGCTGAGAGGCATGTTAAGCACATTGAATATTTTATTTTTTTTGTCATAAGTGATTGAAAAATGACATAAAATAAATAAATTTACAAAAAGTTGTCACTGAAATTATATATTGCTCAAACATGCCATGGGTATATGTGAATTTACACCCCAAAATACATTCTGCTGCTTCTCCTGAGTACAGGAAATACCACATGTGTGGGACTTTTTGGGAGCCTAGCCGCGTACAGGACCCCAAAAACCAATCACCGCCTTTAGGATTTCTAAGGGCGTAAAATGGTGATTTCATTCCTCGCTACCTATCACAGTTTTGAAGGCCATAAAATGCCCAGATAGCACAACCCCCCCCCCCCCCAAATTACCCCATTTTGGAAAGTAGACACCCCAAGCTATTTGCTAAGAGGCATGGTGAGTATTTTGCAGACCTCGCTTTTTGTCACAAAGTTCTGAAAATTGAAAAAAGAAAAAAAAAATTTCTTTCTTCATTTTCCAAAACAAATGTATTTTGGGGTGTTATTCCACATATAGCCATGTCAAGTGTGAGCAATATATAATTTAGTGACAACTTTTTCCCAAAACTTGTGGCAAAATATAAAATATTCCATGGACTCAAAATATCTCTCAGCAAATAGCTCCGGTGTCTATTTTCCAAAATGGGGTAATTTGGGGGGGGGGGGGGGGGTTGTGCTATCTTGGCATTTCATGGCCTCCGAAACTGTGATAGGTAGTGAGGAAGTGAAATCACCATTTTACGCCCTTAGAAAGCCTGAAGGCCAAGATTGGATATCGGGGTCCTGTGCGCGGGTAGGCTCCCAAAAAGTCTCACACATGTGGTATCTCTGTACTCAGGAGAAGCAGCAGAATGTATTTGGAGGTGTAATAGAACATATACCCATGTCATGTGTGAGCAATATATCATTTAGTGACAACTTTCTGTAAAAAAATTTTTTTTACTTTTCTTATGGCAAAATATAAAATATTCCATGGACTCAACATGCCTATCAGCTAATAGCTTGGGGTGTCTACTTTCCAAAATGGGGTCATTTGGGGTGGTTTTGAACCGTCCTGGTATTTTACAACATTAAAAGCTTATGCCACACATCACCCACTCTTCTAACCACTTGAAGACAAAGCCCTTTCTGACATGTTTTGTTTACATGAAAAAATTTTTTTTTTTGCTAGAAAATTACTTTGAACCCCCAAACATTATATATTTTTTTAAAGCAAAGGCCCTACAGATTAAAATGGTGGGTGTTGAAATTTTTTTTTTACAAAGCATTTGCGCAGCAATTTTTCAAACGCAATTTTTTTGGGAAAAAAAACACTTTTTTGAATTTGAATGCACTATAACACACTTAATTGCCGCTAGAATTGCTTTTACATGAAAGCAAACCGCCAGCTGAAAAGAACGATACCAAGATGATACCTGAACCTGCAGGCATCATTCCAGCATAACCACTCATAACTACTCTACCAGTATGTCGCTGGTCCTTGTTGGGCATATACTGTAATGTTCTTTTTTTTTTTCATGCAACCTGTGCAGACTCTTTACCATGTGATCAGCCGTGTCCAATCACGGCTGATCACGATGTAAATAGGAAGAGCCGGTGATCGGCTTTTCCTCACTCGCGTCTGACAGACGGGAGTAGAGGAGAGCCGATCGGCAGCTCTCCTGACAGGGGGGGGTCTGTGCTGATTGTTTATCAGCACAGCTCCCCCCTGGATCCTACCCAGGACCACCAGGGAAGCCGCCCAGGACCACCAGGATGGCCACCACATGGACCACCAGGTATGCCCCCTAGACCACCAGGGAAATACCAATCTGTGCCCAGGCAGCTGCCAATCTGTGCCCAGGCAGCTGCCAATCAGTGCCCACTCTAATGCCTACCAGTGCCACCAGGGATGCCTATCAGTGCCGCATATCAGTGCTGCCTATCAGTGCCACGTATCAGTGCCCAGCAGTGCCGCCTATCAGTGCTACCCTATCAGTGCCCAGCAGTGCCGCCTTTCAGTGCCCAGTGTCGCCTATCAGTGCCACCCATGAGTGCCGCCTATCAATGCCCATCAGTGCAGCATATCAGTGCCACCTACCAGTGCCCATCAATGCCGCATATCAGTACCTGTCAGTGCCCGCTCATTGGTGCCACCTCATCGGTGCTGCCGTATCGGTACCTGTCAGTGCCGCCTTATCAGTGCCCATCAGTGAAAGAGAAAACTTATTCATTTACAATTTTTTTTAACGGAAACAAAAGCAAAACTTTTTTTTTTTTTTCGGTCTTTTTTTATTTGTTTAGCAAAAAATAAAAACCACAGGTGATAAAATACCACCAAAAGAAAGCTCTATTTGTGGGAACAAAATGATAAAAGTTAGTTTGGGTACAGTGTTGGATGACCGCGCAATTGTCATTCAAACTGCGACAGCGCTGAAAGCTGAAAATTGGTTTGGGCAGGAAGGTGTATAAGTGCCCTGTATTGAAGTGGTTAGGGTTGTATTTGAGGACACAGAGGGGTTTCTCCACAACACCAGTCGTCGTTGGAATTTGGACTGTCGTATCTGCATGATGGGAGGACAGAACGAAAACATTCCGATTATCCCTCCACTTCACTGCCAGCAAATTATTACACTTCAAGCAGGCTCTCTCCCCCAGTCTAAGTCGGGACTCTACAAGCCTCTGGGGTAAGCCCCGGTGATTAGATCGCACGGTGCCACATGCACCAATTTCGTGATCAAACAAGTGACTAAAAAGTGGAACGCTCATGTAATACTTGTCCATGTGCAAGTGGTACCCCCTTCCGAATAAAGGTGACACCAAGTCCCACACAATCTTACCAGTGCTCCCTATGTAGTCTGGGCAGTTCTCGGGCTCCGCGTGACTATACTACTTTTTCCTTGTAAACCATGAAACTATATGTATAGCCTGTTGCCCTGTCACAGAGCTTATACATCTTCACCCCATATCTGGCACGCTTGCTGGGAAGATACTGTTTGAAAGGCAAGCGGACAGAAAATTTAATCAGGGACTCATCAATGCAGACAACTTGATCAGGATGATTGGCAAATGCAGCAGGAAGGGCACTATGGGCTCGACGGGACTGTGTTTGTCTTGTTGATGGCTGTGGGACACTACCACTAGCACCAGCTTGAACTGCACTTATGGGACTCACCACGTCACCACTTGATACTGCAGTGCTGGATGTATGACCAGAGTGTACTAGGCCACAGGTGTTTGCCAGTTCACCAGAAGGATGAGCGGCACTAGTACTGGCTCTCTGCTCCTTATGAGAGCCTTCCATTCTTGCACCTCAACAACAGAACGGGGTCTGGTACGCCTGACCTTAGCAGGGACCACTACTCCATCGTCAGAGCTATCTGTCAGGGTGCTGCTGCTGTCTACCGGTTCATATTCTGAGCCTGAACCTGACAGATGGGTGACTTCCTCTTCACTCTCATCTGTCATGCTCAGAAACTTGTAGGCCTCTTCACTAGTGTACCTTCGATTGGACAGCGTGGCCTCTAAATTTACAGGTACAACTAGTGCGACTCACAGGCAAAAAGAGCAACTGTTTGTCAGCGACTGCTTCAGTTGCTACCAAAAAAACTGTTAGCGTTCGCAGGGATCAGGCCTGACTCTGCGAACGCTACAGTTATGTGTGTTGTGTTTTGTAAGTGACAGTGATCGATTGATACTGCACTTGGGTGGGCTGGGCTGGGCAGAGAGGCTAAACGCAGGTGCTAGCAGGTATCTGGGCTGATCCCGCTAACACCGCATTTTTGGGAACCCTAAACTACTGGGAATGCTAGTATAGATCTGATCAGATCGAATATATTGATCCGTTCAGACACTATACTACTAAGGGAGGTGTACGGTGCGTGCGTGGGTGTTAGCGCTACTGGCACTAATCTGACGCTGCTTGGGGCTGATGCTGACCCTAACTGATGCTGGTGATCAGGGAATCGGGGGATTAAACCTTTATTAGGTAATAAACAGTGGGTGCCCTGACGCTGTAAAAAAAAAACTAAAAAAAAAAACTAACCAGCGTCACTAATACGGTGATTACTGGTGAAAGGGTTAACCGGGGGAAGGATCAAGGGGTTACACCTTTATTAGGGGGTACCTTAGACCTACCTAGGCCTACTACTAACTGCCCTAATGCTGAATAGTGACACCAATGCAAGTTATCAGTGAAAAATCTGAAACTGCAATTGGTAACACAGCGACAGGGAGTGAAAGGGTTAACTGGGGGGGTGATCGGGGGGCAAAATGTGTGCCTACGTGTACTATGTCAGTGTAGTGTTGGTGCAACTCACGTTTGGATGTCTTCTATCCTCTATCTGGAATCGAAAAGGATTCTAGGAGGGGAGGTGACCTCACTTCCTCTGCCTCTGTTTACATTACATTGGTCAGAACCGATCAGCAGGTACAGGCCAGAAATCATTGGCCTGGACCTGAAGACTGATCGGTTCTGCAACTAATCTGATGGCCGCGGGCATGCGCGCCCCCTGCCTGCGGGCACAAACTACGTACGGGTATGTGGTTTTGTGCACTCGTGCCATTCTGCCGACGTATATCGGCGTGAGCTGGTCGGGAACCGGTTAAGGTATGTGCAGGCACTATTCAATATTTGCAGTGTGGGTCTGGAGACTCAAGTATTTGCAGATCTACTTAAATACTATACTGACATATTCTTATTAATTTATCAACACTGCCCTCATGCGCACATATTTCACTCACTACCACTACACCCGCATATGCTTATTCGCTCATCGCTACTGCACCAGTGCACACCTACCTATTTGCCATCACTACATCTTTGTGCACTTATTAACTTGCCAATACTGCACTGGAATGCAGCCTATTCAATACATTTGCACATTTCTGCTAGTGTATTTATAAAATAAAATAAATCAATGTATTTTTACATTCAAATACTGTAACTACATGTTTCTTTCTTGATAATCAGCTTCCTAGAATCCCCTCCACAGAATATGATATGGGATGCCTATAGTTATTTTTATGGGGAAATCACTTACATTCCCTTTTTGAAATGTCATGTAGCAGAATGAAATACAGTACGCTTGTACACAGGAATTTATGGGGCTCAAGCTATCAGAATACATAAAGGTAAAAATATTTAAAAGACAGTTGGTTTCATAACTAAAATCATACACCACAAATCATTCCTTTGGACGTAAGTAATCCTGTGCTCTTGCATACAGTATGAAATCCATGTATCAGTCCTATCCAAAATACAATTTGGTTTCACATTACTTAGCAAGTTCCCAGCTAGGTTACTACTTGCTGTGCTTTATTGTGAGTCATAAAGCGTGTGCAATTCAAATGAAGGCAAATTAACATGAAGAGTACAGTAGTTGGTGTGAATGGCCATGTTTCTAGACAGCAAAAAGCCATTTACTAAAGCATAGACATTTTACACCACACCTCCTGAAAGGTTTTTCCACTTCAGAGCCACATGGGTCAATGGGAAAATAAAGTAACATACATACAATGTAGTTATTTTACTTCTGTTTAGAATATTCAGCTCTGAACTGCAGAAGTTCAGAAAATTGTTAAAATGCCTTGAATAGGTAAATACAGGGGTGCAGCCACAGCTCCTGTACCCCTGAGGTCTGAGAGCCCAAGACTTGCGTTACTACTAGTTCCCGTTAATTATTATCTGTACATAATAAAGCAGCATTCTTGTTTACACCACATCCCATTTACAGTACTATCACCTGTTGCTGGAGCTTGTAGTAGGTTTACTGAAAACACAAATGGGGCTGTACAAAATGCTTGCATGACATATGAAGGCCCTGCGTGTTTTATCCCTGATCTTTTCCCCCAACAATCCTGCATGAATACTGTACATCATCTCTGAAGAACAACTTCGGGAAGGGAACCTATATTGTTGAATTATGGGAGGAAGATGGAGCACCCGAAGTAAACAAAAACATCCTCAATTAATAATTTTTAATTGATTGGGTCCACTGAGAACACTTTATAGTGTGTTCTACCCTGCTGTTGCTTTTTGCAAGGAGTTTATGTTGTACTTAATAACTTCTCATTCTGCCCCCGAGGAAGTGAGATTATCCATTGTATGTTCATGTGTGTTCTGTGTCTTCTTCATATTACAGGCATCTTTTCCACAAATCCTGTGTTGATCCTTGGTTATTAGATCACCGCACCTGTCCAATGTGTAAAATGAACATTCTCAAAGCACTGGGCATACCGGTAAGAACATCAAGCATTAACGATTTTATTTATATCTGTCCATACATTAGCCTTTCAGTTGTACATTAGCCTTTCAGTCATTTAAAACATTGGGTCTTGTCTTCCCTTTCACTTTTTTTTCTATACCCTCTGTTGAGTGCCCCCTTTCTCCCCCCTCCCCTCCCCTCTTTCTCCCCCCTCCCCTCCCCTCTTTCTCCCCCCTCCCCTCCCCTCTTTCTCCCCCCTCCCCTCCCCTCCCCTCTTTCTCCCCCCCACCCTTCTCCCCCCCACCCTTTCTCCCCCTTCCTCCTTTTTTTTCCCTTTCTCCCCCTTCCTCCTTTTTTTTTCCCTTTCTCCCCCTTCCTCCTTTTTTTTTTCCCTTTCTCACCCTTCCTCCTTTTTTTTTTCTTTCTCCCCCTTCCTCCTTTTTTTCCCCTTTCTCCCCCTTCCTCCTTTTTTTCCCCTTTCTCCCCCTTCCTCCTTTTTTTTCCCTTTCACCCCCTTCCTCCTTTTTTTTCCCTTTCTCCCCCTTCCTCTTTTTTTCCCTTTTCTCCTTTTCTCCTCCTTTTTTCCCTTTTCTCCTTTTCTCCTCCTTTTTGCTTATTCCTAATTTGTGAGACATATCCCCACCAAGCTAGCCTCCTTCCAGGCTGCTGATTAATTGTGGGAGTTGCCCCTTGATGACTCGTGGTACTCCCTATACATTCTAGAAGCTAGGCTCTCAACACCCTTGTTATTCGATATGATATGTCTACCTACTGCTGTTTATTCCTTACACATGTATCTTTTGGCATTCCTCTTTTCTATGCCATTGACTTTTTTGTTATTTTGTTTTCTGAGTTGTTCTAGATCTCAGAGGAGTGTTCCCCGATGTAGAGTTGAAGACTGTACAACTGTTTATATACTGACTTTGTACTTTTATCTGATACTCTGTAATCTGGCTATTAATTGTCTGGTTTTGTTTTTGTGTTTCCGAATACCTTTTAATAAAGTTTTGTGGAACAAAAACAAAAACAGATGAAGAATATGAAGCTGAACACATCAATCGTATTGTAAAGGACGGAAAACGTGTTTGTTAAGCAATTTATTAAGGATGCACAGTAGTAAATTGAGACACTAAGTTAGCTACCTATAAATGTCATGCGTGTTGGCCACAAAAGATTCCAGTAAAAATCGATTTTCAGGGTTTGGGGGTTTAACATATCCGATTAAGATATGACCGTGAGTGTATTGAAATATGGCAGTTGGTGTAACATTGTAACGTGCACAGTTTTTAGACAGGATCCAGTATTGTGAGAGTCATGGTGACAATGAATAATAGCCCACAAGGATTTCTATGCCACATCTGTATATTAGAAACATTACCAATGATTAGCAACAACTTAATGCTAGCTTGAGATACTCACTAGTATGACAGCAATAGAACTTGTTGCTACTAGTAGCTGTCCAGTAACAAACCAGGAGTAATGCCTAATGGTGTGGTAGTAGCGTAATGTGTAAAGACTTCAGTGAATCTTGCTGATTAAAATACATCTGCACTTCGTACAGCTCACACCAGTCCATATTAAGTATTAGACACACCATCCATTCTGGCACATAACTGTGCTGCCAAATTGCCTGCTATGGCAGTGAGTGAACTCTTTAGGCCCCTTTCAGACAGGGCGGATCCATCCAAGCAGAATCCGTCTGCTCAGCGGGGATTCTCTCCACTGAGCAGGTAGATGACCGGTCCGTGTCCGCTCCGCTATGCAAAACTGACACAGCCCACTCATCTCTATGAGGCAGTCGGATGGAAACGGACTGCATGTCCGTTTCCATCTGATTGTCATCCGATCCAACAGATGGCAAATGTATCGCCATACATCTGTTTTTAGCAGATTTTATTGGATCGGATGCCTGGTAAATGTCAGCGGACACATGTCCTTTTTGACTTCCGCTGCCCCATAAAGAACAATGGGTGGTCCGATCAGGTTTGTCTAAAAAACTGACAGGCAGATCTAATCAGTGGTGTGAAGGGGGCCTTAGAGTACATAGACTTTGCATATAGCTAGAGTCCAGAGTCTGCAAACTAGGAAAAAAGTATTTGATCCCCTGCTGATTTTGTACATTTGCCCACTGACAAAGAAATGATCAGTCTCTAATTTTAATGGTAGGTTTATTTCAAAAGTGAGAGACGGATAACAACAAAAAAAATCTAGAAAAATGAATTTTAAAAAAGTTATAAATTGATTTGCATTTTAATTAGTGAAATAAGTATTTGATCACCTCTGAATCGGCAAGATGACTGGCTCCCAGGTGTCTTCTATACAGGTAACGAGCTGAGATTAGGAGCATTCTCTTAAGGCTAGGTTCACACTGGTGCGACACGACAGCGGTCCTACTTTGGATCCGACTTTGCCCTGCGACATGAAGCCGGCATTCGTCCGACTTTCAATGAACGGGGATCCGACTTGGAACCCCGCCAATGCCCGGCACTGTGTTTGGTATGAATCTTGAGGGGGAACTCCGCACCAAATTTTAAATTAAAAAAACGGCATGGGTTCCCCCTCCAAGGGCATACCAGGCCCTTTGGTCTGGTATGGACCTTAAGGGGAACCCCCCTACGCCAAAAAAACGGAGTGGGAGTCCCCCCCAAATACATACCAGACCCTTATCCAAGCATGCAGCCCGGCCGGTGAGGAAAAGGGGTGGGGACGAGCGAGCGCCCCCCCTCCTGAACCGTACCAGGCCGCATGCCCTCAACATGGGGGGGTGGGTGCTTTGGGGCAGGAGGGCGCCCTGCGGGCCCCCCCAACCCAAAGCACCTTGTCCCCATGTTGATAAAGACAAGGGCCTCTTCCCGACAACAATGGCCGCTGGTTGTCAGGGTCTGCGAGCGGGGGGCTTATCAGAATCCGGGAGCCCCCTTTAATAAGGGGGTCCCCAGATCCCGGCCTCCCACCCTTTGTGAATGAGTATGGGTGCTCGGATAAGGGTCTGGTATGGATTTGCGGGGGGACCCCCACACCGTCTTTTCGGCGTAGGGGGTTCCCCTTAAGGTCCATACCAGACCCAAGGGCCTGGTATGCTCTTGGAGGGGGGATCCATGCCAGTTTTTTATTTAAAATTTGACACGGAGTTCACCCTCAAGATCATCTGAGCACAAGTCGCATGCCAAAGTCAGATCATGCGAGACGGCGATCCGACTTCAATGATAGTCAATGGGCTGAAGTAGGATCAAAGTCGAACCAAAGTAGTACAGGGAGCATTTCTAAAGTCAGAACGACTTGTGTCAGACCAGTTAGGACGGCTCCCATAGGGAAACATTGAATTTCACACATCATGCGACATGAGCTCCCAATGTCAGAGTGTTTGTCGGACAAGTGTGAACCCGGCCTCAAGGCAGTGCTCCTAATCTCAGCTTGTTACCTGTATAAAAGATGACATGATTGTAGACCTACACAAGGCTGGAATGAGCTACAAGACCATCGCCAAGCAGCTTGGTGAGATGGAGACAACAGTTGGTGCCATTATTCGCAAATCGAAGAAGCACAAAATAACTGTCAATCACCCTCAGTCTGGGGCTCAATGCAAGATCTCACCTCATGGAGTTTTAATGATCATGAGAATGGTGAGGAATCAGCCCAGAACTACACAGGGGAATCTTGTTAATGATTTCAAGGCAGCTGGGACCATAGTCACCGAGAAAACAATTGGTAACACACTACGCCGTGAAGGACTGAAAACCTGCAGCGCCTGAAAGGTCCCTCTGCTTAAGAAAGCACATGTAAAGGCCTGTCTGAAGTTTGCTAATGAACATCTGAATGATTCAAAAGAGAACTGGGTGAAAGTGTTGTGGTCAGATGAGACCAAAATCAAGCTCTTTGTCATCAATTCAACTCGCGTGTTTGGAGGAAGAGAAATGCTGCCTATGACCCCAAGAACACCATCCCCACCAAGAAACATTGAGGTGGAAACATTATGCCTGGGGGTGTTTTTCTGCTAAGTGGACAGGTCAACTTCACTGCAACAAAGGAACGATGGATGGGGACATGCACTGTCAAATGTTGGGTTAGAACCTCCTTCCCTCAGCCGGGGCATTGAGATGGGTCATGGATGGGTCTTCCAGCATGACAATGACCCAAAACACGGCCAAGGCAACAAAGGAGTGGCTCAAAAAGAAGCACATTAAGGTCCTGGAGTGGCCTAGCAAGTCTACAGACCTTAATCCCATAGAAAATATGTGGAGGGAGCTGAAGGTTCGAGTTACCAAACATCAGCCTCAAAACATTAATGACTTGGAGAGGATCTGCAAAGAGGAGTGGGACAAAATCCCTCCTGAGATGTAGTTGGCCACCAGGTTTGCAAACAAGAAACGTCTAACCTTTTGTGATTGCCAACAAGGGTTTTGCCACCAGGTACTAAGTCATGTTTTGCGAAGGGGTCAAATACTTATTTCACTCATTAAAATGCAAATCAATTTAAAAAAAAAATTTTATGTTGTTTTTTTGTTATGCTGTCTCTCGCTGTTAAAATAAACCTACCGTTAAAATTATAGACTGATAATTTCTTTGTCAGTGGGCAAACGTACAAAATCAGCAGGGGATCAAATACTTTTTTCCCTCGCTGTAATAATCTGTTTGTTTTTTTGTTTTGTTTTTTATGTTCCTCTCATCCCTTTATTGTGCTACCAAATTCAAAATGCTCAGATAGACTCACCTTCTAAGAGATGTGTCCCTAGAGACTGCCATTCTAAGTGCAGGACAAATGTAAAACTAACTCCATTATAGTAATAATCCCCAGAAATCATGCTGTTCTAAAACCATATTCATTATCTAATGCCTGTATTAAATCTGCAAGGTATCTGCATACCTCTTGCTGTTTTACCAAGCAAGAAAAATCAAACAAATGAAATAAACCTTCTAAATCAGTTTGTGTTATTTCCATGCAATATACACAGCTAGACAAAACCCCAGAGACATGTCAGTTTTCCTAAAGCATTGCACCCTGTCTTTTGGACTATTTTTGATTTATCAGTGTGACTCCTTAAATGTATGTGCTGACTTGTGAATTTGACTCGTTGACTTTTGAATTCTATATGAATTTATAGACTATATCCAGTCTGTTCATCATGTAAAGGCTTTAGAAAATAAAGGACATATTCTAAGATTGAGGCTTATCAGTATTATATAGTAGTGATTAGCTGGGTTTCAGTTTTTTGCATAGCATACACTATCATGCGGCAAACTGTAAAGAGGAAATATTGTGGGCTTTCAGTGATTATTACAACCTTAATTCCAAACAAAAGTTGAAATGCTGTGTAAAATTTACATGAAAACAGAATGCAGTGGTTTGCAAATCTCATAAACTAATATTTTATTCACAATAGAAAATAGAAAACATATCAATTGTACCATTTGATGTTTTATGGCAGCTATATGTTTCAAAGAATTTGGGACAGGGTAACAAACTGGCAAAGTAAGTGGTACTAAGAAGAAAGAAAGAGCTGGGAGAACATTTTGCAACTAATTGGGTTAATTTGGAACAGGTCAGTAAGTATATTGGGTATAAAAGGGCATCTTAGAAAGTCAGAGTGTCTCAGAAGTAAAGATGGGCAGAAATTCACCAATCTGTGAAAAGTTGCGACTAAAAATTGTCTCAAAATTTCGGAATAATGTTTATCTATTTAAAATTCCAAAGGCTTTAAATGTATCATCATCTACAGTACATAATATCAAAAGATTATCAGAATCTGGATAAATCTGTGTGTGCAAGGGACAAGGCCAAAACGCAGTATTGGATGCCTGTAATCTTATGGCCCTCAGATAGCATTGCATTAAAAACAGGCATGATTCTGTGATGGACATCATTGCATGGGCTCAGGAATACAGCAGGTAGAATAGGTATTGAACACGTCACCATTTTTATAGGTAAATATATTTCTAAAGGTGCTATTGACATGACACTTTCACCATATGTCGGTAACAACCCATGCAATCCAAACATATAAAGAAACCAAAACACAAATGAAGTTATGTGTAATAAAATGAAATGACACAGGGAAAAAGTATTGAACACGCTAACTGAAATTTATTTAATATTTCGTACAAAATCCCTTGTTGGTAATGACAGATTCAAGATGCCTCCGGTATTGAAAAACTAGTCGCATGCATCGCTCAGGTGTGATTTTGGCCCATTCTTCCACACAAAGCCTCTTCAATTCTTGAAGGTTCCGCGGGCCTCTTCTATGAACTCTGATCTTTACTTCTTTCCATAGATTTTCTATTGGATTCAAGTCAGGTGATTGGCTGGGCCATTCTAGCAGTTTTTTTTTTCTTCCTTTGAAACCAATTAAGTTTTCTTGGCTTTGTGTTTGGGATCATTGTTTTGCTCAAATGTCCACCCTCGTTTAATCTTCATCATCCTGGTAGATGGCAGCAGATTTTTATCAAGAATGTAATTTTTCCATTCTTCTTTCCTTCAACTATATGAAGTTTGGCAGTACCGTAAGCTGAATAGCTACCCCACAACATGATGTTCCCACCTCCAAACTTCACTGTTGGTATTGGTGTGTTTTTGGGGTGATGTGCTGTGCCATTTGACATCCAAACATGGTGTGCATTATGGCCATCAGTATGTTTTGCAACAATTAGGTTGTGAAGGTCTTGAGAGAGCTCATTGCTTTTACCCATCATGGGATGTTTGTTGTATAACACCTTGGTACTGAGACCCCTTTTTATAGGCCATCATTTTGTGACTGAACCAGCTGATATTAATTTGCACTGACAAGGGGGCAGGATTGCTTTCTAATTACTGATAGATTTCAGCCATGCCTTTTTTGCACCTCCCTTTCTTAATGTGTTCAATACTTTTTTCCCTGTGTCATTCCATTTTATTACACATAACTTAGTTTCTGAACTTCTTTGTTTTGGTTTCTTTGTAAGTATGGATTGCATGGGTTGTTACCGACGTGGTAGAAATTTCATGTCAATAGCACCTTTAGAAATATATTTTCTAAAAAAAAATTGTGATGTATTCAATACTTATTTTACCCACTGCACTAAAAATCACTGTCTTTGAACACAGATTGATGTGCCATCCAAGAATGCAAGGTAAAGCTCTATCATGCAAAGAAGAAGCCATATCTGAGCATGATTGAGAAACTCTGCCATTTTCTCTGGGCCAGAGTTCATTTTAAATGGTCTGTTGCAAAGTGGAAAACTGTTCTGTGGTCAGATAAATCGAAATTTTACATTCTTTTTTGGCAACCATTGGCGCCGCATCCTCCGGACTAAAGAAGAGAATACTTTTGACTTATCAATTCTCAGTTTTAAAAGCCTACATCTCTGATGGTATGGAGGTGCATTAGTGCTTCTAGAATGAACAGCTTACACATCTGGAAAGGCACCATCAATGCTGAAAGATATCCAGATTTTAGAGCAGCATTTGCTCAGGCAAGAATGGGACAACATTCCTATACCAAAGCTCCAGCAACTGGTCTCCTCCATTCCCAGACATTTACGGAGTGTTGTTAAAAAGGGGGGGATGCTACACCGTGGTAAACATGGCCCTGTCCCAACTTTTATGGAATTGGGGTTCTACTTTGCCAGCTTTTTGTTGCCCTGTCCCAACTTTTTTGAGATATATTACTGACATCAATTTCAAAATGACCTTATTTTTTTTTTTTCTTAAAATAGTACATTTTTTACATTTAAACATTTAATATGTTTTCTATTGTGAATAAAATATGGGGTTATGAGATTTGCAAATCATTGCATTCTGCTTTTATGTGTATTTTACACAGAGTCTCAACTTTTTTGGAATTAGGTTTGTATGATATGAAAACAAAGAGGAAGAAACTTTCCTTCTGTAAAACAGCTCTTTTACCACAAGGCATA
Source organism: Lithobates clamitans (assembly GCA_037952925.1). Taxonomy (NCBI): domain Eukaryota; kingdom Metazoa; phylum Chordata; class Amphibia; order Anura; family Ranidae; genus Lithobates; species Lithobates clamitans. Next base: position 6,169,204 of record JBBGZY010000291.1, read on the forward strand.
AGCATGTGATTGATCATTTGGGCAACGTCAGAAAGTTTCATAACTAACATTTTAAACTCTTATATCACAGATTTTGTTGATGACTAATAAGTATTCTTTTTTTAACTACACAACGACTTTTACTATGACTGCACAATGTATGAGAGAAATGTTTGTATCATGGAGTCTAATTTAAAGTGACACTAAACTCAGTTTAAAAAGAAAAAAAAATCTATTCAAGTATGTATTCCTAATTCATAGACGTATCTTATATTGCTCTCTGCCTTCTACAAATTCCTATTGTTTGCTGCTGTGGCCTGACTTCCTATTGGAGACTGGCTACATTAGTTCTCCATGGTCCCACTGTATGTAGGAATATAGCCGCCCTCTTCTGCTAACTCCCAAGATGGACTATGGAATACTGGATTTGTAGTGTGTATACAGTTGTGCACATGACCGAAGCCAATGTGCACTGCTCGTTCCAAACAAATGTAAGTGAAGGGGGTAAAGGAGAGGTTTTGGAGCTCACAGTAGACGTTACAAGGAGGCAGAAAAACACAGTAAGAAACAGTTTCATTATGGAACAGGAGGACCTGAAAAATCTGAAATCAGACAGGCCCATGTACTATGTAGCTGATGGTAAATCTAAAGAAGATTGTACAATCAGATTGTACGGAGTGTGGGCAGAAATAAAACAAAAGGTGGTATAGTAATAAGGGAGGTGTGCTCCAGAGTGTTAAACATGCCCTATCACACCCTCTTCTGTGATGCAGCAAGCCAGTGCATGATGGGATTCAAAGCTGGGTGGTATTTATGTATATAGAAGTGTAAACAGGACAATTTGGAATGGTTTTGTATAAATGCAGTAGACACAATAGTATAGATGCTGTAATTTCTGTACATGCAATGTAAACCCACTTGTGGTACATCTAGGAATAGTACAATTTTGTATGTTTTTTAAGAGATGCTGGTGGACCCAAAAACTCTCAGGAAAGTTGTAGCCAGTCTTGTGGAAAAATGAAATGCATACTGTGGGGGTTAGCTCAAGTGGGGATCCCCTTCCCTGGGAATAAGTCAGTCCAACAGACAGGTCTTTTTCTAAAACATCTGACTTGTAGCCAGTTTTATTTAAAAGGTTTCATAGAAACAAAAAAAACAAAACAGAAAGTAAATCATTGCCATCCAGGTACTAACTAAACATTGCAGGTTCCTATCTTACAGGTGAAGGACTTTTCCCAGTCACATACAAACCAATTGTTATGCAACTTTTTCCTTTCCTTTACACAGCAATCTCAATGGCTCTCTCAGATTTTGGCTTCCTGAGTCCCAGGCCAAGAGCAACCTCTTATTAAAGTCCTGCTTTATTTATACCACGTGCTGGTGGTCACCAGTGGGATGCAAATTCTGGTCCGAAACCAACACTGCCAAGGTGGCCCAGAAAGGCTGGACCAAATGTCACCTTAGATGCATGGCGCTCCTCAACCACCTTGTCTTTCATAATGTCACAATACATACAACCCCAATTCCAAACCAAATCTCTGAAACTCAACATCCCGTCATAATGGGATAAGTCAGTCCAGTCCTTGAACAGACGGATTCATATGGAAATAAAGACTTTCGTCTAGTGGCACAGGAATCCAGTTCTGGGGTTGGGGAGGTCCTTCCATCCAATGTCTTGGAAAATCCTCACAACAAATGCCAGCCTATTGAGCTGGGGATCAGTCTTGGACACCTTGTGGGTGCAGGGAACTTTCATATTATAGGCATCCCATTTTCTGATCAACATTCTGGAATATCAGGTGACATTATTGTCTATGCAGTGGTGAACACTTCAACTGGAGAGTCATTAAACCTGGATTCAATCAGACATTGCCACAGCAGTGGTGTCATCAGGGAATAACGAGAAGTCTTTCCGTAAAAGGGGTAGATATGATCCTGCCCTGGGCAGAACAGCCCAGTCTTGTCCACAGTTTACATCCCAGACTGGGACAATTGGCATTCGGGGGGAGTTTTCTGGACCCAGACAAACCTGTAGGTTTTCTAGGATCTCTGTCATAAGTGGAGGACCCTGGTTGCAGATCTCTCGCATTTCAGCTTCAACAACAAACTCGACAGGCTTGTCTCCGAGTGCAGTGATTCTATAGCAGAAAAAGTGAATGTCCTGGTAGCCTTGTGGGATCAGTACATGTGGTGTATACTTTTCCTCCCCTGAAACAATTTTGTCTGCTCGGCAGGATCGAGATGGAGGAGATTTTGGTGATCCTCAAAGCTTCAGACTGGTTCAGGCAGATGTGGTACTCCAGACACTTGGCAGATGCTCTGTTGAAGGAAGTCCACTTCCTGTAAGGTCTATTATCGCACTTAGAAGGCATTCTTCACTTGGTGCAAGCATAGGAAGCTTTATCCCAGAATGCTCTCCATGTGACAAATCCTGGCCTTTCTGCAATTGAGCCAGTAAGAATTTGGCCTTGAGCAATCTCATAGGGAAGATTTTGATACTTGCGACCTGCTTCCAGAAACTATTAGCTTTCCATTCTTTTGATTAATGTGAAGTGGGGTTCATTTACTAAAACTGGATAGTGAAACTGGTTCTTTCCTGTCCATCCTAATAATATACTCTGGAATGTTGATACAGATATGGCTTCCTCTACTTTCTTGCAGTCTATTTCACTTTTACGTGGACTGTAGAAAATGTTGAAACATAAGCATCCTCTTATGTCCATAGCCTCCCTTCTGACAGCCTCTCTGTTTAATCCCAGAGTGCCAGATAGTCTAACTTCACAGATGTCCTCCCCGTGGATGTCAGGTTATTTCAATTTGGCCACCTAGTAGACCCTAGGACAAGGAAGTTGCTTCCTTTTCAAACACTCAGGGAGAGATTCAATATACCGTGCTGAGCTTATTATGGTTACTTGCAGATACATCATTACGCATACTCCATTGCCACCACCCTACAGTTTTCTAAATTGACCCCTTTTTGAGAGGATAGTTTTGGTGGGCCCCTCCCAGAAAGGTATTTTTTATATATTATATTTTTTAGAAGAATCGTTTCACCACATTTGGGTATTTTGGACTTTGATCAAAATTTTCATTGTTATACTTGTTTAATTACTTGATCATTTTAGCACATTATCAACCAGTTATTAACTTTATTCATGATTTAGAAAGTTGCGCTGATCACTTTTATTCCCCTTTTTTTCTTGTGCACTGTGTACACTTTAGGTCCAGCAGCAGTTTTCACCTATTTTATTTATTTTTTTAATTTACTTGGTAGTGCGAGGGAGGTAGTGCGAGTCCCTCCCAGAAAGTCTTAATGTCCAATATTTTCTAAATTCTTAATGCTTTTCCAATGCAAAAACAGGAGAAACATGCTTGCATGCGCAAATGTGAAAGGGCTATAGGTGAGGAATTGTCCTGCGAAGCCTGGCAAGTGATTTGGTCTCAGGCTGCGAAGAGCTCTATATGTAAGCTGTGTAAAGAAAAGTCCTATAAAGTCTTTGATTTTTGGTATTTAACACTAGATTAGTATTTGCATGTTATTCATCCAACCACTAGTGATCGGTGCTGAAGATGCCTCAGGGACCAAGGTTCCATGCTGCATGTATTTTGACACTGTCGACATCTTGAACCATACTGGCAGTCGGTCCATTGCTTGCTTCAGCGCTTATTTGATTTGAGTTTTCCGTTTTTTCCCAATGTGTTCCTCTTTTGCCACGTACACACGACCGGTTTTTCCGTCGGAATAAACTCCAAAGGTTTCTCCGACGGAATTCCGCTCAAGCGGTCTTGCATACACACGGTCACACCAAAGTCTGACTATCCAGAACGAGGTGACGTACAACACGTATGACGGGACTAAAAAGAGGAAGTTCAATAGCCAGTAGCCAATAGCTTCCGTCTCGTATTTGCTTCAGAGCATGCGTTGATATTTTTAATTGATATAAACAACAGTCAGCATAATTCTCATGCTATCAACTATTAAGAGTACAATTCAAATTTTATTGAACAAACCTCCTAATGAAAACAGTTTTTTTTTTTTTTCAAAAAAAAAACTTACAATGCACTGTTCCAAATTATTACACACAGTAAGTTTCAAAACACTATAGGTTGTAAAGAACTGAAAATTGTCATTTGTTGTGTTTGCAGCATATTTAATGAAATCAAAAGCTATTTCAATCAAACTTTGAACAACATTTTAACTTTTTAACTTTTTAAACATTTTAACAGGTCACGTTACATTTTAACATAGGACCCCTTTTTTGATAGCAGCCTTGCATCCATTGAACTTGTGAGTTTTTGGACAGTTTCTGCTTGAATTTGTTTGCAAGATGTCGGAATAGCCTCCCAGAGCTGCTTTTTGGATGTAAACTGCCTCCCACCCTCATAGATCTTTTGCTTAGTCATGATTTGCCAGTCCTTTGGATCTAATTGTTTCCCGAGCTCGGCCTCCCATTGGAGCTGATAAGGTCTCAGTGGTGGTGCCTTAGAGCTAATTATAGCTGCCTATATGAGAGATATCAGACCCGAGGATTGGGGGCGTGATCTACATAGACTTTCGAACAGGGTCATAGTATAAGGGGCGGATTGAGATTTTGTAAACTGTTGGAGAAAGTGTTTGATTTTCAGGTAACTGTAATGTTCCCTAAGGGGGATGTCATGAGAGGAACGTAGAGCCGCGAATGGGATAATTTTGGTTGGGGTGAACAGAAAACGCACGTCTATAAAGCCATTATCGGACCACCATGCAAACTGCAATGGGTTGTCGCAACCTGGTGGAAATAGAGGGCAGTGAAGGAGGCGGAGTAGTGCAAGATGAGGGGAGATTAGGCCTGCTGAGTATTTGACCGCATCCCACAACCAGGGGGAATGGGCCAGACAGAGACCTATGGTGGAAGGGGCGTTGCGCCCTGGGAAGCCAAGGGAGGGAAGCTGGTGGCGTTGGATGTGAGTCTACTAAATCCATGGTGGCCCACAGTGGCATTTGTTGTTTCTCATGGAGATGAGACAATGGGGTGATGCCTGCTGCTGTATAATAAGCTTGCAGATTAGGAACTGAAAGGCCACCATTGATTCTGCGGGCATAAAGCACTTGCCTCTTGATCCTGGGCCTCTTGGAGCCCCATACAAACTGCATTATTTTAAGTTGATGTATTCGGAGGATATGGGGGGGCACCTGGATTGGTAAAACCCTGAAGTAGTAGAGCAGTTTCAGGAGGTAAGTCATGCGTATCGTCGCTATTCTGCCAAACCAGGATAATGGAAGTGTGGACCAAGAGGTAAGCAAAGCCTCCAGCTTCCTAAAAAGCGGGGGAAAGTTGGCTTGATATAAACTCGAGTACCTAGGAGTAAGTTTAATACCCAGGTAAGGATAATGAGGTTAACCATTGGACTGAGAATGCCCATTGTAGGGATGCTAATTCTGAGGGCTGAAGATTGATAGACATTGATTTCGATTTTGCCGGGTTAACCGATAGGCCTGAGAGCGAGGCGAAGGAGTTTGAGAGAGAGTAGGTTGGGGAGGGAAATTCTGAGTTTAGTAACGGTCAACAAAATGTCATCCGCAAACAATGATAATTTGTGCGCAGTGCCGGCCACTTCTACTCCTAATATGTCCGAATGACATCGAATGGCTTCCGCCAAGGGCTCGTGTGCCAAGATGAATAGAAGTGGGGAGAGTGGGCAACCTTGGCGGGTTCCCCAGCTGATTGGTTTCTATGCAGAGCTGCACCAGATGTTGCACTCTCCCGTTTTAGTAAATCAATCCCAGTGAGTCTCTTATGTGCATTCCTTGTTTCCACCACCACTTTAAGGCATGTGTCTGATTTGACGTTTTTGTCAGGTAAAGAATCTCTTCTGGTTTTGCGTCAGAATAAGGTGGTGTTGAGACCTGGAGCCTCCTTTCTTCTCAAGGTGGTTTCAGCCTGTCACCTCAGCCAGGACATTCTTCTTCCATCTATCTGTCTGACCCCAGTTTATCATAAGGAGATTTCCCTTCATTACCTAGATGTAGCTCATGGTGTGTGCTCTATATTGCATTTACTGCTTTCATTATAAAGACTGACTCTCTCTTTAAAGGGGAGTTCCGCCTGGGGAAAAAAATTAAAAGTGAGCAGCTACAAATAATGTATCTGCTGACTTTATATATATTGACATATACCTGTCCAGGGAGCCTACGATGCCGGCACCCGCGGCCGATCTTCGGATCGACTTACAGGTGCTTCCGTCGCCATTCCTGGTAAGGGATCCAGGCAGTGAAGACTTTTGGCTTCACTCCTGGTTCCCTACTGTGCATGCTCGAGTCGCGCTGCACATTCTGAATGGTCCCTGCTGTCTTCTGGGACCTGTGTGTCTCCCAGAAGACAGCGTGGGGGGGGGGGGGGGACCGGACATGGCGTAGTTTGCCGGAAGTGGGAGCAAATACCTGGATTTGACAGGTATCTGCTCCTCACTCTCCCCTGAATGGTGCCAAATGTGACACCAGAGGGTGGGAGGAATCCGATCAGCGAAAGTTCCATTTCTGGGTGGAACTCTGCTTTAAGAGAGTACCATAATTGATCTTGTGCATCATAATTAACCAGTACTGTGCTGGCAGATCTTTATTATCAGTTGTAAACTAGATGTGGATACAGTTTGTCCTAACAGGGGTTAAACATGTCAAGGCCTGGAATGTAAATTGTGTGTTAATCCCTGTATCCCTCAGTGAACTCAAAGAAATTGATTTTACGAGTACAAAAATCCAATTTTTTTCTACAGGCTTGTTTTGTGGAAAAAGCATTATGAAATCCTAAATATGTTCTCTTTTTTTCCCCAACAGCCTAATGCAGATTGCTTAGATGATATTACTCCAGATTTCGAAGGGTCTGTAGGACCACCAACCAATCAAATTACAGGAGCCAGCGATGTAACGGTGAATGAGAGTTCTGTAGGTGTTGACCCAATTATCCGCTCAGTGGGTCTGTTACAAGTTATCCAAGATGCAGATGTACTACCACAGGTCGGCGAGGTCAGCTATACAGCAAGCAGTGAGTACACTTTAACATCCAGGATCAACAAAAACCTCTGGGCAGTCTGTTTTTCATTTCTTTATTACAGTCGCATTATATATACCTGTAGTTTCTGAAATATTTATGCGTTTTCTAACTTTAGAGTTGGAGCTTTCCATTGCTATAAAGATCGAGGTCATTGTAGCAATGAGAAGTATATAGCCTCTTTTATAGGAGCAAAAGGTTACATTGAATAGTATATTGTCAGTCTCTGTGCCTGATGAGCCCTCTGAGACAGTGTGCCCTGCTTAAATTTCTATACAAGTTCACATAAATAATGTCTTGTACAGGTCACCAGTCCAAATCATATTAGTTATATACTCGTACAGGCTACTTTTATTGTACAACCTTTATGACAGTAGATTGTTATGGCTTCCCAATTCAGCACATATTGTAGGATGTAATATTTATATAATGTACTTATGCTGAAGTCTTTAAAAAAAAATGTGTGTATTGTCTTTATTATGACAGATTATGATAGTGGCACATTTAGAATTGATCATACTGAAATTCAGGTAATTGCAAAAAGTTCACAAACTTACAGTATTTTACTGTGAAATCCAAGGAATCAACATTTATTTTTCCCAAGAGATGGACTTATAGGGTTCAGTGGTTCCAGTTCCAGAAAAGATGTAGTTCCTGTCAGAATCCAATAATAGATATGGTATGTAATACTAAGTATGTAGTTTCCAATAATACTCCTAAAGAGGAGCTCGAGTAGTTTCTGTGTTTACAAAAAGTCAGCAGCTACAAAAACTGTAACTGCTGACTTTTAATAAACACACCCACCTGTCCCAGGATCCAGCGATGTGTTCACCCGAGCTGTCCCTTCTCCCCATCACCGGCATCTCAATTGTGGGCACTTGGCTGTGACAGCTTGCGGCTTCACAGCTGGGTGCCCACTGTGCATGCACAAGTGGCGCTGCACCTCCTGTATGGTCCAGCAGTCTTCTGGGATCTATGACGTGTCCCAGAAGACTGCAGGAAGGGGGGGAGAGGAGAACTTCCGCTCAGGTCGCCTAGGTGATCTGAGCAAATGTGGCAGCAGAGAGGAATACTTAAAGTGGAACTTCCCCTTTTGGGTGTAGCTCCACTTTAATGTCTCCGCACACATGATTGGTCCCGTATGCTTTAGTTTCCCAGGGTAACTACATAATATTAATTAATGGTAATATTTTAAAAAATATATATAATACAGAGTCTGTCTTCATTGCAAATGAATGTCCTAGTTTTCTAAAATTCAATCTCATACAGAAAGTGGAATTAAATAGGGGAAGGTATAAGGTGAGAATCCATGTGAGTAATGCATCTCGCAAAGTTGTAAAAGCAAGACACTTTGTAAAGAACCAAATTCATGTATAAAGTGTTTTTGATGATTAATGAAGCTATATAAAGGGAATGGATTCTAACAAGTGACAATATTGCTTCATGCAGCGACATGGTGGATCAGCCCAGCTTGATCATTTATGCTTAGACTGGTGGAGTTTTTTCAAAGCAGCATTATAGGAACTAATGTGGAAGTGGTATTTGAAATATATTGAACCTGTTCTCAGTGGTTTATCAGTACTGCCTTAGTTACTTCTCAGCCACACATCCATCATTATGAAAAGGGACAAAATGAATTGGCAAGTAAATGCATGTCTCTGCAGTTGGTATCAAGGCAGAATAATGTTGTAGCTGTTACACATAAAACAAGTTACTACATACATTTTTTGTCCTCCTTTTTTAAAGGTGTAAAAAGGATATAAAGGATATAAAGCACTTACGAGTTTAATTATCATGTCCGAGTAAAATCAAGTGACATTTTTTTTTATTCCCATAACACAGTAAAAATTCTTTGCAGTGATTACTTTCATTTGATAAAAGTTTTATACAGTGGTAGTAGAACCAGGGCTGGACATCTGCAATATCTAGGGATGCAGGGCTGGCACACTGCCACCTGCATATCTTGATGTGGACTGTCAACAACACATCTCTGTATATATTGCAAGATTACAGGCTGCAGCCCTACCAACCTCAACAATCCAGCTGCGTCTTCTTTGTTGCTGAACACTTTTAGTGGCTTAAATACTGTACTAAGTACTTGCAGTTTACCTATTCTGTGCCTGCACACCTAGAAATAGAAATCCTATTGAGCCAGGTGACCAGTTTCCTTTTTTTTAGAAGTGGATACAAGCTGTACCAAAAGTGTTTTCAGCCTCTGTCTCCATTTTCAGTGTGCCTATTGTGTCTGACATTAGGTTTTGTTAGATACTAAAGCAGAGTACACACTGAGCTTTTTTCCTTTCAACCAGCGGGTTGAACGAAAAAGAAAAAAACTCAGATCCCAGCATGCATACCAGTGATGTGGATGCAAGGATGTGCGCTATTGTGACAGCAAGGACTTCACACTGGCATGGCATATCTCAAGCGCAAGAGACAATGTATAGTGGGACTTGCTAGCTCATGCTTAGCTGTGGTAGGGGTGGTAGTTTATCCACTCAAGGCCCTAGTACCCTTTTTCTCTAACAGTTGTCCCTACTCGGACTCCTTTTTCCTCTGGCTATTTTTCTGGATCATCTGCATGATCCAGAAAAAAAATTTCTGTAACAATATCTGATTTCATGGGCAGAATTTCTATAGCAGTGGTCACAACCATACCCCTTTGACCTAAAACCTGAATTGGTCTTTGAATTTGCCCTTGACACATTACCTGAGGAGGAGGTAGCAATTGAACTTGATCTTTCCCTTCTAAGGGATTGGATCAGGATGACACACCTGTAATGGAAATTTCATTCAAATTGAAGGATACGATTGCTACTCTTATTGACTCTGTACGATCTCGCCATACACGTGCAGAATCCTTTGGCCTAAATTCTGGTTGGCTGAGCTCCCATTGAAAAGTACCTTATGAGCTTATTCTTTGAAGGCAAACACCTGCTTTCTGGATAAGTACATCAAAGAAATTACAAAGAGTAAGAGCACCCCTCCAGAAAAAGAAGGCTTGTGCTTCTATTGTTAGGATTTCTACTCCTTAGGTTAGGAAAGGTTCCTTTTGTATCTTTCAATCTTCCAATCCCAAATCTAAGACAAGTACATTTTAGTGAGAAGACATACAGTAGCCCTCTAAACCAGCCGAATCTTGTTCCAATGCTTCTTTCCAGTAATGGAGAGTCCCACTTCTCAGAGTGGAAGGATGACTGTTGGACTTCTCTGCCTTGTGGTCCCAAGAAATATTAATTGCCTGGGTTCAGAGTGTCTTTTCCAGGGGCTATAAACTGGAGATTGCCTGTGCTTTTTCCCCTGATTCATTTTAAACTTCTCTTCTTTCCCTTCATGGCAGGCAGATCTCCTTGCTGCTGTCCAACAACTCTTGTCTCAAGAGTCATTACCCAGTACCAAGACCAGAACTCTTTCAAAGCTTAGACTCAAATGAAAAGTTTGGCATGTTAAAGCAAAGTTCTACCCAAAAATGGAACTTCTGCTTTAAGTACTGGTGAAGATCCTGACATGCCACATTTGGCATGTCATTTTTTTTTGGGGGGGGGGAGTTTTGACAGGCACCCAGCTCCCACTTCCTCCCCTTGTGCCGTGGTGCCAGAAGGAAGTTCACCTCTCTGCCTCCCTCCCTGCAATCTTCTGGGACACGTCACAGGTCCCAGAAGATTGCCCGGCCATTCACAACACACGGCTTGCGCATGCGCAGTGCGCGCCAGGCTGTGTAGGCCACAGCCGGGCGCCCACAGTTACAATGCCGGTGCCACTGAAAGGAGGGGGAGAGGAGCGAGGCTTTGTGCACCCGCATCGCTGGACCGTGGGAGGTGAGTGTTTGTTTATTAAAAACAGCAGCTGTGTCTGTTTATTAAAAGTCAGCAGCTGCACTTTTTGTAGCTGCTGACTTTTAAATGGGTGGAACTCTGTTTTGTGATTATAATCTCTTTATTTGAAAAAATTATCCATTACAGCTTACACAAAGCCACCAAGATACAAAAGGAAAAAAGTACAAGGAAAAAAAGAGAAAAAGGAGCTGTCTCTAAGATCATAAACACGTTAAAATCATCAATTTTTCCCACATATACTACTACATCTACATCCAATATGTGCCAATTCAAGATACCCATAAGCTGTAACCTTCAAAAAAGGGGAAACAAAAAGGTTTCTTTGTTTTTCCCCCCCGTTTTACCCCCCCCCCATTGTCACTCACCCGCCATTCACCCTCACATACACCCTACGCCAGCCTTATCTCGTGCCATCCTCACCTCACCTCCCCCTCTGGCCCCGCCCCATCCCAATCCAACCATACTTTACAGATCTTCACAAATTTCTTGTAGTTGCCCCTCTTCTTATAAATATACTTTTCCCTGCAAATCACCTCCCTTACTGCATTCTCCCATTCCGTCACCATCGGGGCCTCCTTCCTCTGCCAGTGTTGTGCAATGAGCTTTTTTCCCTGAAACAGGCATCTAACTCTTGCCGTCTGAGTATCCCTTGAGGTCCCTCCATCCCCCATTAATCCCAGCAGGCACTCTCTCGCCTCCAACCTTAGCGATGTCCCAAACACCAGGTTTATTTTTCCCACCACTCCTTCCCAGTATCTATGCAGTTTGGGGCATCGCCAGAACATGTGGATCAAATCCCCATTCCCCCCTCCACATCTTTGACACTTCGGGTTGGGTCTCTTACCCCACTTGAATAATTTCAGGGGTGTGTAGTATGCCCTATAGGATAAATACAGATGAGACATCAGTTGTGAGGGAGAGAGAGTGACCCTGGGCCCAGACGCCAAGACATACTCCCATTGGTCATCAGACAGTACTCCTACATCTTTTTCCCATTTAATTCTGTTTTTATTTTCCACCGGTCCTTCCTGGGCTGCTGCCTTCAGGCATCCATACATATCCGAGATCAACCCCTTCGTGGAGCTTGCATCGATCAGCTTTCTCAAAGAGGCCATTTCGCACCACACTGGCGCCTCCCTCCCAAATTGTGCCTCCAGGGCATGCCTAATTTGCAGATATCTGTAAAATGACCTGTTAGAGATCGCATATTCCTCTACAAGCTCCCGAAAGGACTTCAACCTCCCCGCCCTGTATATATAGTGAATACCCTGGCGATCCCATTCCTCAAAACGCCCCATTTTTTTAAGCTCATTGAGGCTGTTGTTATCCCAGAGTGGCGAGAATTCTGCAAAACCAATATATCCCAAGATTCTCTTGGCTTGTACCCAGACTTTAACCATCATCTGGGTGGTGGGGCATTTAGTACAGAATGAATCTGCCTCTAATCCCTCTGCAATTGTATCATGTCTGGTGTCATTCAACAAAATGCTATCCCCCGCTCCCTCTTCCCCTAACCTATTGCTGCCTCCCATTTGTTGCAATTGAGCTGCCAAGAAGTAGCCCCACGGGTCAGGTACTGCCAGGCCACCCTTCCCCTCTGGTCGCCGCAGCGCCCGCAACCCGATCCTGGCCACCCCATTTTTCCAAATGAGCTCCCTGAACACACTGTCCATTTTTTTGAACCAATGCTTGGGAATCCAAATGGGAGAATTCTGCAGGACGTATAAAATTTGGGGTAACCAAACCATTTTAATCAGGTTGCAGGGCCCGGCGACCGAGAGGGGCAGGCGTCTCCACACCTGACACTTCTGCTTCAGCTTTTTCATCAATGGGACTAGATTTCCGGATATGTACTGGCCTGGATCTCTAGTTATATTAATCCCCAAGTATTTCATTTGCCTGACCACTTGAACTTGGGATGCCTGGTGGGGGAGAGGCCCGCTCAGGGCATCTACGGGCAGGATCACTGATTTCTCCCAGTTAACCAGTAGCCCAGAGAAGGCACCAAACTCTTTTACTATCCCCAAAGCTGTTTCCAGTGAATCCTGCGTATCCGCCAAAAACAGCAGAATGTCGTCGGCGTACAGGGCCACTTTGTCCACCCCTCTTTTCCTCCTAAACCCCTGTACGCCCTGTGCCATCCTCAGAGCAACCGCTAAGGGCTCAATTGCAAGGGCAAAGAGCAGGGGGGACAAAGGACACCCCTGTCTTGTACCCCTGCTCAGCTGGAACCACTCCGAACACTGCCTGTTGATTTTCACCTTGGCCCTCGGGTTATTATATAACAATCTTAACCACTGAGCAAATCCGGGGCCAAACTGATATTCTGCCAACACCTTCCATAGATAATGCCATTCTAAGGAATCGAAGGCCTTGGCTGCGTCTAATGAAAGAATTGCTCTCCTGCCGCTGTTTTCTATAGGGATTTGCATATTAAGGTATACCCGTCTTATGTTCGTGCTTGTAGATCTGTTCGGGATGAACCCGGTCTGGTCTGTATGTATTAGTTTGGGGATTATCTTATTCAGCCTTGCGGCTAGTACTTTGGCCAAGATCTTCACGTCCGAGTACAAGAGCGAGATGGGCCTATATGAAGACATATCTGTTGGGTTCTTCCCTTCTTTTAGCAGGATTATTATTATGGCTTCTGACATAGAGGGGGGCAGGGCCCCCTCTTCCCTAGCTCCGTTAAATACCTCCAGTAATAAGGGTAGCATTACTTCCCCGTATTTTTTAAATAATTCTATGGGCAGGCCATCCGGACCCGGTGACTTTTGATCTGCCATATCTCCAACAGCCCTTTGTAGTTCTTTGAGAGTCAGTGGGGCGTCCAACATTTCCTGATCCTCGTTTGATAACGGAATTATCCCCAACCCTTCGAAGAAGCCCTGCATTTCCCCCTCTACATTCTCCCTGGAGGAGCTATATAGCTTTTTAAAGTATGTCCTGAACTCTTCTATTATTTCTGGGGTATTTTTCCTTATTACTCCTTCCCTCCCCTCAATTGCTGGCACCGCACTCGGGGGGCCGTTTGCCTTAATTATCAGGGACAGGGCTTTCCCAATTCGTTCTCCTTCCCCAAAAAAGCTCCGCCTCTGAAAAGATCTAATCTTCTCCATCTTCTCTCAGAGTACCCTGCTATACTCTTCCTGTCTCCTCACCCAACAGTCGTAATTGGCTTGGGATGGTATTGTCACAAAGTGCACCTCCGCCCGCCTTGCATTTTCTTTGGCTCCCTGTTCCTCAGCTTGTGACTGTTTTTTAACATAGGCGATTCTCTGAATTAAAACTCCTCGAAGGTATGCCTTCAGGGAGTCCCAAACCACCCTCAGTGGGGCCGAACCTATATTTATATTAATAAACTCTAGCAGCCCCTCCGTCATTTTTTTTTCCTCTCCTATAAGTTCAAGCCAAAAGGGATTAATCTTCCAGCTCCCACTGTTATATTGCCCCCCTACCTTCACGGAGATAATAACTGGCGTATGGTCCGAGACACCTCTCGGCTCATAAGTTATTTCCCCCACTACGTTCAGTGCCTCCTCGTTGCCCAGTACAAGGTCAATTCTGGATAAGGTGGCATGAGTCCTGGAGTGGCATGAATACTGCCTCTCTCCAGGATGCCTCCTCCTCCAGATATCCACCAGCCCTATTTCGTCACAGTATTGCGAAAGGGGGCTCCTGTTGACCACTCCAGCTCCCTGCCTTAGCGGAAACCTATCTATGCCCCTGTTCATCGTCATATTGAAGTCTCCCAATGCTATTACCGGGGTCCCAGGGAAATCTGCTATGAACTTGGCTAGGTCTTCCATTACTTCCGTGCTAAATGGGGGGGGGGGGGGGATATACACATTGGCCAATATGTATCTTTTATTTTCTATTAAGCAAGAGAGAAAAATGTACCTTCCATTTTCATCCAATCTGCTCTGCCCACAGGAGAAAACCAGATCTGTGCTTATCAGTACACTCACCCCTCTTGAATATGATGAGTGAGTGGAATGAAACTGTATGCGAAACTGCTTGTTACTTAAAGTTTCAGTTGTGTCTTTTACCAAATGGGTCTCCTGGAGGCAGAGTATCTTGACGTTCTCCTTTTTAGCTATTGAAAAAATTACCTGCTTTTTGAGTTTATCCTTTATCCCCCTAACGTTCCATGAGCATATATTAATCCGCTTTCCCGTATCCGGGATTCTACCACCCCTTCTTTCGATGCTCATGGGTCGTTAGGTCTAGTGTCTTTGCAATGTTCTGGTCTCTTATCAAACCCTCCCTCGTTGTACATGCAGTAGGGAAATATGCCATATACCACCCTATCTTTTTCCCGTCCCTTTAATCTGGCAACCTGAATCCACTCACATCCTCTCACAACAACATTCCTTACCTTCCCTCTCTGATTGTGTTCATGCATCTTACCCCTCACCCCCCATATCCCCTCTCCCACCCAGCCTCCCTCCCTTTCCCCCCGCCCCACCCCCCCTCACCCCCCCACCCACACTCCTCCCCCGTGCCCACTTTTGGGCCTATCCCTTGAGCTTCTATTGTGACCTTCAAAACCCTTTTGAGGCGTGAGAAAAAAACCGTGAACCAAACCCAGTAGGGAGGGACATTCCCCCTAAGAATATTTGTGCTTATTACTATGTGTGTAATTTATGTATTTATCTTTATTTGTGTATTATAATTTCATTTATTTAATCCCCCCCTCCCCCCCTCCATTCCCAATTTACATCATCAAAAAAAACAAAAATCCAGTAAACCAAAAAAAAAAAAAAAACCAGGGAAGAATAGAACACCATAAAAAAGGGAAACCAAACAGGCAGAAGTCCCAAAAGACGCCTAACTTCCTTCATCTCGCCTGATTCTCTCTTCATTGTTCTCTAGCCAGGTTGACACTTCATTGGGGGTAGAGAAAAACCTAACCTCCCCCAGAGCTGAGACACGCAGTCGTGCCGGAAACAAGAGCGCATAATTGATTCTGAGTTGTTGAAGCTTCCGTTTACATTCTCCAAATTTAGCTCTTTGTCTCTGTAGCTCGGGGGAGAAATCTGGGTAAATTGAGATCCTGGCTCCGTTATGCTGGATATTCCTCAACTCTCTTGCTTTCTGTAAGATAGTGACTTTGTCCCGGAAACATAGAAGCTTAAAAATGAAGGGCCTAGGGTGACCTCCTGGAGCCAAAGCTTTAGGGCCTATTCTGTGTGCGCGCTCGATAGCAAAAATATTAGAGAATGAGTCCCTGCCGAATGTCTCCCTCAGCCAGTCCTCCATAAATTGAATGGGGTTATTCCCCTCACATCCCTCTGGGAGCCCGATTACCCTCAGGTTCTCTCTGCGTAGCCTGTTCTCCATACTGTCCATTTTCTGCAAACAGTCCTTTAGTTGAATTTTCATAAGTGCTACCTCTTGTTTTAATGGATACACATCGTCCTCCATTTGGCTAAATCTCTCCTCAAGCGCTGTTGTCCGAGTACAAATTATACGCACTTCCCCCTTAACCGAGAGCAATTCATCTTTAATGCCTTTTAAGTTGCTCAGACAGCTCGCCGATTGATTGCTTGCAAGTGTTGACGGCTACAAGAATGTCATACAGGGATGGCTCCCTCCCATTTACTGGGCTGCCCTGGCCTCCCCCTACCGCCCCCTCCAGGCCCAAAACCTGTTGCTTATCCAGGGTCCCTCTTGCTGCTGGACCTGCCGATGGTATAACTGATGGTGTAGCTGCCAAGGTCCCATTTTCCTGGGTCTGACTTCTCCTCCCAGGATGGCCCACTTGTTGTTGCCCCCCCCCTATACTGCTAGGTTTATTAGGGGTTTGATTTGGGGTATGCGCGAAGCGCTCTAGTTTAGTGGCTACTTGGTTCCCCTTCTCCTTAGCACTGCGGGTTCCAAGGGCCCCTGTACCTTGTTGGACTGACCCGTCCTCCATCCCCTTCTTCCTTGACATTTCCAATAGTGTTCTGTTAATAACAGCAATAAAGTCTTTTCCTGCTGAGCCTTTATGTAAAAGATGTGCTAGATGTGAGTGTGCACACAGCCACTGACTCACCCCTCTTGTGCTCCAGGTGGGATCCTCTGCTGCTTGGTGTGCTGGATGTAAGTGTGCACACAGCCACTGACTCACCCCTCTGGTGCTCCGTGCGGGATCCTCTGCTGCTTGAACCCTCCAGGGGATTTCCATGCCGCCTGCTCAATCCCAGGTAACGGCGCCTCCCACTCTCACTGGGACAGGCGCCGCCGATGTTTCCCCCGGGAGAGCGCCGTGCAGCTGGTCCGGCTCGGTGCGGCGGCCTGTCACTTCCTCGGCGGCTTCACTCAGCGCTCCGAGCGTTCTGCGGCAGGTCTCCTGGATCGCGCTGGATCGCGCTGTGGCGGATGTCAGTGAAGGAGCGAGGGGAGAGGGCTGGGTTCAGTCACGGCGTCCTCTCTCACCTCACCATCCGGTCACGCCCCATTCCCCCGTCCGCCAGTGGAACTCTGTTTTAACTGCCAGGTCAGTTATTGTCTCCCTCCCTCCGAAGGATTTTGTGACCTTAGTAGACATCCAGTATGCTTAAAGTAGAACTAAAGGCAAGCTTTTGTATTTTTTTTTGTTTTATTTCAGATATTGGGGGGGGGCTATAAGCTTATAAGCCCACTTAGCATTTATTTTCGTTTTTTGTTTTGTTTTTTGCCATCTGTGAGATCTCCCTTATTTATTTTAGACCATTGCAACTCAACATTCTGTACTTGTGAGACAAACAACCTCAATCCTAGTGTGGTGGATTTGAAACCCGGTGCTAAAGTCAGGAAATCCCTTCCCTCCAAAGACATGGAAATGGTATTT
The DNA here is from genome assembly GCA_037952925.1 of Lithobates clamitans. Classification (NCBI taxonomy): domain Eukaryota; kingdom Metazoa; phylum Chordata; class Amphibia; order Anura; family Ranidae; genus Lithobates; species Lithobates clamitans. Next base: position 6,186,861 of record JBBGZY010000291.1, read on the forward strand.
AAAGCTCTCTTGGTGCAGGGGGCTTGGTCTTTGAAGAAAAGCTTGTCTTTCCATCAACATTATTGAGCTCAGAGCAATTTGATTGTCTCTTCAGTGATGGACACTCAATGAGAATCCAGCCAGACAGTGCCTCAGCTGTGGCATACATCATCAAGGAGGCATCAGAAGCCATGCTGCTAAAGCAGAAGCAGATTTCATGCTCTGTTGAGCAGGAGGGTACATTCTGGCTCTGACTGCCATCCACATCCAAAGCATTGAAAATTGTCAGGTGGACATTCTCAGTTGTCAGTGTCTGGATACAGATGAAAGGGTTCTCCATCCAATCAATCCAGAGGTGTTTCAAGCCCTTTACCACAGGTGAAATATGTAAGACATGCATCTGCAAGGATCCAGATTCAACAAAAAACTAGCCAGATTTGTTGCCAAGTTCAGGGTACTTTGGGCATTCACAATGGTTCTTATCACAATGAATTGGCCCAGGTAAATGTTATACTCGGACATATTCAGACTCCAAGCAGACTCTCCATGGGCCCCTCCATATCATCCCAATCTTCTGTCCCAATGGGCAGTGTTTCATCCTGCTTCTGTCGCCAGCTTTAATGGCATGGCTGTTGAAGCCACGGTCCTCAGACAGGGGCCTGTCAGACTCGGTCGTCCCTGTCTTCCTAAAAGCTAGAAAATCAACCTTTTACAAAGTCTACCATTGCACCTAGAAGGCCTAGATTGTTTGGTGTGAGTCAAGGAGCTTTTAATTCTAGAGTCTGTCATTTTTCCAGTCTGGTCTAGTTCAGCATCTGGCTTTGCGTACAATCAAAGGACAAATCCTGGCCTTTGCCATTCTTTATGAGACCCTTAGCCTCTCAATCCCTAGTGCGGCCCTTCAATCATTTTTTCAAGTTTCCATCTATTAAATATTCTGCCCTTGTTGTTTTAACTTTGGATAGTAAAACATTTTTTTTCTGCCAGTAAATACCTTATACAGCCCACTTCCTCTTTCTTGTCTGGTCATTAGCCTAGACTTATGACATCATGCACAGCTCTTTCTCACTCTTTTGAGCGTTTGCCAGGAAGGGAGCGGGGATGAGTCATAAGAGGTCCAATGAAAGCTGCAGAGCTGGAGGTGTACCTCCTGTGTGTCTGTGTAAATCCAGGAAGTGAACAGGCAGCAGCTTCAGCTGCCCACAGTTAAAATAGATGCAGCCAGACTTAGTGGAGGGAGATTTCTGCAGCATATTTGGCAAGTACAGAATCACAGTATATATAAAATAATATACAAAATGGTTAGAGGGAAGCTTCAGAATGGCAAAGCTGTTTTTATTACAAATTATATGAGCAGGCTGCAGTTCCTCTTTAATCAAGTTTTCTCTGCTTTTCTGAAGAATCCTTTTTAACCTATTGAGGATGTTCCTCTGTCTGACCTAATTTGCAAGATGGCCTTCCGATCACCTCTGCATGGATGGTCTCTGAGTTGGCAGCCTTGTCCTGTAAGACGCCCTTCTTAATTTTGCATAAGGACAAGGCTGTTTTGAGTCCTGAAGGTGGTCTCCTCCTTCCACCTCAACCAGGACACTGTACTTCCTTCTGTCCTGCCCTGAAAAATCTAAAGGAAATGTTTCCCCACTGTCTTGTCTGTGATATACGCTGTAAGAGGCCTATTATAGGCAGTCGGAATCCCTTTTTGTATAGTCTGTGGATTCCTGCAACAATCTCCCTGCTACTCGCTCCAACATTGCTAGGTGGATCAGACAAGTTATCTTTCAAGTCTGTGGTTTGACGCATAGAGTTCCTCCCTTTCCAGTTAAGGAACACTCTGACAGATCTGTTAGCTTTATAGGCTTTTTTAGCATCAGGCATTTGTCTCAGATTTGTAAGGCTGACAGCTGGGCTTCTGTTTACACATATGTTAAAGGAGAAATCCAGCCTGAGCTTTTTAGTCTGGGATTCTCCTCTGGGTCACAGGAGTGCAATCCGTTTTGCACTCCTGTGACCCGTTTTCAGTGGAGAGCGGTCGGAAGTCCGCTCTACGCTTAGGTCACTGCCATCAGTCGAGGCAGTGCGTCATCCCGACTTCCCAAGTCTGGGTCCGCCAGCTGCCTTGATTGATTGCAGTCTCAGTATCTCAGGGTGCCGCTGAGATGGCCGCTCCCCAGCCCTCCACAGCTCAGCGCTCCAATGAGCACGGAGGAGCATAGCAGGAGCGATGCTGACTGATAGCAGCTCTCCGCTCTGGGAGGAGTGAGAACCGAGCCATCGGCAGTGTTCGGTGGCTTGGTTCTCAGTGTAGAGACGGCGGGGAACAGATGCAGTTCTGATGCTGCATCCACCTAGGTAAGTATGATTAGCCAAAAAAAAAAGAAAACCATACTTCTCTCAAGTTCTGTCAGGTGAATGTTCAGGCCTCCTCCAATGCTGGTTTGGGCCTATGGTGCTACAGTCTGCTCTCTTGAGTCTCACATTTTTCTTGTCCCATTTGTTACTTATGCCTGTTTTGTTTGCATTGTTTGCTGTGTTGCGCGCTCCTCAATGAGACTGCTTTTTATGGTCCCAGCCGTAATGAATGAATCAAATCAAAAATCCTTTTTTTCCTTTACTTTGAGGCTTGTGCATCTCATAGTAACCAGATTTGGTACTTGTATACACGTACAGGAGCTAGCAGTACATTGAACCCAAACTCCAAAAAGATGTAAACATCCACTCCCCCTGCCTCACAGCAAGGTTTAAATTCTCATTAAGTCTAAGGGCAAAAAATTTAGGAGCAAATATTCACCTCCAGCACTGCGACCAGTCCCCCACAGCCTACTATGAAAGCTGCGACCAGCTCCATATGCACTTTAGCCTTCTCAGCATACAATACAAGGTTAATGTCCCTGTATTGTTTGTGGTGATGCCAAAGCATGATGCCACAAGCCAGACCTTCAGGTTGAGAAGAGCCACAGAGCTAGCCTGAGCGGGCAGTGCAAGGTAAGTAAAACTGCCTGTGGTTTAACCCCTAGAGATAATGCGCATTTAACCCATGCCTTGCAGAACAAGGGATTTTTTTCATTTTCCTGGGGTTGGGATTTAAGACTTTAACAGCATTTAATGGAGCTGGCTATAAAGCAAGACGATCCAATCAGTAAAGGGAAAATAGTTAAATACTTAGAATCGTGAAATGTGAAAGCACAGAAATTGTTGTAAGGCGATATGGATAAAAGACATACAGAAATGTGATAGCAGTTGAAAGAATGTTTTGTGTACATCAGGGGATTTGTGACATAACACGATATGCTCATTATACAAAGTTGAGCCTGTGAGTTGTTGATATTGGCAAACTATCATTTTCTTTTCTAATCAAAAGATAATGCATGTCTGCTTCTCACACTTTGTGTGTTTGATGTCCTCTGAATCCCAGGACCCGGACAGCTGATAAAAATGAGAACATAGGGTCTATCTTTTGAAGCAGGGAGGAGTGAGTGCATTCAGTAACAGTATGAGTGCTAGCATGGTTATCTGTTTTCATTGATTTATAAGGGTCAGCGGCCTAAAACTGAAATTATATATGCACACAAACCTAGTATATCACATTGCTTAGGGTGACCATAAAAGCAGTGTGACCAATAAGGCTTCATGCACGCAGGGCATTTGCCCATCTCTCCTAGACATTCCTCCTGGAAGCAGCATTTTGGCAGAAAAAACGCTTGACCCTTGTAAACGCATCATTTATTCTAGCCATTGAAATGAATTGACGCACCCAGCAGTAACGCACATTTATGCCCCGTACACACGATCAGACATTCGGACAACAAAATCCATGGATTTTTTCCGACGGATGTTGGCTCAAACTTGTCTTGCATACACACGGTCACACAAATCTTGTCGGAAATTCCGAACATCAAGAACGCGGTGACGTACAACACGTACGACGAGCCGAGAAAAAGCAAGTTCAATAGCCAGTGTGGCTCTTCTGCTTGATTCCGAGCATGCGTGGAACTTTGTGCCTCGGAATTGTGTACACACGATCGGAATTTACGACAATGGATTTTGTTGTCGGAAAATTTGAGATCCGGATCTCAAATTTTGTGTGACGGAAATTCCGATGGAAAATGTCCAATAGAGCCCACACACAGTCGGAATTTCCGACAACAAGCTCCCATCAAACTATTTCTGCCGGAAAATCCGACCGTGTATACGGGGCGTAATACTAGTTTACATACGCCAATAGTTTTTTTTTTTCTGCCAAAATGCTGCTCGTGGAAGTACTGGCAGTGTTTTTTTTTTTCTGCTTTTAAACACCCCTGCTTCTAAATGCCTCTAAACACCTATGTGTGCATGGGCACATAGGCTAACATGCAAGGGCATGTAGAGGTAGAAAAAAAAATGTCAGATGCCCCAAAGAGCAGTTTATAAAAATGTTTGTATGAGGCCTAAAAGCACCACTAGTAATGTTGCAGCAACCTCGCAATTGTAATTAGCAAGCAATTGCTTATTTACCACCATAGTTTCTGGTCATCTATTGGAAGCCTAAGATATGTTAATCTATTAACTTTTGTTCAGACTTTCTATCTTTTTATGGCATATTCCACATTTATTAACAGTTAAATCACTAAAATAACTTGGCTGTTTTAAAAGTTACCATCCTATGTCCTTTTGGTTATGTAATATCTCCTAGTGCATTACTTTTATTTTCTGTGGCCTGCGGTAGTTCCCACCTCTGCTCAGCCTTTTGTGTAAAGACAGAATTTCCATTAGGCACAAAAACCTTGACTTAGGGCTGCTTCCAGCAATGGCTTAAGCTGTATACTAGCTTGCGTGGATGAAGGACTCCATTGGTTTTTTGGGGGATTTTTTTTTCGATCAGGCCACTGGCTAATTGAAAAAAAGAGTCATGCATGGCCAGCTTTATGATGTGATACTGTATTGTGTATAGAATGGTGGATTATACACCTTGCTTTGTTTGCTTTCAGATTAAGTAGCTAGAAGTATTGTTTGCACTACTTGCAAAACTACATTTATTTGGTAATCTTGAAGTTTTGAGTAGACCCAATTTCAGTAAATGCATTATGTATTCATGTATATAATAATGCTTAGAAGTAGTACTCGTGCATCAAGATATATTCATTAATTTAGCATCAGAAAAAGCCTTGCAATAACGTTTACAAAAAATTAAGTTCACACTGACATAATGCAAGAAACAGAAGGAAAAAAGTATTTGAGGCTTGGCCTTGTGAACATATTCTCTGCTGTGCACATGACTTTGTGATAATTGCAAGGCCAATCACACAATCTTGCAGGTTTTTTAAATTTTTTCCTTTGCACTGTGATTTAGTTCATAAACAGTTCATGGGCAATTCAAACTGATGAAAAAATGCATAAGGAGAGGCTACCTTAAAGTGGTTGTAAACCCACTCTCATTTCTAAATTCCTTCCATAGTGCCTATCTATAGGGATATACATGCCTCCTACATGTATCCTTAGCTGTCAATAATCTCCCCTTTAGCTGTTTTGTAGCCCCGTAATACTCCAGATTCTGTGGGCGGGTCTGTTGTCTGGCACTCGGTGGGTGGAGTCGTGACACTCCACTCTACACTCCCCTTGGCCAGGCATCGAAATTTCTTACACTGAACTTCTGCTGGTCTCGTGGATTATGCCCCATGATCACATCCAGTCAAAACCCAGGAAAGGCACCACATGACTTCAGCATGCCCAATCATGATGAGGTGTGGAGTAGCCAATCCTGGGAGAGCTGGAGAAGAAAGGAGAGGGGGGTGTGATGTACACAAAATGCCTCTCTCACGCTAGTGCATGAGATAAGATAATCACCTGTCAGTTACAGCAAGGGGGGGAAGAAACCGACACCTATTTCTCTGTGTGTCTATTTTTATCTTATTGAAAAAAGATAAGAGGGTTGCTCAGAGCTGGATTAACTCTTTGTGGCAAGACTGGGCACAGATGACATGCAATCCTATAATCTACAAGGTACAAGCCTTAATTTAAAAAAAATTGGGGGCTTACATCCACTTTAAAGCAGACCTTCATTCATAAACCCAACTTCCTCTCTTCTGCTCCCCATCCCCTCCATATTTCACAATTACATATTTTTTTTTCTTTCCAGCAAATACCTTTTCTTTTTATTAGCAGCCCCCCCCCCCCCCCCCCCCCAATTCCAGATTCCCTGCCTAATCAAGGATGATGTATATCCGCCAGCCACAGCCTATTGGGATATACAGTATCTCACGAAAGTGAGTACACCCCTTACATTTTTGTAAATATTTTATTATATCTTTTCATGTGACAACACTGAAGAAATGACACTTTACATTGTAGCAAAGTAGTGGGTGTACAGCTTGTATAAGTGTAAATTTGCTGTCCCCTCAAAATAACTCAACACACAGCCATTATTGTCTAAACTGCTTGCAACAAAAGTGAGTACACCCCTAAGGAAAAATGTCCAAATTGGGCCCAATTAGCCATCCCCCCCCCCCCCAGTGTCATGTGACTCATTAGTGTTACAAGGTCTCAGGTGTGAATTGGGAGCAGGTGTGTTAAATTTGGTGTTATCACTCTCACTCTCTCATACTGGTCACTATAAGTTCACCATGGCACCTCATGGCAAATAACTCTCTGAGGATCTGAACAGGACAGGTTCCACTCAGAACAGGCCTCACCATGGTCAACCAGAGAAGTTGAGTGCATGTGCTCAGCGTCATATCCAGAGGTTGTCTTTGGGAAATAGACGTATGAGTGCTGCCAGCATTGCTGCAGAGGTTGAAGAGGTGGGGGTTCAGCCTGTCAGTGCTCAGACCATACGCCACACACTGCATCAAATTGGTCTGCATGGCTGTCGTCCCAGAAGGAAGCCTGTTCTAAAGATGATGCACAAGTACGCCCGCAGTTTGCTGAAGACAAGTAGACTAAGGACATGGATTACTGGAACCATCTCCTGTGTTCTGATGAGACCAAGATAAACTTATATGTTTCAGATGGCGTCAAGCGTGTTTGGCAACAACCAGGTGAGTAGTACAAAGACAAGTGTGTCTTGCCTACAGTCAAGCATGGTGGTGGTAGTGTCATGATCTGGGACTGCATGAGTGCTGCCGGCACTGGGGAGCTACAGTTCATTGAGGGAACCATGAATGCCAACGTGTACTGTGACATACTGAAGAAGAGCATGATCCCCTCCCTTCAGAGACTGGGCCGCAGGGCAGTATTCCAACATAACGACCCCAAACACACCTCCAAGACGACCACTGCCTTGCTAAAGAAGCTGAGGGTAAAGGTGATGGACTGGCCACGCATGTCTCCAGACCTAAACCCTATTGAGCATCTGTGGGGCATCCTCAAACAGAAGGTGGAGGAGCGCAAGGTCTCTAACATCCACCAGCTTCGTGATGTTGTCATGGAGGAGTGGAAGAGGACTCCAGTGGCAACCTGTGAAGCTCTGGTGAACTCCATGCCCAAAAGGGTTAAGGCAGTGCTGGAAAATAATTGTGGCCACACAAAATATTGACACTTTTTGGGCCCAATTTGGACATTTTCACTTAGGGGTGTACTCACTCTTGTTCCCAGCGGTTTATACATTAAGGGCTGTGTGTTGAGTTATTTTAAGGGGACAGCAAATTTACACTGTTATACAAGCTGTACACTCACTATTTTCCATTGTAGCAAAGTGTAATTTCTTCAGTGTTGTCACATGAAAAGATATAATAAAGTATTTACAAAAATGTGAGGGGTGTACTCACTTTTGTGAGATACTGTATGTTTAAAACAGGTTTCAATTCACAGTTGTTACAAGCCAGGAAGTCCTTGGTATCATCATAAGCACACCTAGCAAGATGACGTCTGTAAGCCCCACCCACCTGATGCTAAAAATGTAAACGTTAAAAGCATGATGCGCCCATAGCATCCCGTACCTTTTGATAAGGTCTGAAAGGGGCAACGTGTCAAGTGGGTGGGGCTTACACATCCATTAGCGCACTGCGGTGGTGTGTGTGGATTCACTGGAAAAGTGTTCTACACTGTTCACGGTGAAGATTGTTCCAATACACTAAAGTTTGCTGTGACCTGGATGTTATTTGCTGGGACTGTGTATTGAACTGTTTCACATAGTTTTGCGACTGAGGATATTCAATTATGCACTTTGTGATCTTTTCATAAATTATATTTACACACAGTGTTGGGAATTTATGTTGTATTTTATGCTAATTTAAAAAAAAATTTTTGTTGTATAGAATTATTTTAAAGATTTATTGATGTTTACATATCTTTTCATAAGTGGAGCATTTTTACTATAATGTAGGCACACTTATGCACGTGCACATGATCGGAATTTCCGTCAGAAAAAACTTGGATGGTTTTTCCGACGGAATTCAGCTCAAGCTTGCCTTGCATACACACGGTCACACAAAAGTTCTCTGAACTTTCGACCGTCAAGAACGCGGTGACGTACAACACTACGACGAGCCGAGAAAATGAAGTTCAATGCTTCCGAGCATGCATCGAATTGTTTTCGAGCATGCATGATTTTTTGCGCGTCCGAATTGCATACGAACGCATTTTCGGATAGGAACTTTTCCCGACCGAAAAATAGAGAACATGCTCTCAATCTTTTGCTGGCTGGAATTCCGCCAGCAAAAGACTGATGGAGCGAACACACACGGTCGCATTTTCTGACAAAAAGCTCTCATCAGAGTTTTGCTGGCGGCATTTCCGATCGTGTGTATGCGGCATTAGAGGAAGTGGGTTGAATGATGCTGACCATCAGTCTGAGGACATCTAGGAGCAGAAAAAGTACTACAGGGAAAACTGGCTTAAAACTAAATATTGCAGCAAAAGCTAGTTTTGCTGTTTTATCTTTGAATGGGCTATTCGTTTTTATCTACGGTAGTTATTTTTGGCCAGAATTCTACCTATAGGGATGCTTAGGAGTAGGGCTGAAACAACTAATCGATTAATCGACAACTAATCGATTATGAAATTAATCGATTACTATTTTCATAATCGATTAATCGGCCAGTAACATAATGGGGTTAAAAAAAAAAAAAACTAAAATGAGCCCTTTATAGTACAAAAAGAGCAAATAATCGCTACTGCAAATATTACTTTCACAGTTCTACAGTAAAAAAAATGAACCCCTTTACAGTAGTGATTATCTGCTTTTTTTGTACTATAAGGGGATTATTTTAGTTTTTTTTTTCACTCCATTATGTTACTAAACATCTTAGACCTGGTTCACATCTATGTGTTTTTTGGTGCTTTTTGCAGAAACACACTACAGTTCATTCACATGGTTTCCTATGGGACACGTTCAAGCAAAACGGTGCTTTTTTGGTTCAATATACTTCAATAGAGAAGCTGCAGAAAAGCATGTAATGCGTTTTTGCAGCAATATGTGTTTTTTAATCTGCCCAACAACAAATTGGCCAAAAAAATGCAAAACCGCAAATCGCAGCAAAATCACGTGCACAAAAATCAAAACGCACAGCAAAAAGCACTGCAGAGGTGTGTACTGAGCCTTATGCTGGCCACACGGATCAATTTTTAGACGAGAATATTCCGACGAAAAATCTTTGTACATTCACTGAATGAAAGAATGAATGTTCTTAAAATTACATTTTTCTTGAAGGAAGACATTGTTTTTGTTTTTAATAAAAAAATGTGATCACTAAGTCTGACGATATTTACCAGATTCACCCTTTAATAGTATATACAGTATATATCCTCTAATAGTTTATACAGTATATCTCCTCTAATAGTATATACAGTATATCTCTCCTCTAATAGTATATACAGTATATCTCCTCCAATAGTATATACAGTATATATCGCCTCTAATAGTATATCTCCTCTAATAGTATATACAGTATATCTCTTCTGTCTGTTATTCTCAAAGTGGATTCGATATTTTGCTCCCTAACCATATAGTTGGTTATTTATATTTACCACAGCATAGAGATATTTAAGAATAAATTACCTTTTTTTTAAACTGCACACATTAACTAAATTATACACACTTTTTTTTAAGGTTATTAACTGAATAATCGATTAATCAAAACAATAATCGGCCAACTAATCGATTATAAAAATAATCGTTAGTTGCAGCCCTACTTAGGAGGCAGTCAAGCTCCTCGTTTTACAGAAGCTCAAGATTTGTATATAACTTCAGCTATTACTATCTCTGCATCTTCTGATCATTTTGACTTACGGTATCCCCGGTTGCATTTCTTTTTGTACTATTTGATTTTTGTAGATTTGTGACAGGTATTCTTTAACCATTTTTTCAATGGGGTGTTTTTCTTGTTGGCCCATTCTCTTTATTTATTACTAGTATATACAGTTCCTAATGCCACAGATATTGCATAGTATGAGCTTTAGGAAATGTAACACTGGCTATGGAATCAGGAAAGCAAGGAAACTAAGCAATGCTATCAGGGTTCTTGGTTCACAGAGTGCTTTGAATGTTGTATGCTGAAGCAAACACTTGGTTTCTCTATTCTCGCTCATTTTCAACTCTGTATATGGTTGAAACATTCAAAGCCAAAGACTTCAAAATTATATTTATTTTAACTTGTCACTTAATCTTAACTTTCTCTAAGATTATTTTTGCATTTTTCACCCTGACATGCCCTCTTATCTTTAGTTTCACTGGCCTCTTATTTCATGAGAGAAGTGAATTGTTTTCTGAATCATTCAGTTACCAGGTAACGTTTTAATACATTGCAGGTTGAAGTGAAGACAAGTTATTCCCTGCGGATTCTCACACCTACACAATTATCCTTTGTTATATGCAATAAAGATTATGATAGATGAGTTTATTTTGGAGCTGATGGCTATAGTAATCAGTGACAACATGCTGAATATGACCAGCTACTTTTCTTCACCCACACCAATGTTACTATATAGGGAACATTCTTGTTCTTTTAGAAGGTTACCATAATCTTCATTTCATTACTTGCAATTGAGAATTCGCCACCACCACTGCACACTGCATGCTCCTTGCTGTCATTCATACAGAGGTAAAAACAAATGCCAGACATATTCAAATCTGGAAACTTGGGTGTGGTTGGTAATACAGTCCAACAGATAGAGGAATTTGAACATCCATTAGGACATTCACCCTCAGTATACATGTGAGGTGCTTTCTGGCTGCAGTGGATGACAGTAAACTGCGTGAACTTTGATTTTAGCACACTTATAATATTTAGTTTATTATATTAATAGCTCATGGATTATATTCAGGTGTTGCCTGGAATTGCTTTTTAAGTACAATTTTAAAGCTGACGTAAAGGGGAAAAAAAACAAAAATCATCTCTATAGCTTCAGTAATTTTAGCTTACCTGTAAAGCATGTCCCACATCATGCAGGTAGCTTGATCCTGGAGAAATCTTCAATACAGTGATGACAGGTTCTTTTCCTGCTGCTGAACCTCTGGTGCTGCAAGAGTTAATAGCTCTAAATTTTCTGTGAAGCTGCAGTGAAGAAGCTCCTGACGAGGAGCCGCCCCCTCCTCACTCCTTTTACATTGAGAAAAGTTGAAATGGTGCACTTGTTCACTGCAACTTTACAGAAGACTTGGAGCTTTTCATCATCTCGGTGCTGGAAGTTCAGCAGCAGGAAGGGGGCTGGGCGTCGCTGTACAGATTTCCCCAGGATCCAGCTGCCTGCACAATGTGGGACTTGCTTCATTGCTGGTAAAGTTAGTGATTAATGCTTCGGAGAATTTTCATTTTAGCTAAACTCCAGTTTAAGTCGATCAGGATGTGTTTAATGCTATCCAGGAAACCCTTTGAGGCATATTTACAGTCATGGCCAAAAATATGGGCACCCCTGCATTTCTGTCAGATAATGCACCACTTCGCCCAGAAAATTGTTGCCATTACAAATGTTTAAGCATTTTCATGTTTATTTCTTTTGATTGTATTGTATGACACAAAATAGTGGGGAAACAAAAGGCCAAATCTGACACATTCCACGTAAAACTCCAAAAATGGATGGACAAAATTATTGGCACCGTCTCAAAATTGTAAGAAATAATTGCATTCCAAGTTTGTGATGCACCTGTAGTTTGTAATTAAACTCACCTGTATCAATTAACAAGTGCTGACAATATAGAAATCACACCGGCAACCAGTTAAAATTGTGAAAAATTGACTCAACCCTTCTGTTGTGTGTCTGTGTGTCAAACGAAGCATGAAGAAGAGAAAGAGCAGCAAAGCATAGGATTGAGAGCACAAATTTTGCGAGAATGTGCTGTGGACAGACAATACAAAATTACAGCTTTTTGCTAAAGCCCATCATTCTGCTGTTTTCAGAAAAAGTAATAAGGCCTTTAAAGAATACAGTCAAATTAGGTGGAGGTTCACTGATGTTTTGGGGTTTCTTTGCTGATTCAGGCACTGGATGTCTTGACTGTGTGCATGGCATTATGAAATCTGAAGACTACCAAAGAATTCTGGGGTTTGATGTAGTAGTCATGGGTCTTACAGCAGGACAAAGCACACGTCAAAAAGCATCCAGAAATGGTTTAAGACTGGAGAGTACTGAACAGGCCAGCAATGAGTCCAGATCTAAATCCCATGTATCACCTGGAGAGAACTCAAAACAGCAGTTGGAAAAAGGAACCCTTCCAATCTCATTATTGGTTATAGAAATCGATTGATTTCAGTTATTTTGTGTGTGCTGCAAAATAAATTGAGGGTGCAAATAATTTTGTCCAGTCCATTTTTAGAATTTGCATGGAATGTGTCAGATTTGGCTTTTTGTTTCTCCACTTTTTTGTCATACCAATACAGACAAAAGAAATAAACATGAGAATGCCTAAACATTTGTAATTGCTGCAATTTTCTTGCACCAAATATTCACCAAATATTCACTGCGGGTAAATCTTCCAGGTGTTTTAAATGTCACAAATTGATTCACCACCAGTGCATGTTAGGTGAAAGTCACATTCACTGCCTAGTAAAAAGATTATAGAACTCTCCTAAAAGCAGTAAATATTAAATTACCTTTATCTCCACTCTTTGTAATCCACTATAACTGCAGATGTATCATGCTTTATTCATCATGCTTCACACAGGTTTAGGGGGTAAACTGATGCATCTTGTTGCATTGTGTTGCTATTATACCATTTAGCCTCCCTCTCTTTACTAGTATATGTAGACAGAGCTAAAATGGGGTCCAAGAAAGGGCAGAGCACAAATTCGTAAACACATTGGCCACGGTTTCCTGAGATTAGATTTTTTAGCATTTTGAAAATATAAATATGGTCTGCTGAATGCCAGTATGAAAAATCTTGCTACTCACCCACTCACCAGTTAGATTCTCCACATATTAGACTAACAGATTAAACAAAAAAAATTTTATACCTCAAGTGAAAATTTCCATGCAGCTCTGTCAGATGTGCCAAAAAACTTACACCTGTTATGTGAAGTGCATACAGTTGTGTGGAAAACGAAATACATCCTAAGGAAATTGTTCACTTTTTCAACATATTTTAACAGGGAAACCTCGGATCTTGATTCAAGCAGTGCCTGCATATAGAGATAATATACTTGAACAAATGACACAGTTGATATGATTCATTGATCAGTTGATATCATTTTTATGATCTAAATAAACAAAAAATGCAACTTTGTCATAAGTACACCAGCACATTTCCCACCACCAAATCTAAAATAAGAACCTCAAAATTGCATTGTTAGGTGTTCAGATATTTGAGGTGCATCTACAATCAGAACAAGATTACCCCATTTCAATTTTTAAGAAAAAGCCTTTTCTGTTTAAAAAAAAAAAAGTTTTAGGACACAATTACAGTCTGCCATTGAACATGCAGGCAGAGTTTGGACCTTCAGGAATCATGCTGAAGACTGCTCAATAAAAGTCAGAGTTTAAGTATAGTAATAATATGTTTGCCACAAACCGAAGAGAAGAACTTTATAACCCCCGTGAAGCATGGTGGTAGATATGTTATGCTTTGGGGTTGCTTTGCTGCTTCAAGTTCTGAGAAGCTTGCTGTCATTGAGTCAGCCAAGAGAGGAGACTAAATCTAAAATGTGTTTTCAGTAGCTGGATATGATCGAACAGGCCCCACAGTAAATGAATGAGACCTTTATATTTGGGTCTGCAAGGCATGTGTAAATAATATGTGTAAAAGAATGTATGGGTCAGATTACATTGCATATGTACCTGTTCAAAGGGATGTAAGACCCTGTTACAGTAAATGTCTGAGATAGTCAAAAGGTCCCTTTGTTTCCACAACTTTGTATCCGTGAAGTTAAAGAGATGGTCGAACATGGAATTGTTTCAGGGAGACAGTTCTACAGAAGTATCGGAGTATGAGGAGATTTTCCCAGCCTCTCGCCAGAGTCGAGGTGGGCAATATTACTTTAGGTAATTTGGGTAATGGAGCCTCCAGACCAGCTTAACAGTTGATCCACTTGTAGTATTGAGACTAAATCAACCTCCACTCCACATGGTATATCCAGTGATATGCACGCAGTGAAATGTTTTAAGTTGTCCTGCTAAGTAATATAGATATAGATCAGAGAATGCTATACCTGCCTCTTTCTTAGGCCATTGTAACTGGGTAGGTTCGAATTTGTCTGCCAGTAGACCAAATAAATGAGGTAAACTAAAAGTGCAGCATTTTAAAAAAAGATTTCAGGCACAACCACAGAAGATTTGGTAAGCCTGGGAGAATAGGGTACCAGACAGAAAATATTTCTACATAGCGGGCATAAACCTCCCGAGAGATGCCATCTGGCCCTGAGGCTTTACCAGAGGCAAAAGACCCAATACTCACTATCTAATAGGGTTACCTGTTCTGATGTAAGGGTAAGGGACATTATATCTGCAAGATATTTGTCTGTGTCCACATTCAAGCACATCCAGGAGTAGGCATACAAGTTAACATAAAAAGAGTGAAAACAGGCTAGTACCTCATCTGCCGTGTTGACTAACACCCCAAGTATGTCACTCACTTTGGGAATCACAGTGCTGAATACCTGTTAGGCAATAAATGCTAATAATTTATTAGATTGATTGCCATAATCAAGAAACTCTTGTTTCATAAAAAAAAATACTTGAGCTTGGCATTAGCCAACATTTGATTAGAATAATGGTGTGACACACTTTCCCAGTGTATACGGTTGACATGGCACGGATCAGATGTAAAGTCTGCCTCAGCTTGAGTATACACTTTAGCTAGATCCCCATCTTCCTGCCTAGACACGTTTAATAAAAGAGATAGTGGATTTCAGTGCCTCCCTCCCCCCCCCCCCCGTAGATCTGTCTAAATGCATCCCAAAACATTACATCCACACGGGAGTCACCATTGACCCCTAAAAATACTGTAAATTGGTCAACAATACAGTCGTCTGATCTGGTCAAAGACAAGGGAGTGTTTCCATGCTGGCCGAAGTCCAGTTGGGCACAATTTTACAATACACAGGAGTGTTCAGACAAGCCTCGGGGGGGGGGGATAAGTAGCTGAGGGCAGTTTGGGAAAAACTGTAATTCCCCAACATCATATCCATATAGGAAAGGCTTCCCCTGTTTGACTGACCAGAAGTACGTTTTATTGTGGGGGTATGTCACCATAAATCAACAGCCAAATTCTACAAGGAGGCGACTAAAAGTAGGGAGAGTCCTCATGTCTGTCCAAGACCAGATCCAGTAAAAGATTAAAATCTCTCATACAGAGAACAAATGCATCAGGATATTTAGCAACAAAGACACTAGCCTCTTGGGTTGTACATGCCAAGGAGCACAAATGGCAAAAAATATATTTTGGCATATACTATATCTGCCCTCCGAGTCAGTTTTAACATGTATTGTAACATGTATCCTTTTGTGCGGAACGGTGTACCAACAGAGACACGTCTCTGGAATAGGAATTGTGAATAGAGTGACTAGCCCATTGGGGCCAGGTTTCTTTGGCTGTGTGGGTTTCTTGTAAACACATATTTTGAGCTTGAGACT
This sequence comes from Lithobates clamitans, assembly GCA_037952925.1. Classification (NCBI taxonomy): domain Eukaryota; kingdom Metazoa; phylum Chordata; class Amphibia; order Anura; family Ranidae; genus Lithobates; species Lithobates clamitans. The sequence continues at coordinate 6,202,815 of JBBGZY010000291.1, forward strand.
GTCAGATGACAATAAAGTCTGGGGTATATTTGAGGGGGGTTTCCAGCCCATGAATGTTCCATGAAAGAAAACCACAGTGGTCAACCATGGGAATTAAATGTAAAAAAGGAAGCATTCAGAAGGAGTTAATACTTGTGACTGCAATCTAAGGCAGCGTCCATACAGAAGTCTCAAGTGCAGCGCAGTGTATTCCATGATGTCCACCAGGAGGGGAATAATGGAGGCAAGCCACAATGTCCACTAGTGCAGGAGTGATTTCAAGGTGGAAGATCTTCCACCTGCAGAAGACAAGAAAGCCACTATAATGGAGCAAGGAAACAAAGTTTCATAGTGGCAAACAAAGAAGACCTGGGTCACCAGAGATCCAGGCTGTTCACTTAAACATGTACGGTAAGATCTGTAAGGCAAATTAGGCAAGTGTATAGGGTACAGGAACTTATGACAAGGAAAGCTGCAGCTGCTAACAAGTGGTAGGCCACCAAAACAGTAAAGGGTTAGGCACTTCTAAGGTGTGTACCTTGCAGACTAAAGCCAGTCCTGGGCTTGGTCAGGGGTATTAAAGGACAATGCCTTGCCATCATCCACTACCCACAATCTGGTGGCATAAGCCATGTAAAAAAGTATGCCCTTGTCCTGGAGCTGCCACTTGATATCTGTGATGTTAGCCTGCTGGTTCTGACAGTGTAACGAAAAATCAGGAAAAGTATATACTGTAACATTTTCATGGTGGATAGTAATTTTTGCCATGCCTTATGAAGAATTAGATCCTGGTCTTTACAGTTCAGCAGCCTGGCTAGCAGTGGTCTGGGTGGCACACCTGTAGGAGTGGGTCTTCCGGAGACCCTATGAACTCATTCCATTGCTAACACCTCGGAGAAAACCGTGTCAGGAAAAGTAGATTTCAGTCATCTTTCCAGTGTCACCCTGTTCTTCCCCTCTGTTCTTTTAGGGAGGCTCACTATTCCTATATGCAAGATCCTGATGGGTGCTAATGCTTGGCACACACAGGCAGTTTTTATTTCTTTCAACTCAGCGGGCTGAAAAAAAAAAACTGAGGAGCTCGCTGTATCTACCATGCAATGTAAGTACAGCGATCTACCTGCTGAGCGTACAGTATGTGTTCTGACAGGGGGACTGACTTCCCCGCCAGAACACATCAGTCAGTACTGGCTGCCAGCGCTGATTGCCTGCTGGTTTTCCAGCATGCCTGTTTGACAGAAGCTGGACAGGCTGCTGCACACACTGGCCAAATGTCAGCCAGTTTCTATTAAACCAGCTGTTACTGGCCGATAATCGGCCAGTGTGTACCAGCCTTAAGGCTCGGAGCGTAGCCTCTTCTTAGAAGCAGACGGCCATCATGGCAATAACCGTGCCCCACTTATTAAAATCTTTAATTGAATAAATTAAAAGCAACATTTTCTGGTGTTCTTATTCAGGTACCGTATTTATCGGCGTATAACACGCACCGGCGTATAACACGCACCCCAATTTAGGAGGGAATTTTAAGGAAAAAAAACTTTTAGGAGGGAAGTTGAAGGGAAAAAAACTTACATTTAAATGCCCTTCATTGCAGCCATGTCAGTGCAGCCTTGTCAGTGCAGCCTTCCTCAGTGCAGCCTTCCCCAGTGCAGCCTTCCCCAGTGCAGCCTTCCCCAGTGCAGCCTTGTCAGTGCAGCCTTGTCAGTGCAGCCATGTTAGTGCAGCCTTCCCCAGTGCAGCCTTCCCCCCTGCAGCCTTCCCCCCGTGCAGCCTTCCCCCCGTGCAGCCTGGGATCCCCTGTCCCTGCTGTCACATCTTCAAAATCGCGGACCGCGATTTGAAAATGGCGCCGCCGGCGCCGAAGTACACAGAGCCGGTCCTCGGCTCTTTCCGGCGGCTCTCGTTTACTTTCGGCTCCACTCGTAGTCCCGAGCGGAGCTATCCGAGTAGGTTCGGATAGCTCCGCTCGGGACTACGAGTGGAGCCGAAAGTAAACGAGAGCCGCCGGAAAGAGCCGAGGACCGGCTCTGTGTACTTCGGCGCCGGCGGCGCCATATTCAAATCGCGGTCCGCGATTTTGAAGAAGTGACAGCTCCGGATCGGCAGGGATCGGCGTATAACACGCACCTGCAACTTTCCCCTGATTTTAAGGGGAAAAAAGTGCGTGTTATACGCCGATAAATACGGTATATCACCTTTAACTGTAGACACAGTTTGAATGACGATCTCATGTTTCCCTGTTCGATTATGTTAAAAAAAAAGTTTTTATCTGCATAACATATGGTAATGGAGAGACCAGCAATGGCAGTCTCCATGTTTTTCTCATAACAGGTTTCCTATAATACGAGGTTGTTACTTCAAGAATCAACCGGAGTCAATGCATCAATACAATCATAGCCCGTATGTCCTTATGTGCTGACAGAGCATTATGTTGATTAAGTATCTTGATTTATAAGCTTACAGAGTGATTTATTGGCCATCGTGGCTAGTAAACTAGGATTCCAAGTTCTGGACAGGCAGTCAGTGGTATGATATCTTTCACACCATACATTTTTATATACAAAGGAGCAAGAATAAAGAAAGTGTCATCTGATTCACAAATGTTTTAATTTATAACAGAGCTGTATTGTATTTTTTTAGAATAGTTACCCATATACTGATTAAAAAAAATATGGCTTTGAATCGTCCTTTTCTATGATCAGTTCTTATATTTGAGTTAGCTATGCTAAATGTTTTTTTTTCTTCTGACTCCTACACACACATCTGTTGTACATCTGTCTCCAGCCCCATCTCTGATATATTGGTGACATCTGCTTATATTTTGGCTTTTAATAATGACCTATAAATGTGTCCAATCTAAACCCTCCCTGGAAGATACTTGTAGTGCAAGCAGAAAATACAAGAGGGATTCAAAAAAGTATCTGCCACTTCACTTCATGATGATCATTTACTTACATTTGCATTCAGTTATACCTACTCCTTATAGGATTTATTGTTGTTGCAAAACATTACACACATACTTTTCATTCAGCTAGCATTGTTTCATCAGATGTTACTAAGCCTGTTTTATTCAGATCTCTAAAACAAGAGCTGTCTGTATGCGAATGCCTGAAACAAAGGCGGTCTGAGCTGTCCTGTACCTACCAATGAGATTTTCAAAGCTGCACTGTAAAATTACATTTGCAATATGATTAGTTGCATTGGGGGTAACATAACACTCGGCTGACTGCATTAAATAAAGGGAAATTGTTATCATGTTAGCAGGAAGCTTGACTGACAAGCTGTATATTAGTTCCAGGGCAGTATAGCATTGGCTTGGAGTGTAGTAACAGTTCTGGAACTAGCATACAGCTTGTGAGTTGAACAATAATGCCTTATATCACATTGATATTTAGCTTGGTTGCTGTGATGTATAGTCTTTGGCTCACTAACATAAGGGCCCTAATCTTATTTTGTGTTATATGGAGAATATCTAATGCACCTACTCAGTCTGCAAAATTACTCTTTTTAACCAAATATATTTCTTCTTTCAGGTGAACAGGAGCCAGTTATCAGTAGTGACTCAGACATCTCTCTGATTATGGCAGTAGAAGTGGGACTTTCAGATGTGGATCTTTCCACTGACCAGGACTGTGAGGAGGTGAAATCATGAGCGGGTCTGTTGCTGCAGTCCAAAGGAAAGACTTAGGAGATGTGAAGAGTTCACCTCTTCTGGAGGTTGGACTATTACAAACAAACCGTAAAACCCCCTCACCATCACCATAAATCTCCAATGCACTCCATTATGGGATGATCATGAAAAGCAATAGTGCCAGGTGCCTGCCGCCTCCAGTACAGATGGATTTTCCACAGTATTCGTATGGGAGCAAGTCTTCAGTCTGCAGGCTTCATTGATGTGGAGGGTAGACCTGGAACTAAAGTGAAATCTCTGATGCTGTTTTTTAAAGAAAACGAGATATAAACTTTATAACCTTTTGTTGTTTACCCAGTTTTAATTAGTGTATTACAATCACAAATATCTTGGTCCAGATAGCAGATATTATTTTCTACTCCATGGCTTTGCTGCCAAGTCAACAGGAAGAGATTGTGATGGTCATGAGTGAATGCCCTGCACTTATCTGAAGAAGGCTATAATTACAGCACGGGCATCTGTCCCAAAAGCACTCGAGAAGAAAATGTCTTTAGAGGGCCCTTGCCGGTTGCATGTGATCTGGCATTCCTCATGAACTGCATCAAGAATGCTAGGTACTAAAATTACAGTCTGTTAGTTTGAGTCCTAAAAGAGTCTCAGACTTGTGTGAATGCAAATGCACACCATCTATTTACATTTGTATTTAAAATTATGTTGGTCAAAGTGTTTGACTTATAAGATTTAAAACAAAAATCCTCATATACATATTGTGGGGGAAACTATCCTTTTCACTCTTAATCAAGATGTATACAGTATTGTGCATACGCTACAGAGTGAGATACATTTTTCAAGAATAAATATATATATTTTTTCAAAAGAAAATATAGCTATTGGTGAATTTTAAGAGTGATAATTTGGTGCTCTGAATTCCTTTCTGATATTACATTGCGCATTGTGACAACATGAAATCTAGAGATATGATAACAAGTGATATGTTTACAAATGAATGTATGAACCTCAATTACACTGAAACCCCACACAAATATAGGTTATCTGTCTTTTTTTCCCTTTGTGGGGCACATGAACACATTGGCAGCTTGAACGTTATTTGAGAAAGTTATTATTTGAGAGTTAGACCTTTACAATTTACATTTAAGTACTGTTAAAAATTTATGAGATCTGTAGGTGGTTAGCTGCCCTTGAAAGGTCATAGGATGTTCAATGTGGCTATAAGATGTGACTGATGTGATTATTGCCCTTGTATGAGATCATACAAAGCCTTATGCTTTCTTACATATTCAGATGTCTTGAATTGTAAAATGCATCTGTACTGTTTCAGTGGTTAGTGAATGGTCTTCAAGTTAACAGAGGAGTTGAAAATTTTTTTTTTCCAGTTGTCATGGCAACTGATTATTTTAGACATCGCATGCTGCCTTGCGACTTCACTGGAGTACTAAGTAAAAATAGGGAAAGATTTAGCAATGTATGCGAATAAGCCTTTGGAAAAATGAAAGGACTTGTGGGTAAATTACAAGCTAGACCTGTAGCTAAATGCACCAGTTGCCTGCTTGAGGGTATTTAACACATCACACAGCTTTTACTGAACCAGAGCACATACCTGTGGCCTGTAATATTCTAAAATATTAGGCTGTGGACAATATCTGTGGGAAGTGGGAAGAAGAAGAAAATGTGTAAACACAGAAATTATATGAAAACCTTTTTGGAAAATGTATGCAAATAAGTCTGTTATTGTAAGTAGACCACCTTTCACACATGCGGACCGTTTAATCAGTTCAGTCACCTTTTACATCAGTTTTTCATCAGTTTACATTCGTTTTTTTTTTATCAGTTTCTCATCAGCTGCTCATCAGTTTTTTACATCCACCACCAATGCAAAAACGGACCGTTTGTCCGTTTTTCGTCTGTTCCTTTTTCTTAACAGAACTAAATTAGGGCTTTAATCCGTTTCAAAAACTGGATGTTGACGAATGCAGAGGTAAACTGATGTAAATAGATGATTATCTGTTTACATCGGTCAACGGATGAATGAAAACAGACAAACAGTCCGCATGTGTGGAAGGGGCCTAAAGCAGGCCATACATGGTCGAATTTCGAACAAATTTTCTTTTCAAAATCAGAAAGTTCGTTTTTTTTTTTTTTGTGATCTGATGATGCCACCATTGATTTTCGAAATTCGGCCGACCAAGCTTTCAATTTCACCTCATGTTGCTACAGAAAATAATTTTTGTGAGCGGGAATCTTCTATTCTCTCCGTAAATTTTCTTTTCTTATTACATTTCTCGCACAATTCTCCCATCATTGATTAGAAAATCGTTAGTTTTTCAAAAAATTTCCAACGTGTCCGATTCCTCAAATTTGATTGCAGCATGAAAATCGGCCATTGTTGCCCATTAATGAAGCGAAATTTGTACGAAAATTCTTATAGACGATTTTCGAAAGAAAATTCTTTCAAAATTCGAACCGTGTATGGCCGGCATTAGAGTCACATCTTCCATGGCAAGCCTCTACAGGAGTTCCCATGTATATAGGCTATTTACTTAAAAGACTGTTCACACTGTGCACACAGTTTCCATGGAGTTTTTTTCTGAACCCTTGCTGTTAATACTCCAAGTCAATTCTCTGATGTGTTACTGGGTCTCACTAGCTGTAGAGTAAGTACTGAAAGTCCAATTGTTCTGATCATGGGTGTGTTCAGCAAAGATCTTGGGGTGTTTTCACATACAGGCAAGTTATGTACTGTATAAAGTACCTTGAAGAAAGTTGATTATTGCCTTGTGATACAGCAGTGTTTTTTGTTAAAGTTCACATATTGAAAACAATTCCCATTCCAAGGTACAGTAGTTGAAGCAAATTGTCCAATTGCCATTGTTGTTTTTTTTTTTTTTACAACCAGGAGTGCTTTATTGAAGGAAAAAAAGAATACATACAGTATAGCATAATCAATACAGTGTGTTACAAAGGTACCACTTGTCATATTAATATCAGCATTTCACATAGTACAGATATCCACACATATCTATCAGGGTGTATCTAGTTCTAACAACAAAAGTATAACGATTCTCGATCTCATGTTCAGGGGTATAAGCCCTGAGTGAGAGGGGAAAAATATATATGTGAAGGGAGAGGCGGGGAAGAGACCGGCAATGGGCAGGATAGAGGGGGGGGGGGGGACAAAGAGGAGGAAGGGGTCAGAAGACAGATAAAAATGTCACGGATCTCTGTATCCTATTGGTTAGATTGATGTCCATGTCGACCACACTTTGTCGAATTTCCATGGGCACCCACGACTGATGTATGTCAGTTTGTATAACGGGAGGGCAGCATTGACTTTGTTTTCCCATGTAGCTATATCTGGGGGGACAGGAGAGGTCCACTTACACAGTATTTCCTTTTTAGCGTAGAAAAGCAGGTACGAAATCAATAATTTGCTATGATGTGATCGCTGATCATCGTCATGGACACCCAGTAGAGCTAATTCAGGCGTCATAGGGACAGCCAGTTCCAAGCGAACATTTAACTGGTCAAATACTTCTGCCCAGAAAGTTGACAGCATAGGGCAGTCCCAGAACATATGTTTGTAAGTGCCCAGTTGTGTCAAACATCTAGGACAATGTGGGTCTCTCTATCAGGGTAAATTCTGGACATGCGTACCGGAGTAAAATAAACCCTATGGAGAAACTTTGTTTGTATGAGTTTGTCCCCTGCAGCTATGACCAACTTGGGGCCCTGTTTCAAACTATTCTCCCAATCTTCCCTCTCTAGTGCTGGAATATCAGCCTTCCATTGTTCCCAGAGTCTATTCATTTTCAAAATATCAATTGGAAGCAAGATACCGTATAGAGCCGAGAGTGGTTTTTTTAGGTCATCACAGGACAGTAGGTCCTCCACGGGGTCTAATTGCAGAACCGGAGGCGTAGGGAATTGTGCCCTGGCCGCATGTCTCAACTGGGCATAACGAAAGAACATCCACCCAGGTAGATCGTACTTCCTAGTTAACTGTAAGAATGACAGCAAGGTACCTGAAGGCATAATATCCCTCAGAGTCTTGATGCCAAATCTTGCCATACCTGAGGATCTGGTATTGAGCTAAAGTGGGGTAAGTTAGGGTTTCCCCATAGAGGCTGGACCGGCGATCCACCAGGAAGAACCTGCGCCGAGCCGCAATCCATGTATTGAGCGTCGCCCTGGTCAGGGCAGGGATATCACTATACGCCCCCACTCCTCTATACACCAGGTTTTGCAATGCCTGCAGTGAACCCAGCCAGGCTGCCTCAACACAGACCGCAGCATTGGACCTCTTTGTCTCAAACCACCAGTATGTTGTAACCAGCATTGCTGCCCAATAATAAACCCGAAAGTCTGGGAGGGCCAAGCCCCCTAGGTGCCTCGGTGAACGTAGTGTAGATTTTGCCAGTCTTGGTACGGCTCCACTCCATATAAAAGAGATGATGCATCTATCTATCTCCTGAAAAAATGACATCGGTATCCAAATCGGACTGTTCCGGAAAATGTAATTAAACTTTGGTAGGATGATCATTTTTAGAATATTTATACGGCCCAGTAGATTCAGAGGGAGCCCGGACCAAGACTGGCATTTCTCCCGCAGGAGTCGAAGCAGGGGGAGCACATTCAAAGTATAGTATTTACTGACATCTCTAGACACCTTTATTCCAAGATATTTGAACTCCCCAACCCACTGCAGTGGTGTAGAGCTGTGCGTGACCTGTGGTTGATTATCTAGAGGGAATAGGACCGACTTGGTCCAATTGATACGAATGCTCCACAATATCCCAAACTTGTCGAATAGGACAAGAGCAGCAGACAATGATGGGCCAGGATCATTCAGGTAAAGCAGGGCATCATCTGCGTAAAGGGAGATTTTCTCCTCCAAGCTGCCAACCTGAATCCCCCGAGACTCCCGAATCAAAATCGCCAAGGCCTCCAAAGCCAGAGCAAACAGAGTGGGAGACAGGGAGGACAGCCCTGACGAGTACCCCTGTGTAAGGAGAAGGAGTCTGACAATCTGTCATTAGTACAAACCCTAGCTCTCGGTGCTCTGTACAGTAGTTGTATCCAGCGTAAAAAATTAGGGCCAAACCCAAAGTGTTGCAGCACCCCTCAGAGATACGCCCACTCTACGTAGTCAAACGCCTTTTCGGCGTCAAGGGAGGCGATCACCCGAGAGCCAGCTGTGTTGTGAGAGATTGACATAGAAAGGTGTCTGATATTTATGTCGGTGTCCTTGCCCGGCATAAACCCTGTCTGGTCAACATGGATCAACGTAGAAATTACCGTCGATAGACGGTTAGCTATTATCTTCGCCAAAATTTTTGCATCGACGTTAAGCAATGATATGGGTCTGAATGAGGCGCATTCCTGTGGGTCCTTACCAGGCTTGGGTATTAGGACTATTATGGCCTCCATGGATTCTGGCAGAGCACCCTTCTCCACCAGTCCAGAGTAGAGGGATCGTAATCTAGGGGCAAGAAATTCAGCGTGTTGTGAGTAAAACTCTGTAGGCAGTCCGTCTGCACCCGGGGTCTTACTGTCCAATTGCCATTGTTAACTTATACACTGTATAACCCTTTCTGTGGTGAGATGTGCTTATTCAGTACAGTGTGTGTGTGCCTAGCTTTTCATTCTGATGAGCACTACTGTTACAAGTAGAGGATAAACAAATGTTAGGTGTCACACAGAAATCCAAGGATGTTCCTTAACCGCTTCCTGACCAGCAGAATGGCACGGGCAGGCCAATCGCCGTCATGTTACATCGGGCACGTGGCCATCGGATTGGATCCAGAAGCGATCAATCCCAAGGCCCAGGCCAATTATATCCCGCCTGGACCTGGTGATTGCTCCTGGCGAAAGAGGTCCTTCCCCTGCATGTGTAAGTGTACACACTGCAGGGGATGTTATCTCTCCTCGTGGAAGTCTTTTCGTTCCAGAGAGAGGAGAGATAACATCTAACCGTGAGTTGCACCAACAGTACACTGACATCAGTACACATAGGCACATATATAAAAAAAAATATTTCTTATCGCTCATCACGGGACACAGAGCCATAGTAGTTACTATGTGGGTTATAGGCCACCTTCAGGTAATGGACACTGGCACACCCTAAGACAGGAAGTCCACGCCTTTATATAACCCCTCCCACTACTGGAAGTACCTCCAGTTTTTTGCCAGTGTCTAAGGTGTTGGTCACGAGTAAAGATGTGCTGTGCTGAGCTTCACTGGATCAATCCTTGCTGGGGCTAGGTATGCAGCCGGATCCATTCAAAGTGTCTTTTAGGCCGAACTGAATAGTACCCGGGCCTCGTGTCCGAAGAAACAAGGTTTTACCTATAACGCTTCTCTTTTTAGAGAGCTGGACCCCGGGATCCAGTACTTTAGATGTTAGGTATTTTAGAGCCATAAAGTTTTACTGGTGGGGTGCTATTACAGGGCCAAGATTGTGGGTTCCCCGAGGGTCCCTGGTTCCTGAAGGTTTGTTAACGGAACCCACCGTGAAGGGTGAAATTGGGTCTGTTGGTTTTTACCACAGAAAGCCCTGCGGCGGGAAAGGTAAGTGGAGTATTTCTAAGAGATTTTTAAAATTTTCTTATGAAATGTCTCCTTCAAAAAGTAAAATGTTGTCATGCCTAAGTGTCACCACTGGGGGCTATATGGAGCACGTACCTTCTCATGCTTTGTTCAGAGATCACGCTGTGTCACAGAAAGAGCAGGCTTTTTTCCTCTGGCTAGCAGGCAGACCTCTGATAAGTTCGGGGGGGGGGGGATTTTGCTTCACCAGACACCCCTCTACCTGTGCTGAACTCTCCCCCTCTTCACAAGGCTGAACATTAGGAGAGAGCTAAAGAACCATCGACGATGCCTTTTTTTCTTTCACCGCCCCTAGCGTGGCGGCGGCTTTCAAGTCTCCTCCCCGCTATCCCTCCCACACAAGCCAATCGCGGAGGACCAGAGGCTCGCGTGGGAAAACTCTTTTTTTAAAAAGGGAAAGGAGGGGGCGCGATGCGACAGAGGGGGCGGAGCTTAACGCGGCGTTGGCGTCCTCCGGCACGGGAGTGTGTTGTAAAAACTCCATTTGTGCTGGCTGCAAGTTGTCGGAGGGACACAAGAGCAAAGAGGGGCATGAAAGAGGTTTGGTGACACAGGCATTTCCTATTTGACACATTTACTATTTGCATCAGGCTGAGCATTAATAGCAGTGGCTGAACTATTGCTCAAGCAATGGATGCGATTCTTCTGATAGTACCTCTGCTTTTGTGCATCAGGCTAAGGCTAAAAGGGTTTCCCTCAAGCTCTGGAAAGCCTACTCATCTTTACAGTGGCATCCTCCACTGAGAAGGGGTAGCTGGTCAGAGTGAGCATGGGGGCCATGAAATGTTTGCAACTGTTTTCAACACTGCAGCCCCTGTTTATGTTACTAAGAAGGTCTCTTTTCCTCAGCCATGATAGGATTGAAAAAAAAAGTTAGCGGCTTTAATCGCATCCCAGTGTTTGACAAAATGCGACAGGTTCTCTTCCATTACCCAGGACCCTCAAACTGAGAAACTAAGGGTAGGAGAAGATGAATTCCCTCAGGGGACCTTGGTGAGGCTAATGACTCCTCTTCTGAGGTGTCAAATGCGGTTGGATAAGCTTTCATAATCTGTAAGATTGATGGTGCAATTCCTTGCTGAATGGTCCGCTCCACATTTTTGTACCCTTAACTGAGTGTTTGGGTTTGCTAAAGCCTCCTCAAGCTGTGCATACCTTTTCTGTCCATTCATTGCTGGAAAAGCTTTTTTGTATCTTAGTGGATCACCCAGATAAGCATTTTTTCCCTCCTAAAAAGTTTTTTCACACTTTATCCTATGGTGGAGAAAATTCACTAAAAGTGGGGTATACCAGCAATTAACACTGCTATATCCTGTGGGAATAAGAGTTTGATTTGTCCGGAAGACAATGCTCAAATACTTAGGGATCCAAGGGATAAAAAGTTGGAATTCCTATTATTAAAACTTTTTTTTAAAATAACACTTTTTTCTCTGGCAGATTGAGTGTCTCAGCCTGCACTGATAGTAATTGGCTAATCGTTGAGAGACCAGTTTAAACAGGTGTTCAAGGTTATCCTGCTCAGCAGGCTCAGGATCTGGCAAGCTACTAGCAGCTTTATGTTTGCAATAGTTGCTATGAGAGATTCTATCCTTCAGGCCTTGCGCCCTTCACTAAGCACCATGCAAGAAGCTTCTGGCTAGTCTTACTTTTGCGGTAGCTATTTGGGGATGATTTGGATAATGCATCCAAAGAAATTCTAGTAGAAAAAGTACCCTTTGCCATTTAAGAAAAAGAGTAAATGTATTTTCATTTTAAAAACTCCAGGCAGTCACAGCGGTCTCCGCCGTCAAGTTCAAAATGTATTTCTCAGCGTCAACCCCAGGGACAAAGAGGTCTTGGGTGAGGAAACCTACAAAATACTTAAGACTCCTTATGAGGAGGTGCCCCCGCTTGCTCGAATAGGGGGAATTCTTCTGCAGTTCTCAAGGTTCTGGGGAAGAGTGTCGAGACAGATGAGGGACTTCCTCAATAGCTCCAAGTTACAAACTGGAGTTCTGAGAGTTCCCGTCTCCTCGTTTTCTCAGATCAAACGTTCCTCAGGATCCAGAGAAAGGGGTCTTTCTCTCAAGCATTGGACCATCTTTTGGCAAAAAATGATCATGGTGGTCCCCATGTAAGAGCAGAGGTTGGAGTTTGGTTCAAACCTTTTGTTTTTCCAAAACCGAATGGAGATTCTGGATCTCAAAAATCTAAATTCAATTCCTGAATATAACCACTTTTTTCGCATGGAGTCAATCCAATCAGTTATCTCCATCCTACAAGGAGGAGAACTGGCGTCAAACGACATCAAAGATGCATACCTCCATGTGCCTATTTCCTCGCTCACTAGAAATATCTACTCTTCAAGGTGGAAAATCTTCATTTTCAGTGTGTAGCTCTGCTTTTCAGTCTAGCTACTGCACCTTGAGTGTTTACAAAGGTTCTGATCCCTCTTCTAGCCAGATTAAGGGCCCAAGGTATAACGATTATGGTTTAAATAGACGATCTGTTCTTGATAGACCAGTCGGTAGCCCGTTTAGACCAAATTATGGTCACCACATTCAACTATCTAGAATATCTAGGTCAGATTCTCAACCTAGGAGAAATCTTCTTTAAAACCATGAAGAAGGCTAAAATGCTTGGGTCTGATCATAGATACACCCAGAAAGGGGTATTCTTGCCCCAGGCAAAGATCAGTGCCATAAAAGGAACTGATCCAGGTGGTCAAAGCAAGATGAATTCTTCTATTCAGCTTTGCATGAGGTTGTTGGGAAAGATGGTGGCTTCACTCGAAGCCGTTCCTTATGCTCAGTTTCATTCGAGACTGCTGCAAAACAGTATCCTTTTGGCTTGGAACAAAGGGTTCAAGCTCTAGATTCCCAATGTGTCTGACTCCAAAGCCTACGGCCACATCACCCTGAAAGCGCCCAATCTTGTCGGATCTTGGAGGCTAAACAGGGTCAGGCCTAGTTAGTGCCTGTATGGGAGGCCAGCCTGGAAATACCAGGTGCTGTAGGCTGGGTGCGCCGGAGCCTCAGTTTATGGTTAATAACCAAAAATCTGTTAAGGGAAAAATCCTTCCTTCAGTTACCTGGGAAGTTGTAACAACATATGCCAACTTTTTTTGGGTTGGGGAGCAGTCCTGGAAGAGGCAACTGTCCAAGAGAAGTGGCCCAGATCAGAAATGGCCTTGCCCATTAACATTCTAGAAATTCAGGCAGAGCACTTGGTCCTGGGGGATTGGATGTTCAGTTTACGGAATTGTCCTGCCAGAATTCAATTCGACAATGCCACAGCCTATATTAATCACCAAGGGGGCACAAGAAGTTGTGCGGCCCAGAGAATGGTGAATCATATCCTATCTTGGGCAGAAAACAATGTACTTTGCCTAGCGGCAGTCTTCATTTTAGGAATATAAAACTGGCAGGCGGACTACTTGAAAATGGTTCCTTCACCCCGATATTTTCATGTCAGTATGTCAAAGATGGGGGATCCCAGATGTAGATCTGTTTGCGTAGAGGTTTAACAAAGAAATCAACAACTTTGTATCAAGAACAAAGGATCCGCTAGCATGCGGAACAGATGCCTTGCTATTCCCATGAAATCGGTTCTCACTGATTTATGCATTCCCTCCTATTCTGCCTGCGTCTACGACTTCTTCGCAGGGTCAAGCAGGAAGGGAAGTCTGTGATTCTTGTGGCCCCCAGTGTGGCTCAGGAAATCTTGGTATGCAGAGATCGAAAAGATGGCGGTAGGGGACCCATGGAATCTACCACCACGGCCAGACCTTCTCTCGCAAGGTCCGGTATTCCATCCTACTTTACAAACGCTAAATTTAACGGTTTGGCTATTGAGACCCACATTCTGGAGAAGCGTGGGCTGTCGGGTTCAGTGGAGTCTACTCTGGTTAATGCAAGGAACCCGGCTTCCAGAGTCGTATATTATAGAGTCTGGAAGGCATATGTCTCCTGGTGTGAATCCAGGGGTTGGCACCCCAGGAAATATATCATAGGTAGAATCCTTGACTTTCTACAGATGGGATTAGAAATAAAGCCGGTCTTGAGTACTATCAAGGACCAGGTTTCGGCCTTATCGGTATTTTTTCAGCGACCACTTGCTTCACACTCTTTAGTTCGTAGCTTTATTCGGGGGGTAACGCGGCTTAAAACCTCCTGTTAAGTCACCCCTGAACCCTTGGGACTTGAATTTAGTCCTGTCGGCATTACAGAAACAGCCTTTTGAGCCGATACAACATATTCCCTTGATCCTTTTTGACAAGTAAACTAGTTTTGCTGGAAGCCATATCTTCTGCAAGAATTGTATCAGAGTTGGCTGCTCTTTCTTGTAAAGAGCCATATTTAATTATTCACAAGGATAAGGTTGTATTTTGTCCTCATCCTAATTTTCTACCTAGAGTAGTCTCAGGTTTTCATTTAAACCAGGATATTGTTCTACCTTCATTTTTTTCCCAGGACACCAATCTGAGGAAGAAAAGTCACTACATTCTCTTGATGTGGTGAGAACAGTCTTAATCTATTTAAGAACAGCTGTTCAGATTTGAAAAACAGATGTTTTATTTGTGTTGCCTTAAGGTCCTAAAAGAGGACAGGCAGCATCGAAATCTACTATTTCTAAATGGATTCGACAAGTGATTGTGCAAGCTTATGGTTTAACCGGTTCAATACAGGGCAATTTCACCCCCTTCCTTCCCGGCCAATTTTTAGTTTTCAGTGCTGTCGCACTTTAAACGTCAATTGCGCGGTCGTGCGACGTTGTACCCAAAAAAAATTGACGTCCTTTTTTCACCACAAATAGAGCTTTCTTTTGGTGGTATTTGATCGCCTCTGCGGTTTTTATTTTTTGCGCTATAAACAAAAGAAGAGCGACAATTTTGAAAAAAACACAATATTTTTTACTTTTTGCTATAATAAATATCCCAATTTTTTTTTTAAAAAACAAATTTTTCCTCAGTTTCGGCCGATACGTATTCTTCTACATATTTTTGGTAAAAAAAAATAGCAATAAGCGTATATTGATTGGTTTGCGCAAAAGTTATAGCGTCTACAAAATACGGGATAGATTTATGGCATTTTAAAAAAAAAAATGTATTTATTTTTTTTAGCGGCGATCGCGATTTTTTTCGTGACTGCGACATTATGGCGGACACATCGGACACTTTTGACACATTTTTGGGACCATTCACATTTATACAGCGATCAATGCTATACAATTGCATTGATTACTGTGTAAATGTGACAGGCAGTGAAGGGGTTAAAGACTAGGGGGCGGGGAGGGGTTAATATGTTTCCTAGGGAGTGATTACTAACTGAAGGGGGAGGGGACGCTCAAGGGGAGGAGACCGATCAGTGTTCCTTCGTTCTGGGAACACAGATCGCTCTCCTTAGAGCTGACAGGCTGTGGATCTGTGTGTTTACACACACAGATCCACATGGCGGCCCGGTTAACGGGCAATCGCGGGTGCCCGGCGGACATCGCGGCCGCCGGGCACACGCACCGGGTCCCGAGCAACGCGGCGGGCGCGCGTGCTCCCGGTGGCGCGCGCCCCCTAGGCGGCCGGGAATCCCAGGACGTCATATGACGCCCACCCAGGATGGGAGATCCCATCTGTGGACGTCATATGACTATGGGCCGGTACTGAAGTGGTTAAGGAGGAAAGCTCTACCTTTTCATATTAAAGCACACCTCACTAGGGCTGTTAGTGCTTCGTCGGGGTGCATCACCAAGCTTCCATGGTTCAAATCTGCAACGCCTCAACTTGGTCTTCAGTCCATACATTTACCAGATTTTATCAGGTGAATGTAAAAAGGCATGAGGATATCGCCTTTGGGCGTAGTGTGTTGCAGCAGTATAACTCCTCTAGTCTCATGTTGCCTTAATTCTGTTGTGTCTCCCTCCCCTCAGTTGGCATTGCTATGGGACATCCCACATAGTAACTACTATGCCTGTGTGTCCCGTGATGTACGATAAGAAAATAGGATTTTTATAACCGCTTACCTGTAAAATCCTTTTCTTTGAAATACAAGTTTCGGGAAAATTACAAACTTTTTTTTTTGCACAAAGTTGTCACTAAATGATATATTCTTCAAACATGCTATGGGAATATGTGGAATTGCACCCCAAAATACATTCTGCTGCTTTTTCTGATTACAGGGATACCACATGTGAGACTTGGGAGCCTAGCCGTGTACAGGCCCCCGAAAACTAATCACCGCCTTCAGGCTTTCTAAGGGCAAAAAATGGTGATTTCACTATCAGTTTCGGAGACCCTGAAATGTCAAGATAGCGCAAAACCCCCCCAAATTACCCCATTTTGGAAAGAAGACACTTTTTTGCTGAGAGGCATGTTGTGTCCATGGAATATTTTATATTTTGCCACAAGTTTTGGGAAAATTACAATTTTTTTTTTTTTTTTTTTACACAAAGTTTTCACTGAATGATATATTGCTCAAACATGGCATGGTTATATGTGGAATTACACCCCAAAATACATTCTGCTGCTTCTCCTGAGTATGGGGGATACCACATGTGTGAGACTTTTTGGGAGCCTAGCCATGTACAGGACCCCAAAACCCAAACACCACCTTCAGGCGTAACATTGTACCTATCACAGTTATGGAGGCCCTGAAATGTGCAGATATCACAAAACCACCCAAATGACGGCATTTTGGAAAGTAGACACCCCAAGGTATTTGCTAAGAGGCATGTTGAGTATTTTGCAGCTCTCATTTATTTTTGAAAATGAAAGAAAAGAAAAATGTATTTTTTTTTTTCTTTTCAATCTTCAAAACTTTGTGACAAAAAGTGAGATCTGCAAAATACTCAACAATGCCTCTCAGCAAATAGCTTGGGTTGTCCACTTTCCAAAATGGGGTCATTTGGGGGGTTGTGCTATCTGGGCATTTCATGGCCTCTGAAACGGTGATAGGCAGTGAGGAGTGAAATAAAAAATTTACGCCCTTAGAAAGCCTGAAGCCTGATTGGTTTTCGGGGTCCTGTACGCGGTTGTCATTTTTCAATCACTTGTGACAAAAAATAAAATATTCAATGGGCTCAACATGCCTCTCAGCAATTTCCTTGGGGTGTCTACTTTCCAAAATGGGGTCATTTGGGGGGGGGGGGTTGTACTGCCCTGCCATTTTAGCACCTCAAGAAATGAGATGGGCACTCATAAACTAAAAGCTGCTTAAATTCCAGAAAATGTACCCTAGTTTGTAGGCGCCATAACTTTTGCGCAAACCAATAAATATATGCTTATTGACATTTTTTTTTTTAGACATGTGGCTGAATACATTTTGGCCTAAATGTACGAATAAAATTGAGTTTATTGGATTTTTTTATAACAAAAATTAGAAAATATTTTTTTTTTCAAAATTTTCGGTCTTTTTCCGTTTATATCGCAAAAAATAAAAATCGCAGAGGCAATCAAATACCATCACAAGAAAGCTCTATTTGTGGGAAAAAAAGGACCCAAATTTCGTTTGGGTACAACATTGCATGACCACGTACCGTATTTATCGGCATATAACAGGCACTTTTTTCCCCTGAAAATCAGGGGAAAATCGTGGGTGCGTGTTATAGACCGACCCCCCCCCCCCCCATTTTGTGTGATCCGAGCGATCGCCACCGACATACACAGCCGTGTGTAAATTCAAATATGGCGCCGAGACTGCAGGAACAGTCACATACCCGTCACAGGTACACATACCCGAGAGTCCTCGGCTTTTCTCGGCGCCGCTTACAGTCCCGCCCCGCTGTGTATGTTGGCAGGGATCGCGGCGATCCCACAAAGCTGCACTGGGGCAAGGCTGCACTGGAGAAAATCTGCACTGAAAGGGCTGCACTGGGGCAAAGCTGCACTGACAAGGCTGCACTGACAATTCTGCACTGGGGCAAAGCTGCACTGACAAGGCTACAATAGACACTGGAGCAAGGCTGCACTGACACTGAAAAGGCTGCAGATGGACACCGATAACGCTTCATTGATGGGCATTTTAATGTAAGTTTTTCTTCCTTAAACTTTACTCCTAAAAGTTTTTTTCCTTAAAATTCCCTCCTAAACTTGGGGTGCGTGATATACGCCGATAAATACGGTAATTACCAGTTAAAGCAGCGCAGTGCCAAATTGTAAAAAGTGCTTTGGTCATTGAGCAGCCAAATCCTCCAGGGCTGAAGTGGTTAAAAAATGAGTGTGGCACTTTGTTTGTTGTTTTTGGAACCTAATTTTGCTTTAACCACTTCACTACCTGCGTATTGTAATATGACGCCCACAGATAAATAAAAAATGTTTAAACCGCGCTAAAAAGCTCAATATAAAACCAAGACTATAGCTGCACGAACAAAACACCAATATCCGTGTAAAATATACAAATAAATCAAAAATAAGTGCGCTCATAATCTGTGTACAAGTCTAACCATATTGAAAAAATACAATTAATTGAACGTGCATAAATCAAAGTGCCTTGAGTAAAAAAATCCTAAATGGAGTGTGCACTAATGTGCATAAAACACATATGAGTAAATGAACAACTTAAAAATAACAAGCACTGAGTGAATTATCACATTAATATATGACTAAATAAAAACGAGGCTTATCAGCAGTGAAAAAACGTGAAAATAGTGAGTATAGTCCATAAGCTGAACAACAGAAGAAAGGTTCCATGAGTGTATGTCCAATTCATGAAAGTAGGAGAAGACATCCACGATCAATCAGGTCATAGTCCACATAGATGAATGGAGAAGAGAGGAGTGTATAGATGAAACTCTCACTTAATCCAAAACTATTAAAGGTGGACCCTTACCCCAAATGGTGGACCTCCCTATTGGCAAGGTCTTGCAAGCAAGCAGATTTAGCCCTCTGCGGGGACGGGATGGTATCCGCAACAGCTGATGTGTCCAGCGTCACCGACCTGGCATAGTCCAACTCGTCCACCTCCCAAATGAGTCAAAACTCATATGCAGATCTCCCCACGAGTTCTTTGCTCTCACTTCCTCTTCCCAATCTTCTATGATTGCCCTGTATTTGACTACATCCATCTTCCCATCAACTCTGACTTATTTTTGATTTATTTATATGACGTCCACAGATGGGATCTCCCATCCTGGGTGGACGTCATATGACGGCCAGGGCTTCCCGGCCCTCTAGGGGGCATGCGTGCCTGCCACGTTGCTCGGGACCCAGTGCGTGTGCCCGGCGGCCGCGATGTCCGCCGGGCACCCGCAATTGCCCGTTAACCGGGCCGGACCGTGGATCTGTGTGTGTAAACACACAGATCCCCACGTCCTGTCAGTTGAGAGGAGAGCGATCTGTGTTCCCAGTACAGAGGAACACTGATCGGTCTCCTCCCCTTGTACGTCCCCGCCCCCTACAGTTAGAATCATTCCCTAGGAAACATATTTAACCCCTTGTGTCCCCCTAGTGGTTAACCCCTTCACTGCCTGTCACATTTATACAGTAATCAATGCAATTTTATAGCACGGATTGCTGTATAAATGTGAATGGTCCCAAAAATGTGTCAAAAGTGTCCGATGTGTCCGCCATAATGTCGCAGTCATGAAAAAAAATCGCGATCGCCGCTATTACTAGTAAAATAAATAAATAATTTTTTTTTTAAATGCCATAAATCTATCCCGTATTTTGTAGACGCTATAACTTTTGCGCAAACCAATCAATATACTTTTGTTGCGATTTTTTTTTTACCAAAAATATGTAGAAGAATACGTATCGGCCGAAACTGAGGAAAATTTTTTTTTTTTTTAAATTGGGATATTTATTATAGCAAAAAGTAAAAAATATTGTGTTTTTTTCAAAATTGTCGCTCTTCTTTTGTTTATAGCGCAAAAAATAAAAGCCGCAGAGGTGATCAAATACCACCAAAAGAAAGCTCTATTTGTGGGGAAAAAAGGATGTCAATTTTGTTTGGGTACAAGGTCGCACGACTGCGCAATTGTCGTTTAAAATGCGACAGCGCTGAAAACTAGGTTCATATGTAGGAAGGAGCCCTGTGTCCTTCACCTGTAACTGAATAGTACAAAAATTCCCCAGCAATCTGATTAAGCTAGTCAGCACAGAAATCTCAATTATAAACCGTTTCCAACATTTTTGGCAAAAAAGATTTTTCTGAGATCACTGCAGGTTTTGGTTATTTTATGGAATTTAATAAGACTTGTGAAGATCTGTGCTTTACAGAGAGATGACATATTTAAGAATGCTTTGAACTTACCTGTTTTTTTTAAAAAAACAAAGGCACCATAAACAAGTGTTATCTTGGCAAATATTAGAAGACACTTTTTATTTTTCTTTTCTTTCCCAATGGAAAAAATGTTTATTAAACACTGTTAACAAAGCTAGGCCTACCAGAAGATCCCTGAAGTAAAAAAGAAAAAAGTTCAAATCTACCCTCATATTTTCCTGTATTTTATACATATTCTGAAGAGACTGATTTTACATACAGCAACATAGTTATTCATTTGCTTTTATTATACACCTAAAAATTTAGTCTAAGGAGAAGTTTGTCTGTATTTTCTTTATAGTAAATGTCAAGTCACGTTCTTCTAGTTCTTCAATGAGGCTGCATGCCAGGAAGCTAAAAGGGTAATTATAATGCCCTTAGCGCCGACAGTACACACATATGCAGCCTTGGGTTGAAGGGGTTATACCAGGATGATGCCTGCAGCTGCAGACATCACCCCGGTACCGTTTTTTTAGAGCGGGCGGTCGGCTCTTTAGGGATAACAACCGATGCGGCAAAGGAGCGGGGACGTCTTCTCCCCCCCCTTCCGCCGCTCTTCCGGGGCCTCCCATCTCACCAGGAGACCCGATCCATGATCCTGCACTTCCGAAGGTTAGAGTGAGACTGAATCAAAGTCAGAAACGGCTTTGTTCCAGTCTATGTAAAAACACGGAAGTGACGTCACTTCAGGTTTACGCGGCGATTTTTGGCGATCTGAATACTTTGAAGTGCAGAGGAGGGATTTGGGGTCTTATAGACCCCCGATCTCTCCATAAAGAGTACCTGTCACCACCTACTACTGTCACAAGGGATGTTTACATTCCTTGTGACAGCAATAAAAGTGATCAGAATTTTTTTTTTAAAGTGACAATGTAAAAATAAATGAATAAAATAATAAAAAAAATTGAAAGCGATCCCATCCCCGCAAGCTCGCCCAGCAAGGAGAACGCATGTGTAAGTCGCAGCCGCATATGTAAACGGTGTTAAAATCACACATGTGAGGTATCACCGCCATCAGTAGAGCGAGCGCAATAATTCCAGCAAAAGATCTCCTCTGTAACTCTAACCTGGTAACTGTTAAATTTTTTTTAAAACATCGCCTATGGAGATTTTTAGGTACCGCAGTTTGTCGCCATTCCACGAGTGTGCACAATTTCAAAGCATGACATGTTGGCTATCTACTTACTCAGTGTAACATCATCTTTCACATTATACAAAAAAATTGGGCTAACTTTACTGTTTTAGTCTTTTAACTCATGATAGTGTCTTTTTTTTCCCCAAAAAAAAGGGCATTTGAAAGACCGCTGCGCAAATACTGTGTGACAAAATATTGCAACGATAACCATTTTATTTTCTAGGCTCTCTGCTAAAAAAAATATATATCATGTTTGGGGGTTCTACGTAATTTTCTAGCAAAAAATACAGATTTTATCTTGTAAGCAACAAATGTCAGAAATAGGCTTAGGCATGAAAGGGTTAAGACTGCTAATATTTCACTCATATTTCATTCATATCTTGCTGAGTCAAAGATTGACATTTTCTTTATGTAGATAGGACTCCTTAAAACTTTAGTTTATTTTTTTACAACTGTTGCTTTAGTTAGAATGTATGCTGACCTTCACTTCATTTTATTGTGACAAGGTCATATTATCCTTATGAGTGTTCAGTGCTGCATAAAAAGACCCCCATCTGGTAAAGTCAATCCACCCAAAGTGATATTTAAATTTTTAGAAAATACTGGAGTGTTAAACCACCTGACATATTCTTATGCCTCGTAGGGACACCCACTTTAAAAAAAACCCAACACCTGCAAGACAAAGGCATAATGAGCTAGTATGCAGAGCATACTAGCTCATTATGTAATACTCACCTGAGCTCAAAGCCCTTGCTGCGGTGCCCGTACACTGCTTCGGCGGCCAACATCACTCCCGGGGGTTACTTCCGGGTATTTCGGCTTCGGCGCTGTGATTGTCCAGACCGCGGTAACGGCACACTTACTGAAGCATTGGCACATACAAGCCGTTGCTTCAGTTTGTGTCAGTGCGTATGTGCCGATGACGCCGGCACATGCAAATACAGGGGATATCTCCTAAACCGTGCAGGTTTAGGAGATATCTTGGGTAGCTACAGGTAAGCCTTAGTATAGGCTTACCTGTAGCACAAAGTGGTCTGTAAGGGTTTACAACCATTTTAATGCATTGGCACCCCTGGGCATTGCCCCATGATAACCTTGCATTGGGCTCTGTCACTGTAGGTTGACCGATGTGACAGCAGCATCACTACTTCTGTGAGCAAGGAGAAGGAGCAGCATAGCAGCGCTGCCTAGTCTTGAAAAGTGTTGCCAACCAGGGGAAGGCAGACTATTTTTTTGTAGTATTCTAGTACAGCCTCAACAGCTGTCTTTAAACGCTGAACTGCAGAGCTGGGCACAGGAAAAGCTGCTTCCTGAGACTCAATCTGCCCCACCTCCCTCTCATCCAGTACTGTGTACACAGGCATCATAACTCAGTGGTGTAGGTGCCAAATCCTGGTCAGCCAGGTACAGTACGCTGTGTTTTTTCAAAAGTATTTACTGTATGTGAGTGTGGATGAGTTAATGTATCTTAGTGTGTGTGTGTACAGTACTGTGCAAAAGTTTTAAACAGGTGTGAAGAAATGCTGTGAAATAAGAATGCTTTAAAAATATATATTTTAATTTATTTTTATCAATTTACAAAATTTAAAGTAAGCGGACAGAAGAAAAATCTAAAATCAATATTTGGTATGACTACCCTTTAGCTTTAAACCAGCATCAATTCTTACATTTGCACACTTTGTACACTTGCACAAAGTCAGGAAATTTGTAGGATTAGAGTCGGGTGTATAAATAACCATTTATACAAAGCAGGTGCTAATGAGCATCAATGTCATATGTAGGTTGAAACAATCATTAGCTGAAACAGACAGCTGTGTAGGAGGCATAAAACTGGATAAGGATCATCCAAACTGTGCTACTAAGGTGAGCTTGTTGAAAACCCAACCACAGGTCATGCACCATGGCAAGACTGAGCACAACAACAAGACACAAGGTAGTGCATCAGCAAGATCTCTCTCAGGCAAAGATTTCAAGGCACACTGGGGTTTAAAGATGTGCTGTTCAGGCTCTTTTGAAGAAGTCCAAAGAAACGGGTAATGCTGAGGCCCGTAGATGCAGTGGTCAGCCAAGGAAACTTAAAGGGGTTGTAAAGGTAAAAATTTTTTCACCTTAATGCATTCTATGCATTAAGGTGAAAAAACTTTTGACAGTACCGCCGCCCCCAGGCCCCCCGTTTTACTTACCTGACGCCTCGAATCTTCGCTCCTCGTCCTCGTCAGCTTCATTGCAGCTCAGCCTGGTCGCTGATTGGCTGCAGTGGATGGATTGAAAGCAGCGCAGCCATTGGCTCGCGCTGCTGTCAATCACATCCGATGACGCGGCGCGCCGGGGGGCGGGGCCGAGTGATACAGCGAGCGGCTATAGCCGCCAGCTGTATCACGGGAGCACGCCCGCAAGCACTCACCACCGTGCGAGGGAGCTCGCATGAAGGTGGTAAATGCTTGCGGGGAGGAGCTGAAACAGCCGCCGAGGGACCCCAGAAGACCAGGTTCGGGGCCACTCTGTGCAGAACGAGCTGCACAGTGAAGGTAAGTATAACATGTTTGTTATTTTAAAAAAAAAAAAAAAACAACTTTACAACCCCTTTAATGCAGCAGATGAAAGGTAAATCATGCTCACTTCTCTCGGCATCAGAAAATAGCCAGCAGTACCATCGGCACAGGACGGGGAAACCAGTTAAACCTAGGTTCACCCATCTACTCTCTGGAGAAGGCTGGCCAGAAGTGGTCTTCATGAAAGAATTACAGCCAAAAAGTCATACATCTGACATGGAAACAAGGCTAAGTGACTCAATTATGCACAAAAACAGAGACGGGGGTGCCAAAAATGTCAGAAGGTGCTCTGGATGGATAATTCAAATTTTAAAATAATTGGTTGTAGCAATGAGGCAGTTTGTTCGCTGGAGAGCAATACAATGAGTGTCTTCAGGCAACAGTGAAGCATGGTGGAGGTTCCTTGCAAGTTTAGGGTTGCATTTCTGCAAATGCATTTGGAGATTTAGTCATAATCAATGGTGACCTCAATACTGAGAAATACAGGAAGATAGTTTCCCATCATGCCATACCATCAGAGAGGCGTGTGATCGGCCCCAAATTCATTCTGCAACAAGACAACGGCCCCAAACATACATCCAATGTCATTGAGTCTGTCCGGGATTACATGAAGAGGCAGAGGGATTTGAGGCAGCCCGCATCCACAGAAGATCTGTGGTTAGTTGTCCAAGATTTTTGGATCAACCTACCTGCTGAGTGCCTTCAAAAACTGTGTGCAAGTGTATCTAGAAGAATTGATGCTATTTTGAAGCAAAGGGTGGTCATACCAAATATTGATTTGATTTGGGTATCTCTTCTGTTCATTTATTTTCCATTTTGTTAATCAATAAACTATTAACACTTTTATTTCTGAAAGCATTCTTAATGTACAGCATTTTTTCACACCTGCCTAAAACTTTTGCACAGTAGTTTTTCTGTGAGTTTATGTATGTGAATCTGTATGTATGTATGTATGTACCTATGTATGTTTACACATGTGCATACGTATATTTATATGCATGTTTGTGTATGTATGGCTGTATGTTACTGTTAGACCTTGTTCACACAGGCATACTTAAGCATACACCCGTACAAGGACCATGTTTGCCTTCACAGGCATAGGATGCACAGGTCTTCAATGTATTCCCAAGCAGGCAGTCCCATTTATGTCAGTTGCAGCTGCACAGCAGGGCCATGGCTCCCAATTTGACATCCACCTGTGGATCCCTAAACAGAAAGTGTAGATTTGGAGACCCGTACCCACACGGATGTCAGATTGGGAGCAGCGGCTGTATCCTGACTTGAATAAGACTGAACACCTGCGCATGCTCATGCCCATGCAGACAAACATGCATGGGAGTATGCTTGAAGTGTAAGCTCACCTTTACAGAAAAATCTGCAAGGTGAACTTACACAGGACCCCCACCTTGCCCCCCCTGACCTGCATGGCGCTGATCGCCCGTTCTAAGCCCCGGCACTGTGAAATCCTCTCGGATTTCTTCCCTTATTCCCCACTGAGAGGACAGGCTACGCAGCTTCTGATTGGTCCGTGCCTCCCATGTGACGGTGCGACCAATTAGAATGCTCCTAAACGTACCTCCTGACAGGGTACGTTTAGGAGAATAAGCTATGGGGATTTCTAAGCGACGGAGCCATGAGGCGGCTATACTGGGGCTCAAAATGGGCGATCACCGCCATGCAGGTCAGCAGGACTGGGGGGGTGGCAAAGTGGGGGGGGGGGTACCTGTGTAAGTTCACCTTACAGATTTTTCTGTAAAGGTGAACTTATCCTTTAATTTGGTTCTAAAGGTATTTTACCTTAACCACTTCAGCCCTGGAAGGATTTACCCCCTTCCTGACCTGGCCATTTTTTGCGATACGGCACTGTGTCGCTTTAACTGACAACTGCATGGTCGTGCGACACTGTACCCAAACAAAATTGATGTCCTTTTTTTTTTCCACAAATAGAGCTTTCTTTTGGTGATATTTGATCACCTCGATTTTTATTGCTTGCACCATAAACAAAAAAGAGCAAAAAGAACAATTCTGAAAAGAACACAATATTTTTTACTTTTTGCTATAATATATATCCCAATTAAAAAAAAAAGCGCAATAATTGGTTTGCGCAAAAGTTATAGCGCCTACAAAATAGGTTATTGATTTATGGCATTTTTATTGTTTTCTTTTTTTTTTTTTTTTTACTAGTAATGACGGTGATCTGAGATTTTTATCGGGATTGCGACGGACAGATCGGACACTTTTGACACTTTTTTGAAACCATTGACATTTATACAGCTATCAGAGCTATAAATAACCACTGATTACTGTATAAATGTTACTGGCAGGGAAGGGGTTACCACTAGGGGCAATTAAGGGGGTTAAGTGTGTTCCCTCACTGTGTGTTCTAACTGTGTGGGGATGGGACTGACTGGGGAGGAGACCGATCGGTGTTCCTATATAATAGGAACGCACGATCTGTCTCCTCTGCCTTGACAGGACGTGGATTTGTGTGTTTACAGGAGCAATCGCCAGTGCCCGGTGGACATCGCGGCCGCTGGGTACGTGCATTGGCTCCTCAGTGACATGGCGCGCGCCCCCTATACCCCTTAAAGTGGCCGCCTTACAGCTGCTGCGATTTGCGCAGGGGAGCCATTCTGCCACCGTCAAATGACAGCGGGTTGGTCGGCATGTGGTTAATGCTTTCTATGCATTAGAGTAAGAAAACCTGAGTCACAGAATCCTCCTTTCCTTACCTGAGCCCATTCCTGAACCAGCACTGTGAATGATAGCAGAGGCTTCCCCAGCTTGGAAGCGCATGCCCACGAGTCCCCCCATAGAATGTTGCTTTCTATGGGGGCACTAGCAGAAGAGGAGGAGCCAGGAGCACCGGTAGGGGACCTAAGAAGAGGAGGATCGGGGCTGCTCTGTGCAATACCATTACATAGAACAGGTAAGTATGAAATGTTTGTTATTTTATTAAAATTGTGAACAAGGCTTAACAATAATGGATAAACATACAGAAATACAGGCTGGGAGAGTCATTTATGACAGGCAGTGTGCAGAGAGAGGAGGATAGTGTAAAAAAAAAGTAATGGGAGTAGTATGTGTAACAACACCCCAAGTATGAAAGGGGTTAAAGTCGTTTAAGACATTTTATTTCCAAACACAAAGGCAGCTACTGAACACTCCGATCAGCCGAACCAGGAACCCATACAAATCATTCTCCCCCAAGTACGAGACAAGATGCTCTGTCTTGAGGTTCAAGCAGGACTGAATCTTTATTGACACACGTTCTACAGATCCCACTTCAAAGCACTTCCCCCCACCCTTGGAAAACAAGGCGGGCTAAACTATCCAATCACAATGGACACACAGGTCAGGTGTGTTTAACTTCTCATCAGTAAACAGTCTTAGCAGGGGGGCTGCTGGAGGAGTCCCCCCTCCCTCCATAGAGATAAACATCCCATAATCCAAGGCAGACAGACACAATAGAACATTGGAATACAGCCACACCCCAAACTAGCACAGCAAATAGTACACAACACAATGAAACAGCACACATTATATATACAGCATTGAGTCTGACTAGCACAGATCATAGTGGGGTTCTCATTCACCTTGTGCCCCTATTAGTGACTCCCGTCACAATGGCATATCCAGGGTCCCCAGAGTCTGTGTGTCTTGGGGGACATGGACCTGAATCTAAAGTAACACCACCTCCAGGGTCCCAGGCATACAGCTCACAACGAGCACTGTTCCCCCAAATGCCAGGGCCCATAATCGGTGGGCAAGAGGCTGGCATTCAGTTCCCTCCAAAAGCCTCTGTCCCGGCTAGGTCTGTCACAGTATGTTCAGGGGAAAAGAGGGGCAGTGTGTACAGGAGGTGAATTGAATTTGGGATAATTCCCTGTTTGTTTTTATTTGTTGTTCCTAATCAAACTAAAAAGCCATGCCTAATATTTTGCATAATTTAGCCACACCCATTTTGCCAAGGCGTGACCAAAAGTTACCATCTCCCTCGTAGGGGCTCCAGTGCATTACTTTGCTCAGGGGCCCATGATGCTATTAAGATGGCCCTGGGCGGTGCTTAAACACAGAAATGTGCTAGCACACAAATTTCCATGTACATGTATTCACCAAGATGTATTACTACAATATTAGTATGCTTGAAGATGGCAGTGTAGGCTTGTGCAGGAATATTTTACTTAAATTAAAAAAAAGAGGCACAAAATTGTCCACAGAAAGCAATTAAGGGATGGGTCAACAATGGTATAATTGTACAAAACATAAGGCTTTATTGATGAATTACACAAATAAATGAAAAGTCCATTTAATTTGGTACAACGACTGTACTGGTGGATCTCATTCCTACAAGGTACACAATGACTAATAAATATTTACTGCAGTAATAGACAACGTTGTCATTAAAACCCGCTGACCCCGAATCCCCCACTACCCCCACCATGAAAGTTCCTATATCCAAGATGTGGACAAAAGATGGTGCTACACTTTATCCTGCTCCTTTTGGGGAAACCCCCAGTATTGACTCCACCCTTAGATTATTTGATTAGTCCTTAGGACAAATCCTTTTGTGCATTTGAAAAGGCTTATACTAATATAACAGCAACGGGTGGTGGAAAGGAAATGGTTTGGAAGTTCATGACAAACCTGCCTATAATTTGGATGGAGAAAAGTTTCTATTGTTTGGCAAATCACAGGTTCCAGCAAAAGTAGGCAATATTGAATTATTGCTCAGACACAACGAAGGCAGCAATATCAATTCTACACTGATTGATATTAACAGTGTAGATCTGTGTAGAGAGCTGTATATTGATCGTGGTGGACAGTAGGAAGTACAAAGCGTTCAACACAGTTCAAGTTTCAGTCTTTAAATGATCGCCAAAGTGACACCCTATAGGAAAAAAGTGGAAGACAAATTCTCTCATTTAAAGACTGAAACTTGAACTGTGTTGAAAGGATTTGTGCTAAGGACTAATCAAATAATCTAAGGGTGGAGTCAATACTGGGGGTGGGGGTAGCGGGGGATTCGGGGTCAGTGGGGTTTTAATGAAAATGTTGTCTATTACTGCAGTAAAAATTTTTTAGTCACTGTGTACTTTGTAGGAACGAGGTCCACCAGTACAGTCGTACCAAATTGGCTGGACTTTTTTCATTTATTTGTGTAATTCATCGATAAAGCCTTATCCTTTGTACAATTATACCATTGTTGACCCATCCCTTAATTGCTTTCTGTGGACAATTCTTTGTCCCTCTTTTTTTTTAATAGAGTATGTAATTGCTTACGGGTAGGTATCCCACCCTTGAGGCAAATTGGTCATTGTTCAAATTAGCTTCATAATACTTTTGCAGGGTGTATTCCAAAATTTTTTATATTTTTGTTTCAAATTTTACTTAAACCCTACATACTGATATTGTAAATGCATTCAATATACTGTAAGTATTAGTGATCCTAAAAAATGTTAAGTCAGGTTCATGTTCTTGCCTAGTCCTCAGGCCTAGATGTAGATTTATAAAGGCCTTTACCTAGGCTCTAAAAAAATGAGAGCTATCTGGTAATATAATTTTAATTGGTAGTGAAAAACTGGTTGCAGAAATTCCTCAGTTGACTTAAATATTAGGTTATTCACAGTCGGTAATTTTTAATATTAAATGAATCCTCTTTTAAAAAGATGGATGAGCAATATTCAGCATACAGTTGTGCAGGATGTTCGGTGATATTGTAACAAGTATCCGGTAGACATTACAAGTCAACCAAGCTGGTATGTGAGAGACTTTCTTAAATGTTACAGATTGAAAATTTAAACTACCGTGGTAGCTTGCAAGTTCAATTTAAGTAAATGTGGCTTTTTTACTGTCATTTTTGTAGTTCTGACTTCCCCTGTACTCTTTAGTTACAGGCACAGCACTGAATTTTTAAATCAATTTAAGGGGGATCTTTGCTGGTAATGCATCAGCTTCAAGGAGGCAAATTGGTTGCTTTGAAAATAAAAGTTCGCTTTACCACATTTTACATTTATCATTTCTCTTGAAATTAGAAATCGTTTTTGTTTTCCAGCAGGCACTGTTGATGGCCAAGCCTCTACGAGAACTGCGAGCAGGGAATGGGCAGAGAAATTTTACAATGAGCTGGAAAATGTCCGACAAGCACTTGCAATGTCAAAAGGTTTTGTTATTTCTTAGGGATACACCTAAACCCAATCTTTACCTCTGTGTCAGATTGGGCTGTCAAACTTTGGAGATCACTTTATAGTAGTACTACCTGTCTTACTACATTTTATTTAAAAATAAATAAATAAATAAAATCCTCAGTTCTAGATAGATTCTTGTTTGAATAAAGCATTACAAAGTTTGCTGGCACTACAGCATTGCTGCCCTTACTACACATCAGTGCCTGTATTGTGCAGGATCATAAGTAGATAGTTTACCATACAAACCAGCCATAAAGCTAAGCATGTGTTTCCACAACTGAAGCATGCCTAGTATTGTTCACTATAGCTCTTTATTGAGCTATATATATATATATATATGTATATATATATATATATATATATATATATATATATATATATATATATACACACAGTGGGGACGGAAAGTATTCAGACCCCCTTACATTTTTCGCTCTTTGTTATATTGCAGCCATTTGCTAAAATCATTTAAGTTCATTTTTTTCCTCATTAATGTACACACAGCCCCCAATACTGACAGAAAAACACAGAATTGTTGACATTTTTGCAGATTTATTGAAAAAAAAAAACTGAAATATCACATGGTCCTAAGTATTCAGACCCTTTTCTGTGACACTCACATATTTAACTCAGGTGCTGTCCATTTCTTCTGATCATCCTTGAGATGGTTCTACACCTTCGAGTCCAGCTGTGTTTGATTATACTGATTGGACTTGATTAGGAAAGCCACACACCCATCTATATAAGACCTTACAGCTCACAGTGCATGTCAGAGCAAATGAGAATCATGAGGTCAAAGGAACTGCCTGAAGAGCTCAGAGACAGAATTGTGGCAAGGCACAGATCTGGCCAAGGTTACAAAAAAATTTCTGCTGCTTTTCTCGAGGCCCAAAAATGCCAGCACGGTACAATTACCCCTCAAGTTACCCCTTTTTGAAAAGTAGACAGTCCAAGGTATTAAAGGGGTCGTAAAGGTTCAGGGTTTAAAAAAAAAAAAAAATGTCATACCTCCGCTGTGAAGCTGGTTTTGCACAGAGTGGCCCGATCCTCCTCTTATGGGGTCCCTCCACCCACCTGGCCTCATCACTCATTCACATTTTTTTGTGAATGGAAAACTACAAGTCCCAATAGCCTTAGCGGCTATCAGCTTGTAGTTCTCAATAAACTGCCGTGGTGCTATGACCGCGGTGGTAGTTCATTGGTTCTTTCTGTCAGAATGTGTCGGCTTCCTCATATGAGGTACGAGCAAGTAGATACACTGAAAGGTCTACAGTAGACCTACATGGCATCAGTGATCTGCTGATCGCTGATGCAATGCTTTACAAGCTCCTGCAACAAAAAATCGATGCACATTTTTTTAACTGCAAAAAAAAATGTGCATTTATTATTTTTTGTCAAAAGGTGAACTTATCCTATAATTTATGTTTGCTGTTCTCTGGTAAAGCTCTTAGAAGACTTGTATATAAATATGAGAGACGGGTGGTGCTTTCCATTGCGATTAATCAGATTCCTAGTCTGTTTCATAATGCCATAATGAAAGTCAGTTACATAATGCCATTTTCTAATGACAAAATAATGGCTCTCATCCAGAATTTCACTATGCAGAGTGCATAACAGAGAATCATAAATATGTTGTTGTCACGGTGCCAGAATGTACCCCCACCCACCCTACTCTTTCACTGATTGACCTGGAAAGATGTTTATTGTGTATGCAATATGAACAAGAAAGATGGTATTTATTTGCAAGTCATTATAAACTACTATGCTGTCAGAAACCATGAATCAGACTGAGACAGAAGTACAGTTAAATCACACTTGTTTAATAATAATAAAAAAAAGGTAAACAGAGTAAGTGTAGTCAAAACATAGCCAGGGTTAGTAAGCGTAGTCAAAACATAGCCAGAGTTCAGGAACCGGAACGGATAGCCAGACAAGCCAAAACGTCAGGGAGCCAGAGAACAGCAAGGATCTGGAGCCAGAAGGAATGTCAGCCAAGCAAGTCTTTAACAGGAGCACAGGAGCGCATCTCTAGAGATGTGACAAAGGTGAAGGCAGAGATCCTCTGGACTGGACGGCTTAAGTAAGCAGGACTGATGAGCAGGATCATCAACAGGTGAGGCACTGTGGAGAGATAGGAGCTGGCAATTAGCAGACAGCTGAGCAGCCAGCTCAGAGAAGGAAGGGTTGGGCCCAGCCCCGACATGTGCAAATGTTTTAGGCAGGTGTGAAAAATGCTGTAAATTAAGAATGCTTTCAGAAATAGAAGTATTAATAGTTACTTTCCATTTTGTTAATTGATAAAAAATTAACTCAACAGAAGAGAAATTAAACCAAATCAATATTTGGTGTGACCACCCTTTGCTTTCAAAACAGCATCAGTTCTTCTAGATACACTTGCACTCAGTTTTTGAAGGAACTCAGCAAGTAGAACTCAGCTCTTCCAAATATCTTGGAGAACTGACCAAGAAGATCTTCTGTGGATGTAGGTTGCCTCAAACCCTTCTGTCTCTTCATGTAATCCCAGACAGACTCAATGATGTTGAGACCAGGGCTCTCTGAAGGCAAAACCATCACTTCCAGAACTCCTTGTTCTTCTTTACACTGAAGATCTTAATCCAAAAACCCAGTCTCTTAATGAAATTGGCTGCATGTTTGGGGTTGTTGTCCTGCAGCAGAATACATTTGGGGCCAATCACACGCCTCCCTGATGGTATAGCATAATGGATAAGTATCTGCCTGTATTTCTCAGCATTGAGAACACCATTGCTCTTGACCAAATCTCCAACTCCATTTGCAGAAATGCAGCCGCAAATGTGCATTGAACCACCACCATGCTTTACTGTTGCCTGCAGACACTCATTATTGTTCAGCTCTCCAGCCATTAGGCGAACAAACTGCCTCCTGCTACAGACAAATATT
This sequence comes from Lithobates clamitans, assembly GCA_037952925.1. NCBI lineage: Eukaryota > Metazoa > Chordata > Amphibia > Anura > Ranidae > Lithobates > Lithobates clamitans. The sequence continues at coordinate 6,236,072 of JBBGZY010000291.1, forward strand.
TCAATCAGTCCAGAGCATCTGCTGCCATTTTTCTGCACCCCAGTTCCTATGTTTTCATGCATAGTTGTGTCGCTTAGCCTTGTTTCCACATTGGAGGTAACTCTTTTTGGCCGCAATTCTTCCATGAAGACCACTTCTAGTCAGACCTCTCCAGACAGTAGATGAGTGTACCTGGGTCCCACTGGTTTATGTCAGGTCTGTGCTGATGACACTGCTGGATATCTTTTGATGTGTTAGGGAAGTAAGGAGGATGTGTCTTTCATCTGCTGCATTGTTTCCTTGGCCGGCCACAACGTCGATGTTCCTCGTTTCTTTGTGCGTCTTCAAAAGAGCTTTCACACCTGCCCAAACACTTTTGCGTACTGTGAATAAATAAGTCATGATATAGTTACCTATTTTTGGATGCAATATTTCACAAAAAATAAAGACTTACAGTATAACCTAAAGCCTGTCTATGTTAAAGAGCACTAAACCAAAAAACAAACATAATATATTGCAGCTTATTCCTTAGATGAGGTTTTTATTTTTATTTCCTCATGGTAATCCTGCAAATGAGGCACTTTCTGTTCTAGGGTGGCTATGCTTATTCCATCATTACGTGGGGGGGGGATTAGTAGAAATTTACTATTTTTTTTCAGTTCATCTCACTTTTTTCTGTTCATCTCAGAGGAAGTGACAAGGACCCTGCATTTCTAGCGAGATCTACAAGTATTTTCTGTACTTTGCTGAAAATGAAAGCTAATTCAGCTGCCACAGCTAAGGACTGATTCTAGATACACTGTTAGCAAAAAAATATTGTTTATATATATACAGGCACTTATATAGCACCATTAATGTAATGCAGTGCTTTACATCTGTATTGTACAGTAACATCAGCCCCTGCCTTTAAGGAGCTTATAATCTAAGGTCCCTAACTCACATTATTACATACACATACTAGGGCCAATTTGGACAGTAGCCAATTAACCTCCCAGTATGTCTTTGGAATGTGGGAGGAAACCCAAGCAGGCACAGGGAGAACATGCAAACTCCAGGCAAGTAGTGCCATGGTTGGGATTTGAACTAACAATCCCAGTGCTCCTAGCCAGAAGTGCTAACCACTGTGCTGCATTTGTTGCAGAGGATTGGATTTAAAGCTTTAGTTCAGGCATCTTTGGGGCTCCTAATAAAAAGAAAAGAAAAATACTCTGCAGATTAAAAACCTATTAATCCATACGCTTGCGTGTATGTAACAATCAGCGCCACCCCTAATTCTAACTAAAGTGCTAAGTGCAAAATTCTAAATACCTAACACTGTGCATAAAATATATCAAAAATATCGCAGCTGGGGGGCGTGGCCTGGACATGGCAGAGTGAAGTCACTTGGTGCTTGAGCTCCTGACCCCAGACCCAGCGAATGAGGCTGTTATCTACCCGGCCATGAGCTATCGAAAGAGAGGCACGTACAAGGCATCTCTCAAGCTAAACCCGGTGGCACAAATCGACCAATATTTAAAAGAAAAGTCCAGATCAAGCCAGGAGGTTCGCGCTGGGATAACACGTGGCGAGGCCTGCTCGCCATCTGCATCTCCTGACAGCATGGCATCTTCACAGAGTACGAGCTCACAGGCCCTCACGGGGATCCCGAATCTGCTAAACCCATCACTGAACAGCCAGCCGGCAACAGGTCCTTCTGTGCAGCTACCCAGCGATGATTCTGACATAAGAGCATTGCTGAGGGCTCTGCCCACTAAAGCAGACATGGAAGCTCTCCCCACCAAGGCAGACATGGAGGCGCTTGTCCTGAGAGTAGAGGAACAGCACCGCCGTGATCTGCAGGGGGTTCGGGCAGAGGTCCAAGAGATTGATGAGCGGTTGACTAAAGAGGAGGCCTCAGTGGGGGCTCTGGAGACTCAAGTAACACTACTGGAGAGATCGCAGCAGAGATATCAGGAACAGCTAGCGGAGGTACAGCTGCATGCCGAGGACTCAGAGAACCGTAGCCAGCGCCAAAACATACGGTTCAGAGGAATACCAGAAGCTACCGGCCCGGAGAATCTAATAGAAACAGTGCGGGCACTAATACACACAATACTAGATGGTGACCTTCCCACCTCCCTGGAGTTTGACAGGGTACACAGAGCGCTTGGCCCGAAACATGCGGACATGGAACATCCCCGCGATGTGTTATGCCGTCTCCACCGGTACAATCACAAGGAACAGATCATGCGCGCAGCGCGGCTCAAGGGCCCGGTGGATTTTGACAGAGCACAGATCTCAGTGTATCCAGATGTGTCCCGTGCAACCCTCCTGAGGAGAGCGATGCTGAAGCCATTGCTAGAGAGAGTAAGCCGAGCGGGACTGTCATACCGATGGGGATTCCCTATACAACTGACCGTCCGGAAAGGAAGTGACTCATTTACTCTACGCCGACATGCCGAACTCCCGGACCTATTTGCCTTCCTGGGGATGGAGCCGGTTTTGCTGCGGGACAGGCTGGGTCCCATACCGAGCAGGGATTTCCGTCCGGCCCCCCAGAGTGCTTCGTTGGGTCTCCCTCGTCGATCGACCAGGCGCAGACAAAGAGAGCACACTCCGATAGGAAGAGGGGATCCGGAGCCGTAAGACCAGAGATCCCATACATGTAAGTGACTGACAGCGCGAGGTGACTGTGTTACGGGACTCGTAATGTTTTCATGACAATCAACAGGCTCAGGGATATTGAATTTGACCCCTCCCCGCTGGATGCCCGACCTTTATGGGGCTCCGCTCAGACCCCAATGGTGTCCCCCCTCTGCCCCTTACATTACTCTTTTGTGAACAGGAGATTAGTACTGCCGATCCCATCTCCTCTCCAGGACTGTGATGTGTGGCCACATTAGAAAGATTGCATTCCCCCTTTCCCAGGGTACGCCACGGTGTCATCATCAAGTAGATAGGAAACTCCGGCTGAGAGGAGGCAGCTGTCTTATGGGGTGGCCTGGCTATCCTGGGACAACATGGGCCATGAACTACTGCAACAGTTTGAAAATGCACGTTACAGGTTAAGAGGACAACCACTAACAAATTTTTTCACACAGCAAATTGAGAGGACTCTAACCCCCTCTCGACATCTAGGAATAAACATGTGGAAGGTATTGTGTGTTTTGGAGGTGGAGGCACTGAAGGGGAGGGACGAGGGGGATCTAGAACATAGCAGGAAGTAGGGAACAGGACGCTCATTTGTTGTAGACGTGCAGCACGGCACTGCCTCTTAGTGAATATCGGGATGACGCAGGGGGCTTTCTGTTAATGGGGGGACCCCTGTGTCGCCATGGTCAGAGATGATGTGCCCTCCTGGCGAGAGTTACGCTGGGGAAAGGAACACGTTCAAAAAGATGGCTGGTGCGGGGCTGTACGTCAGATTCCATTTGCACCAAGGATACCAGCAAATGACGCCTGGGGGGGGGGGGGTTGAGACTGTTACTGTTATAAATGTATGGTCCCTATAGCACAGACATGCTCTAAGTTATGCTTGTTATTACACTGTTATGGCTCATCAGCGCTCTAAAAGGTGCTGAATTTCGCCTGCTGCACACCCATATAGTTAGACGGACACAAGGGTTTCCCAGTGAGACATCACTGGAATGTAATTAACTGATTGCAAGCAGTGGGGTGTAGCAGGCGACAGAAGTACTCCTCCTAAGTCATAATTTTCAATGTGTACCTTGCCTCATAGATAGCCGGATTAAGGTTTAAGTTACCGATGCTTATATGTTGGTTCATGATAATTTTTCGTTTTTCAGTTTCAATTTTCCTTGAACTACATGCTGGTTCAGGATAGTTTACTTTCCTTATAATTGTTTCTTTTACATATGGGTCTGGTTGGGGAGCTCCTGACCACGGTTGTGTTCAGCCACTACCCCAATTAGGATAACACCCCTCTGGGGCTTGGTTTAGTAGTCCCAAGGGTGTTCTGAGACTAAGTCTCCCAAACGCTATAGGCGTTTTAGTTTTTTCTTTCCCCCCCTTTTTTTTTCTGGGTACACTGATACTTTAGTGACCCACTTTCTACTTTTCGGCCTTTTCTTTCTGCTTTTTTCTACTTACCTTTTCCAACCCCCTCCCCCCCCCTTTTTTTTTTAAATTTGTACCCCTTTCCTAAGCCTAGCCTACACCATGGACTCCAGGGATACTCTCCGATTAATGTCTATCAACGTCAAGGGACTTAATACCCCTGAGAAAAGATCTATGGTCTTAGCTCATTTGAAACAAGCGAAGGCCCATATATGCTTTTTACAGGAAACTAATTTTCAAGCCGATGCAATGCCAAGACTTCGAGATCGCTTTTTCCCAACTGCATACCATGGGTGCTCGTCCGAATCTAAGTCATAGGGGGTTAGCATTTTAATACGTGCCGCAACGCCGTGGGCACTGAAAGACCAGTGGAATGACACTGAGGGACGGGCATTACTGGTGAAGGGAACCTTGGGCAGCTCCTTGGTAACTCTAGTGAATTTGTACCTCCCCAACACTGGTCAGATTAGATTCCTTGATTCTTTCCTGACGAAATTACAAGATTTTGCTGAGGGGGCGGTGGTGTTGGGGGGAGACCTCAACTTCACTATGGACCCATACCTAGACGCGTCTAGGCAAACTTCCCAAATTTCTTATGCAGCACTCAAGCGCTTAAAAAGGAATTTTCATGCCTTTCACCTGGTCGATGTGTGGAGGGTGTTGAACCCGACACAGAGGGACTATACCTTCTATTCTCATCCTCATGATTCCTATACGAGAATCAATCTTTTTATGCTTCCCCAATCCATGCTGTCTAGGGTACGATCAGCGTCTATAGGGTCCATCACTTTCTCAGACCACGCTCCGGTCTTTATTGACATAGACTTCATACCACATGTGCCTAAACAATGGCAATGGAAGCTTAATGACTCATTACTTCAAGATCCTGAAGTGGTGGAGGAGGTGGCGAGGGAACTTAGAAACTTTTTTTCGGATAATGTAGGCCCGGATAGTACACCCCAGATGATCTGGGAGGCACACAAGTGCACTATCAGAGGAATTCTAATAAAAATTGGTACTCGCCTCAAGAAGGCGAGGTCTCAGCAAATCCTTGACCTCTTAGATAAAATTAGGGTACTGGAATCCATACATAAACAATCCCTTGCACCTCAAATGCTTTCGGAGCTTACAACTCTAAGAAATCATTTGAGATCCCTGGCGATGTTCAAAGCTAAGGCAGTGATCGCGAAATGCAAACGCACTTTCTACGAGCACAGCAACAAATGTGGTAAATTGCTAGCGAGGGCCTTGAGAGCCCAGAGGGCACAAACGTTCATCCCTGAGCTCATGGGAGAACAGGGCCACAAAGTACATATTACGGAGGACATTTCGGAACATTTCCGCAAATATTATACCTCTTTATATAACCTTCCACAACAATTGTCGGCTAGTGATAAAGTAAGAGAAAGAGAGGCTATACGAGAATATATCCAGAAATCGGGTCTCCCTCGGCTGCCTGATGAGGCATTAGCAACTATGGAGGAACCAATATCGGAGGAGGAGGTAGCACTGGCCATCACCTGTATGCAAAAAGGTAAAGCCCCGGGCCCAGACGGATACTCGCTGACATACTATAAGACATTCGGGGGTATCCTGACACCACACTTTCTTGCGGCCTATAATGACACCGGGGAGGGGACGAGTCTACCTCAGGATTCATTACGGGCGTTCATTTCGGTGATTCCAAAAGAGGAGAAAGATCCGTTGTATTGTCAGAATTATAGGCCTATATCCCTCCTTAATGTGGATCTAAAGATCTTTACCAAAGTTCTATCCATGAGATTATCGGATTGGATCCCGTCAATTATCCACTCAGATCAGGTCGGATTTGTGCCCTCCAGAGAGGCGAGGGATAACACCACGAAAGCAATCAACCTTATCCACGCAGCACGAATGAAGGGAATCCCGATGCTACTTCTCTCTACCGATGCCGAAAAGGCAGTCGATAGGGTGAACTGGCCCTTCTTGATTGAGACCCTATATCACATAGGATTGGGACAGAGGATGATGAACTGGATGTTAGCCATATATTCTAGACCATCGGCTCAGGTGAAAGTAAACGGACTGCTATCCTCCCCTTTTGCTATTGCCAACGGGACAAGGCAGGGGTGTCCCTTATCCCCTTTAATATTTATCTTAGCATTGGAGCCCTTTCTCCGTACGGTGAGAGACAATCCTAACATATCAGGGATACACCTGAAGGACTCCTTGTCTCCCAAAATAGCGGCCTTCACGGACGACCTGCTCTTCTTTATATCTAATCCCCTAGTCTCCACACCTAACTTGATGTCAGAGCTCAGGGCATACGGTAAATTATCTAATTTTAGGAAGTTAACTTCCAAAAATCAAAAGGCCTAAATATATCCATGCCGAGTTCATTGGCTAAACTGCTGCAAGCAGATTTTCCCTTTAAGTGGGCGGATTCCTGTATCAAATACTTGGGCATCCGTCTACCAAAGAAGGTGGAAGACGTATTCACTTTTAATTTTCCTCCCATGCTGAGAGACATTAAAAAAGATCTGCAGAAGTGGCAATCGGGTTTGTTCTCCTGGTTTGGAAGATGTATAGTAAAAATGAATGTTATGCCCCGCATTTTATACTATCTCCAGACTCTACCCGTTAGTATTCCAAAGGCATTTCTAAGAGCAGCAAATAGGGAGTTGACCCTGTTTATTTGGGCTAGAAAGCCCCCACGGCTCGCCCAATCAATCCTACGGTTACCAAAAATGCTCGGTGGAATTGCTCTTCCAGATGTGGCTCTCTATCATTCAGCTTGCCATTTGACAAGAATAATTGACTGGTGTCGCCATGGGACACTAAAACAATGGATTCAAATAGAAAAGTGTTTGACGGGTGTGGAGCTAGAGGGATTGCCGTGGTGTCAGAAGAATTTACCAGTCCACATAACGGACCATCCTACAGTGGGTGAGACGTGGCGAATGGCCCAAAAAATATTTAGAGAACACTCGATTGTGCTTGCTCCCTCACCACTAACCCCAGTAACTGATAATCATGCCTTTAGCCCAGGAGTGAACGAACCCAGATTCCAAGCTCTTAAGGGGTGTAACAGGTCTCAGCTCCGTCACTTCATTGGGAATGGGAAATGGATGACCAGGGAGGAAATTATGGATGATCCCCTCCTGGCGAGCCTTTCTTTTTGGCAAAAGGTCCAATTAGCGCATTTTCTTAGAGCACAGCCCTCACCGGCACCTTTCTTGCGAGCACTGACAGCATTCAAACTTATTTGTTCGGAGCAGAAGCCGTTGCGCCATGCCATTTCATTAACTTACCAGCTCCTCATCTCACCCCCCAAGGGATTTAGACCTCCTTATCTAGCTAAGTGGGAACGAGTCTTGGGAATAAAGCTAAACGAGAGACAGGCAGAGAGAATATTTCTCTTTAACTACAAGACTTCGATCTGTGCGGCCCCACAGGAAGCGGGGTTCAAGGTCCTATCACATTGGTATTACACACCAGACAGAGTACATCGGATGTTTCCTCAGAGCGCGGATATTTGCTGGAGGTGTGGAGAGGAAGAGGGCTCTCTTCTTCACATATTCTGGTCTTGTAGGCTTCTTGCACCTTTCTGGTCAGAAGTACACCGGATCACACAGAAGTTTACAGATAGGGAGCTGCCCAAGACCCCCGAATTCTTTTTATTACACCAAGCAAGGCATACAGGAAATCAATCCTGCCCTCATTGATTACGGCGGCGAAAAGTTGTATTCCCCTATTCTGGAAAAGGACGGAGCCCCCGGGTATTGCTGTATGGTTAAAAAAGATAGTTGGTATTCACAAAATGGAGGACCTCGTGGCCATTGACCAGGGACGTGGAGAACAGTTCTCTAAGAAGTGGTATTATTGGCTCCATTTTTTCTACTCAGAAGAGTATGCAGGGCCGGTGGCCTAGATATTTAGTAAGTTGGAGAATTGGAATGTGGAGACACTGTAGGTGTGGCTGGAGAGGGGTGGTTCCCCCCCCCCTTCCCCCCCTTTTTTTTTTGTTTTTTTTGTTTTTTGTTTTTTGTTTCTCTTTCCCTCTCTCGCTCTCTCTCTTCTCTCCTTCTCATCCCTTTTCCCCTCGCTCTCTATACTTTCCTTGTCTCCTTCTCTTTCCATTCTTAGTTTATCTTTGTTCGCATACTACGGTATACAGATAAGGGAAGAGGAGGGAGAACACAGAAAATTAAGAAAAGAAAATACAACAAGAGGTAATACATAATAGTAAACCTGGCACAGCAGGCCTCCTTGAATTGTAAACCGGTTAACTAGGGTAAAACTGTATAGGATACACGTTATCAGGTTGTATTGCTAGTCAGTAAGGGTTAATCAGTAAAACTGTACGTAAAATGTGGAAAATTGATGTGCCCGTTCTATTGATGTTTGTATATTGCTGTTTTCCTGCCTCTTTGCAAATAAAGAATAAAAAAAAAAAAAAAAAATATCGCAGCTGCTGTACACTCTCAGTGGATTCACTTCACTTTACAAAAAATGTGTACAGGGGGTCCCCGGGTTACGAACAGGATAGGGACTGTAGGTTTGTTCTTAAGTCGAATTTGTTTGTAAGTCAGAACAGTACCTTTTTTAAGTGCAAATCTAGTCTCAGAGACAGGATGTAAACCCAAATCAACAGAGAAAGGCAACCGGATGGCAGGGGCGGCATGGTTAGTTCAAATATGTTTTGTTTCTTTTATTTTTTAAATTTTTAATCACTTTTTTTTATTTGTATTTATTTGTAGCTTGTCGTTTACTTTTTTTTATTTTTGTATAATTTTCTTATTTTTAATATTATTTTTCTTATTCTTTACTTTTTTTAATTATTTTTTTTATTTTATTAATTTAATTATTACTGTATTTCTTATTTTTATTTTTTTTATCAATTTTTTTTTCACTTAACTTTATTGCTATCACACAGGAGGAAACAATTCCCTGTGTGATAGCAATTGGAGGTGACAGGTTCTCTTTATTGACCCTGTCACCTCTAAAACAGGAGTCCAGGAGGGCAGCTGAGCACAGCTCTCCCCTCTCACTATTTTCATGGCGGCAGCGACAGGAGACAGCAGAGAGAGGTACACTGTATGGCACAGCAGGGAGATGGATGGTGAAAGCAGCCATCAGAGGCCAGGCAGGCCGGCCGAGTGGCCGGCCGCGGTGCACCCTCGCGGGGAAGCGGCGTAGGAAAGACCGGGGATCCTGGAGGCTTCGTAGGCCGCACAAGGCCTCGGCCACGACGGGCAGTTTTAGCGGCCTGGCAGGCCACCGGACCATACCAGGCCTGTGGATGGGCAGGCAGGAGGACGAAGGTGACCCGCAGCCAAGCCAGGAACGGAGGAAAGGCTCAGGAGAGGAAGATTCGGCCAGCAGTGATGTCATTCGGGCCCCGTTCTTAAGTAGGGGTTGTTCGCAACTCGGATGTTCGTAAGTCGGGGACCCCCTGTATATAGTGCAGCGCTACTGATGTCAGTCAGTACAATCATCACAATTTCCCACAGCATAAAGTCCTTATTATAAACATATATTTCACGCCCCCCCCACCCCAAAGCACCTTGTCCCCATGTTGATGAGGACAAGGGCCTCTTCCCGACAACCCTGGTCATTGGTTGTCGGGGTTTGCGGGCGGGGGGGCTTATCAGAATCCGTGAGCCCCTTTAATAAGGGGCCCCCAAATCCTGGTCCCCCACCCTATGTGAATCAGTATGGGGTACATGGTACCCCTACCCATTCACCTGAGGGAAAAAAGTGTCAATGAAAAAAACACTAGACCGGTTTTTAAAGTAATCTATTAGGCAGCTCCAGGGGTCTCTTCCGACTTCTCTGCTCTCTCTGGCCTCTTTTCCTGGTCTCCAGCATGGCCTGGTCTTGAATGAATGAATGAGTGAATTGTATAGCGCTACTTATGCGAACTGAATCGCCTCAGGGCGTTTTTTGCTGCCGGTGTCCATCTGCGGTAAAGCGCGGTCCTTTGCTCCATGGGGTCCTGACACGCTTACAAACACATACACATACAACATACACCTATTTGGCCAATTTTTTGACAGGATCTAATTAACCTACCAGCATGTCTTTGGAGTGTGGGAGGAAACCGGAGTACCTGGAGGAAGCCCATGCAGCAACATGCAAACTCCAGGCAGATGGTGTTGTGGTCGAGAACCAGCGACCCTATTGCTGCTAGGTGAAAATGCTAACCACTGCTGCTCTTCTCCATTGTCTTCTTCCCTCCGGTCTTCTTCCGATGTTGACGTGATGCTCTCTCCCCCTGTAATGCCCTGTGTGCGGTGCGCAACGACTTATATAGGCATGGACGTGGTCACCGGGTGATGTCATCCTGAGACCCCGCCCCTTATGACGTCAAGCCCCATCATGCCCCGAGTGGTGATGTCATAAGGGGTGGGGTCAACAGATGACATCATTGACTGGGATGGGCCATTCTAACACATGAATATGCTTTGATCTAAACCATAGCATTGTAGCTCTGGTTGTTTAGGGTTGTTGTCCTGCTGGAAGGTGAACCTCCGCCCCAGTCTCAAATCTTTTGCAGACTCTAAAAGGTTTTCTTCTAAGATTGCCCTGTATTTGGTTCCATCCATCTTCCCATCAACTCTGACCAGCTTCCCTGTCCCTGCAGAAGAAAAGCATCCCCACAACATAATGCTGCCACCACCATGTTTCACGGTAGGGATGGTGTGTTCAGGGTGATGTGTAGTGTTAGTTTTCTGCCACACATAGCATTTTGCTTTTAGGCCAAAAAGTAAAATTTTGGTCTCATCCGACCAGAGCACCTTCTTCCACATGTTTGCTGTGTCCCCCACATGTCCCCCACATGGCTTCTTGCAAACTGCAAACAGCACTTCTTACGGCTTTCTTTCAACAATGGCTTTCTTCTTGCCACTCTTCCATAAAGGCCAGATTTGTGGAGTGCACGACTAATAGCTGTCCTGTGGCCAGATTCTCCCTCCGGAGCTGTGGATCTCTGCAGCTCCTCCAGAGTTACCATGGGCCTTCTTGGCTGCTTCTCTGATTAATGATCTCCTTGCCCGACCTGTCAGTTTAGGTGGTCAGCCATGTCTTGGTAGGTTTGCAGTTATGCCATACTAATAGATTGAACAGTGCTCCGTTTTTATAACCTAACCCTGCTTTAAACTTCTCCACAACTTTATCCCTGACCTGTGTGGTGTGTTCCTGGGCCTTCATGATGTTGTTCACCAAGGTTCTCTAACAATACTCTGAGGGCTTCACAGAACAGCTGAATTTATAATGAGATTAAATTACACACAGGTGGACTCTATTTATCATTTAAGTGACTTCTGAAGGCAATTGGTTCCACTACATTTTAGTTAGGGGTATCAGAGTAAAGGTGGCAGAATAAAACTGCAAGCCACACTTTTCAGATATTTATTGTAAAAAACTTTAAAAACTATTTATCATTTTCCTTCCACTTCACAATTATGTGCTACTTTGTGTTGGTCTATCACATAAAATCCCAATAAAATATATTTAAGTTTTTGGTTGTAACATGACAAAATGTGGAAAATTTCAAGGGGTATGAATACTTTTTCAAGGCACTGTATATTTTTTCCCTCCTATGCCCTGTACACACGATAGGATTTTCCAATGGAAAATGTGTGATAGGACCTTGTTGTCGGAAATTCCGACCGTGTGTAGGATCCATCGCACATTTTGCATAGGAATTTCCGACACACAAAGTTTTAGAGCAGGCTATAAAATTTTCCGACAACAAAATCCGTTGTCGGAAATTCCGATCGTGTGTACACAAATCCGACGCACAAAGTGCCACGCATGCTTAGAATAAATTAAGAGACAAAAGCTATTGGCTACTGCCCCGTTTATAGTCCCGACGTACGTGTTATACGTCACCGCGTTCAGAGCGATCGGATTTTCCGACAACTTTACGTGACTGTGTGTATGCAAGACAAGTTTGAGCCAACATCCGTCGGAAAAAATCCATGGATTTTGTTGTTGGAATGTCCGATCAATGTCCGACCGTGTGTAGGGGGCATTAGTCTATATTCATAATTGCGCATCTAAATCTTTAAGCTTTTTTAGCACATTTTGTAGCACAATTTTACATGCATTCACCCAGTTTTATGTGGCTTTGCTTTGGCCAATGGAAGTCAAGTAAAGTATAGGTTGCTGGGAAGTAGGGGCTTGTTGTAATGTGATAAAACACTCATGGTCTCCAATTGAAGTCTATGGATCCAAAACGCATTATATAGCAGTGATGGTGAACCTTGGGACCCCAGATGTTTTGGAACTACATTTCCCATGATGCTCAGGCACTCTTTCCATGATGCTCAATTACATTGCAATGTAGTTCTAAGACATCTGGGGTGCCAGGGTTCGCCAGAACTGTTATATAGCATTAAAAGAAGCATCAGTGTCTTTTTCCAAGTCATACTTCAGTGCAATGCATTGGTGTGAACAGGCCACAAGGTAATGATGGGATTCCTTTTTTTCATGCAGTTTCATAAGATGGCCTTAACCCTTCAAATTGCACAGGAGTAAATCTAAACTCTATTGCAGTCACTTGACGCTCATACTTGTAGATGTATTTTATGCTCTTACCTATACTCCTACTTGCAGATGTATTTTATGTTTCTTCTCTACTCTACATTAATCATGGGCAACCATCAAAATGATGATTCACTTTTTTTTTTTCTCAACTTGTATGTGCAATGGCATGGTTAATAACTGACGACAAATACATCTATAGGGAATTTTTGACACTTGCTGTTGTGATATCTTTGGTACATATTGTTGACGTTAAAAGTGCCAAGATTACATTTGAAATATGGATGGAAACATGGGTCTCAGGAGATGAGAACAGTAACTGAGGCTCCGGGAGTAACACAATACTCTTTTTTTTCAATATTGACTGAAGATAACAATGAAATTATATCTTCAGTCAAGCGTCTGTTCCCCTAGAATACACCCATTGGGAGATCTTCATATTGCTGCCTGTGATGCAGTAATCACACGCACAGGTTTATTCACAGAAATGAATAGGGTAACAGACAAACAATCCATCCTGTCCAGTGAAGACATTGGTCTGCCACGGTCCCCTGATATGATTATTTGCATTGCATACTAAAATATCATACATTAGAAAATGTTTGTACGTGTGTATTGCTTTAAGCAAGCCTATACTTTACCCATTGAGGGCGAAATAGGTTCTGTTTAGTGCCAGGAGGGTAAGGAGCAAATGCTAACCTGCTGTGAGTTCCCCTCACCTCTCCTGCTGGAGCCCTAAACTGGAATTGCTGTATGAATTCCAAACCAAGACTGGGTTAGAACTTACAAAGGGATAATGACTTTTCCCCTCAGTCTCATTTAACAGAGTTTAGGATTGGAGATTTGCTGATCAAACATGGATTGCTGCATTGTGGAGAGGCAGAAGGGAAGGTGGGCCTCCCCATCCAAAAATACCAGATCGGAGGAGCAGTAAATGGAATTGTATGCATGTGCTTCTTACATCTTTGTGCTGAGTGGACAAAGTAAGATTCCACTTTTGGTAAAATAAGAGCTTGCATCCAGGTACACTATACACATTTTAAAGGTTTTTACAGTTGTGCTCATAAGTTTACATACCCTAGCAGAATTTATGATTTCTTGGCCATTTTTAAGAGAACATGAATGATAACACAAAAACATTTCTTTCACTCATGGTTAGTGTTTGACTGAAGCCATTTATTATCAATCAACTGTGTTTACTCTTTTTAAATCATAATGATGACAGCAACTACCCAAATGACCCTGATTAAAAGTTTACATACCCTGGTGATTTTGGTCTGAAAACATGCACACAAGGGGTTTGAATGGCTATTAAAGGTACAGTGGGGCAAACAAGTATTTAGTCAGCCACCAATTGTGAGAGAGGCCTGTAATTGTCATCATAGATATACCTCAACTATGAGAGACAAAATGTGGAAACAAATCCAGACAATCACATTGTCTGATTTTTGAAATCAGACAATGGTGGAAAATAAGTATTTGGTCACCTACAAACAAGCAAGATTTCTGGCTCTCACAGACCTGTATCTTCTTCTTTAAGAGGCTCCTCTGTCCTCCAATCATTACCTGTAATAATGGCACCTGTTTGAACTTGTTATCAGTAAAAAAGTCACCTGTCCACACCCTCAAACAGTCACACTCTAAACTCCACTATGGTGAAGACCAAAGAGCTGTCAAAGGACACCAGAAACAAAATTGTAGACCTGCACCAGGCTGGGAAGACTGAATCTGCAATAGGCAAGCAGCTTGGTGTGAAGAAATCAACTGTGCGAGCAATAATTAGAAAATGGAAGACATACAAGACCACTGATAATCTCCCTCGATCTGGGGTTCCACGCAAGATCTCACCCCGTGGGGTCAAAATGATCACAAGAACGGTGAGCAAAAATCCCAGAACCACACGGGGGGACCTAGTGAATGACCTGCAGAGAGCTGGGACCAACGTAACAAAGGCTAACATCAGTAACACACTACGCCGCCAGGGGCTCAGATCCTGCAGTGCCAGACGTGTCCCCCTGCTTAAGCCAGTACATGTCCGGCCCGTCTGAGGTTTGCTAGAGAGCATTTGGGTGATCCAGAAGAGGATTGGGAGAATGTCATATGGTCAGATGAAACCAAAGTAGAACTGTTTGGTAAAAACACAACTCGTCGTGTTTGGAGGAGAGAGAATGCTGAGTTGCAACCAAAGAACACCATACCTACTGTGAAGCATGGGGGTGGCAACTTCATGCTTTGGGGCTGTTTCTCTCTAAAGGGAACAGGATAACTGATCCGTGTACATGAAAGAATGAATGGGGCCATGTATCGTGAGATTTTGAGTGCAAACCTCCTCCCATCAGCAAGGGCATTGAAGATGAAACGTGGCTGGGTCTTTCAGCATGACAATGATTCCAAACACACCACCCGGGCAATGAAGGAGTGCTTTCGTAAGAAGCATTTCAAGGTCCTGGAGTGGCCTAGCCAGTCTCCAGATCTCAACCCCATAGAAAACCTTTGGAGGGAGTTGAAAGTATGTGTTGCCCAGCGACAGCCCCAAAACATCACTGCTCTAGAGGAGATCTGCATGGAGGAATGGGCCACATACCAGCAACAGTGTGTGACAACCTTGTGAAGACTAATGCCGCGTACACACGGGCGGACTTTCCGACGGACCGAATCCGGCGGACAATGCGACCGTGTGTGGGCTGCATTGGACTTCGGACGGACCGTTTCGGGCGGAAATACAAAGGATTTTAGATTTGAAACTTGCTTGAAATCTTTCCATCGTAACTCCGCCGGACTCAGTTCCTGACAGAAAGCTCGTTCGTCTGTATGCTGGTCCGACGGACCAGATACGATGCAAGGGCAGGGTACTAAATCTCGCGCTCGCTGCAATTGGAAAAACAAATTTTTCTATTGCGGTGAGCGTGAGGCGACGATGTCCCTTAGGTCTGGAATGGATTTTAAGGGGAACCCCCTACGCCAGAAGAACGGGGTGGGGTCCCCCCAAAATCCATACCAGACCCCTAATCGAGCATGCAGCCAGGCCGGTCAGTAAAGGGGGTGGGGACGAGCGAGCGCCCCCCCCCCTCCTGAACCTTACCAGGCTGCATGCCCTCAACATGGGGGGTGGGTGCTTTGGGGAAGGGGGGGCCTGCGGCCCCCAGATCCCGGCCCCCCACCCTATGTGAATGAGTATGGGGTACATCGTACTCCTACCCATTCACTTAGGGAAAAAGTGTCAATAAAAAAACACACTAAACAGGTTTTTAAAGTAATTTATTAGACAGCTCCGGGGGTCTAATTCCCACTTCGGGGGTCCCTCCGGCCTCTTCTTCCGGCGTCCAGTTCTTCTCTGCTCTCTCCGGCCTCTTCTCCCGGTGTTCGACCTCTTCTCCCGGTGTTCGGTTCTATTGCTGGCTCCTCCGCTATCTTCTGCTGCTCTTTTGCTAGCGGTGCTCCGGACTTATGCGTCGCCTACTTCCCTCTTCTCTTCTTCCGATGTTGACACGACGCTCTCTCCGGCTGTAATGCTGTCTAAGCGCTCCGCTATGACTTATATAGGCGGTGACCCCCGCCCCCTTATGCCGTCACAGTCCCAGCCTGCCCAGGGACTGTGACATCATAAGGGGGCGGGGTCAGCGCCTATATAAGTCATAGCGGAGTGCTTAGACAGCATTACAGCCAGAGAGAGCGTCGTGTCAACATCGGAAGAAGAGAAGAGGGAAGAAGGCGACGCAGAATTCCGGACCACCGCTAGCAAAAGAGCGGCAGAAGATAGCGGAGGAGCCGGCAGAAGAACCGGACACCGGGAGAAGAGGTCGAACACCGGGAGAAGAGGCCGGAGGGAGCGTAGAACCGGGTAGTTGGACTGTATAAAACAGGAAAGGGATATAAAAAGATATCCAAGGAATTGAGAATGCCAATGAGCAGTGTTCAAACTCTAATAAAGAAGTGGAAAATGAGGGGTTCTGTTGAAACCAAACCACGGTCTGGTAGATCAACTGAAATTTCAGCCACAACTGCCAGGAAAATTGTTCGGGATGCAAAGAAAAACCCACAAATAACTTCAGATGAAATACAGGACTCTCTGAAAACATGTGGTGTGGCTGTTTCAAGAAGCACAAAAAGGAGGCACTTGAAAAAAGATGGGCTGCATGGTCGAACCTCAATATTATTGAGCCACTCTGGGGAGATCTCAAACATTCAGTTCATGCAAGACGGCCCAAGAATTTACAGGAACTGAAGGCTTTTTGTGAAGAGAAATGGGCAGCTTTACCATCTGAGAAGATAAAGAGCCTCATCCACAAATACCAAAAAAGACTTCGAGCAGTCATTGATGTTAAAGGGGGTATTAAGAACTGGGGTGTGTAAACTTTTGATCAGGGTCATTTGGGTCGTTTCAGTTTTCGGTTATCATTGTGATTTAAAAAGAGTAAACACAGTTGATTGATAATAAATGGTTTCAGCCAAACACTAACCATGAGTTAAAGAAAAGTTTTTGTTTTATCATTCATATTCTCTGAAAAATGGCCAAGAAATCATAACTTTTGCCAGGGTATGTAAACTTATGAGCACAACTGTGTGTGTGTGTATGTATGTATGTGTATATATATATATATATATATATATATATATATATATATATATATATATATACAGTATCTCACAAAAGTGAGTACACCCCTTACAAATTTTGTAAATATTTTATTATATCTTTTCATGTATACAGTATCTCACAAAAGTGAGAACACCCCTCACATTTTTGTAAATATTTTATTCTATCTTTTCATGTGACAACACTGAAGAAATGACACTTTGCTACAATTTAAAGTAGTGAGTGTACATCTTGTATAACAGTGTAAATTAATGGCTGTGTGTTGAGTTATTTTGAGGGGACAGCACATTTACTCTGTTACACAAGCTGATTTATAATAAATGGCTTCAGCCAAACACTAACCATGAGTTAAAGAAAAGTTTTTGTGTTATTCATATTCTCTGAAAATTGGCCAGGAAATCATAAATTCTGCCAGGGTATGTAAACTTATGAGCACAACTGTACCTACATACAACTTCTGCTATTGAGATAAGTCATTGAAGAGTACTTGCTGAAATCTTTCTAAATCACGTGGGGCATCTCACATTTATTATGATCTCCTGATGATTCCCAGTTATGTATTGGCCCCCGTTCACACCCGTGCGGCTTTGAAATCGCGCTACTTCAGCGGAATTTCAAAGCCAAACATCAATGTGATTTGCACTGCCGATTTCATTGCGGCTTGCCACTTCTTTTAACAGAACTCTATGCAAGTTGCAATGAAATCGGCAAAAAGTAGTGTAGGAAACAGTCACATTGGTTTAAACAGGGGCCTAATGAATATCCCATTCTAGTTTACAGTAAAAAAAATCCTGGAACACAGGAATGAGCATTCTGGAATATGGTTCAGTCAAACTGAATACTGCTGCAGGGGAAGGAAGATAAATTTGTATTTTGTTGGAGCTTTTAAAAATCATCGCTGTTTGCAGACTGAAATGAAATCGGTTTTAGTAACCTAGAATTACTAAACAACTAGTGTGGTAATTGAATGCTACATAATAATTTGGTCAAGCTGGTAATACTTAAAATTAGTACAACTCAATCAAAAGTCACATGGTAAAAAGCATAATATTAACAATAATACCCCGTAGTTAACAAGCTGACAAAATATTGTGATTATAAGAATCTGGGCCAATTTAGACAGGAGCCAATTAACCTACCAGCATATCTTTGGAGTGTGGGAAGAAACTGGGGTACTCAGAGGAAACCCACACAGGCACAGGGGGAACATGCAAACTCCAGGTAGGTAGTGCCGTGGTTGGGATATGAACCGATGACCCTGGTGCTGCTAAAGGGAAGCGCTAAATACCGTACTTTACCACTGTGCTGCCTCATGTTCTTTTTTTATGTGTCACGTTTTTGTTTTGTTTTTTATTATTATTTTGCATATCTCTAATCAGATTGAGTTATTACCATATGTGTCAAGTAGTCTAGAAAAGAAGAGATTTAATATTATTCACAGTAGGTTGTGAGTTTCAACTTCGCTCTCTAAAAGAGCTACATGCTAAGCTCCCTAGTATCTGACACTTCTGGGTGTGTCAGATGTGTGGTCCCCTGCTATTTTCTGTGGTTCCTACCCAGTGAAGTAGCAGAAAGTAGGAGCAACTGGAGTGCTCAGCAGTGGACCAGGTATATGACACAGCTGGAAAGGTCAGATACCAACAGCACTCGTAGCACTTCAAGAAAATTAACCATTGGCAGTCTTTCCATATCAGCTTTCTTTTAAATATCAACTGATTGGGTGAATAGAGCTGGAATGGTATTTCTTAAAGTGGTGGCTAGTGCAAGAAAGGCCCCCACATTGGTGACCAGTACAATAATGCCCCTCTTACACTGGTGATTGTTGGAGGGAAAAAATGCCCTTTATAGTGGTGGTCAGTGGGAGGAATGTCTGCCTACATTGGTGGTCAGCAGAAATAATGCCCTTTTATAGACATCTAAATAGATCCTTGGTGTTAGAAGTTACTTCCCTGAAGAACAAGAGCAAAACATTCCACATATCCACCTGACACTTGCGCTGCAAAACTATGCCGGTGTTCTGTCAGAATCGGCGACCCATCAGATTAAGTAACAGAATTGACGTTCCGTCACCTGCGCATGCATACACCATTACCAGGTTTCCTAATCTGACAGAATACTGTAGTCAGAAGAAGACGGCAGCGGACATCTTAGTACACCCAGCTACATCTTGAATTCAACCACTGCAGTTTTACGTCGGCTGTTTGAAGGAGGGTATCATTGTTATGGCAGCATCTAGCTGCCATAAGCCCGGTATCCCCTTCTTCAGCAGGTGGTCCACTACAAGATAAAAGTGGTCTCTGCGGCAAGATCACTTTTATCGGCGGCGGGAGAGGGGCCCTCCGCTGCTTACCGGAGCCGTCGGCAGAGGCGGAGGCGATCGCATCCTGTTGTTAGTTGTGCATGGAGACGAGTGAGGGGAAGATGGCCCCCACCCGTCTCCATACAATTGCTGGGCGGAAGCGACATCAAAACGTCACTTCCGCCCACATTTCTTAAACGGGCATTTTTTTTAAATCATTTTTTTAAATGACAATTTTTTTTTTATTGCATTTTAGTCTAAATATGAGATCTGAGGTCTTTTTGACCCCAGATCTCAAATTTAAGAGGTCCTTTCATGCTTTTTTCTATTACAAGGGATGGGATGTTTACATTCCTTTTTTTTTTTTTTTAAACAGTGTAAAAATAAAAAATAAAAGGTAAAATAAATTATATATATATATATATATATATATATATATATATATATATATATATATATATATATATATATATATATATATATATATCGGAGGCGATTGCGTCCTGTTGTTAGTTGTGCATGAAGACGAGTGAGGGGAAGATGGCCCCCACCCGTCTCCATACAATTGCTAGGCGGGAGCGACATCAAAACGTCACTTCCGCCCACATTTCTTAAACGGGCATTTTTTTAAAATAATTTTTTTAAATGACAATTTTTTTTTTTATTGCATTTTAGTCTAAATATGAGATCTGAGGTCTTTTTGACCCCAGATCTCAAATTTAAGAGGTCCTTTCATGCTTCTTTCTATTATATTTTTTTTTTTTTTTTTTTTTAAAACAGTGTAAAAATAAAAAATAAAAGGTAAAATAAATTTTATATATATATATATATATTTTAAATGCGCCCTGTCCTGACGAGCTCGCGCGCAGAAGCGAACGCATACCTGAGTAGCGCCCGCATATGAAAACGGTGTTCAAACCACATGTGAGGTATCGCCATGATCGGTAGAATGAGAGCAATAATTCTAGCCCTAGACCTCCTTTGTAACTTAAAACATGCAACCTGTAGAATTTTTTAACCGTCGCCTATGGAGATTTTTAAGGGTAAAAGTTTGTCGCCATTCCACGAGCGGGCGCAATTTTGAAGCGTGACATGTTGGGTATTAATTTACTCGGTGTAACATTATCTTTCACAATATAAAAAAAATTGGGCTAACTTTACTGTTGTCTTATTTTTTAATTCAAAAAAGTGTATTTTTTCCCAAAAAAGTGCGCTTGTAAGACCACTGCGCAAATACGGTGTGACAGAAAATATTGCAACGACCGCCATTTTATTCTCTGAGGGTGTTAGGAAAAAAAAATGTATACTGTTTGGGGATTCTAAGAAATTTTCTAGCAAAAAAATAATATAAAATAAATAAATAAATATAGTTTGTTGACATCTGTGATGGTGTTTTGATAAATCTTGAGGGAAACTTGGCCCCAAGCAGTAGGTAGGTGGTGGAGGCCATGTTGCTAACCCCTGCACTGCTCAGCGCTAAACCTTTAGGCTTTCAAAATGAAACATGCAAACGGCATTACAGATGTCAACATACTATATTTATTCATATATGCTCACTTTATTGCTAAAATGACCGTTAAATCAAAGACATAGCCCGGTGTAGTAAGATGTCCGCTGTCTTCTTCTGACTGCAGGTGTTCCGTCAGATTAGGAAACCTGGTAGCGGGTGTACGCATGCGCAGGTGATGAAACGTCACTTCCATTACCTAATCTGATGGGTTGCTAATTCTGAAGGAACACCGGCAAAATCAGGTGGGATGAATGCATCCAAACAGTTCGTAAACAGACACCCATATTACATGTTTCACTGTTGGTTTGCCACTGGCATGCCTGTTACTAGTTCCAGGGGTTTAGAGTAATTCTTAAGTTAAACAAATTAAGTCCTACTAATTTTTGTCTGGTGTATTATCTAAGCTCAAGCGTATGCTAACATACACACTTGCTGTAGGATTCAGCAAACCATATAAGCAGCCAACAAATTATGCTACTTCAGCACTTTTTCGTCCATCCTGAATACAGTGGGATACAGAAGGCAATGAAGTGCTAGACACCTTTGAGCTTTTTTGGCCACAGGTGAATGAGAATATGGAGATTAAAGCATTTTTAGCTTTCCCATGCACATTGTTAATGGCATCTGAGAGTATCTGATCTGAAACCAACCACAGTAAAGTTATGAAAAAAATACCTTTTAAAGATATAGATATATTTTTGATTACCTATTATATTCTAAAATGATCTTACGTGAATTTCAAAAATGTAAATTTAAAATCACTAGCAGCTTTTCCTGCTGACGCCCCGTGCTGGAAAAGCAATTCTTGTGGTCACTGTGTTCAGAAGCTCATGTGAGAAAAGTGCAGTCATTGGCACGTCCTCATCTGTAATTCCACTTACAGAATTTGTAGTGTGCATTACTGAGTGTGCAGACCCTGGCCAATGTGTTTTCCCAAATCTTTTCCCAAGAGCCAATTCTTGAAAAGAAATTCAAGCCAGCAAAAGGTGAAGAATAGATATGAAATGATATCCCAGCAAATATGTGGCCTTTTCTTTTACAGCTACAGTTCAGCTTTAAAGTGATTGTAAACCCATTACAACCACTTTAACCTGCAGGTAAGCCTTGATTAAGGCTTACCTGTAGGTGCAAGAAATATCTCCCAAACCTAAAAGGTTTAGGAGATATTTGCAGAAATAGTGGCACCGATGTCTAGGGTGCATGCGCCGTAGACATTGGGCACAGGCGCACTGAGCGTGCCATTTCTAACGGTGATCATGCCGTTAGTGGCGGCACCAGCGCGCATGGGCGGGAGTGACGTCATTGCGGCCCCGGCCAGTCACAGTGCCGGAGCCACGATACCCGGAAGTCACTCCGGGATAGATGGCGGCGTCGAAGGAGGTGAACGAGGGCCGATGCCGGGGCTTCGATCTCAGGTAAGTAATTCATAATGAGCTAGTATGCCAGTTCATTATGCCTTTGCCTTGTAGGGTGTATATATATATATTTTTTAAGAGGCTTTACTTCCTTTTTAATAACTTGTTATACAGCTAATAGACTTGACTAAAAGCAGTTTCTGGGCATGTGATTGCTATACAATAGACTCCTTTTTGGGCCTCATGTATACTGCTTCTGGTAAACAGACGTTCAGAGGCAGTTGGCTGCTTTTTTCAGCTGCCCTTGAACTCATCCAATGTTATCTTATGTGTACATGTACACAGGTTCGTTTAATGTCGTTTTTAGGCAGTTGCCTTTAGAGGCTTTTCTTTGAAGGCAAAAAAATGAGTTCAGACGCCAAATTTTTTGACGTTTCAGCCGCTAGACACGGTACCGGCATTTAGCAGCGTTTCATTTACAGGCGTTTTTCATTTATGGCTATTTAAAAAAAAAATTTTTTTTTTTTTCAAACGCTTCGGACATTTTAAACGTGGGTTTTTATCTGTCAAGTTAAACCGTTCAGGAGAGGTTGTAAAAACGTCCCGTGTACATTAAGATTTACTGGGATCCTGGGGGCAAGGTTCATAGCCTTAGACCAATCAATGGAGTAAATTGTACAAGGAACTTCATGCAGGTGCATTTACTTTGCACTCCTAGTACCTTGAAGACATTCCCCCAAAACCTAGGTTCTGTGTGGATTTCTCCTTTAAATGTCCTGTACCCACATGAATGAAAGCATTTTCAATTATCATGTGGTCAGTAGGTGGAAATCTGCATTTCTGACTCCACACTGGCCCACCTTCCATAAGCGGGCTCCTGCAGAGACCACATACATACATACATACATACATACATACATAAACCAAGCACTGTATTTCATTAATGTTTCTCCATCTGCATGAACTAAATTCTGGAAAACTGAGGACTAAAGCCACTGTGTTGTTTCCATTACTGAGACAAACGCCAAACTGGATGTTTCTTGAAGCACAAACAATCTTCTAGCATGTTATTTGTTCTGTTTGTATTCTAGCATCAGGCCAAATAAATTATTGGCAGAAATCTATATTATACAGTGCCTTGAAAAAGTACTCGTACCCCTTGAATTTTTCCACATTTTGTCATGTTACAACAAAAAACGTAAATGTATTTTATTGGGATTTTATGTGATAGACCAACACAAAGTGGCACATAATTGTGAAGTGGATGGAAAAAGATAAATGATTTAAAATATTTTTTTACAAATAAACATCTGAAAAGTGTGGCGTGCATTTGTATTCAGCCCCCCTGAGTCAATACTTTGTAGAATCGCCTTTCACTGCATTTACAGCTGCAAGTCTTTTTGGGGATGTCTCTACCAGCTTTGCACATCTAGAGCGAATTTTTTGCCCATTCTTCATTGTGAAATAGCTCAAGCTCTGTCAGATTGGATGAAGAGTGTCTGTGAACAGCAATTTTCAAGTCTTGCCACAGATTCTCGATTGGATTTAGGTCTGGACATGGACTGGGCTATTCTACCACAGGGATATGCTTTGATCTAAACCATTCCATTGTAGCTCTGGCTGTATATTTAGGGTCGTTGTCCTGCTGGAAGGTGAGCCCCCTTCCCAGTCTCAAGTCTTTTACAGACTCTAACAGGTTTTCTTCTAAGATTGCCCTGTATTTGGCTCCATCCATCCATCTAGGTTTGCGGTTGTGCCATAGTCTTTCCATTTCCGGATGATGAATTGAACAGTGCTTTGTGAGATGTTCAAAGCTTGGGATATTTTTCTTTATAACCTAACCCTGCTTTAAACTTCTCCACAACTTTATCTCTGACCTGTCTGGTGTGTTCCTTGGTCTTCATGATGCTGTTTGTTCACTAAGGTTCTCTAACAAACCTCTGAGAGTTTCACAGAACAGCTTTATTTATACTGAGATTAATTTAGACACAGGTATTTACTAATTACAAGACTTCTAAAGGCAATTAATTCCACTAGATTTTAGTTAGGGGTATCAGCGTAAAGGGGGGCTGAATACAAATGCACTCCACACTTTCCAGATATTTATTTATATATTTATAAAAAATCAATGTGCCACTTTGTGTTGGGCTATCACATAAAATCCAAATAAAATACATTATGTTTTTGGTTGTAACATGACAAAATTTGGAAAATTTCAAGGGTGTGAATACTTTTCCAAGGCACTGTATACTATGGACGTATGGCATTTGTACACAGTTTTTAATTTGTGATTTAGGAGAACATTTGTCAGCAAATACATAGCCGAAAAGTCAAATAAGGTCACTTAAACATTCAAGCTTATTTTGGGAAGTCTCTAGAACAAATCTGGTGCTGTTATTTTAACCCATAACCTTTATAAGCAAATACAACTGACACTAAAAATAAGCACCCACATACATTGTTATCACATTGCAGAATTTGGAATTTTGTTTTAACGAAAATTTTACCCTGTTTAACTAGTTAAGGACTTGAAGAATTTGCCCACTTAATGACCAGGCCATTTTTTGCGATACAGCACTGTGTTGATTTAACTGACAATTGCACGGTCATGCGACGCTGTACCCAAACAACATTTGTGTCCCTTTCCCCATAAATAGAGCTTTATTTTGATATTATTTGATCACCTCTGCGTTTTGTTTTGTTTTTTGTTTTTTTTGGCGCTATAAATAAAAAAAGACCGACAATTTAAAAAAAAAAAACAATATTTTTTACTTTTTGCTATAATAAATATCTCCAAAAAATTTAAAAAAATTTTTTTTTTCATCAGTTTAGGCCAATCTCTATTCTTCTACAATCGGAATAAGCGTATATTGATTGGTTTGCGCAAAAGTTATAGCATCTACAAAATAGGGGATATATTTATGGCACTTTTATTATTAATTTTTTTTACTAGTAATGGCGGCTATCAGCGATTTTTAGCTGGACTGCGACATTTTTGGGAACAGTGACATTTATACAGCGATCAGTGCTAAAAATAGCCACTGATTACTGTATAAATGTCACTGGCAGGGAATGGATTAACACTAGGGGGCAATCAAGGGGTTAAGTGTTCCCTAGGGAGGTGTTTCTAACTGTGGGGGGAGTGTAGTGACTGTGGGGCAAAGATAGATGCGGCCCATGCATACTAGCCCATTATGCTCTTTGCAGGGAACAAAAGAGGAAGTAAAACACATCAGGGTTTACTTCCTCTTTAATGCTTAATTTTTCTAATCAAAAATTTGGATCACAAAGCCTATGACTTTATTGAAGAATTGCTATGTATTTTTTTTTTTAATTAAAGATCAATTAAAATACCCTCCAAAGTTTGGTTAAACCACAGATCATAAAAAGACGGGATTTCGGATGGCCCTGGATCAATCATCTCTTTGGAGGGTTGGATACCTGCCTTCATTTGTGTTGAACGGGTTTCGAAGGAACAAAAAAGCCCATGGCTGTGCTCCCACACTGATTCAAGAATGCTTGACTCTTTCACCCTCATCACACCAATGGAAGTACATCCGTCATCACCATCATATGTATATCAGCAGAAGAGGCTTCATAGTCATTCATTTCTTAACTTTAGTGAGGCATTTCTGTGGATGATACCTGTTCATAATGTAGTGGCTCCCAGTTAACATCTTGCAATAGGTTTAAGAGAGTTTTGCTATGCCCAGTGAGTTCTACTAGGCTGGAATACTGAAAAGAATTCAAAATTTGCTTTTCATGGACTATCTAGGGTGATATTTTACAATATGGTACAAACCAATTACAGTAAATAAGGAAGCTGATGAATTTTAGTGTCACCTGGTTTTAACTAAAAACAAGACAAGTTGAGGGTGTGATAAAAACTCAAGAGTGAACACATTTTTTATATTGGATATAGTAAGTAATGTTTAAATCACCTGACAATTTGTTGTATTTTTCTTAATTTTACTATCTGTGTCTCATTGGGGAGATTTTCCTTCACATCCTGTCTCACAACAAAGTGTGAGGAGATCTTTTCAAAAGAAGGAAAGGCTGTGATTTGTCTGTTTTCCTTGCAGATCTGAGTGTAAAGCCTCGTACACACGATGCGATTGTTGGCAGGGGATTGTCTGTTGAGACTGTTGTCCTAAAATCTGACCATTCGTACACTCCTTCTGACAATTAAATCTGACCGTTAGTACACTCCTTCTGACAATTGTCCAACTTTCGGCCAACAAATGTTGGATGGCAGGCTAGTAAATTTTCGGCAGACAACGGTCTGTTGTCTGATTTTCATATCGTCTGTACACAAGTGTCACACAAAAGTCGAAAGTACAAACACGCATGCTTGGAATCAATGCTCACCAAACACTAAATTAGCAGAAGGGGCCCAAAGGGTGGCGCTCAAGAGCTGAAATTCCTCGTAGATGTCACTGCGTTCGTATTTGTTGGCCGACAATTGTGTACCGTTAGTATGCAAGACAAGTTCCTGGCACATGCCCTTTGGACAAAAATCAGACGCTCGGTTGGCCAACAATCGGATCGTGTGTACAAGGCTTTAGTCTATGGACAGGCAGATACAAATGGACGTTAGTCTGATTACGTCCAAATCAATCCAGGTCCTTTTCTGTTTTTTTGAGCTAAACATGAGGGATCAAAGGTTGTCTGATGTAAAGGAATGCAAATCTGTTTATAGCTAGCTGCCCATAGACCTAATATAGGTCCAGAAATCTCCTGTAGCAAAAAAAAAAAATGTCACAAAAGTGACATCCATTCCAATCTGCTCCTGATCAGCAGGGGATCTGTTTATGGATCTCCTGTTAATCTGACCAGACACGTTCTGTGTAAAAGGGGGTCTTAAACAGTTGTCTTTGGATCAAACATCCTCATTGGAATGTTTAGCCTAGGTTTCCAATTTTTTGCTACGATTTTGATGCGACTTGAAGCAATGCCTGTGTATTCTTGAGGTCTATGGACCTCAAGTTGCATCAAAATGGGACCAAAGTAGTGCAGGGACTACTTTGAAGTCGAACAAATATGAACGGTACTCATTGGAAATCATGGGGAATGACTTGTCATGCGACTTTGTAGTCCCGAGTCACATGACAAGTTGCACTAGTGGAAACGTAGCCTTACCTTCTATTACTGTAACAGTGACAACATTTTGGATTCTCCTTAACGTCCAGTCCCAATGATAACAGTCATCTGGACACATAGATAGGGGGAATCTACCTGGTGGTGGGAGTGTCATGGTCTGGGGCTGCATGAGTGCTGCCGGCACTGGGGAGCTACAGTTTATTGAAGGAACCATGAATGCCAAGTACTGTAACATACTGAAGCAGAGCTAGATCTCCTCCCTTCGGAGACTGGGCCGCAGGGCATTATTCCAACATAACGACCCCAAACACACCTCCAAGACGACCACTGTCTTGCTAAAGAAGCTGAGGGTAAAGGTGATGGACTGGCCAAGCATGTCTCCAGACCTAAACCCCATTGAGCATCTGTGGGGCATCCTCAAATGGAAGGATGAGGAGCGCAAGGTCTCTAACATCCACCAGCTCTGTAATGTCGTCATGAAAGAGTGGAAGAGGGCTGCAGTGGCAACCTGTGAAGCTCTGGTGAACTCCATGCCCAATAGGGTTAAAGCAGTGCTAGGAAATAATGGTGGCCACACAAAATATTGATACTTTGGGCCCAATTTGGACATTTTCACTTAGGGGTGTACTAACTTTTGTTGCCAGCAGTTTAGACATTAATGGCTGCGTGGTGAGTTATTTTGAGGGAACAAAATATTACAGCGCACACATGCAAAAAATGACATTTAACTCCTGCTAGACTATTGAAAACACCTGAACATTTTCAAAAAATATGAGGATTTAGTCACACCATATTGCTATATGGTGCTTAAGCCCACTTATTTTGAGGGGGGCAGCAGATTTACACTGTTATACAAGCTGCACACTCACAACTTTACATTGTAGCAAAGTGTAATTTCTTCAGTGTTGTCACATAAAAATATATAATAAAATATGTACAAAAATGAGAGGGGTGTACTCACTTTTGTCAGATACTGTATATAACAGAGTTTAAAAAAGAGCGGAAACTTTTTGAAGAACCCTCGTGAAGGGTTCCTAGACTACCGAAAATGGAAACCGCTTTTCCAAATGGCAGAAGAAACCTAAAATTAAATTGCTGAATATAAAGCTAAATATCATTAAAACAGCTTAATTTTTTTCCTTTCATCTAAACCACTGTTGTGCTTTAAAAACTGTTCACAAAATGATTTGGCCTTTCCAAAGCAAAGCTGTTGTACTAGAAACATAGCAAGACTAACATTATTTCATGGAAACAGATGTATTGTATAAGAGTGGAAATTATTTGGAGGGTTAGTATGATGGCATTGAGAACTGGAAATTAGTTCTTTGGCCAGCCTAAAAATGTTCTTCTTTTTTGGACAGTACATTCACACAATTTCATTTCTCGCCATCTGCATAAAGATGAAATTACACTTTTTAAAATGCACTTTACCAGCAGACAAATGTGAAAAGCTAATGATACCTAAAAAACATTAATATGCTTATTTTATGTAGCACCCTGATGTTTAGGCAAGGTTGCTATTAAATTTATTTACCAAATGATAGTTGCCATAGATAGTTTTGCCCTAATTCTGGAATTGCTGCACTTTTCTTTTCTGTCACTAGATGGCTTGGTAGCTGGTGACATTAGATAAGACAAGGGCACTGCAAGGATAGATTAGGAATCAATGGGGTGTCTCAGCCAATGGGCAGGGATTTTCTTGGGTTCCTTGTCCTGCTGGGAGAACCTATTTATTTGGGTGGAGTCAGGTGATCGGGGGTTCTCTGCCACCTGGACAGCTGTCTGGGGGGGACGTGTGCCATATTGCCCGGGGCTGCTAGGCCAGAAACCTAAGGCCTATCCCGGGGACATCTGGCTGCTAGGCTATCTGAGAGTCTATCCAGAAGTAGTGCAGGGTTGGGACTGCGGGCTTGTAGTCCAACCAGAAGTAACGGTTCTGCCGGCCGGGGAACCAATCAAGATCTTAGGTAGAGGGGAAGCTGTCGCCACAAAGGGACAACCAACCGGAGACCACAGTGAGTGAGCTGAGGCCAGTACCAGATCGCCAACTGGGGACAGTGAAGAAGTGGGAAAGCATCAGCAAGTGCCAAGTCAGGGACCAAGCGGGACAGCAGAGGTGATGCTTGTGGAGTGCCAAGCCAGGGACCTAATGTGTCAGCAGGGGTGAAGCTTGAAGAGTATCTGTGAGTGCCAAGCCAGAGACCCAGCAGTGACGCTTGAGGAAGATACTGAGTGCTACAGTGAAAGAGCTCAGGGGACCCAGTGGCTAGTGAATCTGAACTCCAGTGAGAGAGACTGGGAGCTTGTTGAGTGAAGACCCACAGTGAGTGAGTGTGGGGTAAAGAGGACTGTTCGTTTTGCAGAAAGTTGAATACCTTTACCTTTAGTAACAGCTACAAGATTGTTGCCATAGGAGACAGTGGTCCTACCTATACAGAAGTGGTGTCCGGCTGGAGGCCTTCACCTGTATAGCTGTCTACCTATAGAAGTCTCGGAGTCTGACAATTACTATTGCATCTACCTAAAGGTGTTCTGGCCCTAATCCTCTCTCCCACAGTTCTGTTTAAAAGACAATAAATGTGTCAATATTTATTGTGACAATAAATTCAAAAAGTGTCTGGCGCCCACCTGTTCATCTTGCATTACACCCACTATGCCTGGTAACCCACTATACATTAAAGGATATCAGCTGTCCTTAACTCTGGAGGTCACCATTGGGCTTCAGGGGCCCCAGGACTTGGCTACATTTATATTTCACACAGATTATTTTTTGGTTCCATTATTTATTGTTTTAAGTTTGATTCCTTTATTGTTTTCATATTAAAGGTTCTTCTAGTTTAAACCCAAAGTAGTCGCCAATTAGTGTCAGTTCTGTGTTACATTGAAAATGTTCCTACATCTTTATTTTCTGTTTCTCCAGACTTTACCAGCAGTGCCCCTACAAGTGAAAACTGACATGGCAGCATAATAGCTCCCTAAACTTGTTTTAGCTGAACTAGCAAAAGTGTGCCTGTTTCACAACTGGCAATGTTAGTGATATACAGTAACAAGCAATGCTGAAGAAGTTTTATAGTGGGCAGTATATGCAGAAGAGGAGTGCAGTGGATATGATGGTGAGGAGTATTTGTAGGAGAGGAGTGAGGGGGGGGGGGCATGACAGGGGGCATGACAGGGGGCAGTATGTGCAGGACAGAAGTGTGGGTGTGTGGAGAGTATAATGCCGTGTACACACGAGCGGAATATCCGACAGAAAGTCAGACGGGAGCTTTTCACCGTATAATCCGATCATGTGTATTCCCCATCGGACTTTTTATATCGAAAATTCTAACGGACCTATAAAGAGAACATGTTCTAAATTTTTCCAATTGAACCAATTCCTATCGGAAAAACCGCTCGTCTGTATGCTGTTCCAACGTACCCAAAACGATGCATGCTCTGAAGTACGAGACGGAAGCTATTGGCTACTGGCTATTAAAGTTCTGTTTTCTAGTCCCGTCGTACGTGTTGTACGTCACCGCGTTCTGGACGGTCGAAATTTGGTGTGACCGTGTGTATGCAAGACAGCTTGAGCGGAATTCCATCGGAAAAACCTTCAGAGTTTATTCCACCGTGAAAACCGGTCGTGTGTACAGGGCATTACAGTTGTTTTTGTACCTGCAAATAAATGGTCCACTTTTAACGTTTACCAAATTGCCATGTAAAATGTGTTTAGGTAATTCCCAGTAGGGCTTTGCTGTATATTGCAGGCTTCTTTGATTCTGAATGTTTTCTATTCAGAACATGCTGAATGTTGGGTTTATTATTCAAACTGTATTATGTCATTCTATTTTGTTTTATGCCTTAATAAAAAAAACAAATTTGGTTGGTGAAGTAGATATTCACAGTAATAGAATTATTATGTTTTGTACATTACTGCAATGTGCAACTTTGCTTTCCCTGTTTTTTTTTTTTGTTTTTTTTTGTTTTGTTTTTTTTTTTTTACATACCTTTCTCATCATAAGCCCTAATTCAGTTGATATCTTTTCAGAAACTTAGACAGACCATTTGAGGTCTCTAAACAAATAAAAAAAAAAGCCACCAGCAATAGATGAGCTTTATATTCACCTGTTAGGTAGCTTGTGTCTCTTACCTTCCATTTGAGTGCTGCAGTCACCATTGGTCTCTTTGGCATTCACCACTTCCGAAGGAATAGAAGGAAAGAAGACAAGGAGACAAGGGCTACTGGAGATGAGTATAACTGGCTCTTCTATTGCAGGGAACTAGGCTTTTGATTTGTTCAGACACATGACACTGTCTGTTTAGGCAATATGATGTTTAAAGGGATTAAACTGATAACTTGTAGGAGATTGTCTTGAAGGGCTAGAAATTAGTGAGTGGTCGAAGAACTGGCGCCCTGCATATTTGGGGATGGGCAACTCTCCTTAATTGAACCATGTCACTGGGGGGCGGGGGGGGAGTAGAACGTCACCACTCCACAGAGGATATCTGCTAGATCACATGGGAAGTCGCGGAACTGTATCCTTGTGTTATGGTAGACTGCCTCCGGCTGGAGGTAGGAATGTTCTTGTACCTATCTGGGCAAAGTTAGGGGTTGTGTGGCTTGTTATAACATGTACGAAATAAAAAAATAATTTTCAAAAAAAAAACTGATAACTTGTAAGCCTTTAGCTCAAGGGTAGGCAACCTTTTAAGCACAATGTGTCGAAAAATGTTTTCAAAGAAATTGAGCCTGCCGATTTTATAACAAAAAAATGTCAACTTCACACTCTCAATCACGAAAAGGATTTTTTATAAAATAAATGCTGTAAACAACTTTAGTAATGAGAAATTATCATCCAGCACTTTCATGACTCTCACACCTCAGATCAGCACCAATTCATGCACCTTCACACCTCAGATGACTGTCCCCCCTGCTCATCTCTCCCACCGCTGTACCCCCCTGCACATCTGTCCCACCTCTGTACCCCCCTGCACACCTGTCCCACCTCTGTACCACCCTGCACATCTGCCCCACCACTGTACTACCCTGCACAACTGCCCCACCACTGTACTACCCTACTCATCTGCCCCACCACTATAACCCCCTGCTCATTTTCCCCACCACTGTAACCCCCTATAGAAAAGAAGAGCTGTGGGACTTTAAATGAGGCGACCGCCATGTCATTTTCATTGTGAGGCAAAGGCTCAGGAATAGTTTTAACAAAGTTCCCAGAAGCTCAACAGTAATTCCACAAACTGTCACCTGATTGTGGTTTTCTCAATCACAGTGAAATTCCTCTTTCTGAGATCGGTAGTGGCAACCAAGCGGGTCATCTTCCTCCAGATGGTGGGAAGAGCTAGCAGGACTGTGATTGGCTTTAGCAGTGGCCAATGACAGTCATCCTCCTCCTGGAAACAGGGATCACCCCCCAGCAGAACTGCACCCAATCTCTTCCTCATCGTAAAGCTCACAATCGCAGATACAGCAAAGATAGGGAACCAAACAATGTTTCCCATCTTTTACAATGTGTGGGGGCACAGTGCCTCCCCCTCAGTGCAGGTGCGGCGTGGGGAGTTCTGAGATTGGAATGCATTAGTGTCTCACTGATACTTCTCTGCACTGCTCTGCTGATGGGGAGGGAGTCGAGTGCCGGCAAAAGAGGCTTCTCGTGCCGCTTGCCACCCCAGTGCTGGGGGTTGCCTACCCCTGCTTGAGCTTGCATAAACAAGCTCATAATTCATTTACCTCTGATGCGTAAAATTTGACAGTTCCCATATAGAATTTTAAATGTGACTTTGTCTTTACAATTACTATGTTCAGATTCAATTTCTAGGTAAAAGTATGCAGAGGGAGACACTCTTCACTAGTGTTTGATAAGCATAAGGCAGCTGGCTGTGTAGAATTCCTTCCCTTAGTCCCATAGCTGTGTCATACAGAAGCAGAAACTTTTAATCATATGCCTATGAGTGTCTTTAGATGGGAATTAGGCTTCTTGACGCTCATTTTTCATTTATTTTATTTCAATGGCATACCATGGTATCTGTACTTTAGTTCTAGCTGACTGGCAGCAGATCAGATTGTGTTTATTTTTCTCACTGGTCAATGCCCTTCATACCAATAAATTGGGTCTAGTCTGTTTTCAGGAACTCAAAGGAAGCCCTGGATGAAAAGAATATGTAAACTGTCAATCTATATGTAGACCTAAAAAAATCTGTAGACTGCTGACCCCTCCTTATGAAAATGCTGGTTTCCTAGATGTCAGGCATTGACTTTAATACTCTTTGATTCACCCTCCGAGGACATGTACAAAGATCAAACTTTTATCTGTTCCAGGTCTGTTACTCAGGCAACTACATAAATACTACATTTGGACACTCCATTATTGGCCTATGTAACACCATAACTGATAAAGATTCCTAAACACGGTGGGAGTGATTCGGTAAGAACAAATGAGGAAAAACTGAGTTATAAAAGCCTGACTAAACTCAACCACCAGAGAAAATAAATAACCATATAGTACAACTCACTGGGCTAAGTGTAATCTTTATATTATTTTTTTAATTGTATCAAAAAACATGCAAATTTGTAAGCTTAAAATGGTACCAAACCACACTATTACTTCATACACACCTAAAACCAAGCATCCACCTCATTCATATAATTATTGTTATAGATTGTACCCATATGTATATAAACATAATAAACAATATGTATATAAATATATAATCTGTCAAATGAATGGTGTACACGGGCTAGTGATCCCAATCAAAAGTTCTTGGACTGGACTCGGAATTGATCACAGGAAGATCCTATGTATATGGATTGAAGTCCATGGCATCAATCTGAGAATGTAAGCTTGTGTGATAGAGCAATGGGAAATTCAGATAGTCCAAGGTATATGATGGATGGAGGACAAATCCTTGACTAGTGTATACTGGTTGAACCCCCTTAATGGAAATCAGGTCCAGGGGAGGGTATTTGTTCACTGACTATATGGTTAAATCTCAACTTGATAGGCAGATTGCCTTGTCTGTGTTGGAAAACCAGAGTATATACAGTCAGGTCCATAAATATTGGGACATCGAAACAATTCTAATCTCTTGGCTCTATACACCACCACAATGGATTTGAAATGAAACAAACAAAATGCTTTAACTGCAGACTTT
Organism: Lithobates clamitans; assembly: GCA_037952925.1. NCBI lineage: Eukaryota > Metazoa > Chordata > Amphibia > Anura > Ranidae > Lithobates > Lithobates clamitans. The sequence continues at coordinate 6,270,643 of JBBGZY010000291.1, forward strand.
CAGCATTAATTTGAGAGTATTTACATCCAAATCAGGTGAACAGTGTAGGAATTACAACAGTTTGTATATGTGCCTCCCACTTTTTAAGGGACCAAAAGTAAAGGGACAATTGGCTGCTCAGCTGTCCCATGGCTAGGTGTGTGTTATTCCCTCATTATCCCATTTACAGGGAGCAGATAAAAGGTCCAGAGTTCATTTCAAGTGTGCTATTTGCATTTGGAATCTGTTGCTGTCAACTCTCAATATGAGATCCAAAGAACTGTCACTATCATTGAAGCAAGCCATCATTAGGCTGAAAAAACAAAACAAACCCATCAGAGAGATAGCAAAAACATTAGGTGTGGCCAAATTTACTGTTTGGAACATCCTTAAAAAGAAAGAACGAACCGGTGAGCTCAGCAACACCAAAAGACCCGGAAGACCACGGAAAACATCTGTGGTGGATGACCGAAGAATTCTTTCCCTGGTGAAGAAAACACCCTTCAGTTGGCCAGCTGAAGAACACTCTGCAGGAGGTAGGTGTATGTGTGTCAAAGTCAACAATCAAGAGAAGACTTCACCAGAGTGAATACAGAGGGTTCACCACAAGATGTAAACCATTGGTGAGCCTCAAAAACAGGAAGGCCAGACTAGAGTTTGCCAAACAACATCTAAAAAAGCCTTCACAGTTCTGGAACAACATCCTATGGACAGATGAGACCAAGATCAACTTGTACCAATGTGATGGGAAGAGAAGAGTATGAAGAAGGAAAGGAACTGCTCATGATCCAAAGCATACCACCTCATCAGTGAAGCATGGTGGTGGTAGTGTCATGGCGTGGGCATGTATGGCTGCCAATGGAACTGGTTCTCTTGTATTTATTGATGATGTGACTGCTGACAAAAGCAGCAGGATGAATTCTGAAGTGTTTCGGGCAATATTATCTGCTATATTCAGGAAAATACTTCAGAGCTCATTGGACAGCACTTCACAGTGTAGATGGATAATGACCTGCAGCATACTGCGAAAGCAGCCAAAAAGTTTTTTAAGGGAAAGAAGTGGAATGTTATGCAATGGCCAAGTCAATCACCTGACCTGAATCCGATTGAGCATGCATTTCACTTGCTGAAGACAAAACTGAAGAGAAAATGCCCCAAGAACAAGCAGGAACTGAAGACAGTTGCAGTAGAGGCCTGGCAGAGCATCACCAGGGATGAAACCCAGCATCTGGTGATGTCTATGCGTTCCAGATTTCAGGTTGTAATTGACTGCAAAGGATTTGCAACCAAGTATTAAAAAGTGAAAGTTTGATGGATGATTGTTAATCTGTCCCATTACTTTTGGTCCCTTAAAAAGTGGGAGGCACATATACAAACTGTTGTAATTCCTACACCATTCACCTGATTTGGATGAAAATACTCTCAAATTAAAGCTTAACCACTTCAGCCCCGGAAGGTTTTACCCCCTTCCTGACCAGAGCACTTTTTACAATTCGGCACTGCGTCGCTTTAACTGCTAATTGCGCGGTCATGCAATGCTGTACCCAAACGAAATTTGCGTCCTTTTCTTCCCACAAATAGAGCTTTCTTTTGATGGTATTTGATCACCTCTGCCGTTTTTATTTTTTGCGCTATACACGGAAAAAGACCGAAAATTTTGAAAAAAAAATGATATTTTCTACTTTTTGTTCTAAAAAAAATCCAATAAACTCAATTTTAGTCATACATTTAGGCCAAAATGTATTCGGCCACATGTCTTTGGTAAAAAAAATGTCAATAAGTGTATATTTATTGGTTTGCGCAAAAGTTATAGCGTCTACAAACTAGGGTACATTTTCTGGAATTTACACAGCCTTTAATTTATGACTGCCTATGTCGTTTCTTGAGGTGCTAAAATGGCAGGGCAGTACAAAACCCCCACAAATGACCCCATTTTGGAAAGTAGACACCCCAAGGAATTTGCTGAGAGGCATGTTGAGCCCATTGAATATTCATTTTTTTTGTCCCAAGTGATTGAATAATGACAAAAAAAAAAAAAATTGCAAAAAGTTGTCACTAAATGATATATTGCTCACACAGGCCATGGGCATATGTGGAATTGCACCCCAAAATACATTTAGCTGCTTCTCCCGAGTACGGGGATACCACATGTGTGGGACTTTTTGGGAGCCTAGCCGCGTACGGGGCCCCGAAAACCAATCACTGCCTTCAGGATTTCTAAGGGCGTACATTTTTGATTTTACTCCTCACTACCTATCACCGTTTTGAAGGCCATAAAATGCCCAGATGACATAAAACCCCCCCAAATGACCCCATTTTGGAAAGTAGACACCCCAAGCTATTTGCTTTGAGGCATGTTGAGTCCATGGAATGTTTTATATTTTGACACAAGTTGCGGGAAAGTGACAAATTTTTTTTTTTTTTTTGCACAAAGTTGTCACTAAATGATATATTGCTCACACAGGCCATGGGCATATGTGGAATTGCACCCCAAAATACATTTAGCTGCTTCTCCTGAGTATGGGGATACCACATGTGTGGGACTTTTTGGGAGCCTAGCCGCGTACGGGACCCCGAAAACCAATCACTGCCTTCAGGATTTCTAAGGGCGTACATTTTTGATTTTACTCCTCACTGCCTATCACAGTTTCGGAGGCCATGGAATGCCCAGGTGGCATAAACCCCCCCAAATGACCCCATTTTGGAAAGTAGACACCCCAAGCTATTTGCTGAGAGGCATGGTGAGTATTTTGCAGCTCTCATTTGTTTTTGAAAATAAAGAAAGACGAGAAAAAAAATTTTTTTTTTTCTTTTTTCAATTTTCAAAACTTTGTGACAAAAAGTGAGGTCTGCAAAATACTCACTATACCTCTCATCAAATAGCTCGGGGTGTCTACTTTCCAAAATGGGGTCATTTGGGGGTTTTTTTTGCCACCTGGGCATTCCATGGCCTCCGAAACTGTGATAGGCAGTGAAGAGTGAAATCAAAAATTTACGGCCTTAGAAAGCCTGAAGGCGGTGCTTGGTTTTCGGGGTTCCGTACGCGGCTAGGCTCCCAAAAAGTCTCACACATGTGGTATCCCCGTACTCAGGAGAAGCAACAGAATGTATTTTGGGGTGTAATTTCACATATTCCCATGGCATGTTTGAGCAATATATCATTTAGTGACAACTTTGCGCAAAAAAAAAATAAAAAAAATAAAAAATTGTCTCTTTCCCGCAACTTGTGTCACAATATAAATTATTCCATGGACTCAACATGACTCTCAGCAAATAGCTTGGGGTGTCTACTTTCCAAAATGGGGTCATTTGGGGGGGGGTTTGAACTGTCCTGGCATTTTATGCACAACATCTAGAAGCTTATGTCACACATTACCCACTCTTCTAACCACTTGAAGACAAAGCCCTTTCTGACACTTATTGTTTACATTAAAAAATAATTTTTTTTTGCAAGAAAATTACTTTGAACCCCCAAACATTATATATTTTTTTTAAAGCAAATGCCCTACAGATTAAAATGGTGGGTGTTTCATTTTTTTTTTCACACAGTATTTGCGCAGCGATTTTTCAAACGCATTTTTTGGGGAAAAAACACACTTTTTTACATTTTAATGCACTAAAACACACTATATTGCCCAAATGTTTGATGAAATAAAAAAGATGATCTTAGGCCGAGTACATGGATACCAAACATGACATGCTTTAAAATTGCGCACAAACGTGCAGTGGCGACAAACTAAATACATTTTTAAAAGCCTTTAAAAGCCTTTACAGGTTACCACTTTAGATTTACAGAGGAGGTCTACTGCTAAACTTACTGCCCTCGATCTGACCTTCGCGGCGATACCTCACATGCATGGTGCAATTGCTGTTTACATTTGACGCCAGACCGATGCTTGCGTTCGCCTTAGCGCGAGAGCAGGGGGGACAGGGGTGCTTTTTTTTTTTTTTTTCTTTATTATTATTATTTTTTTATCTTATTTTTAAACTGTTCCTTTCATTTTTTTTTTTAAGTCATTTTTATTGTTATCTCAGGGAATGTAAATATCCCCTATCATAGCAATAGGTAGTGACAGGTACTCTTTTTTGCAAAAATTGGGGTCTATTAGACCCTAGATTTCTCCTCTGCCCTCAAAGCATCTGATTACACCAAGATCGGTGTGATAAAATGCTTTCCCAATTTCCCAATGGCGCTGTTTACATCCGGCGAAATCTAAGTCATAAAATGCTCGTAGCTTCCGGTTTCTTAGGCCATAGAGATGTTTGGAGCCACTCTGGTCTCTGATCAGCTCAATGGTCAGCTGGCTGAATCACCGGCTGCATTCTCAGGTTCCCTGTTGAGACAGGAGAGCCAGAGAAAAACACGGAAGACGTTGGGGGGGGGGCATTCCCTCCCACTGCTTGTAAAAGCAGTCTAGAGGCTAATTAGCCGCTAGGATTGCTTTTACATGAAAGCCGACCGCTGGCTGAAAAGAATGATACCAAGATGATACCTAAACCTGCAGGCATCATTCTGGTATAACCACTCAAAGTCGTGAATGGCGTACCTGAAGACAAAAAAATGGTTAACAATAAAGCACAGTAAACGGTAAAGTATAAAAAATTGCATACCTGAAAAGCAAACATGATAAAACATAACAACAATAAAACATTGCAGAATAGAATACAGTAAAAAAGAGCAGAACAATAGAGAGAGAGAGAACAATAAAACGACAACTATTTTTTTTTTATTTTATATTTTTGTATGTGTTTTTTTTTTTTACACTTTTTTACACTTTTTTTTGTAACTAACTTTTATAACTGTAACCGGTTCCAGGTTCGGGTCTCTCAAAATGCGATGGCATCTTGGGAGACCCTGTGAAAGTGTGCCTAGTATGTGCAATGCTGTACCCTACGCTAATACTCAACTAGTGAATGGTAGCGTTCAAAACATTCACCAATGCAAAGACCAGGATTGTCAGGACAGGAGGGACAATAATAGCGGGTGTCACGCCTATATCCGTGCTTGCTGCAGACACAACATCTTTTTTGGGGGGGTTCGCTGGGTAGGGGTACTCGGGAGGACGTAAAGAAAATGCCTCTCATGCAGCCGACTGCATTTGGTTGGGGATGTGAATGGGGGAAGTACGGGCGCTGCAGAAGCGGTGGGTTCCCAATTAGGATTGGCGAATGCAGCAGGAAGGGCACTATGGGCACGACGGGCCTGTGTTTGTCTTTTTGGTGGCAGCGGGACACTACTTGTGCTTGCCACCTCACCAGCTTGAACTGCAGTTATGGGACTCGCCACGTCACCAAGTGTTACTGCAGTGCTGGTTTGACTACGACCGGGGTGTACTACGCCGCTGGTGCTTGCCAGTTCACCAAAACGCTACCAAAAAAACTGTTAGCGATCGCAGGGATCAGGGCTGACTCTGCGAACGCTGCAGTTATGCGTTTAGTGTTTTGTAAGTGACAGTGATCGATCGATACTGCACTTGGGTGGGCTGGGCTGGGCCGGGCGGAGGGGCAAAACGCAGGTGCTAGCAGGTATCTGGGCTGATCCCGCTAACACTGCGTTTTTGGGAACCCTAAACTGCTGGGGACGCTAGTATAGATCTTATCGGATCAGATATTGATCCGATCAGATACTATACCACTAAGGGAGGCGTATGCTGCGTGCGTGGGTGTTAGTGGTACTGGCGCTAACCTGACGCTGCCTGGGGCTGGTGCTTGCCAGTTCACCAAAATGCTACCAAAAAAACTGTTAGCGATCGCAGGGATCAGGCCTGACTCTGCACACGCTGCAGTTATGCGGTTAGTGTTTTGTAAGTGACAGTGATCGATCGATACTGCACTTGGGTGGGCTGGGCTGGGCCGGGCGGACGGGAAAAACGCAGGTGCTAGCAGGTATCTGGGCTGATCCCGCTAACACTGCGTGTTTGGGAACCCTAAACTGCTGGGGACGCTAGTATAGATCTGATTGGATCAGATATTGATCCGTTCATATACTATACCACTAAGGGAGGTGTACGGTGCGTGCGTGGGTGTTAGCGGTACTGGCGCTAACCTGACGCTGCCTGGGGCTGGTGCTTGCCAGTTCACCAAAACGCTACCAAAAAAACTGTTAGCGATTGCAGGGATCAGGCCTGACTCTGCGAACGCTGCAGTTATGCGTTTAGTGTTTTGTAAGTGACAGTGATCGATCAATACTGCACTTGGGTGGGCTGGGCTGGGCCGGGCGGAGGGGCAAAACGCAGGTGCTAGCGGGTATCTGGGCTGATCCCACTAACACTGCGTTTTTGGGAACCCTAAATTGCTGGGGACGCTAGTATAGATCTGATCGGATCAGATATTGATCCGTTCAGATACTATACCACTAAGGGAGGCGTATGCTGCGTGCGTGGGTGTTAGCGGTACTGGCGCTAATCTGACGCTGCCTGGGGCGACGCATATCGGGGTGTTTAGTGTGCCTGGCATGTTCTACTGTGTGTGTGTGTGTTTGGTGCACTCACAGTTCAGTCTTCTCTCCTCGGCCCGGAACGGAAAATACCGAGCCAAGGAGAGATGACAGCATTTCCTCTGCCTCTGTGTACAATACAGAGGCAGGGAAATGATCCCATTGGCTGGGAGCGATCGCGGGGCCACGAATGGATGGCCTCCCCCTCACCACCGATCGCCGGGGGACATTTGCCGACCGCCGCAGGCACCGGGGGGGGGGGTCCGATCGGACCCCCCACCCGCGGGCAGGCACGGGCAGGCAGGGACGTACAGGTAAGCCTATTTGCCTGCCCGTGCCGCTCTGTCGACGTACATCGTCGTGCGGCGGTCGGCAAGTCTGAAGTTAAAGCACATCTTGTTTGTTTCATTTCAAATCCATTGTGTCGGTGCCCCAATATTCATGGACCTGACTGTATATATACTCTGGTTATATATATGTGGGTGAATGTTGAAAAAGTCTTCCTCGCACACCAGTAAAGTCCCATATAGTAAAGGCATTCGATCTCCAAGATCAGTCCTCAATGCCTTAGCTTAAAAGTTGGAAAGTCCACATGTTTCAATATAACCAGCTTAGCATTATGTGCTCCATTGGGTGCATGCATGCATGTTATACTTTCTTGATGTCTGTGGAAGCTGTAGTCCAAACTTCAATTGAAGAAGAAGCACTTACTTAAATGTGAATAGCCCAGTCCATGGTGGATCACCAAGCGCACAAGGTGAGGGGGTGGATGATGGGATAGCCTGACCGGTTTCGCTGGACACAGGCCGGCTGCTTCAGGGGCAAATTACTCAGGCAACTAGCATTTTCAAAACATCAACAAAAGTAGTTTACATATATCTCTCATGACAGATGAACTTGAAGTTAAAAACTCCTGTCTACGATAACTATAAAATGGTAACTGACATAATTTTATGTCTGGAATATACAAAAAGTGAGTTAAACTTTTTGCCTTGAGTATTTTGTTATGTAGATAAAATAATGTAAATATTTGAAAATGTGTTAGTATGTATAGTAAATACTGCAAATATTAAGACATTGAAAATTTTGCAATAAAAAATAATGAAAAATAAATGTTAAATTACTGTGATAATTGTACTGTTTTCTAGTATGCTACATCTTCAAACTTATAGCAACCATCAAGCAAAATGCATAGGACAGCTTGACTAAGGGGAAGTATGCCTTGTATCTCACAGTGTTTGGGGTGACCTGCTAGTTGTGATGACTATGCAGACAATTATGTTATCTGGTGAATTGTGAGTTTTTTCATTTACCTAATATATATGCAGATTTGATCAATATTCAGAAAATCATACAGGTTATAAGGCACTATTACCTGGATTCATAAATAGTATTAAAGAGATAGCAGATCAATAGTTTTCCACATTTACCTCAGTGGTAGCATCAGGATGAGGTAAGTATACAAGACCAGAACAGCATTGGGGCTTAGTTTAGGGGTTATGTTAGTTTGGTTTAGTCAGGAAGGGCAGTTAAATGGAAATCTTTATTGTTTGGGGTAAATATTTAAGTTTTAAACTGCCATTATGCAGTATGCTGTATATGTATGTATGAATGACACGATTCACAGACCATTATGTTTTTTTTTTTATTTTAATGAAAATATAGTTACAGGTGTTTTTTATTTTCAGACTCTCTCTCTCTAATTAGAAATCTGTAGAAGCCATCTCAACAGAGCAGGCAGAGGGGTTAGTCACTCCTCTGTTCATTCAGTTGTGTGTTTGTAAATACGAATTTAAGCTATTGAGCTTTGTAAACAACAGGTTTTTTAACAGTTCTTAAAGAATAGAAAGGTAAACACATGAAGAAAAGATAAATAATAATAATAATAATATTTATTAAAGAAATCACTATACATTAAACTAAACAAGCATTTACAATGCCCCATTTACATTGACCTGTGTTTTACCACACTGGATGAATGAGGGTCGCTGCTAGGACACAGAAGACAGTGCAGCGCACAGGAAAGGATCACATTTCACTACTACGCTGCTGTAAAGCGACATTAATGAACTTTTTGTAAAGGTCAAGTAAAGCTGATACAAAAAGGAAAAAAAGGAAGCTGTATGATGTGGTAAAACACTCATCATACAGCCCCCTACTGCCAGCTCACTGCAGCTGGAAGGGAGAGCTGCCCACACAATAAAATACAGCAGTTTAGCATGCTGGCAATGTGAACGGGCCCTAAAGCATTCAACAAGCACAGTAAAGTAGATTTCTTAAAGTACACCTGTCATAGGATATACAGTGGGTAAAATAAGTATTGAACACTTCGCCATTTTTCTAGGTAAATATATTTCTAAAGGTGCTATTGACATTACATTTTTACCACATGTCGGTAACAATCCATGCAATTAATACATACAAAGAAACCAAAACAAATAAGTTCAGAAATAAGGTTATGTGTAATAAAATGAAATGACAGGGAAAAAGTATTGAACACGCTAACTGAAATGTATTTAATACTTCGTACAAAATTCTTTTTTGGTAATGACAGCTTCAATACGGCTCCTGTATGAAGAAACTAGTCACATGTACAGTATCACTCAGGTGTGATTTTGACCCATTCTTCCACACAAACAGTCTTCAGATCTTGAAGGTTCCGTGGGCCTCTTCTATGAACTCTGATCTTTAGTTCTTTTCATAGATTATTTATTGGATTCAAATCAGGTGATTGGCTGGGCTATTCTAGCAGCTTTATTTTTTTTCTTTGAAACATCTGAGAGTTTCCTTGGCTTTGTGTTTGGGATCATTGTCTTGCTGAAATGTCCATCCTAGTTTCATCTTCATCCTGGTAGATGGCTGCAGATTTTTATCAAGAATGTCTTGGTACATTTTTCCATTCATCCTTCCTTCAATGATATGAAGTATTGGGGTGTTTTGGGGTGATGTGCAGTGCCATTTGACCTCCAAACATGGTGTGTATTATGGCACCCAAAGAGTTCAATTTAGGTCTCATCTGACCAGACTATATTCTCCCAGTATTTCACAGGCTTATCTAAATGTCGTGCAGCAAAAAGATTAAATGAGCTTCAACATGCATTTTCTTCAGCAATGGAGACATTGTAAGCATGCATACAGGCCATGGCGGTTGAGTGCATTACTTATTGTTTTCTTTGAAATAATTGTACCAGCTAATTCCAAGTCTTTCTGAAGCTCTCCACAAATGATCCTTGGCTCTTGGACAACTCTTCTGATAATTCCTTTTACTCCTCTGTCAGAAATCTTGCGAGGAACAGCTGGTTGTGGTCAGTTTATGGTGAAATCATGTTCTTTCCACTTTCGGATTATGGCCCCAACAGTGCTCATTAGAACATTCAGAATTTATAAATCCTTCTGTAACCAATGCCATTAGTATGTTTTGCAACAATAAGGTTCCAAAGGTCTTCAGAGAGCTAGTTGCATTTACCCATCATGAGATGCTTCTTGTGTGACTCCTTGGTAATGAGACACCTTTTTATAGGCCATAAATTGACACTGAATCAGCTGATATTAATTTGCAATGACAGGGGGCAGGCTTGCTTTCTAATTACTGATAGATTTCAGCTTGTGTCATGGCTTTCCATGCCTTTTTGCACCTCCCTTTCTTCATGTGTTCAATACCTTTTCCCTGGGTCATTCCATTTTATTACACATAACTTAATTTTTGAAGTTATTTGTTTTGGTTTCTTTGTATGTATGGATTGTTACACCTTTAGAAATAGATTTACCTAGAAAAATGGTGACGTGTTCAATACTTATTTTAACAGCTGTATGTGTGTGTGTGTGTGTGTGTGTGTGTGTGTGTATATATATATATATACAGTTGTGCTCATAAGTTACATTTACATACCCTGGCAGAATTTATGATTTCTTGGCCATTTTTCAGAGAATTTGAATGATAAACACAAGAACTTTTCTTTCACTCTTGGTTAGTGCTTGGCTGAAGCCATTTATTATCAATCAGCTGTGTTTACTCTTTTTAAATCATAATGATAACAGAAACTACCCAAATGACCCTGATCAAAAGTTTACATACCCCGGTGAATTTGGCCTGATAACATGCACACAAGTTGACACAAAGGGGTTTGAATGGCTATTAAAGGTAACCATCCTCACCTGTGATCTGTTTGCTTGTAATTAGTGTGTGTGTATAAAAGGTCAATGCGTTTCTGGACTCCTGACAGACCCTTGCATCTTTCATTCAGTGCTACACTGACGTTTCTGGATTCTGAGTCATGGGGAAAGCAAAAAGAATTGTCAAAGAATCTGCCGGAAAAGGTAGTTGAACTGTATAAAACAGGAAAGGGATATAAAAAGATATCCAAGGAATTAAGAATGCCAATTAGCAGTGTTCAAACTCTAATAAAGAAGTGGAAAATGAGGGGTTCTGTTGAAACCAAACCACAGTCAGGTAGACCAACTAAAATTTCAGCCACAACTGCCAGGAAAATTGTTCGGGATGCAAAGAAAAACCCACAAATAACTTCAGGTGAAATACAAGTCTCTTTGAAAACATGTGGTGTGGCTGTTTCAAGATGCACAATAAGGGGGCACTTGAAGAAAGATGGGCTGCATGGTCGAGTCGCCAGAAGAAAGCCTTTACTACACAAATGCCACAAAGTATCCAGCTTACAATACGCCAAACAGCACAGAGACAAGCCTCAAACCTTCTGGTACAAAGTCATTTGGAGTGATAAGACCAAAATTTAGCTTTTAGGCCACAACCATAAACGCTACATTTGGAGAGGAGTCAACAAGGCCTATGATGAAAGGTACACCATTCCTACTGTGAAACATGGAGGTGGATCACTGATGTTTTGGGAATGTGTGAGCTACAAAGGCACAGCAAATTTGGTCAAAATTGATGGCAACATGAATGCAGTATGTTATCAAAAAATACTGGAGGAACATTTGCATTCATCAGCCAGGAAGCTGCGCATGGGATATACTTGGACATTCCAACATGACAATGATCCAAAACACAAGGCCAAGTCGACCTGTCATTGGCTACAGCAGAATAAAGTGAAGGTTCTGGAGTGGCCATCTCAGTCTCCTGACCTCAATATCCTTGAGCCACTCTGGGGAGATCTCAAACGTGCAGTTCATGCAAGGCAGCCCAATAATTTACAGGAACTGGAGGCTTTTTGCCAAGAGGAATGGGCAGCTTTACCACCTGAAAAGATAAAGAGCCTCGTCCACAAATACCACAAAAAACTTCAAGCTGTTATTGATGTTAAAGGGGTCAATATACGGTATTAAGAACTGGGGTATGTAAACTTTTGATCAGGGTAATTTGGGTAGTTTCTGTTATCATTGTGATTTAAAAAGAGTAAACACAGTTGATTGATAATAAATGGCTTCAGCCAAACACTAACTATGAGTGAAAGAAAAGTTTTTTTGTTATCATTCATATTCTCTGAAAAAATGGCCAAGAAATCATACATTCTGCCAGGGTATGTAAACTTATGAGCACAACTGTATATACAGTATCTCACAAAATGAGTACACCCCTCACATTTTTGTAAATATTTTATTATAACTTTTCATGTGGCAACACTGAAGAAATTACACTTTGCTACAATGTAAAGTAGTGAGTGTACAGCTTGTGTAACAGTGTAAGTTTGCTGTCCCCTCGAAATAACTCAACACATAGCCATTAATGTCTAAACCGCTGGCAACAAAAGTGAGTACACCCCTAGGTGAAAATGCCCAAATTGGGCCAAATTAGCCATTTTCCCTCCCCGGTGTCATGTGACTCGTTAGTGTTACAAGGTCTCAGGTGTGTTAAATTTGGTGTTATCGCTCTCATTCTCTTATACTGGTCACTGGAAGTTCAACATGGCATCTCATAGCAAAGAACTCTCTGAGGATCTGAAAAAAGAATTGTTGCTCTACATAAAGATGACCTAGGCTATAAGAAGGTTGCCAAGACCCTGAAACTGAGCAGCAGTATGGTGGCCAACACCATACAGCAGTTTAACAGGACAGGTTCCACTCACCATTGTCAACCAAAGAAGTTGAGTGCATGTGTTTAGCGTCATATCCAAAGGTTGTCTTTGGGAAATAGACATATGAGTGCTGCCAACATTGCTGCAGAGGTTGAAGGGGTAGGTGTCAGCCTGTCAGTGCTCAGACCATAATTGGTCTGCATGGCTGTCGTCCCAGAAGGAAGCCTCTTCTAAAGATGATGCACAAGAAAGCCCACAAACAGTTTGCTGAAGACAAGCAGAATAAGGACATGGATTACTGGAACCATGCCCTGTGGTCTGATGAGACCAAGATAAATGTATTTGGTTCAGATGGTGTCAAGCGTGTCTGGCAGCAACCAGGTGAGGAGTACAAAGATAAGTGTGTCTTGCCTACAGTCAAGCATGGTGGTCAGAATGTCATGGTCTGGGGCTGCATGAGTGCTGGTGGTACTGGTGAGCTACAATTCATTGAGGGAACCATGAATACCAACATGTACTGTGAAATACTGAAGCAGAGCATGATCCCCTCCCTTCATAGACTGGGCCACAAGGCAGTATTCCAACATGATAGCGACCCCAAACACACCTCCAAGACGATCACTGCCTTGCTAAAGAAGCTGAGGGTAAAGGTGATGGACTGGCCAAGCATGTCTCCAGATCTAAACCCTATTGAGCATCTGTGGGGCATCCTCAAACGGAAGGTGGAGGAGCGCAAGGTCTCAAACTTCCACCAGCTCTGTGATGTCATCATGGAGGAGTGGAAGAGGGCTCCAGTGGCAACCTGTGAAGCTCTGGTGAACTCCATGCCCAAGAGGTTTAAGGCAGTGCTGTAAAATAATGGTGGCCACACAAAATATTGACACTTTGGGCCCAATTTGGACATTTTCACCTAGGGGTGTAACTCACATTTGTTGCCAGGGGTTTAGACATTAATGGCTTTGTGTTGAGTTATTTTGAGGGGACAGCAAATTTACACTGTTATACAAGCTGTACACTCACTACTTTACATTGTAGCAAAGTGTCATTTCTTAAGTGTTGTCACATGAAAAGATATAATAAAATATTTACAAAAATATGAGGGGTGTACACACTTTTGTGAGATACTGTGTGTATATATATATATATACACACACACAGCCTTTTTAAAAAAAAATGCAGTACTGTACCTGAACTCACACTACCGAGTACTGCACTGTAGGGGAGGCAGTGAGTTCAGCACTCTGGAAGACACCTCCCCTTTTATTGCTTTCACTGTCCTGACTGAGCACTCGCACTGCCGATGAACAGTTCAACTGAGGAGCACAGTTTCACCTTAATGCCTTTCTCTACCAGGATCCAGTGGAAGCCCTGATGACCTCATTCGGCACCCCAGTTGAGAAAGCCTGGATTGGCTATGAGAAGTCGAGTATTGTTATATTCTTAAGTTGTAAATGAGCATTAAAATAGGCTTTTACTGACCTCTGTAGCAGCAGGCACTGTTAAGCAATTCATCCCCAAATTGCAGAGAACATCCATATAGGTTGTCTAAGTTGTTCTCTCAACAGCTGATCTCACCCTGCTCCTCTTCCTAGAGCCCCTGCTGTCTGTTTATAATTGACATGACACTAAACTATAAAAAACTGTATTCAAGTACGATTTCTTAAATCAGAAAAGTTCCTTCTGTTACTCTCAACCTCCAAATCTTTAATTTTTTTTTTGTCTTCTGTAATCCGACTTTGTGCACATTCATTCCACAAACATTTGTGGGAATGGGAGAGGTCTGGGAGTTCACAGGGAACATGAAAAGTTGGCAGTAAAACACAGTAAGAAACGACTTCATGAAAAAAAGATTTCTAAATAGGGTTTGTACTGTATGTGTAGAGTTTGTTTCGAGACTACGGATATCATTTAGTGTCACTTCATAGATTAGAAGGCTGGAATGCTATTGAGTGCCTTCATCTACAGAGGTCAGTGAGGGCTTGTGTTCTGCTACCCTGATCTATGCATTGTAAGTGTGATCTCCATAACTGCTCTGGTTGTGGTGAGATAGCTATAACTTACAATCTTAGCAGCATTGGCAGGCAGTGACTCGATCCAGATGATGTGTTGCAGATCATAGAGTACTTTAATCAAAAACTAGTGCAGATCTTCACAGATGAACATCAGTCAAAAATCAAAGCTTGTCTAGCTCCAGCAAATACATGTGCTCAGAACAGAAATTAAAGGCACACTGAAAAGAGGGTGGGACTAGCTATACAGACCATCCCCTTGCTATGAAGGGAAGAAGGCACAAAGTTATTTTAAAGGCTAACAAACAACAACGGGCAGCACAGTGGTGTAGTGGGTAGCACTTTCGCCTAGCAGTAAGAAGGGTCACTGGTTCGAATCCTAACCACTACACTACCTACCTGGAGTTTGCATGTTCTCCCTGTGCCTGTGTGGGTTTCCTCCAGGTACTCCGGTTTCCTCCCACACTCTAAAGACATGCTGGTAGGTTAATTGGATCCTGTCTAAATTGTCCCTAGTATATATGAATGTGAGTTAGGGACCTTAGATTGTAAGCTCCTTGAGGGTAGGGACTGATGTGAATGTACAATGTATATGTAAAGCTCTGCGTAAATTGACGGCGCTATATAAGTACCTGAAAAAAATAATAACATAATAAAAACAATACATGTGTAAAATGATAACTTGTTTACTGCATGTTGAGAGTATGTAAAAAGTGGTATTACAACCAAAACCAAAAACATATTGCAGTGTACCAATAATTAGATGTGGTGGCTGCTTTTGTTTTCTTTAGGCTTTTTGCCTCTGTTTGCCTCTGTTTTCACTGGTGATCTGGCCAGGACAGCATTTCCTGCATTAAGGTGCCTAAACTCTGGATGGAGGAGCAACAGAGACACCTTTGGACAGCAGCATTGTCCGTCAGGGGGAGTGTTCTATGCACTAGCAGATTTAGATACACTAAACAAATTAAAGCCAAACTGCAGCTTACACTTTTAAGCAGTTACAGCAAAAGTGTGTTACTTTTGAGATAAAGATTTTACATACATAAATGCTGATCATATAAGCGCCCCTGTCAGTGTTAAATGGTTTGTCTCAAGTATCTAACTGCTACATCAGCAGGACAGCTTTATCTGTTGAAAAACAACAGACTCACTGGCTGGATCACCAGGTGAAAATAAAGGAAAAAAGCCAAAAAAAACAAAAAACGAATGCAGCATCACATCTTAGAATTGGTAAGGTTTGCTTTTGGGTTTATTATTGCTTTAAATGTCCATAGCCTTGCCACAGGTTCACTTTTAGAACTTTCTAAATATGGTGCTAGTCACTTAGCAATCTAGGACTAAACAATGTTTATATGTATATCTTACTAGAGAAAATGTCTACTGTTTTATAATATAGTATGGGTCAGTTGTTGTATCCAGCCATTTTTCCAAATTTCATTTTTCTTATAGTTGCTACTTAGTGGAAAGGGAAATATGGGTTTATTCATATACAATATTAGCATACCAGCTACAGCCCACTCTTACGATAGGTAAGTAAAACACAATTCAGCAGGTTTAGAAGATTATTTGCTTATTCTCTGCATTTTGCTTGATGGCTCGTCTGCTTGTTCACCAGTTTGATAAAGTTTGATATAAGAAGTTGTGATGTGGAGGGAAAAAGTAAATCAGGGTGAAACGCAGAGAGATGAGGGGATAGCCAAACTACCAGCAAAATTCAGCAAGTCTGTACCGCAAATTTACTACTGACATAATAGATTATACAAGTTTAGGGGGATAAAAAAATCTTTGCAAATCTGCATAAAAAGCTGTAACAATTCTTATATTAGAAAATCCATGAACAAAATACAATTTCAATCAACTATTGGGGTCCCTGTTTAGATAATGACAAAGATGAATAGAATAGAAAAATAGAGAAAACAGAATCCATATTTCCCATGAAAACCACTGTGAAAGGACTCGACCTTTTGTAAATAGGCCCTTGTACACTATACAATATACAAAAACATATTTGGGGGGCACACCCTACAATGCGTTTAATTTCAAGATGGTGCTGCTATAAGACCTAATAACAGTACAAAATATTTTACAGCGCACACATACAAGAATGACGTTTCCTGCCTAAAAGTGGTGTTTTTAACTAGCCTTGCAGGAAATGTCATTCTTGTATGTGTGCGCTGTAAAAGATTTTGTATTGTGTATGTTTGTATATTTTGTATCCATCATGGGAAAGATCCTTACAGGTATAAATAATATTCTAATGTTGTTTGCTTTGTGTTTAGTGAAGAAATAGTAATTTGTGTAACCTGAGGCTGAGATCAATGGAGCACGGCCATGTGTGTCGGTTACCATGTAAACTAAACACACAACACAGCTGTCACTAATATTACCGTCACTCTGGGAGTGTACATTCCCAAGAATCTATGGAGTGTAATCCCAAGCCACTGAGCCTGCCATCAATATTATTACATAAACAATGGAAAGGTGCAGATAATTAAATGAATGCATACATTAACTAAAACTATTTTCCGCTGTAGATATTCCGTTTTTTTCCCTTTGATCAAATTGGATTTATCTCCATACTAGCCAGTGAGCAGGGATATATTTACATGTACGGCAGCAGGGGAACTCCAAAGAAGTGGCATAAATGCAAAGTATTATCAGTAGCATCCTTTTTTTTTTAACATTTTTCTTTGTCTCAAAAATAAAGAGACACGAATACAAAAGAAACATTGAGGCACAGAGTTCAGTTTAATAATAGTACATAGCACGACATAATCTCTTAACAATGTACAATAGGCATCACCCAGAGAACCAAATATATCAGTGTTAGTTATGGTCACCCAGCTAAGCAAGAATAACAGATAGAACAACTTACCGGGAGGGGGTTGGGAGAGTTGGGCACGGGAGGGGAACATCTCAAAATATCTCAGCATCAGCTACCATGTAAGGATAACTTTAAAATCTTTAGAATTAGGCCTTAAACCAGGCTCCCCAGACCTTATCGAATTTCTTACTGCATTTTTAGGTCATATAGGTAAGTTTTTATAGAGGTCAGACAGAAATAACCACAGATCTCTATTGCGAGGCTGTGGGAGGTTCAGTCTGTTTCATCAGTAGTATCTGTAGCATCTCCCGAATAGGTGGCTCACGCTGCATTATTGATGTGGTCAAGCAAGATCTCAAAATAAAATAATTAGGACAGGGCTGGATGTTTAGAAGAACTGCACCATTTTTCATCACTGAAGTTTCTCTGTTAAATCGAGCAGGCAGGTTTTTTTGTTACAGGCAATAAAATACACCTACCTGCCTGTTTGCTGTCTTCTCCAGAGATGTAAACTGAGCTGTGTGTGCCTTACATTGCCAGCACTGTACTTGTGTGACAGGATGGTGGGCTTCTGCGCATGTCCACTGGTGACATCATCCCATGGTGGCCAATAAAGATGGCTGAAGGCCAGCACCCAGGAGAAGATGCTAGTTAAGCTCTCTTTAGTTCGGCTTTAATTGTATCTCAAGGTTGATGATCCCTGTGATGATAATGCAAACTGGGCTCCCACAAAAAGTGAGTACTTCTATCTTTTCATGTGACAACACTGAAGAAATGAGACTTTGCTACAATGTAAAGTAGTGAGTGTACAGCTTGTATAACAGTGTAAATTTACTGTCCCCTCAAAATAACTCAACACACAGCTATTAATGTCTAAACCGCAGGCAACAAAAGTGAGTACACCCCTAAGTGAAAATGTCCAAATTGGGCCCAAAGTGTCAATATTTTGTGTGGCCACCATTTTTTCCAGCACTGCCTTAACCCTCTCTGGCATGGAGTTCACCAGAGCTTCACAGATTGCCACTGGAGTCCTCTTCCACTCCTCCATGACAACATCACAGAGCTGGTGGATGTTGGAGACCTTGCGCTCCTCCACCTTCTGTATGAGGATGCCCTACAGATGCTCAATAGGGTTCAGGTCTGGAGATATGCTTGGCCAGTCCATCATCTTTACCCTCAGCTTCATTAGCAAGGCAGTGGTCCTGTTGGAGGTGTGCTTGGGGTCGTTATCATGTTGGAATACTGCCCTGTGGCCCAGTCTCTGAAGGGAGGGGATCATGCTCTGCTTCAGTATGTCACAGACTCACAGTCCATGTTGACATTCATGGTTCCCTCAATGAACTGTAGCTCCCCAGTGCCAGCAGCACTCATGCAGCCCCAGACCATGACACTCCCACCACCATGCTTGACTGTAGACAAGACACACTTGTCTTTGTACTCCTCACCTGGTTGCCGCCAGACACGCTTGACACCATCTGAACCAAATACGTTTATCTTGGTCTCATCAGACCACAGGACATGGTTCCAGTAATCCATGTCCTTAGTCTGCTTGTCTTCAGCAAACTGTTTGTGGGCTTTCTTGTGCATCATCTTTAGAAGAGGCTTCCTTCTGGGACGACAGCCATGCAGACCAGTTTGATGCAGTGTGCGGCGTATGGTCTGAGCACTGACAGGCTGATCCCCCACCCCTTCAACCTCTGCAGCATAGCTGGCAGCACTCGTACGTCTATTTCCCAAAGACAACCTCTGGATATGACGCTGAGCACGTGCACTCAACTTCTTTGGTGGACCATGGTGAGGCCTGTTCTGAGTGGAACCTGTCCTGTTAAACCACTGTATGATCTTGTCCACCGTGCTGCAGCTCCGTTTCAGGGTCTTGGCAATCTTCTTATAGCCTAGGGGCCATCTTTATGTAAAGCAACAATTCTTCTTTTCAGATCCTCAGAGAGTTCTTTGCCATGAGGTGCCATGTTTAACTTCCAGTGACCAGTATGAGAGAGTGAGAGCGATAACACCAAATTTAACACATCTGCTCCCCATTCACACCTGAGACCTTGTAACACTAACGAGTCACATGACACCGGGGAGGGAAAATGGCTAATTGGGCCCAATTTGGACATTTTCACTTAGGGGTGTACTCACTTTTGTTGCCAGTGGTTTAGACAATAATGGCTGTGTGTTAAATTATTATTTTGAGGGGACAGCAAATTTACACTGTGATACAAGCTGTACACTCACTACTTTACATTGTAGCAAAGTGTCATTTCTTCAGTGTTGTCACATGAAAAGATAGAAGTACTCACTTTTGTGAGATGCTATATATATATATATATATATATAATCTTTTTGTTTTTATCAGGTAATTTTTATTAAACAATTTTCTCATTCAGGTGATTATCTAATAGTTTATTGAAGCTATCAATGCTCCCCGCTGAGACCACCGCCTGTGGAAGGGAATTCCCCATCCTTGTCGCTCTTACAGTAAAGAAACCTCTACGTAGTTTAAGGTTAAACCTCTTTTCTTCTAATTGTAATGAGTGACCATGAGTCTTGTTAAACTCTCTTCTGCGAAAAAGTTTTAGCCCTATTGTGGGGTCATCAGTACGGTATTTGTATATTGAAATCATATCCCCTCTCAAG
This sequence comes from Lithobates clamitans, assembly GCA_037952925.1. Lineage (NCBI taxonomy): Eukaryota > Metazoa > Chordata > Amphibia > Anura > Ranidae > Lithobates > Lithobates clamitans. The sequence continues at coordinate 6,290,518 of JBBGZY010000291.1, forward strand.
CGTCTCTTCTCCAGAGAGAATAAGTTCAGTGCTCGCAACCTTTCCTCATAACTAAGATCCTCCAGACCCTTTATTAGCTTTGTTGCCCTTCTTTGTACTCGCTCCATTTCCAGTACATCCTTCCTGAGGACTGGTGCCCAGAACTGGACAGCATACTCCAGGTGCGGCCGGACCAGAGCCTTGTAGAGTGGGAGAATTATCGTTTTATCTCTTGCGTTGATCCCCCTTTTAATGCATGCCAATATTCTGTTCGCTTTATTAGCAGAAGCTTGGCATTGCATGCCATTGCTGAGCCTATCATCTACTAGGACCCCCATCCTAGATTCCCCCAAAGGTTCTCCCCGCAGTGTATAGATTGCATTCATATTTTTGCCACCCAAATGCATTATTTTACATTTTTCTACATTGAACCTCATTTGCCATGTAGTCGCCCACCCCATTCATTTGTTCAGGTCTTTTTGCAAGGTTTCCACATCCTGCGGAGAAGTTATTGCCCTGCTTAGCTTAGTATCGTCTGCAAATACAGAGATTGAACTGTTTATCCCATCCTCCAGGTCGCTTATAAACAAATTAAATAGGATTGATCCCAGCACAGAACCCTGGGTAACCCCACTACCCACCCCTGACCATTCTGAGTACTCCCCATTTATCACCACCCTCAGGAACTCGCCCTTGTAGCCAGTTTTCAATCCATGTACTCACCCTATGGTCCATGCCAACGGACCTTATTTTGTACAGTAAATGTTTATGGGGAACTGTGTCAAATGCTTTTGCAAAATCCAGATACACCACGTCTACGGGCCTTCCTTTATCTAGATGGCAACTCACCTCCTCATAGAAGGTTAATAGATTGGTTTGGCAAGAACAATTTTTGAAATACAACATACTATCATGTAAAAGTGTTAAGATATTTTAATTATTGGTTTACCTTGTATTATTATTATCACTTTGACTTGCAAAATCAAATCAAATGAACTAATTAGGGGTTCACTGTTGGATTATTCCTTATTGTTTAATGGCCGCTATGTGGTACAGAACCCTGTTTGAGAGACTTCATTTCCTGCTAGCAACCCTTAACTAGAGGAGGATTATTACTCCCTATAGGATCCAATGAAGGAACATTCACAGGTTAATGGATTTTAATTTACAAATTTTTTTTAGAATGTTCTGCTTTTCCTGTAACTTTCATTTTAGTGTCCAATATGTTTCAACCGCTTTAAGAAAGAGCTTTTGTAATACAAATGCCTCAATGGTGTTAGCAAGCAGAACTAGCTACTGTAGAGATCAGGGATGAAGGAGTGGGGTAGTGCTCTAGGTTGGGCTAGGTGTTTGTTAATTGCATTTTATTTATTTAATTGTCTGTGAATAAAACCAAATGGGGTCAGTTCACGATTAAGTAACATTTGTTTTAATTTAATGTATTATTTTGTTTTATGATCATTTTCTCATCAACATGCTCAGTTTGCATATGTATATTTCACTTTGGATTGAAGTCGAACTCTAGTTCCCGCCCACCTCCCCAGGAGTAGTGTGAGCTCAGATGGTGTGCCCATGTCAGCCTTGGCTTAGAAGAAGTGAGTTGGTTGAAGCCGGCCATCATTCAACCTGGAAGAGTGGCGGCATCTAGTGGCAGAGAAGAAGATCTACGGAGGGGACAGCTCTAGATTGAGTGTTTTCTCTGGATTGCAAAAGCTGTGTTTTTAATTTTTCCAGATGCAAGCCAGTATCTTGTAGTTTCACTAGAACTACTAAAGCCTGTATTTCACACACAAATCTTTATTTGATCTCAACCCCCAGTGGCTCTATGTCCTGCTTTTCTCAATAGACACTTCATAAAACCTCATAACTATCACTTGGATATAGCTGAATTCTACAGCAGCTTTATCTTCTTATGGATCAAAGCTAATTTTATGTTTCAACATTGGGCCTAACAATTTGACAATAACTTTGACATTATGACACCAAAGTAATACATAACGTATGTCCTTTTTTAGGACAAAACAAAGCTCTCTTCTGGTAAAACTGTTCTGCAAAAACGATTTTATTTCTATGCAGTTTACATACAAAATTATATTACACAAAACTTGTTTATAGTCCAACCCGTGTATGGTTTAAAACAACTAGCATTGTTACTGTAGTTTTGGTTAGAAGTGCAAATTGCATTCTATAATTTATATATGATGGTACTAAAATTACATTGCTTGTACGAAGCAAGGCAAAGATATTTACAAATGAAATAAAATAGTTTGCATTTCATTAAATGAAGCTTAAAAAAAACTACATTCTTTTTAAGAGATGCAACTAGCTAATTATGTCGGATTATGGCTATGTTAAGAGATAATAAAGGATCAAAGAGGAACAAATTTTTTTTTTTTGGAAAACGTTTTTTTTTACTTGTGTTTGCCTTGGGTGGCACAGTATTGTAGTGGGTAGCACTCTCGCCTAGCATTAAAAGGATCACTGGTTTGAATCCCAACCACGACACTACCTGCCTGGAGTTTGCATGTTCTCCCTGTGCCTGTGTGGGTCTCCTCCAGGTACTCCGGTTTCCTCCCACACTCAAAAGACATGCTGATAGGTTAATTGTCTTCTGTCCAAAATATGATATGTGAGTTGGGGACCTTGGATTGTGGGCTTCTTGAGGGTAGGGTGCAATGTATGTGTGGAGCGCTGTGTAAATTGATGGTGCTATATGGGTACCTTAAATAAATAATTATATAATAGATGAGCATCCTTATGAGACACAATGTACAGGGATAGGGACAATTATAGACACGCACCCACACTCACTCAGGATGGCCTGGTGTCTTTATTCAACCTTACTGACTATGTTACTATGTAGCAATAATATGTTATATTGTACGAGGGGTCTTCAAAAAGTTTCTACATTTTTTAATTTATGTTGCAGATGGTGAGGATGGAAGGAGTAGTACTGTAATTGGTTATGTCTAAGAGTGTCATGTACAAAACAGATTACAGCGCACACATTCAAGAATGACATTTATCCTGCAAGGCTAGTTAAAAACACCTAAACATATTCAAAAAAATGCGGGGGTTTGGTCACACTATATGGTCATATAGTGCTAAGCCCACTTACTGCGACAAAGTACCCCAAATTAGTGGGTCCTACCCTAGTAATAGAATGAAAGATCCTGAGTCTCAACCATGGGAGCCAAACTCCTCTATGTGGGAGAACTGAAGGGATTCCTCCTATGCAATGGTGACCACTAATAAAGAGGTAATGAGGAGGGGGAGGGGTGCTCCAGTAATAGAATGAAAGACGCAGGATCTTTCATACTATTACTAGGATGGACCCACTAATTCGGGGTACTTTATCGCAGTAAGTGGGCTTAGCACTATATGACCGTATAGTGTGACCAAACTGCTGTATTTTTTTGAATATGTTCAGGTGTTTTTAACTAGCTTTGCAGGATAAATGTCATTCTTGTATGTGTGCTCTGTAGTCTGTTTTGTACTGTCTGTTGGTCTTATAGCAGCACCATCTTGAATTTAAAAGCATTTTAGGGTGTGCCCCCCAAATATGTTTTTTGTAAGAATGTCATGTGACTATTCTGTCTGGCAAGCTGGCTGGCTTTGAAATTTAGTATAAGAGTTGCACACTGTGGTGAAGATGGCAGCTTAAAGTCCGTATTTAGCGCCATCTGATTTCCATCTTTTTGGACCACTCAAAGAAGCTTTAAGGGGAAGAAGATTTTCATGTGATGACGTGAAAGCAGTGGCGCATCACTGGCTATGCGCTCAACCAAAAACATTTTTTTCTGATGGCATTAAAAAGCTGGTACAATGCTGGGAAAATAACAAAGGAAGGTGACTATGAAGAAAAGTTTTATGATTTGTTTTTGAAATTCTTAATAAATAGAGTTTAAAAAAAGTGGGCAAACTTTTTGATGATCCCTTGTATTTACCAAAGATGTTTGCAAACACGAAGGCATGATCTTACACAGGAACAGCTGCAGCTGCTCTTGAGGCACAGAGAGAGAATCAGCTGGGACTTGACAATTATACTGGCAGAATGGCCATGGTGGTGGCAAAGGACCAAAAATTACGGAGTATACACTTTGATAAACATTTTTTGGGTGTGATGCTCCAAATGTCTAAGAAGACAAAACTTGTACAATAATATTGCAAAATATCATATATTTATATATGCAAACTACCACAAAAATTAATTTTAAAACATATATGAAATAAATTAACTCGTGGTAAAAATTAAGATTTTATATGCTTTGCTTTAGTAAATTAAGTCTTTTTGGATTCCAGTGTGAATTACTTTGTGGGCTTCCTTAAATTCTGCACTGTGGTACTGATTAAAAGCTGCCTACACGTGAAGCCAAACCCAAACAGTAAGTTTGGCCATAAGTAAAACTTCTGCTTTTCCTTTACTCCTCTTCCATAGAATACCATGGTTATTTAAAGAAAAATTAACTGAATAAGTACTACATTTATTCCATCACATTTCTTTGAAAACGGTCAATTGATTCACTTACCATGGAGTGCGTACTGTGAATTCCATAGTATAGGAGCCACAGGTGGTCCTACTAAAAAAACGACTATGTTACATAACTGCTAATCTTTATTGGCGAAAGATTACTTCACTGTAGTGCAGACACCCAAAAAAGTAAATTGACCGCATAACTGTTACACTTCTCAGTAATTCTGTGTCCATCAGGAGACAATGGACTTGTACTGAATCAAATTATTTGAGTTGGGTCTATGTGTATCAGTTTTGGACACATGCCTAGAAAGCTCAGAATCACGGTAGTGGAATTTGATGAGCTAATGTCTACTACACCCTCACACAAAAATCAGTCCTGTTTCCTGTCCGAACACAATATTACTTACTCACTTATTATTCCCCTGTTGATTGCTGTCTGCACTCAGACCAGCTGTAACCCTGAATAAAATATTGTACAGTATGCTGACCTCAGTTCCCAATGACCTTGGCCAACATTAACCAAAATGTAATACATTGGAAATTGACCTTTATTTAGGGGAAACTCAAATGAATCTGTAGCTGGACTAGTAAATTAGTCTTTCTATCTCTTTACAAATACAGTGAAAAACTATCAATGTAGTACATAGCATCCACATTCTAGTTAATATGTTCATAGTATAGCTTAGTAAAACAAAGCAAACTCCTCTGGGTCATGTTTATGGACTTTTGATTACGGCTGACCTTTCTTTCCATCTCTATACAAGTCAGTTTCCATGAATCTCAAAATGCTTTTTCCAGACAAAAAACTGGTGAAACTTAACATACGTTGCATTATTAAACCTTCTATATACTGCTGTGTTCACATATTTATTTCTGGAACAAAATCATTTGCAGTGATAAGGCAAAAATAAACTTTTGGTCACAGTCATAACCGATATGTTTGATAAGGAGTCAACGTTAACGTGAAGCATGGAAGTGGATTTGTCATTTTTGGGGTGTTTGAGCTACAACAGCATAGGAGTTTTAGTCAAAATTCATGCAGCATATTATTAGAAGATATTAGAGAAAAACCTGCATGCAAAGACGTGGAAGCTGCACGTTAGATACACTTGGTCCAACGTGACAGGGAAATGTAATCTTGGTAGAAAACTATATTGTAAAAAAGCCTTATAATAATGTTATGAGCCTTACAATATTACAAATGGATCACTGAATGTATATGATACAACCTTTTTGTGTCATAATGTGGTTGTGACATATTTTAGAAGATAAAAAAGTGTGTAATCTTTTTAATTAAGTGAGAAACAAATGGCCTATTTATATGCATTCTTTAATAAATAATATTTTTTAAACATAAAAGCTATTGTTGTGCCTCAAAAATCTCAGTTTTGATACACTGATATGGTTATGTTCTTTTATTTTTAAAAAGTTCACGCTTATATCATTTCAACCTAAAGCATCATTTATTTCTAAAACGCCAATACATAACATAATTATAGAGAACAGAGGCAAACAAGGTAAAGAGGATATTATTGACCTGAGTTATGCTGAATAGCCACTGGGAAAGATTGAAATGTAAACTGTGAGATGAAACTGAAGCGATATTTAGAAATATAAATCAGAAGCAGGCAGATCATTCCCTCTGGTTACAGAGCAGGAGTACAGCCAGTAATGGGGAAAACAGCATAGAAAGAAAAATTACCTCAATACAAGGCAAAAGAACAATTACTTGGATTGTCAACACAAGGTGCCAAATAGATGTGTAACAAATTATACCACAGACAATAAAATAATTTTTTAATACAAAAAAAATTATAAAGAAACTTTCTTATTAAATTCAATTAGATACATATACCAGATGTTTTTAAATGTACATTAAATAATTTCCTCCATTTTTACAACCTTAAACCCCAACTATTCAGAGAATTTAAATATCTTTATATTTCTGAATGTAGAGTATATTGCCATTCAGTAGAAGCTGATTTTTGCAGTGGAATAAGAACAATTAACATGTGTCCCAGACATATCTATAATTATACATTAGAACATATAGTAGCTCAAGGCAAAAAGTGAAAATGGCTAAATGGCAAATGTATAGTGAAAAATAGAAGAAAAGAACAGTGAGTACACATTAATGAGCATTCATTTGGACCTTTCATTTCATAATAGAAAGACCAATATATTACATATATCGATCTGAAGTAAAACATCAGAAAATTGGTTTTGTTTTATTCAGTTATGAAGGTTTTAGTGTGCTTTAAGCATTGATGCACCCATGTCTATAACAAACGATTGCCCATGTGTGATGCCAGGAAGTCTAGGAACTTAGGTGACTAAGTAAGTGGTTCTGGGAAACGATCATAGACCAAACCTCGAAACCTAAAGTTTTATATGTTTTTTTTTCTCATCATCTTCCCATTTTTTGTCCCTCATTCCAACAAGTTCATCCAGAGAATATCAGTGCCTTTCACAGTGCTCCACAACCTCCACAGGGCAAAGGGCAAAGAACTAGTCACACGTGTTGTCTGTGGTCTTCCTGCAGATGATCTTTCCCCCATCACTCACTTATTATGCCTCTGCACTGTATCTCTGTGTGGAAGTGGCCATCTTGGTAGAAGCAGGGTTTTGCTTCCCCATGTCAGAGCATCTAGCAAGGAGAACAGAGAGCTGCACAGTATCAGCATCAACAGAACTCACACTACAATATCCAGCTATGAGGCTGTAAGCACAGGCATACCAAGGTACCCTGACATACCAGGAAGTACATTGCTATATTTCAGGAGGGCTGCCATAGACAAGGTAGATATTTCTGAATACTGCTTAGTCACAAAAAAACACTTGTAAATGTTCCTCAAAACATTAAAAATGTCTAGGTCCCCTTTAACCACCCCCATACTGCCGTATTGTAAAAAATGGCAAGGAAGTAGATGTCTATTTCTGTAGTGAAATGTATAAACTAGCTTCTGGCATCCATTCCACTTCTTAACCAGGGTTTACCAACATCCATTCTAGGGTTGCCACCCGTACGGGATTGACCCGGACAGTACGGGTTCGGCAACTTGTGCCCGGGTTTCTGTCCCCTGGAAACCCGGGCACAACTAATATCCAGTACCTCTGTCTGTGTCCCGTCCTCCGCCCCATAGCTCTGTATTTATTATGTGGCCGGGGCGGCTGTGCGGCGCGTGCCTCTCTGCTCCATATCACAGACCGCCGGTGTAGCCTGTCTGTGTAAGAGGCGAGCAGCCGTGAGCTCCGACCGACCTCACGGTCCTCATCTCATGGAGCCTCGGCCTCGCCCTCTTCCTGCTCCACCACAGCTGGGGACCGTGGGAGGCGAGAGTTGACAGGGGAGCCCGAGACCTTGTCAGCACAGCGGGATGCGGGAACCCAAAGGTATGATCGCAGCGGCAGCCCCCTCCTCTCTGTCAGCCCCCCCTTCTCTCTGTCAGCCCCCATCTCCTCTCTGTCAGCCCCCCCTCTCCTATCTGTCAGCCCCCATCTCCTCTCTGTCAGCCCCCCCTCTCCTATCTGTCAGCCCCCCTCTCCTCTCTGTCAGCCCCCCTCCTCTCTGTCAGCCCCCCTCCTCTCTGTCAGCCCCCCCTCCTCTCTGTCAGCCCCCCTCCTCTCTGTAAGCCCCCATCTCCTCTCTGTCAGCCCCCCCTCTCCTATCTGTCATCCCCCCTCTCCTCTCTGTCAGCCCCCCTCCTCTCTGTCAGCCCCCTCTTCTCTCTGTCAGCCCCCCCTCCTCTCTGTCAGCCCCCCCCCTCCTCACTGTCAGCCCCCCCTCCTCTCTGTCAGCCCCCCTCCTCTCTGTCAGCCCCCCTCCTCCCTGTCAGCCCCCCTCTCCTCTCTGTCAGCCCCCCTCCTCCCTGTCAGCCCCCCTCTCCTCTCTGTCAGCCCCCTTCTCCTCTCTGTCAGCCCCCCTCCTCTCTGTCAGCCCCCCTCCTCTCTGTCAGCCCCCCTCCTCTCTGTCAGCCCCCCTTTCCTCTCTGTCAGCCCCCCTCCTCCCTGTCAGCCCCCTCTCCTCTGTCAGCCCCCTCTCCTCTGTCAGCCCCCCCTCCTCTCTGTCAGCCCCCCTCTCCTCTCTGTCAGCCCCCCTCTCCTCTCTGTCAGCCCCCCTCTCCCCTCTGTCAGCCCCCCTCTCCTCTGTCAGCCCTCTCCTCTCTGTCAGCCCCCCTCTCCTCTCTGTCAGCCCCCCTCTCCTCTCTGTCAGCCCCCCCCTCCTCTCTGTTAGCCCCCTCCTCTCTGTTAGCCCCCTCCTCTCTGTTAGCCCCCTCCTCTCTGTTAGCCCCCTCTTCTCTCTGTCAGCCCCCTCTTCTCTCTGTCAGCCCCTCTCTCCTCTATCAGCCCTTCTTCCTCTCTGTCAGCCCCCTCTTCTCTCTGTTAGCCCCTGTTAGCCCCCCTTCCTCTCTGTCAGCCCCCATCCTCTCTGTCAGCCCCCTCTTCCTCTCTGTCAGCCCCCTCTTCCTCTCTGTCAGCCCCTGTTAGCCCCCTCTTCCTCTCTGTCAGCCCCCTCTCCTCTCTGTCAGCCCCCTCTCCTCTCTGTCAGCCCCCTCTTCCTCTCTGTCAGCCCCCTCTTCCTCTCTGTCAGCCCCCCTTTCCTCTCGGTCAGCCACCCTCTCCTCTCTGTCAGACCCCCTTCCCTCTCTGTCAGGGTCCCTTTCCTCTCTGTCAGCCCCCCTCTCCTCTCTGTCAGCCCCCCTCTCCTCTCTGTCAGCCCCCCTTTCCTCTCTGGCAGCCTCCCTCTCCTCTGTCAGCCCCTCCCTCGGTCAGCCCCCTCTCCTCTCTATCAGCTCCTCCCTCTGTCAGCCCCCCTCCTCTCTGTCAGCTCCCCTTTCCTCTCTGTCAGCCCCCCTTTCCTCTCTGTCAGCCCCCCTTTCCTCTCTGTCAGCCCCCCTTTCCTCTCTGTCAGCCCCCCTTTCCTCTCTGTCAGCCCCCTTTTACTCTCTGTCAGCCCCCCTCTCCTCTCTGTCAGCCCCCCTCTCCTCTCTGTCAGCCCCCTTTCCTCTCTGTCAGCCCCCCTCTCCTCTCTGTCAGCCCCCCTCTCCTCTCTGTCAGCCCCCTCTCCTCTCTGTCAGCCCCCTTTCCTCTCTGTCAGCCCTCTTTCCTCTCTGTCAGCCCCCTCCTCCCTGTCAGCCCCCCTCTCCTCTCTGTCAGCCCCCTCTTCTCTCTGTTAGCCCCCTCTCCTCTCTGTCAGCCCCTCTCCTCTCTGTCAGCCCCCCTTCCTCTCTGTCAGCCCCCTCTTCCTCTCTGTCAGCCCCCTTTTCTCTCTGTTAGCCCCTGTAGCCCCCCCTCCTCTCTGTCAGCCCCCTCTTCCTCTCTGTCAGCCCCCTCTTCCTCTCTGTCAGCCCCCCTCTTTCCCTCTGTCAGCCCCCCTCTCCTCTCTGTCAGCCCCCCTTCCTCTCTGTCAGCCCCTTCTTCCTCTCTGTCAGCCCCTCTTCCTCTCTGTCAGCCCCCTCTTCCTCTCTGTCAGCCCCCTCTTCCTCTCTGTCAGCCCCCTCTTCCTCTCTGTCAGCCCCCTCTTCCCCTCTGTCAGCCCCCTCTTCCTCTCTGTCAGCCCCCTCTTCCTCTCTGTCAGCCCCCTCTTCCTCTCTGTCAGCCCCCTCTTCCTCTCTGTCAGCCCCCCTCCTCTCTGTCAGCCCCCCTCCTCTGTCAGCCCCCCTTCCCCTCTGTCAACCCCCCCTTCCCCTCTGTCAGCCCCCTCTTCCCCTCTGTCAGCCCCCTCTTCCCCTCTGTCAGCCCCCTCTTCCTCTCTGTCAGCCTCCTCTTCCTCTCTGTCAGCCCCCTCTTCCCCTCTGTCAGCCCCCTCTTCCCCTCTGTCAGCCCCCTCTTCCTCTCTGTCAGCCCCCCTCCTCTCTGTCAGCCCCCCTCCTCTGTCAGCCCCCCTTCCCCTCTGTCAACCCCCCCTTCCCCTCTGTCAGCCCCCTCTTCCCCTCTGTCAGCCCCCTCTTCCCCTCTGTCAGCCCCCTCTTCCTCTCTGTCAGCCTCCTCTTCCTCTCTGTCAGCCCCCTCTTCCCCTCTGTCAGCCCCCTCTTCCCCTCTGTCAGCCCCCTCTTCCCCTCTGTCAGCCCCCTCTTCCTCTCTGTCAGCCCCCCTCCTCTCTGTCAGCCCCCCTTCCCCTCTGTCAACCCCCCCTTCCCCTCTGTCAGCCCCCCTCCTCCTCTCCCCTGTCCCCCTATACTACACCAGGAGACCTCCCCCACCCCCCAAAATTACACTGGGAGGCTCCCCACCAAACATTACACACTACATATACACTATATTGTACATTACACACGCCTGCACTATATAAACTATATTGTACTTTACACACACCTACACTATATTGTACATTACACATGCCTGCACTATATACACTATATTGTACTTTACACACACCTACACTATATTGTACATTACACACGCCTGCACTATATAAACTATATTGTACTTTACACACACTTACACTATATTGTACATTACACATGCCTGCACTATATACACTATATTGTACATTACACACGCCTGCACTATATACACTATATTGTACATTACACACGCCTGCACTATATACACTATATTGTACATTACACACTCTGCACTATATACACTATATTGTATATTACACACTCTGCACTATATACACTATATAGCACATTACACACCTGCACTATATGCAATTGGCTACACCCACTGTTCACCGCTGCGCGTGCCACATTAATACTCCCCTAGGGCACACAGAGGTGTCCCAGGTATTTTACAATCTCATTGTGTATGCTACAAAAAAAATGCCAAGCCCCGCTGAATTGTTCGGGTTTGGCTCGAAGAAAAGGTGGCAACCCTAATCCATTCTCAGTCAGACATGGCTCAATTCTCAGTGCAGATTCTGTACCTTCTGATCACTGTGACCATTCTTCTCACAACAGAGAATGGAAGGAATAATTCTTTAGTTCTTGTGATTGTAGCACAGACTTGGCAGTAGCAGTAAGGACCTTTTTTTTAACCCTTTCACTTCCCCTTCTCTTCTTCACATCTAAACTCCAGCTTGTCTCTCTATGTGACCTACATATTAAGTTTTCACCTCCCACATCTGTTCATTAGCCCTTCCAAATCCACCCTCCCACTGTATATGACCAGTGCATTAACCCTTTCACCACCTCCTACCTGTGTGCACTGTATCTAGTGCGCCATTACCAAGCTTCATGTTTTAACGCACTCAGTACCAGCAAATTTCTTTCATTTCCAAAAAATTGTGACCATAAAAGAGATCACCTTGGGGTTCCTACTTTCCATAAAGGGGTCATTTTGGGGACAATTGTTCTGGCCTGTCATTTTTAATAATTCCCAATATGAATATCTTATACATAGTTACACTGGTCCAGCTTGTACTAATGTAACTATGTACGTATATACTAGGCCAATATCCCTGGAAGCTGGAAATTACTAAAGTAGACACCGCTACACCAGTGAGCTCCAGGTCCCACACCGAGCAGCTGCCCTGCTGCGTCCTAAACACAGGAATGGGTGCCATTGCATTTTCTTAATGAATGCAAAGCATTCTCTCATTGGACAAGGAGAAGAAGCAGGGCAGTGATGTCTCATAATTTTTTTGGGGTCTTTAACTTTTTTGTCTGAATATACTGCCAATCTATGTTTGTCCCAAGTATGTTTAAAATGGAGCTCCCCCCACAAGGGGAAGTACCACTAGCATTCCTACCCCCCCCCCTTCTATGCCACATTTGGCAAGTATTTTTTTTTTTAGGGGGGCCAGGTATCTAGTTTTGACAGAGACCCGCTCCCACTTCTGCTCTGGCCGCCTAGGTGACTTGAACGGAAGTTCTCCTCTCCCCCTCCCTCCCTGCAATCTTCTGGGACACGTCACAGGTCCCAAAAGATTGCCCAACTATTGAAGAGGCGCTGCGATGCCGCAAGCTGTCACAGCTGGGTGCCCACACTTGTAATGCCGGCATTGGGGAGAGGCAAGGGAGAGAAGCGAGGGTTTAGGCGGCCGTATCACTGGATCGTGGGACAGGTGAGTGTGTGTGTTTATTAAAAGTCATCAGCTACACTCTTTGTAGCTGCTGACTTTTACTAAACACAAAAGCAGCTAGAACTCCGCTTTAAATTTTCTTTCTTTTCAGCTGAATGTCTGTTCCAAGCATCAACCACTCTTTTAGTAAAATACGGTAATACATTCTAAGGTTAGTTTTGAGTTTTTCTTCCGCTAGTTTGAGGTCCCTGTGTTCTTGATCTTAGTTTCATATTGGATATACTGTCACCCTGAACCTTATTCACACCCTTAATGCATTGAACTTAAGAATTTAAATAAGAGGTATATAAGGTGAAATCTAAAAGGAGCAGTCATTTGACTGTAATTGTTTGATAATCACCATCCAGATTTTTCTCTGCTCAATACAGAAAGGAGAGCAGCACAGGATCCCAGAGAAAGAGGGTTTCACAATCACTTACTAAACATAAATAGCCTGTGTGGTGCATATGGACCCCGAGGTGTAGTGGGCCCATTGTGCACTCACTGCACACATTGGGATTCAATTCAGGAAACACTCCTCACCACAACGCCATCCATTGAGCTGCAGCCTCACCTGGCACTTGCTGCTGCAGCACAGTGTTTGAGCAGTGAGGGTTTGTAGTAAGGGGACACATGGTGATAGTGATGGCCTGCAGTATGGGGACACATTGGTGTTAGTGATGCTCCGCAGTAAGGAAACACAAATTTGACATTTGTTGATGCTCTGCAGATAATCGTGGCAGGTGGTGACTTGTGCCATTGGATGTGGGGGGCCAGGCTTTTCCTTACCAATCCACACTAACAATTCATTGCTTTTTTTTTTCTTAAAAAAATAAATAATGATCTGCTACACAGGCCCACTGCTTTCAGAACCACCCCTGTTGCTAAAGGTTGAATAGATTGTTCTTTAGATATACAGTATTTATGATAATGATCACTTTCACCAGAAAATAGTAGAAACAAAAACAGCACGGATTTGAAAATCATGGGATTATCCCTTGAGAGCACATACAGTGGGGATGGAAAGTATTCAGACCCCCTTAAATTTTTCACTCTTTGTTGCAGCCATTTGCTAAAATTATTTAAGTTCATTTTTTTTCCTCATTAATGTACACACAGCACCCCATATTGACAGAAAAACACAGAATTGTTGACATTTTTGAAGATTTATTAAAAAAGAAAAACTGAAATATCACATGGTCCTAAGTATTCAGACCCTTTTCTCAGTATTTAGTAGAAACACCCTTTTGATCTAATACAGCCATGAGTTTTTTTGGGAAAGAGAAACAAGTTTTTCACACCTGGATTTGGGCATCCTCTGCATTTCCTCCTTGCAGATACTCTCCAGTTCTGTCAGGTTGGATGGTAAACGTTGGTGGACAGCCATTTTTAGGTGTCTCCAGAATTGGGTTTAAGTCAGGGCTCTGGCTGGGCCATTCAAGAACAGTCACGTAATTGTTGTGAAGCCACTCCTTTGTTATTTTAGCTGTGTGCTTGGGGTTATTGTCTTGTTAGAAGGTAAACCTTTGGCCCAGTCTGAGGTCCTGAGCACTCTGGAGAAGGTTTTCGTCCAGAATATCCATGTATTTGGCCGCATTCATCTTTCCCTCGATTGCAACCAGTCATCCTGTCCCTGCAGCTGAAAAACACCCCCCACAGCATGATGTTGCCACCACCATGCTTCACTGTTGGGACTGTATTGGACAGGTGATGAGCAGTGTCTGGTTTTCTCCACACATACCGCTTAGAATTAAGGCCAAAAAGTTCTATCTTGGTCTCATCAGACCAGAGAATCTTATTTCTCACCATCTTGGAGTCCTTCAGGTGTTTTTTTAGCAAACTCCATGCGGGCTTTCACGTGTCTTGCACTGAGGAGAGGCTTCCGTCGGGCCACTCTGCCATAAAGCCCCGACTGGTGGAGGGCTGCAGTGATGGTTGACTTTCTACAACTTTCTCCCATCTCCCGAACTGCATCTCTGGAGCTCAGCCAACGTCTTCCATTCAAGGATTATGGAGGCCACTGTGCTCTTAAGGAACCTTAAGTGCAGCAGAAATTTTTTTGTAACCTTGACCAGATCTGTGCCTTGCCACAATTCTGTCTCTGAGCTCTTCAGGTAGTTCCTTTGACCTCAGGATTCTCATTTGCTGACATGCACTGCGAGCTGTAAGGTCTTATATAGACAGGTGTGTGGCTTTCCTCATCAAGTCCAATCAGTATAATCAAACACAGCTAGACTGTAGAACCATCTCAAGGATTATTAGAAGAAATGGACAGCACCTGAGTTAAATATATGAGTGTCACAGCAAAGGGTCTGAATACTTAGGACCATGTGATATTTCAGTTTTTCTTTTTTAATAAATCTGCAAAAATGCCAACAATTCAGTTTTTCTGTCAATATGGGGTGCTGTGTGTACATTAAGTGAAAATTTAAGGGGGTCTGAATACTTTCCGTCCCCACTGTATATTAAAACAATATGCAGAGTTTATTTTTGATGTATTTTATTCCTTAGAACCTGCATAAATAGCATTTAAATTTGAGGGCACTCAGTACATTTTCCATTTCCTTTGTGAGTGAGAGCATTACATAGAATTTTCTGTGCTTTAATCTTGAATTATGTTTCCAAGGCTGCTAGTGGCTGAGAATGACTTTGTTATATAAAAACATCACGGAAACTTTGAATCACATTAAAATGTTGAGTCAAAATTTTGAAATATACACAGAAGGGTTTGTACTTATTTAAGTGCATTATTGGTAGAATGGCTCACACCACAGAGCATTTGTCTAACAGCAAAAATAAACTGTGTATTATTTTTCCAGCTGCTGCTTGGTTTTGGCGTAAGATTATGACAATATTCTACTGTATATCAAACCTACTTCGTTATTGGTGGTCTTACCATCAAAAAGATTGGGTTCTACTTTTAAAAAATGTCTATATCCCTTATTCACAGACATGAAGAAAATGTAGAGATATTCTGAGCCTCCCTCTTGCTTGAAAATGAAATTAGAAAGATTTAAAAGCTCTATGCAAGTCAACAATTGGCCATTATTGGGCCAGAGACATACTATTCAATGGCCCATGGCAATGCAGCAAGTCTAGGTATAACGTGACAGGAAGTTAGAAGAAAAAGAGAACTAGAAAATATAATGAGTCAGCAGCTTTATCCACCCACAAGACAGACATATAATTCTTTGCTCTCTAGAAAATCTATAGTAATATCTGTAATATCTGTGAGATAAAAAGATGAAAGATGCTATCATAATGCACTCCTGTACTGTAGCCCAGTTGAAGCCAAAACATTTTATTTTGTTTTGGATAGATGTGGGAAGCATTATAACCCCTGTCAGTTTTTTCTCCTCTGTTTAGGAGATGTATTCTAATTTTCTTTTACAAAAGGTTTTATTGATAGTCATAGCAATTTCACAGTCTCATGCCCCGTACACACAATCGGACATTGATTGGACATTCCTAAAACAAAATCCTAGGATTTTTTCCGGCGGATGTTGGCTCAAACTTGTTTTGTGTACACACGGTCGCACAAAGTTGTTGGAATTTCTGATCGCCAAGAACGCGGTGACGTAAACCACTTACGACGAGACTAGAAAAGGCCAGTTCAGAACCAAGCGCGGCACCCTTTGGGCTCCTTTTGCTAATCTCGCGTTAGTAAAAGTTTGGTGAGAGACGATTCGCGCTTTTTCAGACTCGTGGTTTTCAGATCGTTTTCTGCTGTTCAGTTTGTGCTTGTGGGTTTGTATCTGCTCTTCAGTGCGTGTAGCAAGCTACGTGTGACTTTGATTAGTCATTGTGTTCTTGTTCGTTCCTTACTGTTTTTCAGGTCGCTCTTCACAGGCCTTGCTGCTCTTCAGTGCATTCTGTTACTTCGTTCTGAGCAGCCGACCGTTTTCTAGCCATGTTGTGTATACGTATGTATACATGTATACGTACTCCTCGTAGAGTTCGTGCTGTGCGGGGGCTTGGTGTTGGGGTTCTGACCTTGACACAAGTCCAGTCCATGAACAGGGTGGGGAGGAGTTCATGGACCAAGAAGTGGTTGCTTCAGCGTGACCAGTTTTGTCATATGCCTTTGCTCCGTGAGATCCGTGAGAATAATCCTGATGATTTCAGGAACTTTCTCAGGATGACGGACCCCATATTTCACCATTTGTTGGCTTCGCTGACCCCCTATATCAGCAGGAAGGATACCTGCATGAGGCAAGCCATCACTCCGGAGCAGAGGCTCGTCGCTACCCTGCGGTACTTGGCGACGGGGAGAAGTCTGCAGGACTTGAAGTTCTCGACAGGCATCTCCCCTCAGGCTCTGGGGATCATTATCCCAGAGACCTGTTCTGCCATCATACAGGTCCTACAGAAGGAGTATATGAAGGTAAGATTTTTATCCTTTAATATCACATTTTATTGTATTTAATGTTTAATAATGTATTGTATTTCTTTCCTCATTCCCTAATTACCCTGATTGGATAATGCTGTGAGTGTCCCCTTTGTCCTCATGCATGCTAGATTTTTATGTAATTATTTTTTTTGTCCTTCATACATATTTGCCTTCACTTACCTCCCAAGCATGCTCTCCTGGCCCTATATTCACCTAATGTAGTCAGTTAACAATGTATTTTATCAGCTCCATAGTAGTGCTTTACCCCAAACACCCCCTAAAATGTTTTTAAATGTGATTTGTGCTTTAAATTCAGGCCGAGTGCCAGAGGCTTTTTTTGGGGGTCCCCAAATCATTTGGAATCCTCCCTCCCCCCAACTGCTAAGTCAGCTGATACCAATTCTCTATCTATCCTCAATCATCTATCTGCTGACTTTGCCAAACCCATACACACTATACCCATCTCTTTTGTGGTCAGATGTATGGATGAATTTCCCAAAGTATGTAGTGCAAGGGCCTGCCTGTATAATTCCTAATGGTACTGTTTAAAGTTTTAGTATACTATTATTATCTTGATAGGTAATAGC
Source organism: Lithobates clamitans (assembly GCA_037952925.1). Taxonomy (NCBI): domain Eukaryota; kingdom Metazoa; phylum Chordata; class Amphibia; order Anura; family Ranidae; genus Lithobates; species Lithobates clamitans. Next base: position 6,307,959 of record JBBGZY010000291.1, read on the forward strand.
AGAATGTCCAAATGTGCTCAAATGTGTACAATGTGTATTATATCTTTGTATTATGACACTTCTTACCTGTCCAGTGGGCTGCCAATAGTGTAACTAAGGAGGGGCTGTTCAAAGTAATACCCATTATTTAGGCATTTTATCTCTCAATGAAGTGGAGAGGGTTACCTGTCCAAGAGCTCCCCCCCTATAATGTTAGAAATGGCCCATGACAGGGGGGGAATATGAAAGGTGTACCTTATACTTTGACCTTTAAAAATTCCCAATAATAAATGTTATCTTGATGTTGGTCAACAATGTGTCTAATCTGCTTTCCATGTTTATGTGCAAAAAGACTAATTTTTTTTGTTTTCCTCAACAGTTTCCTTCCACGCCACAGGAATGGCAGACTGTGGCCTCCCACTTTGCCCAGCGGTGGGACTTTCCTAACTGCGGAGGGGCAATTGATGGGAAACACGTCCACACCGTCCCACCACCCATCTCGGGGTCATACTATTATGATTATAAGGGGTTCAATAGTATTGTGATGTTGGCGGTGGTGTCGCCTAATTACGAGTTCCTGTATGTGGACGTGGGGAAGAATGGCCGGATGTCCGATGGTGGAGTCATCGCCCAGACGGAGTTTTACAGGCATCTCCAGAATGGCAGCTTGGACTTGCCACCTCCAGAAGACAATGTGGAAGGACTCCCATTCGTCTTCGTTGCTGATGAAGCATTTGCGCTGGGGGACCATCTTATGCGGCCATTCCCGATGAGGACCCTCACCCTGGACCAGAGGGTTTTTAATTACCGGCTGGCCAGAGCCAGAAGAGTGGTGGAGAACACATTTGGAATCATGGCCAGCCGGTTCCGCCTATTTCTGACACTCATACATATGGCGGAGTATAAACTGAATCATATTATCCTGGCGTGCTGTGTTCTACATAACTTTTTACGTCAACATTCTGACAACTATGCTGGCTCAGTTGGACCTGAGGCCGGAAATTATAAATGAAACAACCCTGACGGCGCTTGAAAGTGGCCGTCCTGGCTTGCCCTCCATCAGTGCCCGTGATGTACGGGATACCTTGAGTTCTTTGCGGTTAGGGGGGCCATCAATATGCCAGACAATGTGTGAAACCGTTATCAAATTTAAAAAAATAAGCAAATCTTTGTTGACATTTACTGCTTGTGTTTGTTTTAGCTGACCCTGACAGAAATGTGTTGAGTCCTGAAAATGGCGTGATTGTGTAACCTTACAAAGCACTGTTGGGTGTTATTTACTAAAGGCAAAGACACTTTGCACTACAAGTGCACTTGAAACTGCACTGAAACTGCACTTGTAGTGCAAAGTGGATTGGCCCTTAATAAATAACCCCCATTGTCACATAAAGCAGCAATTGGAGCACCACAAAAGTGTTGTAGCGTTGAGACAATAATCCACACATTCTTGATTAACAATCTTTTAATACCAGCACAATCACATGTGCATTTAGAAAAGGTTTTTAAAACAAACCAACATGTTTGTCGTCTAACAATTTTTGGGGTGGCATTAGAAAAAGTTCAAATGTCCATTTAAGATAAAACAGGCATGTTTCAAACCAACAAGAAGGACACAAATCTTGAACTTACAAAGTTTACATTTGTTAGAACTTGAAGGCAATATCAGGCTGCAGCGGGTCAGTGTTGGAGCGTCCTCCTTCCAGCCGGAGTCTGTAGTCAGCGGACCAGCCAAGACAGCTCACCCGTCATTCTTAGCAGAGCCACCGACCGCCGGACACCATGGGATCGCTGCCATGGGCTCATTGCGGTGACTGATGGTGAGAGGACCTCTAGTGGACATCGTGGGCAGTTCCTAACTCTGGCTTGTAAAGATTTCTGCTTGCTGTGATCCTCTGTAGTGGGGGGTCACGGCTATCTGGTAAGGAGCTACCCCTTCTATTTTCTGGTGGTGGATCCTTCACTGTCACGGATTAATTGCAAACATCACTTGGACTTTTGTTGGTTTTCTTTGATGATTTTCGGGACTCACTAAGATATCATTTTTGATGGCCCCATTTGATGAATGTATTTCACATGTTATGTTTGCACAATATTTTTGATTTATTCACAGCTAAGATTTAATTATCTTCACTATAGATATTATATTGATGAATTTGGTTATTAGCGCAACCCCTTTATTTTTTCCCAAGATCAGACATGAGTATTTAGGAACTGTGTTTGATATTGCGTTCAGATGGGGTGAAGTCACCCCAGGAAAAGCCAAATTTTGAAGATGCACACCAATTTACGAATGGCAACTGAGAAGTAAAAGCATTGAGAGGGAGGTTAAAGAAGAACTAGGAGTTGAGGTTAGCTAAGAAGGGAGGAGTAAAGAATAGGGGGGAAGGAAAGAAGAGAAAAAAAAAAAGGGGGGGGGGTGGGTCCTCGCGGTGGGGCGCAAGAGTGCATTGAATCCGAAGAAGGGTGGTATCAAATCTGGTGGGTTTAGTATATTCAACCCATGGCCTCCATACCTTCAGGAACTTATCATGTGTCCGAAAGGACAGCAGTCAGCTTCTCGTTAACCATTATATCGTCCATGCGATTTTTAACCTCCTCAAAACTTAGTGTCTGTGTCTTCCATGCCCTAGCTATCATTAGTTTGGTTGCAGTAAAGAGATGCAGAGCCAGCTGGCGCTCCGGGCGAAGAAGCTTTGCTATTGGGTTGCATAGACGTGCTTCGTATGGATCTTTATTGAGGTCAGCCTGGAGTATGTTTCGAAGGAGGGAGTAAACTCTGATCCATAACCTGCGTACCCTCGGACAGGTGCACCAGATGTGCGTCATTGTGCCCTCCTGGGAGCACCCTCGGAAACAGGGGGGAGTAGGCTGGAATGAAACGGGCCAATCTAGCCGGTGTGTAGTACCACCTGTAAAGTACCTTATAGGCATTTTCTAAAAAGATAACGTTCTTTGAGCATTTGGATATTGTTAAAATCATGACCTACCAGTCCCCTAGATCTAGTTGTTTTCCTATTTCCCTTTCCCATTGAAGGTGATAGGGCCGTGTCTGTGTTTTTTTAGAGGTAATAATAGAGGAACAGATCAGTGATATTAAACCCGAGGTTTGGGGTCTTGCTCTGCAGAAGTTCTCAAAAGGGGTCAAAGTATAAGGGGTCGGTCGAAATTTTATAAGCCCCTGGAGAAAATGGCGAATCTATAGGTAGCTGTAGTGTTCGCGTAACGGGATAGCGTGAGAGGAGCGTAGAGCCACAAATGATATTATCCTAGTGGGGGTAAAAAAACAGTGTCTGTGAAACCATTTGTCTTCCACCAGGAGAACTGCTGGGGATTTTCGCAGCCTGGTGGGAACAGTGGGCACTGGAAAAGTTGAAGTAAGGGTAGATGAGGAGAAATCAGGCCGGCCGAATACTTGTCTGAGTCCCATATGCGAAAGGAATGGGAAAGACACAGCCCCGTCATCAGAGGGCGATGTGTGGGGGGGAGCCAGGGCAACGAGGAGATGGGTGTTGGGTGCAAGTCCACTAGGTCTATGGTGGCCCATAGCGGCATTTGGTGTTGTGCATGGAGTTGGGATAACAGGGCAATGTTTACAGCTATATAGTAGGTTTGTAGGTTAGGGACTGAGAGTCCTCCATTGATTCTGCGGGCATATAATATTTGCTTATTGATCCTGGGACGGGTAGAACCCCACACAAATTTCAGGATTTTACGCTGATGTACTCATAGGATATGCGGCGGAATTGGGACTGGTAGGACTCTAAAAGAAGTAAAGTAATTTTGGCAGGTATGTCATACGAATTGCCACAATCCTACCGAACCAGGACAATGGGAGATGAGCCCAGGAGGACAACATGTCTGTTAGCTTCTTAAGTATAGAAGGAAAGTTTGCCTTATAGAGTCCCGCGTAGGTTGGGGTGAGCCAGATCCCCAGATGTATTCTAATTTTCTGTCAGGGCAGGAAGTAATGGGAAAGCTTTACAAAGATAAAAGGCCTAAAAAAAAATGGAAAATTGTCTAAATACTTACCTTAATTTAAAATTTTTACAATTTTCCAGTTTTCCTGGTGCCTATATGGCAGCATACCGATAAAAATAACCAGCTGACAGGGAGGATAATGCTGAAGTATTTATAGTACAAGAAATTGAGGACTGGAGAGTATGTCTTCTGAATTCTACAGTTGTCAGAGCACCCAGATCCACACAGTGATGTCAGAGGAAGGTATAAGAAGGTGACCAGTTGGCTGCTTTGGAGATTGTTTCTAGGGAGACTCTAGTGCATCTATGAAGCCCTGAATGAGGAACTAGCCTGGAGGTAGGACCTCCAGGGATCTTACAACAACTAGTCCATATCATGCTAAACTCTCGGCTTCTGTTGGAAATTCTAGCTGCACTCGTTCATGTGACAAGGTATGAAAATGTCACTTTGGGAATTAATTGCTGAATGAACAGCACCACCCTGTCAGGGAGGAATGTAGCGTCTCACTACACTAACTTGTAGTTTTAGCTGAACACTGTGAGCAAGACGCGCTACACTAACTTGTAGCTTTAGCTGAACACTGTGCAGAGGTCTCACTACACTAACTTGTAGTTTTAGCTGAACACTGTGAGCAGGACGCACTACACTAACTTGTAGCTTTAGCTGAACACTGTGAGCAGGACGCACTACACTAACTTGAAGTTTTAGCTGAACACTGTGAGCAGGACGCACTACACTAACTTGTAGCTTTAGCTGAACACTGTGCAGAGGTCTCACTACACTAACTTGTAGTTTTAGCTGAACACTGTGAGCAGGACGCACTACACTAACCTGTAGCTTTAGCTGAACACTGTGATCAGGACACATTACACTAACTTGTAGCTTTAGCTGAACACTGTGCAGAGGTCTCACTACACTAACTTGTAGTTTTAACTGAACACTGTGAGCAGGACGCACTACACTAACTTGTAGCTTTAGCTGAACACTGTGCAGAGGTCTCACTACACTAACTTGTAGTTTTAGCTGAACACTGTGAGGAGGACGCACTACACTAACTGTAAATAGTCTAGCTGCCTGACTGTGGTACTAATAGGATCAAAAGAGTACCAGCAATTTTCTTCAGGTAGCTGTAAATACTGTAACAAGACAAGCCTGCCTGTCAGTAGGAAGATAACAGGAACGGATCTAGCTAAACTGAATACAGTGTATATATATATATATATATATATATATATATATATATATATATATATATGCAACACCTGGGATGCATATATATATACACAATACACTGTAAGTGCAGCTAACTCACTGACTGTCCTGCCTAATCTAGCTAACGCAAATGAAATGACACTGTCTCTCTCTCTCTGTAAGCACGCCGGAACACACTACACAGGGCCGCCGTGCAGGCGGTCTTATATAGTGTGGGGCGTGTTCTAAACCCCCTGAGCCATAATTGGCCAAAGCCACCCTGGCTTTGGCCAATTACAGCTCTCTCTACCGACGGCGCTGTGATTGGCCAAGCAATAGTGCATGCTTGGCCAATCATCAGCCAGCAATGCACTGCGATGCCACAGTGAATTATGGGCCATGACGCGCCACACGAATTTGGCGCGAACGGCCCATATCGTTCACAATTCGGCAAACGATAGAACAGCCGATGTTCGAGTCGAACATGGGTTTGACTCGAACACGAAGCTCATCCCTACTGCTAAGGTCCACAGGGTTCCGCTCCTTGTTTCTCCCTGCTTGTTGATGTAGGCGATTACTGCTGAATTGTCAGACCTGACCTTTAAGTGATGACTGCTCAGTTCTTTCTGGAAGGATCGAAGTGCTAGAAGTGCTGCCTTTAAACTCCTTCCAGTTGGATGATCTCATCATCTCTTTCTCTTTCCAAGTTCCCTGTGTTACCCGGGAGCCTAGATGTGCTCCCCACCCTACGCCACTTGCGTCCGTAGTTATTATTCGGGTAATTGGTAGGGCCCACATCCGTCCTCTGTTTACATTTTCTGATCTCCTCCACCACCACAGGGATCTTTTTACATGTGTTGGTATCAGAACCTGTGTGTCTAAGGACTCTTGTTTGCAGTCCTATACTTTTAATAAACATCTGTAGGGGACGAAAATGTAAACCCGCCCATTGTACTGCCGGGATTGCCGAGGATAGTAATCCTAATGTTGACATTATTCACCTTATTAAGCATGGCTGATTGGCCTGTAATGCTTTCATCGCCTCTTTTGTATCTTCTCCCTGGGTAGAAACACTTTTTGTTGAGCTGAGTCTAGTATGTACCCCAAGTATCTTATTTGTTGAGTGGGGTTCGGGCTGGATTTTTCTCTGTTTATCAACCAACCTAGATTTTCTAGGAATGCCTGTGTGTACTTCAGGTTCTATAGTAATTTCACGGGAGAGTTTGCAAAAAGGAGAAGATCGTCTAGATAGGCGATGATGGATATGCCCTTGACTCGAAGTGTCACCAGAGCCTTTTCCAGAATTTTTGTAAAAATTTGGGGCAAAAAGGAAAGGTGAAGGGTAGAGCCCGAAATTGAAGGTAAAATAGGTGTAGTGCTAATGTGAACAACCATAAATGTCTAGCATAGAGACACAACAGTCCGAGGGCTAATAAACCTCTAGATATAAATTAAACAAAAGTCCTCCATATATTAGTTCTGAAAGGGCCTGGTGATACTAAGAGCATTTTCTTCTGAACAGAGAGCATACATTGATTGCTCTATGGGAAGTGCTCCTGGGACTACATCTTGTGAAGTGCTCCATGTTATCGCTGATTAGCTGTCCATGAAGGAGGTTGGTGGGCTTTCAGCAGTGTCTCCTGCAGGACATCCCCTGTGGTCCATACATCTCTACTAAGCCTGTTTTGACCCCCCTGAAAAAGGGTGGTCGTAGGCTTTCCGGGACACATCGGTTCATCTCAGGACCTCCATTATTATAACCCTTCCGGATCTCCTACAGCTGTTCACCACCTAAGCCTGTTTGACCCAACTAAACGTATGTCTTTTTGGGTCCAATTGATCCGGTAAGCCTCCTTATTGTCGGTGGTGGTACTTTCTTCACTTCAGATGTCACGCACCCATTGTTATGCTCCACACATGAAGTCACGCAATATCTACGGACTATCATTTTATATGAGCTATATAAATATGGAGGACTTTTGTTTAATTTATATCTAGAGGTTTATTAGCCCTCGGACTGTTGTGTCTCTATGCTAGACATTTATGGTTGTTCACATTAGCGCTACACCTATTTTGTTTTCTTTTTTACATGCACATATCCTACTGGCCGTGTTAGCTGCTTATTTTTCTCTCACCAGGGGCCACATGAACTTTCCTCTGACACCGGAGGGACACTTTCCCTTCCCCCCCCAGTCCCATGGAGGGGGGGTGGGTTCTGGCAAGGGGAGCTCCACCCTAGGTTCCCTGTACCTTGGCATGGCTGGAGCTGGCCTCAGCTGGAGCAGTCTGGTCCCTTCCTTCCGCTTCCGACATACTGGTGCCACCACTGGAGCTTGGGCTGTCTCCACAGTAATCGCAGCCCCTCTCCAGCCCATACCTGGCTCCTTTTCAATGTCCCGGAACCGGAAGCTGCAGGTCAACTGGAAGTGCCCGCCCCTTCCGCCGGACATGACGTCACCCAGCTTCCATGCGGTCCCAGAGCCCGGCGTGGTCTCTGCACTACTGTGTGCTGCTGCCAGTCTGGAACTGCTGACTGGGCCTGCACTTCTATCTACCGCACTCGGTAATGAAAACCGGAGCCCCCCTGACCTCCATCTGCTCTCAGGGATGCGGGGGTGGCGATCTTCACCAGGAGGAAAACACAAATAACTGAGGAGCCAGCAGGGGAGGAGGACATTTAAAGAAGGCTGGCAAGGTGTTTCCTACAGAGAGGAGGAGCCAAAGTCTCTCAGACAGCTGTCCTGAAAGACGATTAGGGGAAATATTCATGTTTCAGCAAGGGCATTAGTGGGGAATTATATTCCCAACCATACCGAGTATGTAGGGAGCCCCATATTGCCAAGGTTAATTTGGTCAGAGGAGATATTGTGGCCACCTGCCCCTCAAAGGTCGTGGTATCCATGCACTACTGATAAATCAGTATCCACTAGTGCCATTTCAAGTTCTACCCAAAGTCTAGTCTTTTTAGCATGTTTCCAGTCTGCCATACAGGCTAGTGCAATTGCTTGACAGTATAATTTAAAATTTGGTAAAGCCAGTCCCCCCAGCTTTTTAGAGCGGTATAAGATATTTGAGATATTCTAATACCCTGTCCCTTCCAAATATAATGTGCTATAGATAACTTTAGCATCGCAAAAAAATCCTATAGGGACACCAAACTGTATAATTTGGAATACATATAAGACTCGGGGTAGAACATTCATTTTAAAAACATTGATCTTACCCAGCCAGGAATGGCAAAGGGAAGTTCTGTTATGTAAATCTAGTTTAATTTTTTTTAAGTGGATCAAGATAAATCATGCTGTCCAGAAATTGCAGGAGGGTTATGTCCAAATGGAGGGTCGTCTCCAGCATCTGTCCGGGTCGCCTGCTCCAGATGCCGCAGCTCCTATACTTTCTTCTGGGGTCACCTCGCCTCAGGCACAGACCAGCTCTACCGTGGTAATGGCCCTCCCTGAACCCAGGGTTCCTACACCTGAGCGATTTGTTGGCGACCGGAAGAAATTCAGAGCTTTCAAGAACGCCTGCTCCTTGTACCTGGCCCTCTAACCCAGAACTTTCTCTACAGAAGTTGTAAAAGTAGGATTCGTAATCTCCTTATTATCTGAAAAGCCGCAGGCCTGGGCTCATAACCTTATGGAGCAAAGAAGCCCTATACGAATTCACTGGACACTTTCTTTGAATTTATGTCTCAATTGTATGATGACCCCCAGCGCACTGCCACAGCCGAAGCCATCCTACACACCCTCTCCCAAGGGAATAAGGATTAAGGATGAGCTGGCTCGGGTCGAGACTCCAACTACTCTGGAGGAGTTAATCCAATTGGCCATCAAGCTGGACAGGCGCATGCGTGAACGGCGCTCTGAGCGTTTTCAGTCTTCCCAATCTATCTGGATGCTTCCCAAGCCTTCCTCAGCCTATCCTCCATCCCCGGCTCCTTCTGCTGTTCCTGCTCCAGAGAGTGAGCCCATGCAATTAGGACTGGTCCGATCTCCTCTCACTCCAGATGAAAGACAACGGCAAGCCAATTTGTGCCTATATTGTGGGGGTTCAGGACACAACTGTCCCGTGAGACCCAGTAAGTCATGCTCCCAGTTTACCATGAACTCTTAGGTCACTGGTTCTGCTCAAACTCATGTCATCCTTCCTGTCTCCTTACAGGTGGCGGAAGAGGGAATCCGACTTCTGGCCATAATTGATTTTGGGGCTTGCAGTTGCTTCCTAGATGCATCTCTGGCACAAATATTATGCATTTCTCTCTTGAACAAGAAGCAAGGCCTCCAGATCCACCTGGCTGATGGGTCTCTACCTTGTTCAGGACCCGTCACTCAAGAGACTAGACCCATCCTCACCACCACAGATTCCGGCCATCAAGAACTCTTGTGTTTTGACATTATCTGCTCCCCAATGTTTCCCACCATCTTGGGACTTCCCTGGCTGCAGGCCCAAGATCCCCAGATTAATTGGAGCAAGAAAGAGATTTCTTTTTCCTCAGATTACTGTTCTCAACACTGTCTAAACCCAATTCCAGCTTTCTGTTTGACTGTGCAACCGGTACCCGTCAACCTTCAACATGTTCCTCCAGTATACCTTGAATTCAGGGACGGCTGGATTCGGCATCTTTTTTGTTGAAAAAAAGGATGGTTCTCTAAGACCCTGTGTTGATTACAGGGAACTCAATAAAATAACAGTGAAGAACAGGTCTTCCACTTCCACTCATTCCATAGTTATTCCAGCGGTTCCGAACTGCAAACATTTTTTCCAAAAAAAAAAAAATACAGATTCCGACATTTTGAATACTTGGTGATGCCGTTTGGGTTATGCAATTCCCCGGCCACCTTTCAATACTTGGTAAATTACATTTTCCAAGAGTACCTTGATAATTTCGTAATTGTGTACCTAGATAACATCCTTATTTTCTCTGCTACCATTAAACTACACCAGACTCATGTAAAGAAAGTTCTTACTATCCTCAGAAAACATGGACTTTACCTTAAAGCAGAGAAATGTGAATTTGAAAAAACTGTGGTTCAATTTCTTGGATTCATTATTTCCACCGATGGGGTCGCAATGGACCCGCAAAAGGTTAAAGCAATTGAAGAATGGCCGGCCCCTGCAGATAAAAAAGGTGTCCAGCGGTTCATTGGCTTCGCTAATTTTTATCGAAGGTTTATTAAAAAATTTTCTTCCATTGTCTCGCCCATCACCCAGCTGACCCGTCAACAAAATCATTATTTGGTGGTCCCAGGAAGCTCAAGAGGCTTTTGATGAGTTGATGAGTTACATAGGTTGGACTTGATGGACTTGTGTCTTTTTTCAACCTCACCTACTATGTAACTATGTAACTATGTAAGTCTCTGTTTACTTCTGCACCCATCCTGCAGCATCCAGACCCCCGCACTACCCTTCATATTGGAAGTAGACGCTTCAGAGACGGCTACAGGTGCTATTCTGTCTCAGAGACAGGGTCCCAAATCCCTCCTTCATCCAGTAGCCTTTGCTTCATGGAAACTAAGCCCTCCTGAAAGAAATTACAGTGTTGGGGACTGTGAGTTATTAGCTATCAAGTTCGCCTTGGAGGAATGGAGATATCTGTTGGAGGGTGCGTCCCATTCTATAATGATTTTCACAGACCTTGAACTAAGAACTTGGAATACCTCAGAACAGCCAAGCACCTAAATCCCAGACAAGCCCGGTGGGCACTCTTCTTCTCCAGATTCAATTTTCACATTTCTTACAGACCTAGTTCCAAGAACGGGAAAGCGGACGCACTCTCCCGGATGTTCCCAGAGTCCCCTCAAATAACAGAACCTAGCACCATCCTTTCCCCACAGAATTTTTGCCTCATCGCCCAGTCTGACCTCAGAACCGCCATTAAACAAGCTTCCACCCACTGTACTGAGCCAGAGGTACCTTTTTTGAAGAAACGGGATGACTTACTTTGGCCCCGAAATAAAATTTATGTCCCGCTTGAGGCAAGACCTCTGATCCTGGAGACTTTTCATGACCACAAACTTGCAGGTCATTTCGAAGCTCTAAAGACCACGGAACTAGTTTCTCGTTCTTTTTGGTGGCCTGGTTGGAGAGGGGACTGCAAGGATTACGTCTCCTCATGTATCTCCTGTCAGCGAAACAAGGGGTCAAAAGCCAAGTCTTGGGGTCTACTGAAACCACTGCCAATCCCGGAACGACCATGGAAGGAAGTGTCTATGGACTTCATTGTTGAATTACCACCCTCTGAAGGGTTCTCTACCATTTTTGTCATTATTGACCGCCTCTCTAAGATGGCACACTTTCTCCCCATGGTGGGCACTCCCTCTGCCCTGGATACAGCTAATATTTTCATCAAGGAAGTAGTAAGGCTTCACGGGGTACCCAATAATATTGTCTCCGATAGGTGTTCAATTCACCTCTAAGTTTTGGAGGGAGCTTTGCAAAGCGCTGGAAATTAAAGTCAGTCTGTCTTCAGCTTACCATCCTCAAAGTAATGGCCAAACGGAGAGGACAAATCAAACATTAGAACAATATCTTCATTGCTTCTGTTCTGGCTCCCAGGATGATTGGTCCACGCTCCTGCCCTATGTGGAATTTGTTTATAATAATTCCATTCACTCAGCTACTAACCAAACGTCTTTCTGGTCCAACTTTGGGTTTCACCCCTCCTTTCTTCCTAATTCCTTCCCTGAAATATCAGTTCCAGCTGTGCAAGACCGCATAACTTCCATCCAGTTAAATTTCAAAAAAAATTCAGGAAACGAGGCAGAAGGCCCAGGACAGTTACAAAAGACACTATGACAAGGGAAGAAAGGAAAATCCAGCCTTCAAGGTAGGGGATGAAGTCTGGCTATCCGCCATAACCTTAGGCTACCTTGTCCTTCTTGGAAATTAGGACCGAAATTCATCGGCCCTTTCAAAGTCAAAAGGATTGTGAACCCTGTGGCTTTTGAATTAGCCTTACCCAGTTCCTATAGGATACACCCTGTGTTTCACGCATCCCTACTGAAACCGGTGATTCCTAGCCCTTTTTCAGGAAGAAAAAGACCACCTTCTCCTCCGGTTAAAATCAATGGCGAGAATGAGTTTGAGGTAGAAGCTATAATTGACTGCAGGAAGAAGGGCAAGCAGCTCCAGTACTTGATTAAATGGAAGGGCTACCCCCCTGAGGATAATTCTTGGGAACCTTCAAGTAATTTACACGCTCCACGCGTAATCCAAGCCTTCCACAAGAAACACCCGGGCTTACTGTCCAGATTGGGCGTCCAGAGGCCGCCCCTGGGGGGGGGCACTGTCAGGAAAGAGGCAAATACCAGTTTCGCCAATATCGCTGCCTTCCTTTGCACATGCGCAGTAGAGCGGCACTCCAGCGCATCCCTGGGCACAATACAGCGAAACGGCTAATGCGTGTGTGCAATTCAGCAAAACGGCTAATGCGTGTGCGCGATTCATCGGAACGCGAACGCGCGTACGCAATAGCGCACACAACATGAGCCTCCCACTGGCCTATAAAAGCCACTCTGTGCCATGACCAGATTGCTGGTTTGTCTTTCAGCTCCCTGTGTGTTTCCTGCTTGTATCCTGATTTTTGATGACCTGTTGTGACCCGGATTGACCTTGACCTGCTCTGATCTCTTCCTGCATCTGACCCTCGGCTTGCCTCGCCTCTCGGGCTTCTTCACTTGCTTCCTGTGTTTGACCCTCGGCCTGTCTACGGATATTGCTTCCTGTCTCCGGTGATTGACCCTCAGCCTGCTCCTGGACTTTGCTATTGTCCTCAGTGCTCGGACCCTGGCTTGCTCACAGACTTTGCTTCCAGTTACCTGTGTTAAGTCAACAGCCTACTGACAGACCTGCTAACAGTCCTTTGCACTAGACTGTTTTTGCCTATCTAGAGACTGTTACTAGTCAACGGTGTTTGACCCCCGGCCTGTTGTTGGATCACCTGTTTATCCTCCTTCTTGAGCTTCAGCATCTTCCAGTCCCGCACAGCTGTCTCCCTGCCGGTGACTTTCACGCAAGACCTGCCCAGCCTGCTGGTGACTCGTGCCTCTTTGTGCCCTTCACCCCCTGTACCATCTCCAGGAGTGGAGTGCGCTTAGTCGCAAGAGGTTACCACTCTCAGCATCTCGGCCTCTGTGAGTACCCCTATCTGACATTGAGTCCCTTCCACTCATACATTATTAAAACCCTTATGGTACATTTTAGGATGTACCACTCTTTATTTGTTCTCCTTTCTTTCCCTTTTATCTCTCTCTTTCCTAATTTCTTGTTCTTTCTCTTATTCTTTCTCTCCCTTTTTCATTGTTCCTCCCCCTCTTTTCCTCTCTCTTCCACGTATTCTCTATTTGTATTCCTTCTCTTACTCCTTGGTGGGGGGTGGGAGGAATGGGATGAGTGGCAGTGCTGGTGGGGGGTGGGATAAGTGGCAGTGCTGGTGGGGGGTGGGATCAGTGGCAGTCCTGGGGAGAGTTCTGATTAGCCAACTTAGGTGCTCTTGATCAAGGTCATCTGCTGATCTGAAAACTAGTGGGGACTTTTAATGGCAACTATAATCACAGGTAGTGTTACTCACTGTGTCTCCGGCTTCACTGTGTCTCCAGCTCTGTGGTGTCTCTCAGCAGTGACACCTATGTCAAAATCAGGAGATAGAGTCTTTTCCAGCGCCTCCCACTTCACATTCCTCACCAGTCAGCTGTCCTTTAGTCTTTGCCCCCCAGCCATGCAGTGAACTAAATGGGTGGCTGCGAAGAGGCTGATTGGACGGCTGTTGGCTCCAGGATCAGCCCTGCTGTGCTGCCGCGAAAAGGCTGGGAGAGCAGTGTGGGCTTCAGGAACAGCCCAGGATTCGGTGGCCCCTGGCAAATTGTCATTTGACCCCCCGAGGGGGTCCCGCTCCACAGGTTGAGAATCACTGGGCTAGATAATGCTGTTTGATTGAACATTTTGGTCAGATGAGGTTATAGTATTTCACTAAATGCTTGGAAATATTCTCCTGAGAGTCCATCTATGCCTGGGGTTTTGTTTTTAGAGAGGGATTTTATAAAACTTTGAGAGTTTCTTGTAATGAGATTGGGTTGTTGGTTTGTTGTAGATCTTCCTGGTCTATTTTTGGCAGGTTGATATGTTTTAGATAGTCAGCTATATTTTGGGGTGAAGGTTGTGGGGTGGATTAATCTACTTTAAGGTTATATAGAGATTCATAACATTCTAAAAAGGAATCAGCTATATCTTGGGGGTTGTAAATCACTTTATTTTATTCGTGGTGAACTAACGTGTTAATTTTATTTTCATTTTGGTGTTGGCATAGTTGGTTAGCCAAACATTTACCCACTTTATTACCTTGAGAATAGTCATTCAGTTTAATTTGTTTCATGTATTTGTCATGGTTATCTACCAACCTATATCTCAGTTCCGTTCTTATTGCTGAGTTGTTGTGCTAATTGCATATCACTTGGGGATTTTTTAGTAGTTTGTTTAATTCAAAGGATTTTCTTTTTTTCCCTAGCTGCTATTTGTATTAAAAGACCCCTAATAAATGCTTTATGAGCACACCATAGTGTGGTACTTGTTATCAAACCAGTATCATTAAATACAAAAAAAGTTCTCTAAGGTTTCTTTTATCACGGACAAATGTTTCTCTTGGGAAGTATGTAGGTATTGTTCCTCCATACTTGGTTGTTGGTGCAGGGAAATCCTGTATTCATTTCTATTGTTATTGGAGCATGATCAGACCAAAAAATTTTGTGGATTTGAGCTTTAGATATGTTCTGAAGTAATAATTTCTCTGTGATAAAATAATCTATCTTGAGTAGGATTTGTGGACATGAGAATAAAATGTATAGTCCCTTTCGGTGGAGTGCAGACATCTCCAGGGATCATACAAATCTTCATTAGAAAATATCTTATATAGTCCCATTCTTTTGGTGTGTCCTTGATTGAAGGTGTATATATCTGGATCCATCGGTGCGTTGAAGTCTCCGCAAATTATGAGTTGACCTTTTTGCATTTTATGAGCCTTCGTTATAATTTTCTTAATAAATTGATGAGGGTTTTTGTTCGGGGCATAAATATTGACAATAGTAACGTCTGCGTTTTCAATGGGTGTTGCCAGAATAATGTACCGACCTTGAGAATCAGTCTTAACATTTTGAGGTTGGAAGGAAACAGAATCTTTTATTGCCAATATTACTCTTTTTTTTTTTGGTGTTGTTGGATACAAATATATAAGGGAATTTGTGTTGGGAGAATTTTGGCGCTTTGTTCATAGCAAAATGCGATTCTTGAATGCATACAATGTCACTTTGGAATTTTAATATGTCATTCCAGAGAGCTTTCCGCTTAAATGGGCTGTTGGGGCCTTTTTCATTGAGTGACATCAGTTTAATACCCATGGAAGTGTTGGTAAGCAATGTTAAAGAATATCATTAGTAGATTCCTTGAATGAGGTAAAGAGACATTGGTACTTACAGAATTGTTTCCTTTTTCATCCAGTAGATGGCAGTATTGTACCTTGTATGCTACCGAGTTGAAGAAAAAATTTAAACCATAAATCATGTTTATAACAGAAAAATAAAAGGAGGAAATATATAAATTCCTGTGTACAGAGATTTGTACTGTCTGGGGGGGGGGGTAACAATGGGCTTTAATTGTCAGTAGATATTTTTGTTGCTTTATTTAAGCTACAGGGAGCCCGTTGTCTCAGAGATCTAACAGCCTGCGACCATCCGCTCGGCAGCCGGCCACGCCCCCCGACATGTACCACATTTTTGGGTCCATTGTCATTTATACAGTAATCCCTGCTATACAAATGCACTGATTCCTGTGTAAATGACACTGGCAGTGAAGGGGTTAACCACTAGGTGGCAGTGTTGGGGTTGTCCTAGGGGCATGTTTCTAACTGTGAGGGGCATGGCTGTGTGTGACACGTCACTGATCTTTGCTCCGATGACAGGGAGCAGAGATCAGTGACACTGTCACTAGGCAGAACGGGGAGATGCTTGTTTACATTAGCATCTCCCCATTCTTCCTCCCCGTGAGGCGATCGCGGGTATCCCCGTATCCAGTCCATGGGACCCGCGACCCAACTCACGGAGCTTGCCGCATGCGCGCGCGGAACGTACAGGTACGTGATTCAGCCTGTATGAGCCCTTCTGCAGAGGTATATCGTCGCGAGGCGGTCAGCAAGTGGTTAAGGAGGAGTGACTCCTTCCAGGCTCACCTGTCCCCTACTTATCCATTATAAATGCATGTGCTTCCAAGATGGAGCCTTTCAGTAGTTAGGGACTGCAGAAAACAGGGTGCCTTGGTGGGGCCTGCAGCTTACGCATGTATCTGCAAATGTGTGCAACTAAACCCCTGTTCTTAACGCATATTGTTAGACAGGTCAATTCGGTTGGTCGCTGGCTGGTTCGTAAGTTGGAGCTTGGAAATCTCTTTATATTTGTTTGACATACGTTGTCCTTCCAGTGCTCCTTTCTACAAAGACCAGTTATAGGTGGGGGCAGTGGCCACTTTTTTGTATGTTCTGTAGTGCACCTGCCCTGGACTGGCTAAATTTAGTTTTAGTTTCCTTAAGAGTACACCCGTGCAAGGGCTGTGCCATTTATATGTGGAATTAATGTACCATTTTTTAAAAATTGTATGCAGGTAAGAGTGTGACAGTGAAAGAAAA
The DNA here is from genome assembly GCA_037952925.1 of Lithobates clamitans. Taxonomy (NCBI): domain Eukaryota; kingdom Metazoa; phylum Chordata; class Amphibia; order Anura; family Ranidae; genus Lithobates; species Lithobates clamitans. Next base: position 6,324,775 of record JBBGZY010000291.1, read on the forward strand.
TTCCAAATTTTGGGTTGTCACCGGAGAAGGAATGGAGGGAAAATCTTCCAATAGGAACACTGGATCTTATGACCGTGCTGATAACCAGGGTTTCCCTCACTTTGGAGGGATTTCCTCTCACTTCCTGTTTCTGTTGATACCCGCTGCTTTTCATCCAGTGTGTACCAGCCTTTAATTGTTGGTGCTATATAAATACCTGTAATTAAAACTGAAAAGCACTTGGAGAGTGGTCTTGTTGAGATCAGAGGGAAAACAGACAATTGCAATTCAAATCAATAAACTTAGGCTTCATTCACATGACCATAAAAATGTTACTGATGTTGGTACACATAGATTCAACAAGGTGTTGGAAACATTCTTTAGAGATTTTGGTCCATATTGACATGATAGCATCACGCAGCTGCTGCAGACTTATCGACTGCACATCTATGATGTGAATCTCCTGTTCCGCCACATCCCAAAGGTGCTCTATTGGATTGAGATCTGGTGACTGTGGAGACCATTGGAATACAGTGAACACATTGTTATGTTCAAGAAACCAATTTGAGATGATTTGAACTTTTGTGACATGGTGCATTATCCTGCTGGAAGTAGCCATCAGAAGATGAGTACACTGTAGTCATAAAGGGATGGACATGGTCAGCAACAATACTAAGGTAGGCCGTGGCATTTAAATGATGCTCAAATGGTACTAAGGGGCCCAAAGTGTGCCAAGAAAATATACCCCACACCATTACATCACCAGCCTGAACCATCAATACAATGCAGGATGGATCCAGGCTTTCATGTTGTTTATGCCAGATTCTGACCCAACCATCTGAAAGTCAAAGCTGAAATCCAGACTCATCAGAGCAGGCAACGTTATTCATATCTTCTATTGTCCAATTTTGGTGATCCTGTGCGAATTGTAGCCTCAGTTTCGTGTTCTTAGCTGACAGGAGTGGCACCCAATGTGGTCTTCTGCTGCTGAAGCCTATCTGATTCAAGGTTCGATGTGTTGTGCATACAGAGATGGTATTCTGCATACCTTGGTTGTAACGAGTGGGTTTTTGAGTTACTGTTGCCTTTCTATCATCTTGAACTAGCCTGCCCATTCTCCTCTGACCTCAACAAGGTATTTTTGTCCACACAACTGCCACTGGATATTTTCTCTTTTTTCTGACCATTCTCTGTAAACCCTCGGGATGGTTGTGCGTGAAAATCCCAGTGGATTAACAGTTTTTGAAATACTTAAACCAGCCCAACTGGCACCAACAACCAAGCCACATTCAAAGTAACTTAAATCCCTTTTCTTCCCCATTCTGATGCTGTTTGAGCTGTAGCATGTCATCTTCACCACGTCTAGATCCCTAAATGCATTGAGTTGCTGCCATATAATTGGCTGATTAGCAATTTGTGTTACCAAGCAATTGAACAGGTGTGCCTAATAAAATGGCCGGTGAGCGTATATCTACTTTGCTTCAACACAAGTTTAAAAATTCACTACAGATTGACAGAGGGCTTACCAGCTAGGACAGAGTCCAAGACGTGCATGTTTTTCAGGTAGCACAGTGTAACAACTTTTCCCTAGACTGCAAGCTTGCAAACACCTCGCTCCTCTTCACACAACAATCTGTCTCTGTCTCTGAGCTCACCTGTTTAACAGGCAGGACATTGGGGGGGAAGTATCTGCCCTCCCAAATTAGTGCTGCCCAGGCTCACTCTCCCCATTTTTAAAAATCATTAAAGACTTCATGCAGGAATTGTATTACTTTGTATACATATATATACTGTACATTATAGACCACTAAATACAAATATGAGTATTGCCTTGCCTCCCAAAGGAATAGGATTTCTGTATAGTCAGTCCTAGGGTTGAGCACAGTTCTGCAACACAACACAGTCCTGTCTGGCAGGGCAGGAGACCTAATATATAAGTCTTTTCTCTCCCCCAACCTGTGACTGGCTAGTGAAAGGAAAAGCAGCAGACTGATAACCTCAACTCTCTGTCATTCTGCTCTATCCTCCTATCAGCATTCTCCTTGCACTGCAGCACCACTGATTGGCTTCTTGTGCTGCTTTTCCTTCCTCTATTTTGAGCTCTTTTGTATAGTGGATAGCAAGAAGCTGATACCGAGTCAAATTTATGAACTCATGCTGCTTGCATTTAAAAAAAAAAAATTATTAATGAGGTGACGTTACAGAGCTGCATTCATGAATGGAGTTCAGAATTATCAATGACGCTTACTTCAAGCAAACACATCATTTTTCCTTTGGTCAAGTCATACATTTGTGGCTAATAAATCTATTAGGCTAGACATTGCATCAAAAATAGCTATTACTGTATTTTTTAGCCCATTTGCACAAAAGACTATAGCTCAAAGTTCTCAAATATTGGTTGTAATCCATTTTTCAATAATCTTTGGTTCAGAGCCAGTCAGTTATGACATGCTAAGGATGAAGGCTGGCCATACATGAGAGCTAAAATTCAAATTTATTCAGACTTAATTGGCAGTGTGTTTGTTTTGTTATTTATAACAGTAATATAAATGGAATTTCCATACAGTTGCAGCTGCCTTATTTCACGCAAAAATTCCAGCGTCAGCATACATCTTTTTTTCTTAGGTTTTACAAGGATGAATATGCAAATGTAGCCTGATGCATTCACAAGTCTGACGAACACTTCTGAAAATAAAACATCTTTTAGCAAGTACATGTCATTTTACATTCTCCTCACTGCATCTGGCAGCGGTATAAAAGTCTGGAAGGGCAAACTAAATATACCTTCTCTAGCACAAACATGGAAGGGTAACTATCGGTCACATTGAAGTCTTCAACAATAAAATGCAAAGCATGTGAGATGTGGTATCAATTAATTCCCACCTCTAGTTTATCTTGGGAACTATTCCAACTTCCAAAACTATGATACATAATTACTCTTATGGATTGCAACACACAATAATAAAGAATTCAAACAATTGTATCTAAATTGGAAATCCACCACTCGACGCCATGGTTTTCATCTGTGGTGATTGTATTGAGTGGTGTGCTGTATCACCTTTCTTCGAAATTGTTTTTATAGCTATGCAATATTAGAAATATGAATTTTTTATACTTAACTTTCTCTACTTATTTGATTTTGTATAAATAGTCATAATCTTTCTTGATCTACAATAAAATTGATTTTAAGTAAATTTACAAATTTTCATTGCCTTAAAAATCCCGTTAGAGGGTATATATAATGTTCTACAATTGTATCTAAAAGGCCTTCATTTATTATAGGCATTTAAAACGCCAATAATTTACTAAGTGCTTTGCATACTATTCATTCACATCAGTCCCTGCCGTCAAAGAATTTTCCCCATCTCACATGCATATACACACTGGGGCCAATTTACCTACCAGCGTGTCTTGTAGTGTGGAGGAAACCCACAGAAGTACAGGAAGAACATGCTAACTCTATGCAGATAGTGTCCTGGTATCAGGAAAGGTTCTCTCCGCTGGTAATATTGATCATTTGGCGTACAGTACTGAGGCCCACCAGCAGGTGTCTTCTGGCAGTTTGGAGCTTTTTCTTGCTGGTATTATGTCATCTTTCGACCGCAGTACTGGCGTCCACCAGCGGAGGGATCCTGGCAGTGTGGAGCAGGTATTACCTTCTGCAATCATGCTTCACCTGACCTTGTTAGCAGCTATTGTATAAATACCCGGCAAGTGCACACACACCTTGCCCTGGTATTGTCCTTGAGCCCTGACCTGCAGCCTGTTTACCTGTTATCCTGATTCCTGATTCCTGCATCCTGAACCTGTTATATCTGTTCCTGTATCCTTGGATCTTTGCCCTGCAGCCTGATCCCTTCCATCTTGTTCCCTGTCTGTTTACTCCTGACCCCCCATCTACTGATCTCCAGTTTATGACCCTGGCCTGGCTTGACTATGATTCTGGTACTCCCTTTTGCTACATATGCTGGTTGGTTATGATCACTGTTTGGTGGTTTGGTTTGCTCACTCTGTATTGGTGGTGTATTCACATTTATATGCATTCATCTTAATAAAATCACTTACTTTCACCTACTTATGTTTGGTTCACTCTGTCGCAGTCACACAGTTCTGGTCACATCTGGTTTATGACACCTGGCCAGCATTTTACCAGAGGACTCTAATACCGCAAAGCAGAAATGCGAGGGTCAATGTCACTACGGTGTTCCAAAAATAATGGAGGAAAATCATGAAGTGTCGTAGACATCCTTTTGAATTCTATTGGGCCTCCACAGTGAAATTTGTGTTACTTGCACCGGATTCATGTACCTGTAAAATGAGGAGACGTCACCAGCACTCCATTATCTATATAGATATAAATATGAATTTAAAGAGTATGTTTATATATCTAGGGATGTTCTTTTATAGTATTTTTAATTAATTAATTTTTTTAATATTTTGCGTCAAAAGTATATATTTTTTTATATTATGTGTATAGATTATGAACATAGTTATATCCATTTAATTAGTGTATTTAGTAGTGAATAGGTTTTCCTTGCGATATGATATGTCCCTGGCCCCTTAAATCCTATTGCTAAACAAGGATGTTGTCACATGTTGTCGGTTTCAGTCCAGAAGAGCCCATAAAAAACAAACATCTCCAAGAGCCAATCAGATCTGAAGAAAAAAGCAGAAGCTTTGAAACGCGTCATCTGACACGCCCCACATGTCACTTCCAGTTCACGGATTCCTCCGAGTGCATTCCACGCTGACACGCAGGCAGCCAAGCAGGGACCAGGCTGGCCCTGTACATCGCCCTGCTGACTTTTGCAGCCCACGGGGACATTCCTCAGGATACAGCTCCGGAGTACACAATGACTTTATAGAGATCATGGACATCCCTATTTTTTATGCTCATTGCTTTCCGATGCTGTGCGAGTAGCCAATTGGCTTTGTTTTATAATAAAACACTTCCAATATACTGCACTTAGTCTGGCGCACCTTGTTTCCTTTTTACCCTGTCTTCCAGAGTCTGCTTCAACTCTCAAGGGAGCTGCCGTTGGTGCTTATTATCTACCCTCATCACCACATACTGGGACTTGTTGTTCACCAATCATTTTCCTATATTTTAATAATAGTGTTCTTTATATAGCCATTTTACTGGTAAATTGTTTTGCTGTGCATGATTTGGTTCTTGCGCCATCTTTCCTTTTCTCTTTACACTTTGCCTTGAACGGTGAAAATCCATGTTCTGAATTACTACATTGAATTAAACTGCCATGTCTTATTGAAATGTTTGTGCAGGGTGCTTATTCAGCAGATGGCCAATACTGGCCAGATGGACCAAGGTCTAAAAGAGGTATGTCATTGCATAAAGTGGTGCTTGAAACAGTAAAAGAAAAAGCTGCCCACAAGAGGATAAATGCAAATAGTCTCAGTAAATAGATTCTATATTGTACCATAATATAATAGCTTATGACTCTGGTGCAGCATGAATAATGTAATATGGCATATCACAGCAAAACAATCGGTGACAAAATACCGAAATTAAAAAAAATGTGTCCATATGAAAAACATCCGATTTTTTTTTACTGGCTTCCACAAAATAGATAGTGTTGGCTAGCGGTCATCGAAAACACATGAAAATGATAAGGCAGCGTCAAGGCCTCTTGGATAGGTGGTATCTAAAATTGATATTCAAAATGTATCACGTCTGAGTACACAGTTATCCCAGTTTCCACCCTTATGTGGTTTCCTGACTTATTAAATCACCCATAGTTCTGAGTTGTGTTTATGACATCCATACCATATGTGTATATATAGTACTTTTATTTTGTTTTTGTTTCCCTTTTGGTTCTTTTTCCTCCTCCCAGTGTGGCTCCTGTCCCCCAAGCACACCAGCTCAAGCACCGCATGGCATCTTTTGGCCTGCGTGCTTGCTTAGCCCCTTGAACGCCTACAGAGCACCGCTGGTTCCGAAGACAAATCAGCACAGGAAGAGGCCATGGAGGAAGAAGAAGAGGAGGGGGGTGGAGGAGAGAGGTGTGGCAGAATCACCACTAGTAGTATTTTGGAGGCGTGGTGGCGGAACAACCTCCAACACTACTGCACCCTGTCCTGCATCTTTCCCAGCTGCCAGAAGAGTCATCCAGTGCAAGATAGGCAACGTCCCTGTCCATGCCTGCTGGAACATGAGTCAGTGGTAATATGTACCTTACCGCTGACCGCCCTGTCCAGTGAGGCCAAGACATTGCCTTTCACATGCCGGTAAAGAGCCGAAATCGCCTTCCGTGAGAAAAAGTGGCGTTTGGGAACCTGCCACTGAGGAACCGCACATTCCACAAACTCACAGAAGGGGGCAGAGTCTACCAACTGAAAAGGCAGCAGTTGAAGTGCTAGCAATTTAGCCAAGTTAGCATTCAACCGCTGGGCATGTGAATGGCTGGGAGCAAACTTCTTTCAGTGGTGCAGCAGCTGGGGCAGAGAAATTTGCCTGGTATAATCTGACGTCGGTGTACCGATAGCAGATTGCTCCCAAGTACTTGGCTGTGACACACCTAATTCTACACCTTCATTCCTCTCAGTTCAGGCCTCAGAGAGGACTGAAGGTATAGTGGGGTTGGAGATCCCAACTGATGAGGAGCAAGGAGAGGTTTGTTCTTTGGTGTGGGTCTTTTAGGTACGCTTGCCAACAAACTGCATGGCAGGTCAACATATGTCTGGTCAAGCATGTGGTGCCCAAGCGGGAGATGTTTTGGCCACGCGAGATATGCTCGAGACATATGTTGCAAATAGCAGCGGTGGGATCTGATGCACTCATCTTAAAAAAGGCCCACACCAAAGAACTTTTGGAATAATGCGCAGAGACAGCAGCGCCCTGCACATGCGGAGCTCTGCAGTCGGTGTGCTGCCCTCCCTCCTTATCACTGGAGCAAAGCTGGCACCCCCTCTCTCTGGGCTCACGTTACTGCCTTCCTCTAGCTGGGTACCATCATCGGAGCCTTCAAAACGCTGGGCATCCTCCTGGAGCATGTACCAACACTGTGGTCAAACAGTTCGGGGGACTCCTCAGGAGGACATGGTGGGGCTAGGGAAGGAGTGACTGATGCCATTGAGCCGAGGGAAGAGGCCACGTTGGCAGCTGCTTTGCCAGACAAAGTACCCTGAGCCTGGGTGAGAGAGGATGAGGAGGATGAGGACGGCCTGGTCATCCACTCTACCAAGTCTTTCACATGTTGCGGCTCAACACGGCCAGCTGCCGAAAAAAAGGACAAGGTTGTCCCACGGCCACGTGTTGATAAGGATGCACCGTCTCCGCGACCAGCACTGTTGCCTCTAGACACAGAGCCGGCTTGTGACTGTCTGCCTCTCTCCTTGTTGGCCTTCCAGACATACTAATGGCCTGCAGTGAGATGTAGCTGCACAAAGGTGGGATATATATATATATATATATACACACACACACACACACACACACACACACACACACACACACACACACACACACACACACACACACACACACACACACACACACACACACACACACACACACACACACACACACACACACACACACACTGATACTAATACTGCAGCTAGCAGAATCTACTGCCTGCCTGTAGTATTATTAGTATGAGAACACCAGCAATTGTCTTCAGGTAGCTTTAGGTGCACACTCTGCAGAGGACGCAGTACACCAACTGTAAATACTGTAACTGCCTGCAGTATTAATAGGAGCAGAACAACAGCAATTGTCTTTAGTTAGCTTTAGGTGCACACTGTGCAGAGGACACAGTACACCAACTGTAAATACTGTAGCTGCCTGCCTGTGGTATTAATATAGGATCAGAAGAACACCACCAAATGTATTCAGGTAGCTTTAGGTGCACACTTTGCAGAGACACAGTACACTAACTGTAAATACTGTAGCTGCCTGCGGTATTAATAGGATCAGAAGAACACCACCAATTTTCTTCAGGTAGGTAGAAAACAAATGCAGCCATCACATCTAAGAATTGGTAAGCTATAATAAAATGTTTGCTTCTGGTTTTTATACCACTTTAGATTGAAAGTTTTTTTTATTACAACATCAGCTGGGCTTTTACAAAATGATATAAGCAGGCTGGATTAGGCTCAACGCTGCATCCGGCTCTGACAGCTCACCACCTCCACCCCTCTGGATATCAGATGTCCCAGCAGGATTTCACACCACACCACATCAGTGAGAAGTGGACTTCATGTGACCTGATCACCCATCCTGACCTTGCTTCTGGACGGTATCCTTGCTTCTGGACAGAATCCAGCCCACTCATGTGCAACTTTACCTTCTCCCATCTGAGGGGATATTGCCTTTTTACTATTAAAGTGTTTACTATTTATTCAGAGGCTCCCTTCTCCTTGTCTTTCTCAGCTTTACTGGATTTTTGGCTTCTGGTCTCCATTGGTGGCAGCCCTGACTCACAGACCCACTACCCACTTTACACCCATTTTTGGACTGTATATGGTCACCTCTGAGGTACTTAGTGTGTTTGCGCCTTTATATATAGAACAGGACTGATCTGTAATTCATAACTGGGGGTCTATGTGACATGCGAATGTAGCAACAGACACACAGATCAATATGTAATCAGTGGCACAGAAACAAAGCAAGGAGATAATATAGATGTATATGTCTCATTTACAACGCACATCTCCTTATTGATGGATACAATGAACTGTAAATATACATACCACATCACGTATGTAAGGTAGAAGAATAGAGCATATGAGCAGGATGGCTACATGATCCCAAAAGGGGGGGCAAATGATTCCTTGGAGATCCAATGAACACCACAAGTTGTATGTGAATCAAATTATTTCTCCATTCCTCCAGATACAAATCCCTCAGGAAAGGGCCTGTAATTCATTGCCTCATTGAGGCCTGGAAAATTTGTAGCCTGGTCATGACTCTGAAGGTGGGTTTCCAATCTCTGTAGTTTTCAGGTTTTGTCATCAAACTTAGTGAGACCAAAAGACGACGCGCCAGCCAGCATTTGAAAAAAAAGTCAAACATTTTTCTTTAATTAAAATAACAAACATGTTATACTCACCTGATCTGTGCAGTGCTATTGCACAGAGCGGTCAAATCCTCCTCTTCTGGGGTTCCCTGGTAGCGATCCTGGTTTCTCCTCTTCTTCGTGTATCCTCATAGCAAGCCACTTGCTATGGAGGCACACAGTGTCTGCACGCTCCTGAGCTGCGTGTCTATGGAGCCGCGCTCCATAGACTTGCACAGCGGAGCTTAGCCTCGCCCCCCTCTTCCACCTTACTCAATTTTATTGACAGCAGCAGGAGCTGAATAGATAACTTATGTGCAAACCAACAAACTAAGTGAACAAAACTGAGGCAGCTGCCAACAGTCAAATGTGTCCCCACATGTAATGATAATGAACTAAAAATATGTGTAGTGCTACCTCCAAAATACTAATAATCAATTCACTATGGGCGGCACAGTGGTGTAGTGGATAGCTCCGGTTTCCTCCCACACTCCAAAGACATGCTGGTAGGTTAATTGGATCCTGTCTAAAATGTCCCTAGTATATGTATGAATGTGAGTTAGGGACCTTAGATTGTAAGCTCCTTGAGGGTAGGGACTGATGTGAATGGACAATGTATATGTAAAGCGCTGCGTAAATTGATGGCGCTATATAAGTAACTGAAATAAATAAAAATAAAAACTATCAAGTAAATGGGTTAATACCACAGAGATCTATCTACACACACACACACACACACACACACACACACACACACACACACACACACACACACACATATATATATATATATATATATATACAGTGGGGACGGAAAGTATTCAGACCCCCTTAAAATGTTCACTCTTTGTTATATTGCAGCCATTTTTTTTCCTCATTAATGTACACACAGCACCGCATATTGACAGAAAAACACAGAATTGTTGACATTTTTGCAGATTAAAAAAGAAAAACTGAAATATCACATGGTCCTAAGTATTCAGACCCTTTGCTCAGTATTTAGTAAATGCACCCTTTTTATCTAATACAGCCATGAGACTTTTTGGGAAAGATGCAACAAGTTCTTCACACTTGGATTTGGGGATCCTCTGCCATTCCTCCTTGCAGATCCTCTCCAGTTCTGTCAGTTTGGATGGTAAACGTTGGTGGACAGCCATTTTTAGGTCTTTCCAGAGATACTCAATTGGGTTTAAGCCAGGGCTCTGGCTGGGCCATTCAAGAACAGTCACGGAGTTGTTGTGAAGCCACTCCTTCGTTATTTTAGCTGTGTGCGTAGGGTCATTGTCTTGTTGGAAGGTAAACCTTCGGCCCAGTCTGAGGTCCTGAGCACTCTGGAGAAGATTTTTGTCCAGGATATCCCTGTACTTGGCCACATTCATCTTTCCCTCGATTGCAACCAGTCGTCCTGTCCCTGCAGCTGAAAAACACCCCCACAGCATGATGCTGCCACAACCATGCTTCACTGTTGGGACTGTATTGGACAGGTGATGAGCAGTGCCTGGTTTTCTCCACACATACCTCTTAGAATTAAGGCCAAAAAGTTCTATCTTGGTCTCAGACCAGAGAATGTTATTTCTCACCATCTTGGAGTCCTTCAGGTGTTTTTTTAGCAAACTCAATGCAGGCTTTCATGTGTCTTGCACTGAGGAGAGGCTTCCGTCGAGCTACTCTGCCATAAAGCCCCGACTGGTGGAGGGCTGCAATGATGGTTGACTATATACAACTTTCTCCCATCTCCTGACTGCATCTCTGGAGCTCAGCCACAGTGATCTTTGGGTTCTTCTTTACCTCCCTCACCAAGGCTCTTCTCCCCCGATAACTCAGTTTGGCCGGACGGCCAGCTCTAGGAAGGGTTCTGGTCGTCCCAAACATCTTCCATTTAAGGATTATGGAGGCCACTGTGCTCTTAGGAACCTTAAGTGCAGCAGAAATTTTTTTGTAACCTTGGCCAGATCTGTGCCTTGCCACAATTCTGTCTCTGAGCTCTTCAGGAAGTTCCTTTGACCTCATGATTCTCATTTGCTCTGACATGCACTGTGAGCTGTAAGGTTTTATATAGACAGGTGTGTGGCTTTCCTAATCAAGTCCAGTCAGTATAATCAAACACAGCTGGACTCAAATGAAGGTGTAGAACCATCTCAAGGATGATCAGAAGAAATGGACAGCACCTGAGTTAAATATATGAGTGTCACAGCAAAGGGTCTGAATATATATATATATATACACATATACACACACACACATACACACATACATAGCAAATCAATTCATGAAAATATGAAATAAAAATAAATCTCCCTACTGGGTAACTGATTCCCGATCACCGGTGCTGCAAAACTACAAACTTATAATAAATGCAAGTGCATATATCAAACATAAATAAATACAAGTAAAGGCACAAACACACGAAGCACCTCAGTGGTGACCATATACAGTCCAAAAAATGGGTGTGAAGTGGGTAGTGGGTCTGCGAGTCAGGGCTGCCACCAATGGAGACCAGAAGCCAAAAATCCAGTAAAGCTGAGAAAGACACGGAGAAGGGTGCCTCTGAATAAATAGTAAACACTTTAATAGTAAAAAAGGAATATCCACTCACATGGGAGAAGGTAAAGTTGCACATGAGTGGGCTGGATACTGTCCAGAAGCAAGGTCAGGATAGGTAATCAGGTCACGTGAAGTCCACTTCTCACTGATGTGGTGTGGTGTGAAATCCTAATCAAAAAAAGCAAATTAAAAGAACCCAAATAACCTGTAGTTAAGTATAATAATGACAGACTGAGGGTATAGTTTGACCACGTCTGTGTAAGGTTGGTGACACTTGCTAACACCAATCAGTGGTAGGTGTGTTCCTCTGAATTCATGCGTATATAACAAGAAAACCAGAGAAAAAGTGAATTCATAAAGGAGGAACTGGCAAGTGTCAAATTAATTAATAAATGCTGTTTATTGAAAAAAGCTCACTATAGACACCAATCCAAAAATATCCTGAAGATTCAGGTACCATCACCATTAAAAAGACAAAAAAGTCATATGCAGACACAGATGGCCATCTGTCACATCAACCACTTACATGTAACGTATGAAGGCATTCAACATAAGTGAACATAAGCGATTTCAACATAAAAAATATACAACAGTGCTGAAAGTCCTTATAATAACAAGGGAGAGCAGCAGATGATAGATTCTACAATTGAGGTTGAATCATGGATGATTGTGACAGCAGAACCGATCAATACAATGGTATAATTAGAGGGGCAGCGATAACCAAGAAGGGAAGGAGAGTGGCAAGGGGCCAGGCTGAAAAGGCCCTTGATGGAGGGTGTAGGGATGGCTGAGCAGCAGCCTCCAAGCACAGGTGTGTGCTGACTGGGGAATCGAGGTCTTTCTAGGCCGGGAGTGGCTCACAAGACTGGAGACTGGAGATTATAAGTGGAGGGTGCAGGCAACTACTGTTGGAGGAGCGGGACTGAGCTGTGTGGCTGACTGGATGGGACGGATTACGGGTGGTGGACACTGGGGATGGCTGAAGTAAACAGTCCCGGATCAGGGATGCAGAATGGTAAAGTCTCACCCGGTGTTGATTGCCGTCCACGTCAGACGAGTGAGTGAGAGCTGTCACCGTCTCCTGCTATTAGGCTGCACTGTCGCTGGTAGTTGGATCCTGCAGGGGATCATCCAGGATGTACCTCCGTGATACGTTGCAGATGAGCAGAGAGGGGAAGTAGACTCAGGTGGTTACTGCAGGTGAGGTCCGGGTGGCTAATGCCACCGATTTCCCTTCGTTTGGTTACTGCGTTAGGGTGCAGACAGCCGCTTGGTTCGCGGGTCAGTGTGATCGGAGCTGGTGGGCGGATCTGTAAGTCAGCTGGTACGCTACAGACAGCGTGATGGCGTCATGCTGACGCGTTTCATCCGTAAATCGGATTTCATCAGAGCCCCCTGCTCTGATGAAATCCGATTTACGGATGAAACGCGTCAGCATGACGCCATCACGCTGTCTGTAGCGTACCAGCTGACTTACAGATCCGCCCACCAGCTCCGATCACACTGACCCGCGAACCAAGCGGCTGTCTGCACCCTAACGCAGTAACCAAACGAAGGGAAATCGGTGGCATTAGCCACCCGGACCTCACCTGCAGTAACCACCTGAGTCTACTTCCCCTCTCTGCTCATCTGCAACGTATCACGGAGGTACATCCTGGATGATCCCCTGCAGGATCCAACTACCAGCGACAGTGCAGCCTAATAGCAGGAGACGGTGACAGCTCTCACTCACTCGTCTGACGTGGACGGCAATCAACACCGGGTGAGACTTTACCATTCTGCATCCCTGATCCGGGACTGTTTACTTCAGCCATCCCCAGTGTCCACCACCCGTAATCCGTCCCATCCAGTCAGCCACACAGCTCAGTCCCGCTCCTCCAACAGTAGTTGCCTGCACCCTCCACTTATAATCTCCAGTCTCCAGTCTTGTGAGCCACTCCCGGCCTAGAAAGACCTCGATTCCCCAGTCAGCACACACCTGTGCTTGGAGGCTGCTGCTCAGCCATCCCTACACCCTCCATCAAGGGCCTTTTCAGCCTGGCCCCTTGCCACTCTCCTTCCCTTCTTGGTTATCGCTGCCCCTCTAATTATACCATTGTATTGATCGGTTCTGCTGTCACAATCATCCATGATTCAACCTCAATTGTAGAATCTATCATCTGCTGCTCTCCCTTGTTATTATAAGGACTTTCAGCACTGTTGTATATTTTTTATGTTGAAATCGCTTATGTTCACTTATGTTGAATGCCTTCATACGTTACATGTAAGTGGTTGATGTGACAGATGGCCATCTGTGTCTGCATATGACTTTTTTGTCTTTTTAATGGTGATGGTACCTGAATCTTCAGGATATTTTTGGATTGGTGTCTATAGTGAGCTTTTTTCAATAAACAGCATTTATTAATTAATTTGACACTTGCCAGTTCCTCCTTTATGAATTCACTTTTTCTCTGGTTTTCTTGGTGTGAAATCCTGCTAGGACATCTGATATCCAGAGGGGTGGAGGTGGTGAGCTGTCAGAGCCGGATGCAGCGTTGAGCCTAATCCAGCCTGCTTATATCATTATGTAAAAGCCCAGCTGATGTTGTAATAAAAAAACTTTCAATCTAAAGTGGTATGAAAACCAAAAGCAAACATTTATTATAGCTTACCAATTCTTAGATGTGATGGCTGCATTTGTTTTCTACACCTGAAGAAAATTGGTGGTGTTCTTCTGATCCTATTAATACCGCAGGCAGCTACAGTATTTACAGTTAGTGCACGGTGTCCTCTGCACAGTGTGCACCTAAAGCTACCTGAATAAATTTGGTGGTGTTCTTCTGATCCTATATTAATACCACAGGCAGGCAGCTACAGTATTTACAGTTAGTGTAGGCTCTTTTTCCCTTTTTTTATCTGGTGATCTGGCTAGTAAGCCTGTTTTTCATCAGAATAAACTGTTCTGCACATGTAGCAGTTACAGGGATGAGACAAACCATTTACTACCGACAGAGATGCTTACAATGATCATCTTTTTTTTTTAAATGTAAAACCTTTATCCCAAAAAGGAAAAAAGCAAAAAACTTTGCTGTAACTGTTTATAAAGTGTTAGCTGGAGATTGCCTTTAAATTTGTTTATTGTATCTAAATCTGCTAATCCATCTAAAATTCCCCTCCCCCCTGGACTGACAATGCTGCTGTCCAAAAGGTGTTCCTGTTGCTTCTTCATTCAGGATGGGACACTCTAATACAGGAATAAAAAAAATAAAACAAAATGCAGTGACCACATCTAATGACTGGTAAACTGCAGTATATTAAATTTTTGGTTTTGGGTTTAACCGCTTGCCGACCAGCCACCGTCATTATACTGCGGCAGTTCGGCACATTCCCGCGAACCGTCATAGCTGTACGTTGGCCCTGCGGGGATAGCAGGCGTGCGCGCACCGCCGCACTGTCAGGGTGCCGATGCGCGTGGCCGGCGGTCACGAAAGCCAGAACAGGAACGTATGAGTGTAAACACACAATTCCCTGTTCTGTGAGGAGAGACAGATCTTGTGTTCCTACTAGCTAGGAAAAACGATCTCTCATCTCCTCTAGTCAGTCTGCCCCCCTACAGTTAGAACAAACACGAGGGAACACAGTTAACCCCTTCCCTGCCAGTGACATTTACACAGTAAATTGCTGTATAAGTGTCAATGGTCCCAAAAATGTGTCAAAAGTGTCCGATCTGTCCGCCATAATGTCACAGTCCAGATAAAAATCGCTGATCACCGCCAATACTAATAAAAAATAAAAATGCCATAAATCTTTCCCCTATTTTGTAGACGCTATAACTTTTCCGCAAACAAATCAATATACGCTTATTGCGATTTTTATTACCAAAAATATGTAGAGGAATACATATCGGCCTAAACAGAGGAAAAAGAGAGTCTTAGCTGGCACTAGAGGGAAACAGTCTCACTGCAACAATGTTGCAGAGTGTCTTCTGATACTGCAGGTAAGATAGCCAGCTCCCTGCTACACATGATTACAAGTCAATATTGCCTTTTGAATTTATCCTATATAAGTATATTTCATGCACTTTGTACATTGTATACATTACAGTTGTTTTTATCCTATTACTCAATCCCCCACTTTCAGTAACAGTTCATAAACTTGATTTGAAAAGGGAGCATTTGTATTCGGTGTTACTACTAAATGGCCTGGGCATTCAGTATTAAGTTTCACTAGGCAGGCCGCTAAACACAGATACTGAAAGGGGAGAGGACAATGGGCACAGCCAGCAGAAAATCACAATCCTGTATGTGCAATGTGTTATCAGTGGCTAACAACATTTTAACCCTTCATAATAAATTGTTGAATGCCTGGGATCATATCAGTGAATCCAAACTTTCTAAACAAAGGACAAGTTTAATGTTCTTCAGACATTAGGGGAGCAAGACTGTGGCCAGTGGGAGTAGAAAATGCCCCAGAGTCAGTAAACAGTGCCTCAGGCTTGGTGGTCAGTGGGAGCAAACAAATGACACAGCACCAGTAGGACGAGGCAAAGTGCCCCATTATTGATATCAGTAGGAGGAATAGTGCCCCCTTGTTGGTATCAGTGGGAGGAGTTATACCCAACTGTTGGTGTCAGTGGAAGGAATGGTGTCTCTTCATTGGTTGTCGGTGGGATGAATAGTGCCTTGTATCAGTGAGAGGAATGGTAACCTCAGGGCCAGTTAAAGGCAAGTAAAGGACAGCATCTAGTCTGTGAGCCACAGCTTGGAGACCACTGCCCTAGATCAACAACATTAATTATTTGTGTGTTCAACACTAGTTCGTTCACATTCATACAGATGCAATTTCAATTTATACATACAAGACTCTTTATATAATAAAGCAGTATAAATAGCAAATGGTATGCTCTAAGTGTAGAAACCAAAACAATCAAACACACTACACATTTCTATAGTCAGACTTATGACCCCTTTCACATGAGGCAGTTTTCATGCATTTGAGCGCTAGAAATAGCGCCTGTAAATCACCTGAAAACCGCCTCCCATTCATTGCAATGGGTGCCTTCACACCCGGGCGGTGCGCTTGCGGGACGTTCGGAAAATACCTGCAAGCATCTTTGGGGCTGGTTGGGAGGGTTATATATAGCACTCTCAAAACGCCCCTGCTCATTGTAATGAATGGGTAGCTCTTCAGAAGCACCGCAACCCAGGAGTTTTAACCCCTCTTTTGGTGTTAAAAGTGCCCCACTAGCAATTGAAAAGCAGCCAAAAGCGCAGCTTAGACAGCAGTAAAGTGGCGCTAAAACAAGCAGCCCTTTACCGCGAATGCAAAGGCGGCCCCAGTGTGAAAGGGATCTAAAGCGAAGTTCCACCCAAAAGTGGAACTTCCACTTTAAGGACTCCTGACATGCCACATTTAGCATGTCATTTTCTTTTTTTTGGGGGGGGGTTTGACAGGTACCCAGCTCCCACTTCTGCTCGGTGCACCACAAACGGAAGTTCTCCTATCCCCCTCCCTCCCTGCAATCTTCCGGGACACGTCACAGGTCCCAGAAGATTTCCCGGCCATGCGGGACGCGCAGCGTGACTCACGCACGCGCAGGGTGCACCCGGCTGTGAATAAGCAAGCTGTCACAGCCTGGTGCCCACACTTGCAATGTTTGTGACGCGGAGAGGAGAGGGAGAGAAGCGATGCTTTGGCCGGTCGCATAGCTGGGCCGTGGGACAGGTGAGTGTGTTTACAATTTTTGTAGCTTCTGACTTTTAATAAACACAGAAACGGCTGGAACTCCTCTTTAATATATATGATTTTTGTAAGATTCTGCACTTTACATGTGCCTTTTTGTGCTGGACAGAAAAGTAAGTATTGTTTGGCGATACTGCCACCTTGTGGATATATGTTATACTTACATTACAGCCTTCCACAAATTTAGAGAGCGCACAGTCCTAATTTATGAGACAAGACAAATATAATTGGCATTTGAAACCCTTCATGACAGGGGGTAAAACAAATCTTAATGCCTGAACATAGTTTTGCAACTTTGGTATGTGTTAGTAAAACTGTACATACAGTGCCTTGAAAACGTATTCATACACCTTGAAATTTTCCACATTTTGTTATGTTTAAACCAAAAACATAAATGTATTCTATTGGGATTTTATGTGATAGACCAACAAAGTGACACATAATTGTGAAGTGGAAGGAAAATGATAAATAGTTTTCAATTTTTTTTTTTACAAATAAACATGTGAAAAGTGTGGTGTGCATTTGTATTCAGCCCCCCCAGTCAATACTTTGTAGAACTACCTTTGGCTGCAATTACAGCTGTAAGTCTTTTTGGGGATGTCTCTACCAGCTTTGCACATCTAGAGAGTGACATTTTTGCCCATTTTTTTTGCAAAATAGCTTAAGCTCCGTCAGAATGGATGGAGAGCATCTGTGAACAGCAATTTTTAAGTCTTGCCACAGATTCTCAATTGGATTGAGTCTGGACTTTGACTGGGCCATTCTAACACATGAATATGCTTTAAGAGAAACCATTCCATTGTAGCTCTGGCTGTATGTTTGGGGTCGTTGTCCTGCTGCAAGGTGAACCTCAGTGAGGCCCCAGTCTCAAGTCTTTTGCAAACTCTAACAGGTTTTCTTCTAAGACTGCCCTGTATTTGGCTCCATCCATCTTCCCATCAACTCTGATCAGCTTCCCTGTCTCTGCTGAAGAAAAGCATCCCCACAACATGATGCTTCCACAATGTTTCACTGTGGGGATGGTGTGTTCAGGGTGATGTGCAGTGTTAGTTTTCCGTCACACATAGCGTTTTGCTTTTCGGCCAAGTAGTTCAATTTTGGTCTCATCTAACCAGAGCACCTTCTTCCACGTTTGTTGTGTCCCCCACATGGCTTCTCGCAAACTGCAAACGGGACTTCTTATGGCTTTCTTTCAACAATGGCTTTCTTCTTGCCACTCTTCCTTAAAGGCCAAATTTGTGGAGTGCACAACTAATAGTTGTCCTGTGGACAGATTCTCCCACCTGAGCTGTGGATCTCTGCAGCTCCTCTCTGATGAATGCTCCCCTTGCCTGGTCTGTCAGTTTAGGTGGACGGCCATGTCTTGGTAGGTTTGCAGTTGTGCCATATTCTTTCCATTTTTTGATGATGGATTGAACAGGGCTCCGTGAGATGTTTGAAGCTTGGGGTATTTTTTTATAACCTTACCCTACTTTAACCACTTCAATATAGGGCACTTTTACCCCCTTCCTGCCTGGTGGGGCACTAATGGGCATCACTGGCGGGCACTGGTGGGCATTGCTGATGGGTCTGCACTGTTGATCAATGCGCTGATCATCAACGCAGACCCCCCCTGTCAGGAGAGCCACCGATCGGCTTTCCTCTACCTGCGCCTTGTCAGCACGAATGGAGGAAAGCCGATAAACGGCACTTTCTAGTTACCACTGTGATCAGCTGTGATTGGACACAGCTGATCACGTGGTAAAGAGCCTACATCAGGGGCTCTTTCCCTAGACTGAAGATGCGGTGTGTCGGATCACCGATCGCCGCGCACACACGGGTGGACTATATTTACTAATTAGGTGACTTCTGAACTGGTTCCACTGGTTCCACCGTAAGGGTAAGCTTGAACCTATATCATCCATTGTCCCTTCATGGACTCTTTCTTTGGGGCAGTTGTCCCCCCAGTTGACGGAGCTGGAGCTCCAAACCCCCCTACAAACAAAGAGCATGATGAGCCCATAAACCGGGACACGCTTTTCCACTATAGTTTGCCCCGCTGCAAACCTTCTCAGTGTGATGAGGAGAGAAACCACCTCTGACCAGCGTATTTACAATCCACGCCTTCCTGGAGCCGGTCGGCGGATTTTGATGCCCTCCTGGAGACGAATGGATCCTCAGGAAGTTAGCTCCTTGTGGGTGACTAGGGATATTTCCCATATAGAAGAGTTGATCTCGGACTAGATTACATGGGACAATGGTATTAGGTCCTACCCCCGAATATTTTGGGGTCAACATTTTGACTAACTACTCCATAACCCACATCTTTTTTGGATATGATCCGCTTTTTGGGGTCTTTTTCCTCTCCTCCCTTGGTGCTCGGGTCCTCTCGGAACCCCCCCCGCCAGACCGGGGGTGGGGTTTGGGGGAGGTTCGGAGGGAGGGGGGTGTTGTCTCCCGGTTACAGTTTATTTGTTTTTGCATACTTAGCCTGGCATTAAGAGCCAGGAGAATTGGGCTGTTAGAGCCTTAGTTGTGATTTTCACATTAGTGTGTAAGTTTTCCTGATTTCACTTGACATTGAAAGATTCCGGGGTGGACCCCTTGCACCTCCACACATTTCCAAAGAACCGAGAGTGTCCTTTGGATTTGGGACTTCAGTCGGCCTCACAGGTGGACTGAAGGTGAATATTGGGGCTATAGCGGATACTATTCCGCAACTCCCCAAGGGTCCTATTAGGGGACCCATGTCTTTGTCTTTGTTTTTGTCTGTATGTTTGTCCTTCTCTACTTTCCTTCCCCACTCATCCTTCTTCTCTTTTCTAACCTCTCGACGGGAGGGTACCCCACACATCCCCAAAACAGACTCAGGAGATCTCCACTACATTCCTTTCCAGGCCAGAAGTAGAAGACATCTAATAGTAAGTGACTGCTTGATCATTGGCCTCCCTCCCCTCTGTTCTTATGACTGACTCGAATCTGAATGGAAATGATCTCAAGGTAGCTTCACATAACGTTCAGGGCCTGAATTCTCCCAGGAAAAGGAGACTAGCTCTTGACCACTACAAATCCTTGAGACTTGATGTAGTGCTACATCAGGAGACGCACTTTCCGATCCGATACACCCCCAAGTTCCTTCACTCATATTACCCATCCTTTTACCTAGCTAATGCTCCTAATAAGACGAAGGGGGTGGCAATTCTCTTCTCCAAAAACAGCAAATTCTCACATATCTCTGATTATAAAGATCCAGAGGGTAGATTTATTCTGGTGAAGGGCACCCTGGAAGGAGTTTTATACTCTATTGTATCCTACTACGCCCCGAACAAGGGTCAAGCTACTTTCTTCCAGGGTCTCTTTACAACACTAGAACCGCTACTGGAAGGTAAGATCATTCTGGGAGGAGATTCAAACGTGGCGTTTGATCAGGGTTTAGACAAAACTAAGCCCCCCAAAGACCAGCTCACACGCCCCACGAAATTGAGCACCAGAATTGCCAAAATTCTCCATTCTCACGGATTAATTGACCGCTGTAGGGAACTGAACACCAAAAGTAGGGATTACACACACTTCTCCTCCCCCCACCAATCATACGCTAGAATCGACCACATACTCATTCCGACAAGCCTCATACCCTTGTCAAATAAGGCAGCAATTTTAGGCGACTAAATGAGTTGCTTCTCTCCGACCCAAGCCACGTCAAGGAGATAGCAAACTCCATTAAAGAATACTTCCTCCTAAATGACATTGATAACATTTCCCCCGAGACCCTATGGGCAGCCCATAAGGCAACCATACGAGGTGTACTAATCAGGTTAGCGACCCAGTCCAACAAGGAGCGCCAGATCGATATCCAATGACTAGAAAAATCATTTCTTACCCTAAAAGCAGACCACAAAAAACACCCGGCTAAGGCTCTTTTAGAAAGGCTGGACGCAACAAGACTCGAGCTTAATCTAGCTTTAACGGCCAAAGCAGAGAAAAACATTAGATGGAGTGGAGCCAAATTTTACTGCCATAAAGACAGATTCGGCTCGATGTTAGCCACAAAACTCACCCCTAAATTCCGCTCTCTATCCTTCCCTAAACTGAGGATAGCAGGTCAACCCCCAACAGCTAATCCGAACAAAATCATGTCTGCCTTTCACGATTTTTATGCCAAACTCTATAATCCCCCCCAAGCTGAGAAGGGCCCCTTGACCAATGCATTCCTGCAGAATTTGCAGCTTCCCTCCTTCTCCAAAGAATACAAAGACTTAATGGAAGGAGCCTTTATAGCTGAAGAGATCAGGGAGGTTATTAAAGGCCTTAAGTCTGGCTCAGCCCCAGGGCCAGATGGTTTTTCGGTCCCCTACTACAAAGAATTCGGTGAAATACTGGCACCCCACATGGCTAAATTTTTCAATTTCCAAAAATTAGGTTCCCCACTCGACCTTCAACTGAACACTGCATTTATCTCTGTAATCCCCAAACCCAACAAAAATCACGAGGAAGTTGAAAATTACAGGCCCATCTCTCTAATTAATAATGACCTTAAAATTCTGACCAAAATCCTAGTCAATCTTCTCGCTTCATTCATCAAGCTTTATGTACACAAGGACCAGGTCGGTTTTATTCCTGGCAGACAAGGGCCAGACCAAATCAGGAGAGCGATAGATATCGTTTCCATTCTCCAATCAAACTGGGAAGGTGGGCCGAAACAGGAAGGAATGATCCTTTCCCTAGACCTTCACAAGGCCTTCGACTCAATCGAATGGCCCTACCTTTTCTCCTTACTGGAGAAGTGGGGATTTGGGCCCAGTTTTCTAGGGACCCTTAGATCGCTGTATTCCACTCCACGAGCGGTGATTTGTTTACAAGGTCAATACTCTAAACCCCTTCCCATAGCAAGAGGCACTAGGCAGGGTTGCCCTCTCTCCCCTCTGATTTTCGCAATCGCGATCAAAACTCTTGCAATAGCATTTAGATCTAATCCCAACATTCAAGGGGTGTCTTGCGGGCGCCAAGTCCACAAATGCGGGTTATTTGCGAACGATATGCTCCTTTTCATCACGTCCCCAACCACTTCCCTCCCAAACCTGTGCAGACTCCTGAAGGAGTTTTCATGGATTTCAGGGTTAAAGGTAAACTACTCTAAATCATCAGCTTTAAACATCTCCCTCCAACCAGACATGATGACCTCCCTCCAGAGTGCCTTTGACTTCAAATGGAGTGACACTTCTATAGACTATTTGGGGATCAAGCTCACAGCCAAAATGGAACTACTTTATTCGGCCAAGTTCCCTCACACATACCGTAACCTCGAGGCGGACTTAGGCAACTGGGCAAAGGGGGGAATATCCTGGCTAGGGAGAATCCACGCAGTTAAGATGACATTGCTCCCAAGACTCCTCTACCTCTTCAGAGCCCTTCCAATACACATTGTGAAAGATCACCTGTCTTCTTTTCAAAGAAAAGTTGTCAAATTCATTTGGGGGGGTAAGGGACACAGATTCCAGCAAAACACCTTATTCTTATCCAGACCACAAGGGGAAATGGGTCTCCCTCAGCTCTTCTGGTATTACCAAGCAGCCAGGCTTGCCCAGATCTCGACAGTTTATGCGAAGGCTGAGAAACCAGATTGGATTCAAATAGAGCGACAGGCTGTACCTTCATACACTATTGACTTCCTCTTGTGGGTCCCCCCCAGAAAACGTCCCCCAATTCTATCCCCGATTCTCTCTCAATCCTTCAAAATATGGGATACATTAAGAAATAACCAGGCTTTAACTTCTAATTGCCACCCCCTAGCACACATCTTAAACAATCCCGACTTTGCCCCGGGACTAGACATCAAAGCATTTCGATGGTGGTTGGATAAGGGGCTGTATCGGATCGGACACTACTTCACTAACTTTGGCCCTATCACCCTTTCTTTTTGTGTGAGCCAACTAGAGATGCCTAGCTCTGAACGTTTCAGATTTCATCAAATACGACATTTCCTCCGCCACATTGGGGGGGTCAAATCCTCACCCCACACATTCACGCCATACGAACTATGGTGTGGTCGGTCTACAGAACAGATGGGTGGAATCTCCATCATCTACCAGTCACTTTCTAATCAATCTGTCAAGACCCCATACATGCTCGCGTGGGAGACAGACCTGTCTATACAGTGGGACCTAGATGAATGGAGGGTCGCCTCTATAAGGGCCTATAAGGGCATTAAGAACATATCCTTGATAGAGTCCAGTCTCAAGGTCATTACCAGGTGGTACCTATCCCCGGACAGACTAGCCAAAATGTTCCCCTCGGCAAACCCCAGGTGCTTTAGGGGATGTCAACTCAGGGGCTCTTTGGCCCACATATTTTGGGAATGTCCGAGATTAAGGCCATTCTGGAGCAGGATTTTCCACCTGATCAGAAAAATCACTAAAGTCCAAATTCCGAAAACCCCGGCCTTGGCGCTCCTTAATGATAATTTACCTAAAACTCCAAAACTTACCTCCAAAACTCCAAAAGCTCACCATTGCCAAGGCCTGAAAACAACCCAAGGTGTCCGTCCAGGCGGCTAAAATTTCCTGGATCATGACCCAAGAGAAGCTCGCCAGTATTCTTAACAACACCAAAGAGCAATTTGAAGCTATCTGGGAACCTTGGGCAAGATTCATTGGTATTTCCTTGATTCCAGGAGTGCAACCATAATACTCCTGATTACCATAAAAGCAGGTGGGGCCCCCTCCCATGGATAGGCTCCCGTTTCTCCACCCCTTTCTTCTTCTCTTCTCCCCCCTCCTTTCAACTTCACTATCCCTCTTCCTTGTTCGTTTATTCCTCCACAAGACGTAGATAGTTCTCTTGTTTCAATTGCATCTGGGACCCCAGAGGGGGGGTTTCCCCAGGGGTGTATATAACTAAGGTTTTAGCTCCCTCGTATGATTCCCTAGACTCCAAAATATAATTACTGGAGGTGATCTGAGGGGCTCACTGAGATTTGGCCGGTCACAGTGTGATCCCTCTTGGGGTGCCGGCAGAATCTCTTCTGTCCCCTCCACTTGGCCTGCCGAAGGTAAGGGGATATCCCCATTTTGGGCACAAGTCAATATTTTTAATGGAAACCTTTTATGTTCACAGACCTGAGCTATATACCTAACAAATGTTGTCAGATAAGTTCTGCAGCCCCATCAGGGGTCCGACTGTGTTTGATCTGTCTATACCAGGGGTGTCCAAACTATGGCCCTCCAGTTGTTCAGGAACTACAATTCCCATCATGCCTAGTAATGTCTGTGAATTTCAGAGTTTTACAATGCTTCATGGGAAGTGTAATTCTGCAACAGCTGGAGGGCCGTAGTTTGGACACCCCTGGTCTATACTATCTTTATTGATTGTGATTTGTTTCCCTTTCTGAAAACCAATAAAATATTTTGAAAGCAAAAATTCCTGCCAGCAGCTTCTTTGCAACGCTATAGGAGCGGTGAATACACCGCTCCTCCACTGCTCCTGTCCATTGAAATCAATGGGCAGCGGCGCCGAACCACCGGCAAACCGCCGATGTAGCGGTGTTTTGCGGGTCTTTTCCGGCCGCTAGTGGGGGTTAAAAACACCCCGCTAGCGGGCGAATAGCGCCGCTAAAACAACGGTAAAGTGTCGTTAAGCGCCGCTTTACTGCTGACGCCCAGGCGCTGGCAGTCTGAAAGTACTCTTAGCCAGGCACATGGCTGCTGAGGGAGAGGAGTGCTCAGAGACAGCAGGTGGGTGGACACTGATTAATCAGACTGCAGTTACCAAGGGAAAAAAAATCATAATTACCATTAGCAGAAGGAACGCTTTCTGGCCTGGAGCATCTGATCAGGAGCATCAGTCCGACCCCTTCACTGGCAGGAAAGGAGGTGGGCATACAGTAGCCTCAATGCTTTCCAATGCCATATAAGATCTAAGACCCGCCTCCCGCACATGAAAGGCAGCAAGGTTTGCGGCTGCATATACTGCAGGTAGTTGTGGATAAAGCCTCAGCCTCGGCTTCTCCATTCCTCTTCCTCTCCTGGCATCCTGGTTGCGCGAACAGGGGCTTTCGGCGGCAGCCTAGGTTACCATGGAAAGGCTTGGTGGGAGGGGAACGAAGAGACTCTTTCCGCTCCTCCCATCACCACTCAGCATATGCAAAGCATCCACGGCCGGCCCTGCACATCAGGACCCGCGGCTGGGGTCACATGGGAGTAGGCAGCTGAAGTCCTACCCCACCACTGTTCAAAGTTTGGTGTTCCTATGACCTATGGTTCCGGAGATATAGGGCTCCTTGCGCAGCCTGTCAGAAGCAACATACAGAGAGGCCAGTTTAAATACAAGCTGGCAGACTCTGTTTGCAGCAGACTGAGAGGATGAACTCACAGTGCCTCTCCTCACTTCTTGCCAGAGGCACAGGGCCAGTACCAAGATTTTTGTGTACATAGGCGAAGGTGCATTTTGGATATTTGCATCCACTTCACTCAAAAAACAACAATGCAGGTCGGATGGCTTTCTCCCAAAAGTGGCCTTTCACCACTCCATCCAGTCCAGTACCAACCACAGCAAACCCTGTATATGCAAAGAATAATGCACGCTATAGTGTATTACCAGGATAAACTGTGCTGCTTTTTTAAAGTATTGTACTTACAGCAAACTTTACTCGGATAAAGATACAGATTGTTTAATTGGCCTGGTCATGCACTATAGCGTGCTTTATTCTTTGCATACACAGGGTTTCCTGTGGTTGGTTCTGGACTGGACGGAGTGGTAAAATGCCACTTTTGGGAGAAAGCCATCATACCTGCATTGTTGCCTTTTGAGTAAAGTGGCTGTAAATATAAGGCAGATGACAAGAACACATGACATCATCATTTTAAGAGGACACATTTTTTGGTAAGCAGATGGTGTGTGCTCTTATGTCTTGGTGATGTTACACTGAAGTCGGTGCAAACAGCTTGCAAGTGGATCTTCACAAGTTTATCATGACACAATTTTATTGGACTTTTTGTATGAAATGTATTTACTGCACTAGCACTTTGGATGTACATATATTAATTATTCTCTCTATCACATGCACTTTAGGCACTTTTACATGAGCAGTCCAATTAGATTCGTTTGTCTGTTTTTCAGGTAGACCCAATTGAACTTTCTATTCTCTTGGAGCAGCGGGTTTAATCTCCAATTCAATCTGTAAGCGGGCAAAATTAGCGTGGCTGTAGTATAGAGGGAAACACACTGCGTGGTATTGTAAATGAAGTAACTTTAATTGCCAGATAAGCAACAGTGGAAAATGATATGTACAAAAGTGGAGTAAAAAGTTTTCTTGTTCACATATAAGGCACAGATTCACAGTCCATTAACCAAAGATACAGAATGCAGCTCAGTAAACTAGCACTGTAGTTATTATTCCTCTCTTCAGGAACATCAGTGGTATACAAGGCACATTTTGATAACTTGCCATAGGCTGCTGTCCATAAGCAGGTTTCACAGCAGAGATGATTTAACAGGAAAATACACAGTCTTAGATGAGCTTCTATCACAAGCAAAGCAGCAACGCTGATAGGCAGGACTCCTGAGGAACCCTGTTCTGTCCCTACAGGCTGGAACACTCTCCCTGAGTAAGGCCTAGCTTTTACCTCACAGGCAGTATACCTTTCCCTCACTCATTCCACACACATCTCTCCTCAAAATGGTGGCTGGGCCCTCTTTTATATGGAAGCTAACAGAAAATGGTGGACAAAATCTTGAGCTAACTTGGTACCAATCAGAACATTCTGGTTTGAGCTTATGTCCATATTGAGCCAGCCGAGAGAGGACTTGGTCCAAATGCTTCAAATGGTCCTCAAACGTTTTGGAAAAGATGATGATGTCATCCAAGTAAATAAGAATGGAGTCAAAGTTCAAGTCTCCCAAGCAATGCTCCATTAACCTTTGGAAAGTGCTGGGGGCATTAGTCAGGGCCGAAAGGCATATGATTAAACTCGTACAGTCCCAGAGGGGTAATAAAGGCTGTTTTTTCATGGTCGTCTTCCTTTACTGGGACCTGCCAGTATCCGCTGGCCAGGTCTAGATTAGAAAAATACTAAGCCTGGCCTAAGGCCATTAGGGATTCTTCGACCCGTGGCAGTGGGTAAGCATCTCGATGCATACATGAGTTCA
Source organism: Lithobates clamitans (assembly GCA_037952925.1). NCBI lineage: Eukaryota > Metazoa > Chordata > Amphibia > Anura > Ranidae > Lithobates > Lithobates clamitans. Next base: position 6,352,158 of record JBBGZY010000291.1, read on the forward strand.
GTCTGCGATAATCCTCACAAAAACGTAAATTTCCATCTTTCTTTCAGACAAGAACTATGGGAGCAGCCCAAGGACTGCAACTCTCTCGTATCCCCCCCCCCTTAGCATTCCTCGTAGTAAGTCTTTACCTTCCTAAAAAAGGGCGGGGGGTATGTTACGATACCTTTCACTGATGGGAGCAGCGTCACCAGTGTGGATTGGATGATCCAAAGCAGTAGTACAGCCATAGTCTTTCGGACCAGAGAGAATGTAATCATATGTTTGTGAACCAACTGCTGTATTTTAGTTAATTGATCAGGAGTCATCTTTTAAACTGGAAGTGCGAGTTGTGCTAATAACTGCAAAAGATAAGAGTCCTTGGAATCAGGCAGAGCAGATTGCAACGAAGCACATGCAGCTTCCACTCCAGGGCAAGGATTAGTGATGCAGTTTCTAGGTACTGTATACACATCTGCAATAGCCAAGTCAGTGGGTACGTGGAGAGGGGCAAACCCTAGGTTAACAAGTTGCACCAATACCTGTCCCTGCTGGACAACAGACAAAGCCCTGGCTATTAACCATTCACCTTTTATTTCTAGATTGTGTTTTGGTTCTACCATCACAGTGGCTCCTTCTACGTGCCACATGAAGGGGGCACACCAGCTCTTGACGGGGTTGTATAGTAACCCACTGGCGTGCGGGAAGGCGGATGACCCCAACTTTCTTTGTATATTTGTGACATGATGTCCGAACAGCCTGACAAGCATTAATAAGATTCTGTAGCTGGGTTTCTGGCCATTTAGATCGCCTTCTTCAGGAAATCTACAAAGGGGTCTAAATGGCCAGAAACCCAGCTACAGAATCTTATTAATGCTTGTCAGGCTGTTCAGACATCATGTCACAAATATACAGAGAAATGTAGTTCAAAAACATCTGGAGTGCCAAGGTTCGCCATCACTGTCATAGAATCTTGTTGGGGCTGTGAAGAAACGCTTCCCATGAGTTGCCCCTCTGTCACAGGAACCTCTAGTTTAAAGGATGCTATTGAGCAATCTTTGCTCCCTTTCCTGCACACTTCCTGTAAATGTGGCCTAACCGTCCGCACTGCCAGCACCTGCGATCTGTATCCGGGTCTCTCCAGAGTGGGTTGTGTGAAGCACTAGGTTGGGTAGACCCGCTCAGAGTAGCTGACATTTCCTGTTTGAGGGAGGTCACGGAATCAGTTAGGTCCTTTACAATTCTTACTATTGAGGACAACACAGCAGCTGGGTTTGATGAGGGTCATGGAGCAGTCGCTTCCTTGAGCTCTAACGGCCACCCAACTCCAGGAGTGGAGGTAACCTGGCTTCTGGAAATAGCCTGTTCATGTTCCAGCTCCTCCTGTTCTCGTTTTAATGGCCTCTTTCAGGATAACGGCAAACTTTACTGTGTCATCAGCCCTCACTCTATCCCTTAAGGCTCTCTTTAATGAAGAGGACCTTATCTGAGCTGTCCAATCCCTCCATCCAGTCTGCCAGGGAGATATTTGTGCCAGTAAATTTAGGGATCAGTGCCAGAGCTGCTCCATAAGGTGCCATGGGTAACTCTCTAGCCACTCCCACCACCGTTGATGATGGTTCTGACATCCTGCTGACCACGCCAAATTGTAAGCGAGCGGAATTAGCGTGCCTGTATTATAGAGGGAAACACACTGCGTGGTATTGTAAATGAAGTAACTGTCAGATAAGCAACAGTGGAAAATGATTTTTTCAAAAGTGGAGTAAACAGTTCTCTTGTCAGCATATAAAGCACAGATTCACAGTCCATTCACCAGACATACAGAATGCAGCTCAGTAAACTGGCACTGTAGTTATTATTCCTCTCTTCAGGCACATCAGTGGTATACTGTACAAGGCACATTTTGATTACTTGCCATAGGCTGCTGTCCATAAGCAGGTTCCACAGATGCAGCAGAGATGATTTAACAGGAAAATACAGTCTTAGATGAGCTTCTATCACCAGCAAAGCATCAGTGCTGATAGGCAGGACTCCTGGGGAACCCTGTTCTGTCTCTACAGGCTGGAATACTCTCCCTGAGTAAGGCCTAGCTTTCCCTCACAGGCAGTATACCTTTCCCTTTACTCATTCCACACACGTCTCTCAAAATGGTGGCTGGGCTCTTTTATATGAAAGCTAACAGAAAATGGTGTACAAAATCTTGGTAGCAATCAGAACATAAGACTTCTCCAAGATGGCTGCTGGAGACAAATTCAGAGAAGTTACAGCCTCAATAGGATTTCACAAAACAGCAGGAAAACACAAACATATTCTGAATATAATATGACATTTCTGCATGAGGAAGTAAGTGTGATACAATTGTAGTCCCACTTTTCCTCTCAGCTAGCAAGACTGTTCTGTCACAGTTAACTGTATGTGAGGAGGCTACCTACAAATCCGGTCCACTAAAAACAAATGGAAGGGGATCTGTTCCATTTTTTATTGGATTGGATCAGATTGCAGTCAAGTGTAAGGCTCGGTTCACACTTATGCCATGTGGGAACCCTGTGAATCCACTGCGGGTTCCGGCATCACATAGCCGTTCACACTGATGACACCCCCATTTCAGCTAGCATCTCGCACTGCAAACTGACAATTCGGACATGAATCGGATCGCATAGGTGTAAACACCCAATGTGATCCGATTCTGGTGCGGACCAAAAAAAGGGTCCTGTGTGAGATTGGTCCGAATGTGATATCAGCCATACTATCTGTGACATCGTGGACATTGCATGTGATTTGCACTGCAGCGTGGTGCGAATTACATGCGATCTCGCAGAGCGCAGTAGTGTGAACCGGGACTCAACAGATAGCAAAGCCTTACATCTGACCATCCATACAGCAGAGTCCCACCCTGCTCACAGATCCCCCACTGAGCAAAGCAGAGTCTTCCCCCTGCCCCCCCCCCCCTCCTGTGTATTCTGTTCTGTCCCCATCTCCTATTCTCTGTATAGCTTCTCTAACTATCCCCTCCCCCCATCATGTCCCCATCTCTCTTTTCCCCTTGCTCGATCTCTTCTTTATCCTCTTTTCCCTCATGTGTTCCCCTCTAGTGGGTCCCCATGTACTGTACATGCAGTGTACTGTATAATAAAAGTACACACATTCACAAGTAAAAAAGCATTTAATGCACGCCCTACCTTCCCCAGAGGATTTTTAGATGTGTCATTTAATTTTCTTCCTGTGTCTGCTAGCCCAGCCCCCTGCTCTTACTTGGCTCCTCCCCCTGGTCTCACACGCTCCCTCTCATCTGAATCATCTCCAGTTCAGCGGGCGATTGTCCCTGTGCTGGACTGGAGGTCTCTGTGCTGGACTGGAGGTCTGTAGCAGGGGATTGCTCATAGAGGGGGCTGGAGGGAAAGAAACGATGAACCATCTCGGCCCTGCAACTGACTGGGAGCGGAGGAGGAGGAGGGGCCGGGAGAGCGGATGTAAATGTGTGGAGGCAGCTCTGAAGTTCCAGTGCCTGGGGCTGTGCTGCCTGTCACTGAGCGCTGCTGCGCCGAGCGAGCCTCAGCTTTAGGGCTCCACTCTCCTGGTGCCCTCAAGTGGCCGTCTGGGCTGCCTTATGCTGGCACCGGACCTGCAGAGGCACTAAGTTCAATGGACAGCTTGGAGTCTTGGACCAATGGTAAAGACACATGCGCCCTTCCAGCCCAGCCTTCTTAAAGGATATGTAAAGATTTGTTTTTTTAAAAAAAGCAAAAAACAAACCTGTCATACTTACCTCCTCTGTGCAGTTGATTTTCCACAAAGTGGCCCTGATCCTCCTCTTCTGGGGTCCCTCAGTGGCGCTCCTGGCTCCTCCTCTTCTCGAGTTCCCCCGTTGGAGAGCCGCTCTTCCTCGGGGCACCTGTGCGGGCATGTTCCCGTGTCCTGCTGCTGTGTCCATTGACACAGACAGCAGGACTCGGCCCTGCCCCCCTGGCTCCCACGTCATTGGATTTGATTGACAGCAGTGGGAGCCAATGACTGCGCTGCTATCAATCTATCCAACCAGGACCCTGCTGGAGCTGGTGTGCTCATCTCCGTCGCTGAAAAGACCAGGTTCAGGTAAAGTAAAAGGTGGGGCTCTGGGGGGCTGCTGCATCATAAGTTTTTCACCTTGATGCATAGAATTATGAGGGGGGGCATGGCCAGAGCGGCATGTGAGCAGACGCTTCTACACAGAGCTCCCGCACATCACCCTGATTTGATCCGGTTTCCAGCACAGTGAGATGGCCAGCTTTGCCCCATTACTTGCGGGGAACACCTGCACCTCCCGCACGTCTATACGGCCGCAAAACAGCAATGCTGACACGGGGAAACAAAGGAGATGGTCCGCGGCCTGATACCCAATATGACGCCACTCTGGCCTCTGTACAGAAGGCTCGTAGGGGAGACAAATCCAAGGAGGGGGTGAGTAAACTGCTCTCGTACCCCAAAGACTGGACTGGAGACCCCCCAAAGATATGCGCTACTATGCGCTGAAAATGACTGAAAAATCTGACCGGACGAGCCTGTCTGCCCTTGACGCTGATGCAGGGCACAGTGATGAGGACATGGAGGACTGTGAGATCAGGGAGTGGCCACCATGTTAGCACAGACAGACAGCTACACTGCTAGCCTGGAAGAGACAGAGGACCCCGGGGAAGAGGAGGGTGAACAGCCGACCCTTTGCAGCTATCCTGAGGGCTGTTAACAAGTACACAGCCTCAGTTAACAACTTGCAAGCCTGCTTTGGATGTTTAAAAGAGGAGGTCAGCCTGATCAGACAAGATCTTCAAAAAATAAGAGAGCGAATGACAGCTGCTGAGAGCAGAATCATTGACAAGGAGGACAAACTTCCTGCTATGCTCAGAGAATCCCAAGCCACTACCCATCTAGCTAAAGCCACAGACCTGCGTGCCGAGGACTTTGAAAATAATGTGCAGATAGTGGGGCTACCCGAGAAGGTGGAAGGCCGTGATCCCACTTAATTCGTGGAGCAGTGACTTACAGACATTTTTGTCAAAGAGGCCTTTACACATCTATACGCAGTGGAAAGGGCTCACAGAGTCCCTACTAGGCCATTACCGCCAGGACATCCCTGTGCCCGCTTTTAGCGAGACTGCTAAATTACAGGGACAGAGAAATTATCCCGACGCTGCCAAGAGAACGAAGAAACATTCAGTTTAAAGGAACAAGAGTTTCCTTCTACCCTGATTTTTCGGCCGAGGTACAGAGGAGCAGATCACGCTTCTCTGTTAAAAAACGCCGGCAGAAACTGCAGGCCACATATGTAATGCTGTATCCTGCAAAACTCCAAATCACCTCTAGGGAACAAGCCCACTTCTTTGAGACAGCTGCCGAAGCATCAGCATGGCTGGATGCCAATGAGAACGCTCTCAGACAAGCTCAGAGACCAATGGCTGAGGAAGACTGAATGCCCTGCCGTCAAAACCTAATGTATGCAAAAAAGGTTTGCCCCTTTATTCATCCCTTGCCAAAGGGTACTCCAATGATTTACATTACATAAAGTGAGTTTGGAAATGTGTTGTTCATGGAATTACTTCTATTGTTCCTCACTCAAGTTCTTAATAGCGGTCACGTGAACAGTGACTGGGACCTGTTGTCACTTATTCATCAAAAGTTATTTTTGCCAACTCAGTGCCTGGGCATACTGGTTACTCAGGATCCTTACACTACCTGGCCTTCACAGGCTATTCTACTTAACTGTTATGATGCACTGCAACAGTTTGGAGCACCATTGTACTCGTTGAGCTGGTTTTCTTGGATCTATTTTTCCACAGCATTAGAATGGTCTTGCTATAGCCCCAAAGAGTTAACCATTGCGAATGGTGTCCTGGTTGTCACTGGGCTACTGGAACATATCTGTGGAACTGGTAACCCTGCTGCCCAAGGTTCCAAGGGAACGATACTTTTCCCATTACCCTGCAATGTACCTACGAGCTCCTTTAAGATGACGTCAGTAATTTCCTGGAATATTAGGGGGCTGAGTGACCCTTTAAAATGCACCATGGTGTCTTCTTTGCTATATAAAAACTTACCTGCAATTTGTGCCCTGCAGGAGACGCATCTCACTGCTGACTCTGTTGCCTGTTTGAGTTTCCAGTGGGTGGGGAGGGCGTTCCACTCCATTCACACTTCGTATTCTAGGAGAGCGAGTGTACTGGTGCATAGCTCTCTAGACTATGAGGAAATTGATTTGGTGATGGATGCTGAGGGGAGGTACATTTTCTTACTATGTCATTTATACTCTCTTAAATGTATTCTTGCTTTTGTTTACATACCACCTCCATATTATAATCAGACTCTTAGAGCACACTGGAATACCAAATTAAATACCCCGCGGTACCACTTTATGTCCTGTGTGATTTCAATTGCTACACAGACCCTGCTTTAGATAAACATCCCCCAGGCACAACTGGACAGGGGACTAAACCTACTGCCCTTTTCGGAGCTTAGAGAGGCCTTTCGATTCCCCTCCACAATGCACTTCTACTACATGCAGCTTCAGCATGCAGTAAGGGTTCAGGAGGGGAGGGGATCAATGGTCCTTGGATTATACCTTCATCTTTAACTACTTGTTTGAGGTCACCACCTATAAAGGATTTTTATCTCCTGTAGCTATGCCATGCTACTCAACCTTTTCTATGGGGACTCGCCACAAAAGGCGGTTTCACAGTGGGAACGAGATGTTGGGGTCTTTGAAGAGGAGCAGTTGGATGAAGCCCTACAGGCTGTTCCCCAGTGCTCTCTGAATGTGGCACAGCGCCTTGAACAACTATATATCCTCCTGAGGGTTCACTACATGGGGTGAGCTCTGACAGGATGCAGTAGAGATCACGGGGATTTGATACACCTCTTATGGAGATGCCCAAAGCTCAATTTATATTGGAAACAGGTCCTAGACACTCTTAATAGGGTCTTCCAGATTATAATATCTGCTGACGCTAAACACTGCCTGCTGGGTATCCTAGACATACTCCCGATAGAAGATATCCCGAAACAGGCTGCAGCTAGAGCTCTCTTCCAGGCCTGAAAAATGATTCTGAGACACTGGAAATCCACGGTGCCCCTCCATATTGCAGGAATGGATTACCTAAATGGGTGACACTATTCGATTAGAGAAACTCATTTATCAACACAGAGGTAAAAGCGGCAAATTTGAAAAATTATGGGCCCCATGGTTGGATATCCCTGGCCTAGCCCCAGTAGATCTGGCATATGACCGACTGTTCTTGTTAACACTTTTACCCTGCCTATCTGAGTACCTGGACGATTGATTGCATGGTTGTACTTTATGTTGATGGATAAGGCTTTATTTGAATGCATTGGCGGGTGGGTTGTCATTCTGCAGAATGTTTTGTATAATGTACTGAATTTATATATTTGAAATTTACATATCTTGTGTACTTGTTTTGCTCTGGACCATGTATGCACAATTTCTGATTATGCTCAATAAATACTTATTGTTTGAGAAAAAAAAAAGGTAAAAAACCTTGAGGGTTTACAACCCCTTTAACAACAAGGAAAAAACATGTGTTTATGGGTATAAGATTTACCCACAATCCCGTGTTTTTCTCACATATTATGCTATATGTTATAAGATAATAACTTCTTATTTATCTATTTACTGTGAAATTACTGGTTAGAAGTTATAACTTTAAACTTCAGTAATTTGTCCGTTAAGCCACCTGCTTGAGTACAGTTTTTGAAAATATAGTAAATTACCTTAAAAATAATATGTAGCATGGCCCCCTAGGGAACTGCTTAGAATTACCTGTTCATCAGCACGGCCATGACCTGGTGAACATTCCAACCCACCTGACACTCTGGGCTCAGACATCCTTGCTTCACTGTGGTATAATAATCAGACAACTCAGCATATTTAGGTTCTATGAATATTTTACTTGAACCAAAAAGAGGAATGTTGCTACAAAGAGGAGGTAGTAGATCTGCTGAGTTTTAAGCAAACAGCGCCAACTCAGCAGAATAACCCCTCTAAGATTCAAGACACGTATTAATGACAACAAGAATAGACATATGTACAGTATCTCACAAAAGTGAGTACACCCCTCACATTTTTGTAAATATGTGACAACACTGAAGAAATGACACTTTGCTACAATGTAAAGTAGTGAGTGTACACCTTGAATAACAGTGTCAATTTGCTGTCCCCTTAAAATAACTCAACACACAGCCATTAATGTCTAAACCACTGGCAACAAAAGTGAGTACACCCCTAAGTGAAAATGTCCAAATTGGGCCTAGCGTGTCAATATTTTGTGTGTCCACCTTTATTTTCCAGCACTGCCTTAAGCCTCTTGGGCATGGAGTTCACAAGAGCTTCACAAGTTGCCACTGGGGTTCTCTTCCAATCCTCCATGACGACATCACAGAGCTGGTGGATGTTAGAGACCTTGCGTTCCTCCACCTTCCATTTGAGGATGTCCCACAGATGCTCAATAGGGTTTTGGTCTGGAGACATGCTTGGCCAGTCCATCACCTTTACCCTCACCTTCTTTAGCAAGGCAGTGGTCGTCTTGGAGGTGTGTTTGGGGCCATTTTCATGCTGGAATACTGCCCGGCGGTCCAGTCTCTGAAGGGAGGGGATCATGCTCTGCTTCAGTATGCCACAGTACATGTTGGCATTCATGGTTCCCTCAATGAACTGTAGCTCCCCAGTGCCAGCAGCACTCATGCAGCCACAAACCATGACACTCCCACCACCATGCTTGACTATAGGAAAAACACACTTGTCTTTATACTCCTCAACTGGTTGCCTCCACACACGCTTGACACCATCTGAACCAAAATAAGTTTATCTTGGTCTCATCAGACCACAGGACATGGTTCCAGTAATCCTTGTCCTTAGTCTGCTTGTCTTCAGCAAACTGTTTGCGGGCTTTCTTGTGCATCATCTTTAGAAGAGCTTCCTTCTGGGACGACAGACATGCAAACCAATATGATGCAGTGTGAGGTGTATGGTCTGGGCATTAATGTACACACAGCACCCCATATTGACAGAAAAACACAAAATTGTTGACATTTTTGCAGTTCTTAAAAAAAAGAAAAACTGAAATATCACATGGTCCTAAGTATTCAGACCCTTTGCTGTGACACTCATATTTAACTCAGGTCCTGTCCATTTCTTCTGATCATCCTTGAGATGGTTCTACACCTTCATTTGAGTCCAGCTGTGTTTGATTATACTGATTGGACTTGATTAGGAAAGCTACACACCTGTCTATATAAGACCTTACAGCTCACAGTGCATGTCAGAGCAAATGAGAATCATGAGGTCAAAGGAACTGCCTGAAGAGCTCAGAGACAGAATTGTGGCAAGACACAGATCTGGTTACAAAAAAATCTGCTGCACTTAAGGTTCCTTAGAGCACAGTGGCCTCCATAATCCATAAATGGAAGACATTTGGGACGACCAGAACCCTTCCTAGAGCTGGCCGTCCAGCCAAACTGAGCTATCGGGGGAGAAGAGTCTTGGTGAGAGAGGTAAAGAAGAACCCAAAGATCACTGTGGCTAAGTTACAGAGATGCAGTCGGGAGATGGGAGAAAGTTGTAGAAAGTCAACCATCACTGCAGCCCTCCACCTTTTGGGGCTTTATGGCAGAGTGGCCCAACGGAAGCCTCTCCTCAGTGCAAGACACATGAAGGGAGTTTGCTAAAAAACACATGAAAGACTCCAAGATGGTGAGAAATAAGATTCTCTGGTCTGATGAAACCAAGATAGAACTTTTTGGCCTTAATTCTAAGCGGTATGTGTGGAGAAAACCAGGCACTGCTCATCACCTGTCCAATACAGTCCCAACAGTGAAGCATGGTGGTGGCAGCATCATGCTGTGGGGTGTTTTTCAGCTGCAGGGACAGGACGACTGGTTGCAATAGAGGGAAAGATGAATGCGGCCAAGTACAGGGATATCCTGGACGAAAACCTTCTCCAGAGTGCTCAGGACCTCAGACTGGGCTGAAGGTTTACCTTCCAACAAGACAATGACCCTAAGCACAGAGCTAAAATAATGAAGGAGTGACTTCACAACAACTCCGTGACTGTTCTTGAATGGCCCAGCCAGAGCCCTGACTTAAACCCAATTGAGCATCTCTGGAGAAACCTGAAAATGGCTGTCCACCAAAGTTTACCATCCAACCTGACAGAACTGAAGAGGATCTGCAAGGATGAATGGCAGAGGATCCCCAAATCCAGGTGTGAAAAACTTGTTGCATCTTTCCCAAAAAGACTCATGGCTGTATTAGATCAAAAGGGTGCTTCTACTAAATACTGAGCAAAGGGTCTGAATACTTAGGACCATGTGATATTTCAGTTTTTCTTTTTAATAAATCTGCAAAAATGTCAACGATTCTGTATTTTTCTGTCAATATGGGGTGCTGTGTGTACATTAATGAGGGAAAAAAATTAGCTTAAATGATTTTAGCAAATGGCTGCAATATAACAAAGAGTGAAAAATTTAAGGGGGTTTGAATACTTTCCGTCCCCACTGTGTATATATATATATATATATATATATATATATATATATATACATACAGTCAGGTCCATAAATATTGGGACATTGACACAAATCTAATTTTTTTGGCTCTATACACCACCACAATGGATTTGAAATGAAACGAACACGATATCCTTTAACTGCAGACTTGCAGCTTTAATTTGAGGGTATTTACATCCAAATCAGGTGAACGGTGTAGGAATTACAACACTTTGTATATGTGCCTCCCACTTTTTAAGGGACCAAAAGTAATAGGACAGATTAACAATCATCCATCAAACTTTCACTTTTTAATACATGGTTGCAAATCCTTTGCAGTCAATTACAGCCTGCAGTCTGGAACACATAGACATCACCAGACGCTGGGTTTCATCCCTGGTGATGCTCTACCAGGCCTCTAGTGCAACTGTCTTCAGTTCCTGCTTGTTCTTGGGGCATTTTCCCTTCAGTTTTGTCTTCAGCAAATGAAATGCATGCTCATTCATCGGATTCAGGTCAGGTGATTGACTTGGCCATTGCATAACATTCCACTTCTTTCCCTTAAAAAACTCTTTGGTTGCTTTCACAGTATGCTTCGGGTCATTGTCCATCTGCACTGTGAAGTGCCGTCCAATGACTGTATATATATATATATATATATATATATACACACATTTTTTCATTTTTTTAAGCAGACACCCTAGAGAATAAAATGGTGGTTGTTGCAACTTTTTATGTCACATGGTATTTGCGCAGCAATTTTTCAAAAGCGCTTTTTTTTTTTGAAAGAAACTTGTTTCATGAATAACATTTTTTTAAATGCAGTAAAGTTAGCCCGATTCTTTTGTATAATGTAAAAGCTGATGCTAGGCCGAGTAAATAGATACCTAACATGTCACACTTGTGCAATAGCGCCAAACTTCAGTACTTAATAATCTCCATAGGCGACGCTGTAAAATTTTTTACAAGTTACATGTTTAGAGTTACAGAGGAGGTCTAGTGGTAGAATTATTGCTCTCACTCTAACGTTTGCAGCGTATGTAACCTGTGTGTATATGGCTCTAAAGCTAGCCAGTGCCTCACCAGCCACTCACCTCAACGCACGTCTCTGATTCACACTACTTTATGTCAGCTATCATTTAATTGATACTTGAGATATTGCTGTGTGGAAAGTACAGAAAGGATGACTTAAAGTGTAAATCTAAAGCCAAAACGTGTTTTTTCTTTTTATATTTTAGATAAATTACAGAAGTATTAGAACTTTTGTCAGGTTTTAATTGCTGTCATTGTCCCTGCTGAATGGTACTTGTTTCAGTGACAACTGTCTAAAAAGGGATTTTTCTCCCTTTGTAGTAATCTCATCCCACTTTCTGTTGTATCATGAGACAAGGAAAATCCATCCACAGGGACACAGGTTGCAAAAAAGTGGTTTTACTAATTTCTTAATTTATCCATTATTAAAAAGGTTTTGGCTTTAAACGTGAAAGCGCCATGTAGGATTTATTCAGAGTCTAGGGAGCAAGGGATCCTTGGTAGGCAAATAGCACCCCCAAGAAACATGGGGTTTTGGAGTCGGCATAGCCAGGACACTTTTAGTAATGGTCCAGAGCAATTTTAAATAAAGCTGGCCATACACTGATCAGTTTTTTCGATCAGGCTGATTGAAATAATGAACAGATTCCCCCCTCCACACATATGAGGTGGGTGTGGAAGTCCTCCCCGCTGAGCTATCGTATTCTGACACCAGGATTCTTCCACTATCAGAATACACTGATCAGGTCCGCAGCCAATTTGCTGCATGCACTGATTGAATGAAAATTTAGTCCCTTTAGAGAGGAGTCAATAAATTTCTCTATGTATCTTTCTCTGTGTCTCCCTTTCCTATATTTTATTTACGGCAAACATAATTACTGTGTTATTGCTATTGTCTAAATTCTTACTTACTTCCACATCTGTAATCATCTCTTTGTTGTTTGTAATTTGTATGTCCAGCAGAGCATTATCTCTAGTTGGGGCTTCCCCCATTTGACACATGAAATTGTTCTACATTATTTTTAAGAAATGATGAGCCTTAGTTGAGTGCGTAGTTCCTTCTCCCCAATCAATATCGGGATAGTTGAAGTCCCCCATAACTATATCATTGCCTCGCTTTTCTGCCATCTCCAAATGTGTAGTGGGGTCTCTGCCACCTCCTTAATGTTGGAGGGGCTTATAGCATAAAACATCAAAAAATGCAGCGCTAATGTGATATTTATAATCTCCAGAGTAGCCCCTAGGTGTAAATATAAGACCACTGGCCTTTCATAAATGAGAAATCAATGTCTAGTGAATGTACCATGAATTAAATCACGTAATCAGTGCAGTGTAGAGTTAATGGTAAAAGAAAAATGTAAAATCAAAAATCAAAAATATATAATAAATATATAAGAAATTAGTGAACAAAAAAAGTCAACAAAACGTCCGTGACAAAATGTAGTTTCAGCTGTAAAACTCCTCTATAGAGTGTGGTATAGTCCCATAAAAGGGAAATATTAGGGTGATGTCCTTTCCCCAGATGATGGGTGAAAATGCATAGGTTTCTCCATATGTCATTCGCAGGTAAACATGTGAAATGAAGGGAAGATTGGGTACGCTTACCAAACAAAGATGGACACACACGCCATACGGCGGTGGGTCATACAGGCTTTAAGACCATTCGCTCCAGCAGGCCTTTAATGGAGGACATGAATGATGCGATGGTGCACTTCAATGGTCACAACCAAAATGATGGAGGGTTGATGGTACAGACCAGAAATTCCAATAGACTGACGTGCCCTGCTTTCCAATCCTTCACCAGCTGGGTACGGTGTGTGGTATTTCCAAGAACATCAGATCTACGTACTAAGTCATAAGGATGGGGAAAAAAAGGGAAAAGGCTTCCAGTGCATGAATCCGAATGGAAGAAAAAGTTTTTAAAAAATATCAAAGTTAAAAGCACAAGCATCAGCCAAGGTGGGTACATAAAGTGATCACATAGAAAAAGAAAAACAGATGCGTGGTGTCAGATGCACAATAGGCTAGCATACGCCCACAGTAACTTACCATTTGTTTTTTGATACATGGTGATTTAACCCATGTTGTCTGAGCTGAGGTTGTTCTGGACCCGCCCAGCCTGTGACTTGACAGGAGAAGCAGCACAGTGATGAGCTCACCTCCGTCACTCTGCTCTCTCCTGTTATCTGCATGCTTCTTGTTAGCACATGAACTAAAAGACTGCTTCTCTGCTTCTTACTCTCACATTCTAACCCTGCTGTACATGGACTGTAAGAGACTGACATCAAGCCAAATTCTTACTTATACAGCCTAAACTTAAATAAAAAAATATTTACTCAATAATGCAAAAATGATTACAGAGTTGCAATAATTTGTGTCTTTTTTTCTGCCAAAGTTTAATATTAAAGCATTCGTGTGTGTTTTTCATGCTGATCCACTGGCTTCAAATTGAAGGTTTCAATATTTTGAGTCACTAACCCAGCACATGTATGTAGTTCAGCAGTTATGACTTCACTGGTTGCATCTTAGTGCTATGACTTTTGTCACCCGTAACCTTTTTTTCCTGAAGCACAATCAATTTCTACTCTACCAATTCTAATTTGCATCATCAGAATTTTAGATGGCTACTAACACGGTGATGCTCTTAGGAAATGTTAACCTGTAAAGGATTTTTAACCAATCAGTTGTTTGCAAACTTCCTTAGGTAATGTGTGTTCAAATGTTAATTTTATTTTGCTTAGTCTTAAAGAGGAACTGCAGTCTGCTCACATAATCTGTAAAAAAACATCTTTGCCATTCTGAAGCTTCCCTCCAACCACTTTGCATATTATTTTATATATACTGTGATTCTGTACTTGCCAAATATGCTGCAGAAATCTCCCTCCACTGAGTCTGGCTGCAGCTATTTTAACTGTGGGCAGCTGAAGCTGCTGCCTGTTCACTTCCTGAATTTACACAGACACACAGAGGCAATCCTGCAGCTCTGCAGCCCTCATTGGCCCTCTTATGACTCATCCCCCATCCCTTCCTGACAAACTCTCAGGAGAGTGAGAGAGAGAGAGCGCTGTGCATGATGTCATAAGCCTAGGCTAATGACCAGACAAGAAACAGGAAGTGGGTTGTATAAGGTATTTACTGATAGAAAAAAATAAATGTTTTACTATCCAAAGTTAAAACAACAAGGACAGAAGATTTAATAAATGAAAAGATGAAAAAATGACTGACGGATAATTCATTGTTGAAGAAACTATAATGATAATAAACCACATGGTGGCACTATAAAACCAGACCAGAAGCAGCCATCATTATGCATTGTATTGCATATACAGTATTTGTTTACAGATTTTTTGTTGGAACCTAACTCTAATTACAATAGATAATTCTTATCTGCTTGTTCCAATTTAATATAATTGAATTAACAACTTCCAGTGTCTAATGTGTGGTTTACAGATCCTATAATCTAAATTAACCCTAGTATATATAAATGTAAGCAGGCCCGGACTGAGACAAAAAAATAGGCCCAGGCATTTTAGACGTTTTGAAGACAAGGGATATGACCCCAAAGGATTGGAAGAAGACCTTTTGAAGGTGGCCAATGTCCACCCACACCGCCAAAAAAAAAAAATATTAAAAGCCAGCAGCTACAAATACTGCAGCTGCTGACTTTTAATACATGGCCACTTACCTGTCCCAGGGTCCAGCGATGTCGGCAGGCGACGCCGAGAACCCGCTCGGTTCTCGGCAGCTGCCGCTGCCATCCTAGGTGAGGGAATCAGGAAGTGAAGCGTTGCGGCTTCACTTCCTGGTTCCTTACTGCGCATGCGCGAGTTGCAAGTGGTCCCCGTTCTCTCCTGGGAGCTGTGTGTTTCCCAGGAGACAGCGCGGTGGGGACGGGAAGAGGCGTAGACTCCCATGGGAGTCTATGCCGGAAGTGGGTGCAAATACCAGTCTTAGACAGGTATCTGCACCCCCCTCCCCCCTGAAAGGTGCCAAATGTGACACCGGAGAGGGGGAGGGTTCCGAAAAGCGGAAGTTCCATTTTTGTGTGGAACTCCGCTTTAAACCCAAGACAGGTCAGGATGAGAATAAAAAGAAAGGCCATTAATGGTCCTTTATTACTACCTTTTCTTCACAGCACTGGTGGGTGAAAAGGATAATGAAGAAATATTGGAACATTGTTAAGGGAGATAGGAGTCTGGGTCCTTTCCTTCCTAATAAACCCAACATTGTATATAGAAGGAACCAGACTTTAAAAGATAAACTGGCACCCAGTGCTACTGATTTGCCCCCTAAAATTAGTATGTTTGGTAACCTTAAAGGGTTTTTTCCATGCAAAAGATGTAAGGTGTGTAGGACTTCCCAAACCATAAAAACCTCCACTTTTACTTCCAATGTTACAGCTTAAGTATATAATATTAAAGATTTTATTACTTGTGGAACTGTGGGAGTGGTCTACCTGCTTATTTGTCCATGCGGGTTGCAATACTTCAGAAGAACGACCCGAGCTCCTAATATCCGGATAGGTGAACATCTAGGAAATATAAAGAGGGACTCCATTGGACATAGTGTGTTCAGACATTTTAGACTATACCACAATTGGAATACAGCCTTATTGAAAGTGATAGCAATAGAAAAATATACCCCCCATTGGAGAGGAAGTAATCTAAGGAGACATATCTCTCGTCGTGAAACCAGGTGGATATATGACCTCCGGAGTTATAGTCCCCTGGGACTTAATGTAGAATGGGATATCAATTGTTATATTGATAGTAGATAATAAATATTTTTAAATATTTTTTATATTCTTTTTAATAAAAAGTTTTAGTATTATGCTGGATTGGGATATCCCACTTTGAAGATTTAAAAGTTAATATTATCTAATATTAATATTTTCTACATAGGGGAGAAGAGATCAATATAACATTGTATGTATATTAATGTTTATCTTTTGTGCTAATTCACTCTGTATATAGAAGTTAATTAATCTCTATGGGGAACTGTTCGTCAAATGGGTGTAGATATTATTTCTGGTTGTACTGCTGCACAGCCTAGAAATATGTCCCTTGTATTCGTATTTTATATAATGAATAGAAGGAATATAAATCAATAATGTTTTTAATATATGGGAATTGCTAATATATATATATTTGTAATACTTAATCTATATCAATTTGCATATAAAATATTTGCTTTTTATTTTAATTTTTAGTACTCATTAATTTTAAATCTGAATATTTTATATATTCTTTTCTCTTCTACCTCAACTTAATTGGAAGATAGAGTATATTTTTTTGGCTGTTTTCGGAACATTTTAGCCAACAAATTGAACTGTTCTATTGGATGACAACGGGAGGAAGATACTGATATGTTGCTGTTGGTTTGATCCTCTGCTGCTTCTATGCTAAATTGAAGCTAGTTTTTATCCGCCTTTTTTGTTCCTGCTGATTGCCGTGTGATTTGGAGTTTACAGTTTGAAGTTTTTCTGTTTGCTGTGAATTTCTGCCGTGACAGAGTGCTGTGAATATTAGTGACATTTTTAAATAAAACTCTATTGAATACATCTACACTATGAAGTCTCCCCTTGTTTTATCTCTACTGAGGGGTTGAATGTCAGGACGGTTTCTGGAGAGAAAACCCTATTAAGGGTACCATCGCTTTCCGCACCTGTGGATCCAAGCTGTGGAATACCTGTCCGCCGGCTGTTAAAACCAGACAAGGATATCCTTCTTTCTTGAGTGAAGTGGAGGTGGAGACCCTCGGTGCCGGCAGGCTAATGCACCTGGCATACATGATCTCTATAATCTGAGGTCCGACATATCTGGTAAGCCGCTAATTTAAACATTTGTGGGCTGAAAGAGCACTGATATTCTCCCAAGCACAGAAGAATTACGGCTGATACATCTTTTCACTACTCGTTGGGACTACTGTTTTATTTACTTATTAATTTGCTTATTCACGGTTTATGAACTTTTAAGAATGCTGATCTTGTAAATTGTATCTATTTGTTTCACATCACAATTAGTCACAGTTTTGTGGTAAATATTTAGATTCACTTATCATTTAGGAAAGATTTGTTTCAGTATTTATTTGGGCAACTTAGTTGCATACTTATATGTTACCTATAACAAGGTTCTTTATTATAATATCACTTATGGATGCGCGCTTGTAATATTTTATGACAATTTGGGGTCTTTTGGTATTTGGGGCTTGCACAAGCAGCTGCACTGTAATTTTTGTTCATTTATTTGGTTAGCGCAAAATATACACACTTTTTTGAAATAGTGACGTCTCAGTTACTTACAGCATGGCAGGTGATGGAGATTCTGGGGCAGCTGTGCTCTCTCCTCCCCTCTCTTCTTTAGCTGCAGGATCAGCCTGAGGGGAGGAGTCTGTAGGAGGAGTGGAGGAGGTAGCCACACCCTGACCCCACCCACCAACTCCGGGTGCCTCAGGAGATAGTGAACATCCCCCAGGGACAGCCTAAGCTGATTAGACAACAGGGGAGTGTTACAGACAGCCTCCCCCATACCGCTGGACTCTCTGCTATCCCGATCGACTTTTTACAAACTGCAAGGACAGGGAAGGTGCAGCCCCCCCATGGATCTGGTGCCCGCTCATTAAGAGTATTGTACTGGCTTAAAAGTGGCCCTGCCTGAGGCCGCCCCTGCAATCAGGGGACCAATCCGGGGACAGATTTGTTCCAGGGAGAGTGTCCTCAGTCCGGGGACTGTCCCCGGAAATCGGGGATGTCTGGTCACCCTACCTTTACAGTGCAGTCCCCTTTATACAGTGTGAACAGTGTTCCAGTCCTATTGTGGCTATACAATGCTAGTACTGTGTCTCCTATTATGCCCACACTGCCTAGTGATACTGACCTGCTCTCTCTGGTGGTGTGGTACAGCGTGGCTCTCTCTGGTGATGTGTGTACAGCGTGGCTCTCTCTAGTGGTGTGGGTACAGCATGGCTCTCTCTGGTGGTGGCCGAGTGCATGGGGAGGGAAGAAGAACAGGCAGGAAGCGACTTTTTACAAACTGCAAGGACAGGGAAGGTGCAGCCCCCCCATGGATCTGGTGCCCGCTCATTAAGAGTATTGTACTGGCTTAAAAGTGGCCCTGCCTGAGGCCGCCCCTGCAATCAGGGTACCAATCCGGGGACAGATTTGTTCCAGGGAGAGTGTCCTCAGTCCGGGGACTGTCCCCGGAAATCGGGGATGTCTGGTCACCCTACCTTTACAGTGCAGTCCCCTTTATACAGTGTTGAACAGCATGGCTCTCTCTCTGATGGTGCGGGTACAACGTGGCTATCTCTGGTGGTGCGGGTACAGTGTGTCTCTCATGGCTCTCTCTGGTGGTGCGGTACAGCATGGTTCTCTCTGGTGGTGTGGGTACAGAGTGTCTCTCTCACTCTCTCTGGTGGTGTGGGTACAGCTTGGCTCTTTCTCTCTCTCCTCTCTCTCTGGTTCTTTTTCCATGTCTCCTGTAGTAGCTGCTGCAGTGTTGCACTCCTCAGCTTGTTTCCAGATTTTCTCATTTCCCTCCAGCCGAGTGCATGCTGGGGACTCCCTGCTGAGAACAATTGGGCTACCTATCTCTGAGACTACATTTCCCATGATGCCCCTGTAGTTTCTTCTGATTGGCCCTTCTGCTGTGGCCAATGGGGAGGGAAGAAGAACAGGCAGGAATCGACTTTTTACAAACTGCAAGGACAGGGAAGGTGCAGCCCCCCCATGGATCTGGTGCCCGCTAATTAAGAGTATTGTACTGGCTTAAAAGTGGCCCTGCCTGAGGCCGCCCCTGCAATCAGGGGACCAATCCGGGGACAGATTTGTTCCAGGGAGAGTGTCCTCAGTCCGGGGACTGTCCCCGGAAATCGGGGATGTCTGGTCACCCTACCTTTACAGTGCAGTCCCCTTTATACAGTGTGAACAGTGTTCCAGTCCTATTGTGGCTATACAATGCTAGTACTGTGTCTCCTATTATGCCCACACTGCCTAGTGATACTGACCTGCTCTCTCTGGTGGTGCGGTACAGCGTGGCTCTCTCTGGTGATGTGTGTACAGCGTGGCTCTCTCTAGTGGTGTGGGTACAGCATGGCTCTCTCTGGTGGTGTGGGTACAGCGTGGCTCTCGCTCTCTGGTGGTGTGGGTACAGCTTGGCTCTCTCTCTCTGGTGGTGTGGGTACAGCGTGGCTCTCTCTGGTGATGTGTGTACAGTGTGGTTCTCTCTGGTGGTCTGGTTACAGCGTGGCTCTCTCTGGTGGTTTGGGTACAGCATGGCTCTCTCTCTCTCTGGTGGTGTGGGTACAGTGTGTGTCTCTCTCTCTCTCTGGTGTGGGTACAGCATGGCTCTCTCTGGTGGTTCGGGTACAGCGTGGCTCTCTCTGGTGGTGAGGGTACAACGTGGCTCTCGTGGCTCTCTCTGCTGATGGTGTGGGTACAGTGTGGCTCTCTGGTGGTGCAGTACAGCGTGGCTCTCTCTGGTGATGTGTGTACAGTGTGGTTCTCTCTGGTGGTCTGGTTGCAGCGTGGCTCTCTCTGGTGGTTTGGGTACAGCATGGCTCTCTCTCTCTGGTTGTGTGGGTACAGCGTGGCTCTCTCTCTGGTGGTGTGGGTACAGTGTGTCTCTCTCTCTCTGGTGGTGTGGGTACAGCATGGCTCTCTCTGGTGGTGCGGGTACAGCATGGCTCTCTCTGGTGGTGAGGGTACAACGTGGCTCTCGTGGCTCTCTCTGGTGGTGCGGGTACAACGTGGCTCTCTCTGGTGATGTGTGTACAGAGTGGCTCTCTCTGGTGGTGCGGGTACAGCGTGGCTCTCTCTGGTGGTGCGGGTACAGCGTGGCTCTCTCTGGTGGTGTGGGTACAGCATGGCTCTCGCTCTCTGGTGGTGTGGGTACAGCGTGGCTCTCTCTCTCTGGTGTGGGTACAGCGTGGCTCTCGTGGCTCTCTGGTGATGCAGTACAGCGTGGCTCTCTCTGGTGATGTGTGTACAGTGTGGTTCTCTCTGGTGGTCTGGTTACAGCGTGGCTCTCTCTGGTGGTTCAGGTACAGCATGGCTCTCTCTCTGATGGTGCGGGTACAACGTGGCTATCTCTGGTGGTGCGGGCACAGTGTGTCTCTCATGGCTCTCTCTGGTGGTGCGGTACAGCATGGTTCTCTCTGGTGGTGTGGGTACAGAGTGTCTCTCTCACTCTCTCTGGTGGTGTGGGTACAGCTTGGCTCTTTCTCTCTCTCCTCTCTCTCTGGTTCTTTTTCCATGTCTCCTGTAGTAGCTGCTGCAGTGTTGCACTCCTCAGCTTGTTTCCAGATTTTCTCATTTCCCTCCAGCCGAGTGCATGCTGGGGACTCCCTGCTGAGAACAATTGGGCTACCTATCTCTGAGACTACATTTCCCATGATGCCCCTGTAGTTTCTTCTGATTGGCCCTTCTGCTGTGGCCAATGGGGAGGGAAGAAGAACAGGCAGGAATCGACTTTTTACAAACTGCAAGGACAGGGAAGGTGCAGCCCCCCCATGGATCTGGTGCCCGCTAATTAAGAGTATTGTACTGGCTTAAAAGTGGCCCTGCCTGAGGCCGCCCCTGCAATCAGGGGACCAATCCGGGGACAGATTTGTTCCAGGGAGAGTGTCCTCAGTCCGGGGACTGTCCCCGGAAATCGGGGATGTCTGGTCACCCTACCTTTACAGTGCAGTCCCCTTTATACAGTGTGAACAGTGTTCCAGTCCTATTGTGGCTATACAATGCTAGTACTGTGTCTCCTATTATGCCCACACTGCCTAGTGATACTGACCTGCTCTCTCTGGTGGTGCGGTACAGCGTGGCTCTCTCTGGTGATGTGTGTACAGCGTGGCTCTCTCTAGTGGTGTGGGTACAGCATGGCTCTCTCTGGTGGTGTGGGTACAGCGTGGCTCTCGCTCTCTGGTGGTGTGGGTACAGCTTGGCTCTCTCTCTCTGGTGGTGTGGGTACAGCGTGGCTCTCTCTGGTGATGTGTGTACAGTGTGGTTCTCTCTGGTGGTCTGGTTACAGCGTGGCTCTCTCTGGTGGTTTGGGTACAGCATGGCTCTCTCTCTCTCTGGTGGTGTGGGTACAGTGTGTGTCTCTCTCTCTCTCTGGTGTGGGTACAGCATGGCTCTCTCTGGTGGTTCGGGTACAGCGTGGCTCTCTCTGGTGGTGAGGGTACAACGTGGCTCTCGTGGCTCTCTCTGCTGATGGTGTGGGTACAGTGTGGCTCTCTGGTGGTGCAGTACAGCGTGGCTCTCTCTGGTGATGTGTGTACAGTGTGGTTCTCTCTGGTGGTCTGGTTACAGCGTGGCTCTCTCTGGTGGTTTGGGTACAGCATGGCTCTCTCTCTCTGGTTGTGTGGGTACAGCGTGGCTCTCTCTCTGGTGGTGTGGGTACAGTGTGTCTCTCTCTCTCTGGTGGTGTGGGTACAGCATGGCTCTCTCTGGTGGTGCGGGTACAGCATGGCTCTCTCTGGTGGTGAGGGTACAACGTGGCTCTCGTGGCTCTCTCTGGTGGTGCGGGTACAACGTGGCTCTCTCTGGTGATGTGTGTACAGAGTGGCTCTCTCTGGTGGTGCGGGTACAGCGTGGCTCTCTCTGGTGGTGCGGGTACAGCGTGGCTCTCTCTGGTGGTGTGGGTACAGCATGGCTCTCGCTCTCTGGTGGTGTGGGTACAGCGTGGCTCTCTCTCTCTGGTGTGGGTACAGCGTGGCTCTCGTGGCTCTCTGGTGATGCAGTACAGCGTGGCTCTCTCTGGTGATGTGTGTACAGTGTGGTTCTCTCTGGTGGTCTGGTTACAGCGTGGCTCTCTCTGGTGGTTCAGGTACAGCATGGCTCTCTCTCTGATGGTGCGGGTACAACGTGGCTATCTCTGGTGGTGCGGGTACAGTGTGTCTCTCATGGCTCTCTCTGGTGGTGCGGTACAGCATGGTTCTCTCTGGTGGTGTGGGTACAGAGTGTCTCTCTCACTCTCTCTGGTGGTGTGGGTACAGCTTGGCTCTTTCTCTCTCTCCTCTCTCTCTGGTTCTTTTTCCATGTCTCCTGTAGTAGCTGCTGCAGTGTTGCACTCCTCAGCTTGTTTCCAGATTTTCTCATTTCCCTCCAGCCGAGTGCATGCTGGGGACTCCCTGCTGAGAACAATTGGGCTACCTATCTCTGAGACTACATTTCCCATGATGCCCCTGTAGTTTCTTCTGATTGGCCCTTCTGCTGTGGCCAATGGGGAGGGAAGAAGAACAGGCAGGAAGCGTTGTCATCTCCTGTGCTGCCGACATGAGAAGGGGGGGAGCGAGCGGGGGAAACATCCAGACAACGGTCCGCAGCTACCTTAAAGTGGTTGTAAACCCATTACAACCACTTTAACCTACAGGTAAGCCTAGATTAAGGATTACCTGTAGATGCAAGAAATATCTCCCAAACCTAAAAGGTTTAGGAGATATTTGCAGAAATAGCTGCACCGCATGCGCCGTAGACAGCGGGCGCAGGAGCACTGAGTATGCCGTTTCTAACGGCGATCATGCCGCTAGTGGCGGCACCATGACGCATGCGCGGGAGTGACGTCGTCGGCCAGTCACAGTGCCGGAGTCGCGATACCCGGAAGTCACTCCAGGATAGATGCCGGCATCGGAGGAGGCGAACGAGGGCCGATGCGGGGGCTTCAATCTCATGTAAGTAATTCATAATGAGCTAGTATGCTATGAATACTAGCTCATTATGCCTTTGTCTTGCAGGGTGTATTTTTTTTTTTTCAGAGGCTTTACTTCCTCTTAAAATCCTACAGTCTTATGGCCAATGACATCTTGGACCCTTCTTCTTCTCCTCTGGCAGGGGGTTGGGAGCAGTCTGTATTCCTGGACAGCTCTGGGCTCATATAATGACACGTAGGCCCCAATCTATCCAGTAGTATTGTGAGCCCAGGCAGGCCTAATGACACAGTGGTGCTATGGGGCATAGCCATAACAGCCTATTCTTACAGGAATTAGTTTAGATGACACTTGGCATCATCAACCCAGATGAGAACTGGTGCCAGATCAGAGAGCCGTGGGCTGTATAAATCTGAGAACTAAATGGATGAAAATGAAACTCATTTGGCAGCTAAACAGCTTCCTTGTAAGGGAGGCCTGGAGCAGGTGGAATGAAATGAAGCTAGCAGAAGGCCGGCATGACAGGGGGATAAGGGTACAGCAGGGGTTAAATGGAAGTTGTTTTAGAATTATTGTGAGGGGATTGAGTAAAAGGTAATGTTGAAGGGGGAGGGGTTTAGGTTATTTAGGGGTCAGGAGGGGGGTCCCGGGCAGCATTGCGGGCAGAATTACAGAGAAGAGGAAGTTTGTGTCCCCAAGCAAGAGAGCAATGGCAGATATGGACAGCTTATTAGCCCAACTGCGGGCTGCTGCGAACACCCACGGTCCTGGATGGCTGCACAGCCAAGTGGCTAGACTCCTCGGACCTCAGGCTGGAGAGGAGGTGAGGGGATAGGACCTTCCACGCGCCCGGAGGTCACGGCCTCCGGAGCGTTTTTCACCGGGAAGCCTCCCCCAGAGCTGCACGCCACATTAGGAGCCCCCCGGAGCGGGACCCGTCAGGACCACCGGCGAAATGACACCTGGTTTCTGCCGTTGTGGTTCCTGGACAGAATCCTCGGCATCAGCGGAGCTCAGTGGGCGGGGCGTCGGCAGGACCCAGCGTTTCCCCCCTGCCCGCTCGACGAGGGCAGCGTGAGAGGACGGACGCTCCCTGTGTTGTGTATGCAGCCAGGGGGAGGTCTCAGCGTGGGAGGATGACGTCAACGGCCGCCGGGCTTTCCCCATCCCCGGCCGGGATGTCCGGAGTGATACCCCTTCCAGGAGGAGTGGGCGGCCCAGCAGCCAGGTCTCCAGGATGCCTATGCGGAAGACAGTGCCAGCGATGGGAGGAGCCAGCATCGGGAGGCGTGGCCAGCGCGGTCAGGAGACGGCAGCATCCAGGCCCTCTTCCCCGGGATGGATGACATGGAGCCCCTGCAAGAGCCCAGTGACCGGTCCGAGGGAGAGCTGAGCGGGTCTGAGGAGGAAGAAAGGCAGGAGCGTCCTTCCATCGGATTCGGGAGCAGTGGCGGCGGGGACACCCCCTGGTCGGCCCGGTAAGTCACTTCCTGTTTCTTCTCACACACTTACTAATGCCTTACAGGGGTTGTTGGGGGCGGCTGATGTGGGGGGGTCTGGGATCACATTGGGTGGGCCGCAATCTGGGGCTGTATCGACGGCTGGTCCCCAGCCAGCGGGCCCAGGGCCTGCTTCTGGGGGCACGGATGGACAGTTGCAGGCTTTATTGGGGGGTTTGTGAGAATTGGTCCAGAGGTTTGCGCCGGGTAAGGATGGGCAGGCGCCACAAACTGCGGTGTGGGTCCCTCCATGTGCAGAATCGCCGGTGGTTGGGGGTGCCCCCTCCGGCTGCTGCGGGTGTGCCAGCCCCCACGGGAACGGTGCCCCCGGTGGGGTCCGCTCCGGCCACTAATGTGGTGGCTGCAGGTGAGGGGGAGAAAAGGACGGACGTGGTTCGCATTGCGGATGCCGCAAAATGCGAGGTTTACGTCTGTTTCGAAGGGCCGCTTGGGGCACATTTGAAGTCGGAAGTCCGGGAGAAAATCGTGAAAGGGGAATATGTGGAGATTTTTTCCCTTCTGCCCTTGGAGAAGTTTAACCTGGATAGGGTTAAGCCAGATGACAGTAAGAAGGAGGATGAGGAAAAACGGCGGTATCGGTTGATACCGCGCACGTTTTCTAATTGGCTGCAAGCGTTCGCGATTCTGGCGAGTGTAATTGGCGAAAAGAACCCTGAACATTGTTCGATGCTCTTTTGCTACTTGGACGCCATTGGGGAGGCCTACAGAGTGTATGGGGGTACAGCATGGCTCAGGTATGACGAGCAGTTCCGGCAACGGAGGGCGGTGCGCCCCTCCCTTCGCTGGGACCATAAGGACATTAACCTCTGGATGAAGCTTATGTCCTCAGCTCGGGCCCCGAATCAGTTTTTTCCAGGGGGGGCCGGCGGTCCTTCTTCACCCGGACAGCCGGCCGCAAAAAAGTGGGGCGTCTGTTGGCAATACAATGACGGGACGTGTAAGTTCGGGGGCGCCTCTCGTTTTAAACACGAGTGCTCAAGTTGCGGTGGATCTCACCCTGGATCCCGTTGTTTTAAAAAAGGAAAAAGTCGCCCAGGAGAAATGGGTAGCAAAAGGGAAGACACCAGTGAGGGTGGAAAAGATGCAGCCTTTCCTAAGTAGGTACCCTGCCGGGCGGCCGTTCAGCTTCTGCGGGAAGGGTTCCTGGAGGGTTTTAGAATCCCTAGTTCATTGACTGTTATCCCGCCGGTTGCAAAAAATTTACGCTCTGCACTGAGTTACCCCAGTGTGGTTGGGGAAAAATTGGGGAAGGAAGTAGCATTGGGCCGTATGGCCGGGCCATTTTAGGAGCTGCCGATGCCGAATTTGGTGGTCTCTCCGCTAGGGGTGATCCCCAAGAAAGAACCAAATAAGTTTCGACTTATACATCATTTATCATTCCCCAAGGGCGGATCGGTCAATGATGCGATCAACCCTGATGCGTGCACGGTTTCTTACACGTCGTTCGATGCAGCGGTGGGTTGGGTACGCCGTTGTGGGAAGGGAGCGCTTATAGCAAAAGCAGACATCGAATCGGCTTTTCGCCTCCTCCCAGTACACCCAGTCAGCTGTTGGTTGTTGGGGTGTTGCTGGCAGCGTAGGTTTTATGTCGATCGCTGCTTGCCTATGGGCTGCTCGATTTCATGCGCATTGTTTGAAGCTTTTAGCCCATTCGTTGAGTGGGTGGTTCAGGATGTTTCAGGTTTGAATTCCGTAATTCATTACCTGGACGATTTCCTATGCGTTGGCCCCCCAGCATCTAAGACGTGTGCTATGCTGTTGGCCACGTTACAACACATGGCTGGTATTTTTGGTATCCCGTTGGCACGGGATAAAACAGAGGGCCCGACTACCGTGCTTAGCTTCTTGGGTATAGTCATTGACTTCGAGGCAATGGAATGTCGATTGCCGGAGGATAAGTTGGTGGCTTTGAGAAGGGAGATTCGAGCGACCGTGGTATTGCGTAAGATTCAGCTTAGAGGCCTGCAGTCATTGCTGGGCAAGCTTAATTTTGCGTGTCGCATTATTCCCATGGGCAGGGTGTTCTGCCGACGGTTGTCGGCAGCTACAGCAGGTATTAGGTCCCCTCATCATTTTATTAGGATGACCCGTGAACATCGGGCCGATCTGAGGGTGTGGGACACCTTTTTGTCCACATACAATGGTAAATCACTGTGGTTGGCGGGACCGCTGAGCAATTGCGATTTGCAGCTGTTCACGGACGCAGCTGGGTCTTCGGGTTACGGGGCGTTTTACCAGGGGCATTGGAGTGCTGAACCATGGCCTAGGGAATGGCAGGAAGCAGGATTCTGCAAAAACCTGGTGCTGCTGGAGCTGTTTCTTGTGTTCTGGCAGTTGAAGTTTGGGGTGAGTCGTTCAGGGATTTGAAGATCCGCTTGAACTGCGACAATTTGGGGGGTAGTGCAGGTGATTAACCGCATTTCAGTTTCATCGCTACCGGTCGTTCGGCTGCTGCAGCACTTGGTGCTGCGCTGCCTACAGATGAATATCTTTTTGTATGCAGTACAATAACACGTCTCGTTTCCAGTGGGACAAATTCCGGGATTTGGCTCCGTCGGCAGATCAGCAAGGGGTTCGGTGTCCCCGAGGGCTGTGGTCGATCGTTTTGGACCCCTCGCTCGATTGATAAAGGGCTCGGTGAGTGTATCCACCTGGGGGGCTTACGAAAAAGTGTGGTCCGAGTGGTGGGCGCTTGTCAGGCAAGTTGGTGTGGACCCTGGAGCTGAGAACGTGAGGTTGCTAGTGGTCTATTTTGTCTCTAGGAATCTGGAGCAAGGGGTGTCGGTTTCGATGATGGACCGCAAGCTCGCCGGTCTGGCATTCTTGTTCAAGTTGCAAGGGGGGACAGATTTTACAAAGGATTTTTGGGTAAGACAAGCGATGAAAGGTTATCGGCGGTCGCTGAAAAGTAAGGATACTAGGAGGCCATTGACTTTTAACAACCTGCGGGTTTTATCTGATCAGTTGGGCACGGTATGCGCGTCAGCTTACGAGGCATTGTTGTTCCGGGCAGCTTTATCGCTGGCCTTTTTTGGTACCTTTCGGATAAGTGAACTGGTTAGCCCTTCTAGGAAGGTTTCGGGGGGCTTGGGGGTACAGGATGTGAAGGTCACGGGGTTTAGCTTGGAGGTATGGTTGAGACGGTCAAAAACGGATCAGATTGGCAAAGGGGTTAAGGTGCAGCTATATCGGATGCCAGATTCTCCGGTATGCCCGGTGAGTGTGATGAGGGAATTTTTGGGGCGACGCCCGTTGAGGGAGGGGACTTTGTTGATCCACAACGACGGGTCACCTTTAACGAAATTTCAGTTTGTGGCAGTTTTCAAGAAATGCTTGAAAGCGGGGGGTCTGGATTGTACGCAGTATGCTTCGCACTCCTTCCGCATTGGAGCAGCCACACAGGCGGCTCGATGTGGGTTGGATGAAGCGGCTGTTAAGCGCATTGACCGCTGGGAGTCTAGGAGATTTTGTACATATGTGCGGCCACACTTGGTGGTCGAGTAAAGTGTGGATCATTGATAGTTTTGGAGAAGGACGGGGGTTTGTTTTGGGTAAGGGGATTGATCATGGTGTATGTTATTTGACTTTGGTTATCTGTGGTTTTTTCTCCTTTCTTTTAGGTGGAATCAAGAGGGGTCTCGTATGGATATTGGACCACTCCTATGTGTTTTGGTGGGCAAAACGGGCAGATATGAGACCTAATGGGAGGCAGTTGGGGATTCCCAGGGAGGATGCTTGTATACGTTGGTTAGGCAGGCCAGGGATGCAATGGGCTAGGGTGTTGCCGGAAGTACAGCATTTTGCACGCCTGGACAGACCACCCGATGTGTTGGTGCTTCATGTTGGAGGCAACGACCTGGGTGGACGTCCCAGCCGGGAGCTCATAAAGGACGTTAAGATTGATTTCTTACGTTTGAGAACTTCCTTCCCTGAGATGTTGATTGTTTGGTCCGATATTGTGGCCAGGACGAATTGGAGGTTGGCAAGGTCGGTAGACCTCCTAAACAAAACCAGGATTAAGGTTAACAAAAGGGTGGGCCAATTTTTTTATACGGAATGGAGGTTTGGTAGTTCGCCACTGGGAGTTGGAGAAGGATGTTGGGCTGTACCTGCGAAGGGACGGGGTTCACCTGTCAGAAGTCGGTATTGATCTTTGGTCCCTGGGTTTGGAGGAGGGGATTCAGAGGGCCCTGCGTGTGTGGAGGAGCTCCCAAGGGTAAGGGGGTCATCCTTGTTAGCGTTGGCGGTGGTGGTGGTCTTTGATGTTGGTAACTAACCCAGGAGATGGAAGTGTGGGGGGACTCAACGTTTATGGGACCCTATTGGTGTGTACAGTTAACACTGATTAGCTGAAGATGGTAATGGTGACACTGCGGGTAATGAGTTGTCTTTGGGCTGATGTTATCACGGCCATAGGCCTATTATGATAGAAGGCCCGCAGTGTAGATGTGGAACAGAATTTACATTGGGAAGTGCCATCATTGACCACCAGGAGAAGAAACTGACAGTTGATTTTGTTACGTTTAAAAATGTTACAGATATATATATATATTTTATATAGATTTATATTGGTTAATAATAGGCTGCTATGGCCAGTTTTACTCCAACAAGGTGTGGTGTTGTCACTATAGTTAAGGATAACGGGGACTTAAAGTTGGGGTATGATAGATGGCGGCAGCCATTAAAGGGAAAAGGTGTGCATCTTATTTACACTGGTCAAGGGAGGCCTGGAGCAGGTGGAATGAAATGAAGCTAGCAGAAGGCCGGCATGACAGGGGGATAAGGGTACAGCAGGGGTTAAATGGAAGTTGTTTTAGAATTATTGTGAGGGGATTGGGTAAAAGGTAATGTTGAAGGGGGAGGGGTTTAGGTTATATAGGGGTCAGGAGGGGGGTCCCGGGCAGCATTGCGGGGAGAATTACAGAGAAGAGGAAGTTTCCCACCCACCCTCCCTGAATATGTGGTTGTGTATCTTGGGTTAATGTTTTATTTACAGGTGGTATGATGGATTACGTCGTGGCAGCAGATGAATGGCGGTGGTGGTGGTCTTTGATGGTGGTAACTAACCCAGGAGATGGAAGTGTGGGGGGGACTCAACGGTTATGGGCCCCTATTGGTGTGTACAGTTAACACTGATTAGCTGAAGATGGTAATGGTGACACTGCGGGTAATGAGTTGTCTTTGGGCTGATGTTATCACGGCCGTAGGCCTATTATGATAGAAGGCCCGCAGTGTAGATGTGGAACAGAATTAACGTTGGGAAGTGCCGTCATTGACCACCAGGAGGAGAGACTGACAGTTGATTTTGTTACGTTTAAAAATGTTACAGATATATATATATATATTTTATATAGATTTATATTGGTTAATAAAAGGCTGCTATGGTCAGTTTTACTCCAACAAGGTGTGGTGTCGTCACTATAGTTAAGGATAATGGGGACTTAAAGTTGGGGTATGATAGATGGCGGCAGCCATTAAAGGGAAAAGGTGTGCATCTTATTTACACTGGTCATGTATTTGTTTATAGCTGCTTGCCTGGAGTTCATCTTGATGACCCATATTCACGAGGTCTGATACACCTTTTGGCTTTAGGTTTTGACGTGTTTTTAAAGCATTTTTCAAAGCACGTTGATGCGCTTGTTGCAAATGCGTTGCCAGGTGTTTTATTGTTTTTTTTTGTATCTTTTTGTATTTTTCTTTTTGTATGTGTTTTTCATCCTAGCCAATAAAAAATGATTTTGTTTTGTTACCAGGGGCTGTAAATGTATGCAAAACACATCATGCATTTGCATTGATTTCTATGGGCTTTAAGACACATGAAAGCAGACAAAAAAACATACCTATGCTAGTTTCACAAATGTGTTGTAGTGCAGAACACAGATGTGAACAGGATCTCTTTATGACATTGCATGATATATGCGTTTTTAGTGTGGGTGTGTGAACGGGGCCATATAGTTTTAGGATATATCCAAATGGATACTGATGGCGTAAAAAAAACAAATGATTAAGAAAAAAAAGACACAATTCTTCAATGACATGCTTTATTTTTATTTAAAGGTCTGTTTTTGGGGACCGATCTGTGGAGTCCCCATTTGCAGCTCCCAAGTTTTCATAGCATAGAGAGCTGAAATTACAGATTTAACTTACAGTAGCACTTGCCTGCAAAATCTGATAGTGGGGCATTACCATAAAGCGCCACCATAAAGTACAATATATCTCACTGCGATCTAGTTTTCTAACTAATGAAAGAAACATGGGGGAACAAAAGTGGGAAGGGACCACAATCCAGTTTTTCTTGATAATCATCTTTGTAGCCGTCTGCTATATAAAAGTATTTTACATCTTCACCTTTATACAGAGCATATTCAATTTTTGAGTGTGTGGTACTATAGTACATACAACGCATTCATTTTGTAAAGTGCTGCGCAAACTGTTTGCGGTATATAAATCCTGTATAATAATATTTAATTATTTACTGGAAAAAAAACGGACAAACTGAGCGGACTATACCGGTACCAGTGAAGGACTATCAAGCGTAATAGTACTAAATATCTTTATTACAAAATTCTTAAAAAATGTTTACACATTCAGAATAAAATCAAAATTGAGTGGTTCTAAACAACTTTACCACTTGGTTAGTTATACAATAGATCTCTGTTACTAATGGGTCAAAAGGTCGACACGGTTCACATTCGTGCTTCCTCAGGACCTTATTCCCTTGACACTAGACAGAGATCTTATTCAAGAAAAAGAAGAGAACATCATATTTTGATTGGATAAAAAATGCAGCATGACAAATTGTACATACTATGTTCATGTATGTATACATAGAGAGGTAGAACATGCGTAGAGGGCCAAGGGAAAAAGCGAATCATCCATAGCCTACAATATATAATTAGAGATTAAATGTCTGGTTTTCTCAGCACGGAACCTAAACAGAACATACAGTCAATACTCCATATACTAGGTCCATATTCCTAGAGTTCACACAAAACAAAAACAAAGGGGTGTACCTCAGTGGTATTAAAGATGTTCATAAATAATAGTATTAAATCCGGAACATTGATGTCCCCTTTGTGGCGATTGAAATCTACACATAATATAAAATAATATATAATCCTCAACCATCACAAATGGGAAAGGAGTACTAATATAGAGGATAATAACAGTCTGCACACTTACCAACTGACTTGCATTCAAAGCTCTATAAAGGGTTGGATTCACTGTATAACAGACACTTCTCATTTGGCCTCACTCCTATTTCTCAGCCAGAGAATCTACAAAGTATATATACTGTATATAAGTACACCCAATAAGCTATCATCAACTTCTCAGTGACAATATTTAAAACTACCATTGTCAGTAGCACAGACTTCCACCAGGCAACACACCAACGTCCAGTATTGCTTACATGCACAAACAGATCTAATATCGGTAGGATTTTGGCGCCAAAACGGCATCATGATTGTCATAGATATCAGCTGTGATAATGGGAAGGTATTCTCTATCTTCAGGGTATCCTGTATACAGCCATCCTATATCAATCAGTGGCCACATATGGTCCGCACATGCGCCGTACATCACTCTCTGCCTGTGTTAAACAGAAAGTGCGCGCATGCGCAGTAGAGCCAGCGCAAATCTCTTAATTACAGGCAGCCAGGCAAAAACTGTCAGATAGATCTTATCTAACAGGGAACAGACCTCCTTAGACAAAGCCACATGCCTATACCCAATAATCCTACATACGTAGCCAGAAATCAAATAGCCAAAACCGCACCACATTCATAATTAATCAAATAAATACATAATAAATAGGTTCCGAACCTGGTTACAAATAATATATCTAAGTAATATTAAAGCGTTTGCATGGGATTCCCCACACTCCAACCACATAAACACCACCACATTGGGCAAGCAGGGGGCCAAAAAATATAGTCATCCTGCTCCCAGATTATAACCATTTATGGGGTCCCAATTACATAGAGATAGACCTTGATTGAGATTGCATGTGAAGACACTATGGCACGTCATTATTATACGCATCTCAAATGGAATTCCAATAAAATAGGGAATTAATTATTCCACCTTATGCGAATAAATCAGATTAGAGAATGCTGCACTAAAATCCATCCAAATATAATTTTTACATTGTCACTACTTACAGTATGTTTCACAATAAAGTGTTGTAGCTTATGATTCAGTCTATTGGTTAAAAACAGGACAAATCAAAACGCATGTTTGTATACAGGTTAGATATCAATACGCTTCCATATGTTACAAATCTATAGGGTTTTTAAGACATGGGGTTCAAGACCATTACATTTATGCAGTTTACCCAACCCAGGAATGTGTTTTAACTTAAGGCCTCGTTGAGGCCTGGCGGGCAGGTGGCATTTAATATAAAAATCCATTTTGCCTCCCGCTGTAATAGTTTCTTGTCTAAATTTCCGCCTCTTGGGTCTTCCAGATCCCTCTCTAAAACTGTGAACTGAACCATTGATGTGTCGTGCTTATGTTGAAGAGCTACATGTCTACCAATGGGAGTGTATAGTAGATTTTTTCTAATGTAGTAAATGTGGTCATATATTCTCTTCCAAAAATGTTTAAATGTCTTTCCGACATAGAATGATCCGCATTTACAAAATGCAATATATATCACACCTTTAGTTTGACAGTCAACATAATGTTCGATGTTATGTACATTACTGTTTGGCAAAATAAAGGATGCTCCTTCCAAGGCCCCTTTCATATGTGCGGACCGTTCAGATCCGCCTGTCAGTTTTTCAGGCAGGTCTGAACGGCCGCTCCATACAGCTCTCTGGAGCGCCGGATGTCAGCGGTGACATGTTTGCTGAAATCCAATCCGCCCGATGCGCTCCGCTCCGCAAAATCCAGATGGATGGCTATGCCCTATTTTCCAACCATCTGGCAGATCGGATCGGATGAAAACGGACAGGCTGTCTGTAATCATCTGATCCCCCCATAGATCTATACTGTATGTGAATCAAAATGCCTGTTTTTACACAAAAGTTTGCCAGAAATACTGTATGTAGTGGCATAAAGGGTTAATTTTTGCTGCTGTTAATGTACTCTAGAATAGCAGACCTCTGTTCCTTAAAAACCCAAGACCTGCTTGATAAGGGCGCTTCTTCTTATTACTTCCTAGATTGTAATTTGAGTGGCTAAAAGATATTATTGCAGATAATAATTTTGACTACACTGTACTTTTTTTTTTTATAAAACGAATGCTTTGCAATAAATTGCTAGCCAGCAACCCTGGATATTTTATATTTGTATTCCAGTGCTTCCTCATGCTATGGTCTGAAAATAGCTGAAATTCAAATCACAAGCTAAAAATAGTGCAGAGAAATGACAGCTGAATCAGCCAGGATCTCATTAATAGAGAACTTCTGTGTTGCAAAACTGCAAAACAATGAGGACTCTTGTTTGAAGTATGAAAAACAACTTATATTAGTGTTAAGACACTGTCCCCCAATATATTACTTTAAACACAAAGTCCTGTGCTCTGATCATCTGACCATGACAAAATGATGTTTATAGCCATGACTACATGTTACTGATGTGAATTTATGTGATGACTACAAGTAACTATTATGACCAACAAAAACATATTTACTTCAAAATATGTATGTAATGAGCAAGGTTCCCAACATCCAAGGAGCATTTTGGCATTTCAGATGTTTTGAATTGTATTTTTCAGGCAAAGTCCCTAGAGTGTGATGCTTGTAGTTACATGGAACATATTACTTAAAGGATAACTTCACCTATTGGAACATGTTACATGTTCCACCCGTTTTTAGGTTGGAACATGTAACATGTTCCCAATGCTGCAGCCGCTGTGCGATCCTACCCCCTCCTTGTAACAGCAGTACAGGGGGAGCCTATTATAAGACTTACCTGTAGGTAAAAAGAATATCTCCTAAACCTGCAGAGCGCATGCACTCTGCAGGTTCGGCATATCCTACCAGAAAGGGGCCGGAAAGGAGGGCTCCCACACATGCGTGGTAGTGACGTCATCACGGCTCTGGCCACTCACAGCACCAGAGCCAGCAATCCCAGAAGAAACTTTGAGGGAACACGTCAGCTCCCTCGGCGATGACCGGGCACTGCTGGAGGGCTTGTTCTAAGGTAAGAATTTCATGTACTAGTACGTGATGCTTACTAGCACATTATGCTATTGTCTTGCAGGGTTTTTTCCCCACGGTTTACTACCACTTACATTTTTCTAAAAACTGAACTTATCCTTTAAAGAAGAAATATCCTTTTTTCAATACAGAATTTAGATCCCTATTGGGACAAAGTACATGTAGCACTTTGTCCCACCTTCCTAGGTGCCTTGTAACACTACCTGCAATATCAGACAGGGCTCCTCTCAACACTGCAGCTAGAAAGGAGACACCTGAGCACCTGTTTTTGGCTCCCAGAACTTGCCCTAGGCAAGCACCAGCATTAGGAATGCAGAAGAAGGTGAGGCTAACAAGTCCCCCTGGCATAGCATATTTCCCCCATGTTGCTGAGAGCAAGGGCCCTTACCACACAATCTTGGCTTTGTGGTTGTGACAGTTTGTGGGAGGGGGGATTCCCAGATACAGCACCCTCTTCCGCCTGTTTGCTTACTGTGTCTCTACCTACTACTTGAACTGATCCTGGCCAGTTTGCCGATTGTGTCTCTGCCTGCCACCCTGTACTGACCTCTCTGCATATCTCACTAATTACATTCCTGTGGGACACTAGTTCCATCCATACTCTGTGGACAACTGAACTCCTGGAACCACATATATACTTTTGTTCAGCCTCCTGTACTTCTAATGAACATAACATTATGTAAAATTGCTAGGGGAAGCCACATACCAGTAGGCTAGAAGTGCTTGGCTTTTAGAAACAGGGACAGCTGTAGGTGAAGCTACACTGAGCTATATTCCCTGATCACTCATATAGAGGCGAATATTACAGTACACTGTTTTGGATACAATGTTGGCTGATTTTTGTGATGCACAAGATGCAATGTCAGGTACATTAACAGTCCAAACATTGAAAAAGACTCACATAAGGTATACCCAGTGCCAGATTTAGACCTTGGGAGCCTTGGGGGACTTCAAGTTTGGGTGCCCTCAATATAGAATATATAGAAATTAAATCATATGACAAATAAAAAGTGAACTGAAATGAATGATAAACGGCATAAGTTTCCATGAGTTTCCAAAGAAGACACTTCTCTGATTTTCAACCGAAAAAGTCCACTGCAGGTCCGATGAAGCCCACACATGGTCGGATTCGTCCCGTCGGACCAGTCCGGTCGAAAAGTCCGCCCGTGATACACGCCATTAGTGTCACCAGACCAGTATAAGTCAGAAACAGTGTTACCAATCACCGCAACACTACTGCCAGTGACCCAGACTAGAACAGTCAGCAACAGTGTTACTGATTACTGCCAAACAAGTTGCAGTGTCACCACAACAATGTAAGCCAGCAACAGCAAGGAAGGCCGGCCAGGGGACACCTGCTCCGTCCACTAGTTAACCTAGTTAACCTCCTAAGGCCCAAATAGCTGCAGCGGACAAACTGATTATCAGAAATAGCCCTACATAGTACTAAATCCATGCGCCATAAAATAACTAGATACAGTTAGTAGCAGAATGTGTTTTGGGGTGTAATTCTACGTATGCCCTTGTTGTGTATTAGAAACATCTTATTAATGAAATTTTCACCTTTTCCAAAAACTTGTGGCAAAAAAATGAAATCTTGAAAAGACTCATCATGCCTCGTAAAAAATATTTGTAGGTGTTTGCTTTCAGTGAAAAGACAGTGAAAAAGTCTCACGCGTGGTTTCGCCATACTCTAGCGGAAGAATGTGTTTTGGTATGTAATTGTAGGTATGCACTTGCCATAAGTGAGAAATAACTTGTTAAAATGACAATGACTTCAAGTGGTTAACAGTTGTCACCAGAACAAGAGGTGAAGGTAAGGTAAGGTGACAACTGTCTAACAGGGGCATTCCCTTCACTTATTGCATGTTCAGGACAGGACATAAATAGAAAACTCCCCAACTGGACACAAACAGCAAACAATAAACTGTCTGGGATTTTAACCACTCCCTGCACTTTCCAAAACGAAAAAAAAAGTTTTGCTTTACATATACAGTGGAACCTTGGATTGCCAGTAACGCGGTTTACAACGCAAGCTATTTTAAAAAAAAAAATCCTGACTCACTTTGCGAGCGTTGTCTCTCAAGACGAGCAGGATTCAATCCTATGGGGTGTGCAGTACCACATTTGGCCAGAGGTGATGCTTGGAGACACTCGGAAGCACTCTGATCCCGAGTGTCTCCGATCGTCTCCCAGTGGTCTCCGAGCATCTCCGAGTGTTTCCAAGTGTCTCCAGCGCCCCCCGCACCTCTGGCCACAGATTATCTGAGTTTCAATGATTTCCTATGGTGGAAACTCGCTTTGATATACGAGTGCTTTGGATTACAAGCATTCTTCTGGCACAAATTATGCTCGTAATCCAAGGTATTACTGTACTTTCATTATTTCACTCTTCTCTGGTTTTCAATTGGATGCGTGCTTGAAACCTGCAAGTAACTGTGCCTGCATCCAGGTTTTCTACATATTAAACAGAGCTAAATGAGTACATTTGTGCAGTCAGCCTCCGTTTTTCAGACTTTTTAAAAATGTGGTTGCTACATTTGCTACCTATTACAGATATGTTTTCTAAAACGAATAATGATTTATGACATAGGGGAAAGCGTGGTGTAGTTTTTTTGTCTGCATTTAGTTTTACTATTAGCTGCAGCAAACCCAAAGTGATGGAACAAACCCTTTGTTTAAAAAACAAGTAACCACAAGGGAAAGTTAAAAAAGATAGTATCTGCTCTTTCCACTGTGAAAGGTTATTTGACTTCTCCTCAGATTTCAGAGTTTCTATAGAATATGCATGCAACTGTCATATTGTGGTAATTTACCACATACACGGTGCACTGATGCTGGCCACTGAAACTATAACTATCTTGGTAATATGAGTGATGGAGAGGAACTCCCCAATGCTTTTCACTCTGAGGTATACTTCACCTCAAAAACATTTACAAAAGTACCTTTTTGTTTTCCTGTAGGTTAGCTGTAGGAGTGTGTGCAGTAATAAACAAAAACATGTATTTGAGGCCTGGGGATGGGGAAATGGAACAAACATGTAACTAGAACATTTGGGTTTTTTTTTTTATATTTTTAACATTTACTTTTTTCAAATGAAGAGAAGCCTAAAGCTGTAGTTTAAACCGCTTGGTGATTTGTACCTACAGGTAAGCTCATAATAAAGCCTACCTGTATTTACAAGGAATATCTCCTAAACATGCAATTTTTAAGAGATATTCATGAATTCTGCAGCTGGTGACATCACCGGCACATACACACTGCGCTTTGAAGGGATGGCATAATGAGTATGCCATCCCTTCAGAGCACTGTGTCGCGATCGTGGCTCCTGTGTACATGAATGACATCATCGCGGTTCAGCCATTCTAATACTGGAGAAGGAATACTGAATGAAGATGGAAGCCCTTTCAGCGGTGACAACGCGCCGCTGGAGGGCTTTGTTTTACAGGTAAGTCTTTAGTAATGTGTGATTATGCAGTGCCTTCTAGCACATTATGCCCTTACTTCGCAAGGGGAAGTTTTATTTTTTCCCCAGACTTTACTACTATTTTAACCCATGCTCACCAGGCATGAAAAATATACCATAGCTTTAAAATAAACCATACCTACCAACTTTAGAAGTCGAGAAGGGACACCCAAGGAACATGAGAACGTTCTGCATGTAGCCAAATTACACTGAATATTGAGCATGAATTAAAGTGGTTGTAAACCTCCATGGGCAAATGGTACCTATATGTAAGCTTAGAATAAGGCCTACCTATAGGTACTGTAAATATCTCCTAAACGTGCCGTTCAGGTGATACAGTGGGGACAGAAAGTATTCAGACCCCCTTAAATTTTTCACTCTTTGTTATATTGCAGCCATTTGCTAAAATCATTTAAGTTCATTTTTTTCCTCATTAATGTACACACAGCACACCATATTGACAGAAAAACTAAAATATCACATGGTCCTAAGTATTCAGACCCTTTGCTGTGACACTCATATATTTAAATCAGGTGCTGTCCATTTCTTCTGATCATCCTTGAGATGGTTCTACACCTTCATTTGAGTTCAGATGTGTTTGATTATACTGATTGGACTTGATTAGGAAAGCCA
Organism: Lithobates clamitans; assembly: GCA_037952925.1. Lineage (NCBI taxonomy): Eukaryota > Metazoa > Chordata > Amphibia > Anura > Ranidae > Lithobates > Lithobates clamitans. The sequence goes on from JBBGZY010000291.1 coordinate 6,391,118, forward strand.
CACACCTGTCTATATAGGACCTTACAGCTCACAGTGCATGTCAGAGCAAATGAGAATCATGAGGTCAAAGGAACTGCCTGAAGAGCTCAGAGACAGAATTGTGGCAAGGCACAGATCTGACCAAGGTTACAAAAAAATTTCTGCTGCACTTAAGGTTCCTAAGAGCACAGTGACCTCCATAATCCTTAAATGGAAGACGCTTGGGACAACCAGAACCCTTCCTAGAGCTGGCCGTCTGGCCAAACTGAGCTATCGGGGGAGAAGAGCCTTGGTGAGAGAGGTAAAGAAGAACCCAAAGATCACTGTGGCTGAGCTCCAGAGATGCAGTCGGGAGATGGGAGAAAGTTGTACAAAGTCAACCATCACTGCAGCCCTCCACCAGTCGGGGCTTTATGGCAAAGTGGCCCGACGGAAGCCTCTCCTCAGAGCAAGACACATGAAAGCCTGCATGGAGTTTGCTAAAAAACGCCTGAAGGACTGGTGAGAAATAAGATTCTTTGGTCTGATGAGACCAAGATAGAACTTTTTGGCCTTAATTCTAAGCGATATGTGTGGAGAAAACCAGGCACTGCTCATCACCTGTCCAATACAGTCCCAACAGTGAAGCATGGTGGTGGCAGCATCATGCTGTGGGGGTGTTTTTCAGCTGCAGGGACAGGACGACTGGTTGCAATCGAGGGAAAGATGAATGAGGCCAAGTACAGGGATATCCTGAACGAAAACCTTCTCCAGAGTGCTCAGGACCTCAGACTGGGCCGAAGGTTTACCTTCCAACAAGACAATGACCCTAAGCACACAGCTAAAATAACGAAGGAGTGGCTTCACAAAAACTGTGACTGTTCTTGAATGGCCCAGCCAGAGCCCTGACTTAAACCCAATTGAGCATCTCTGGAGAGGCCTAAAAAGTGTCTGTCCACCAACGTTTACCATCCAACCTGACAGAACTGAAGAGGATCTGCAAGGAGGAATGGCAGAGGATCCCCAAATCCAGGTGTGAAAAACTTGTTGCATCTTTCCCAAAAAGACTCATGGCTGTATTAGATCAAAAGGGTGCTTCTACTAAATACTGAGCAAAGGGTCTGAATACTTAGGACCATGTGATATTTCAGCTTTTCTTTTTTAATAAATCTGCAAAAATGTCAACAATTTTGTGTTTTTCTGTCAATATGGGGTGCTGTGTGTACATTAATGAGGGAAAAAAATGAACTTGTATGATTTTAGCATATGGCTGCAATATAATAAAGAGTGAAAAATTTAAGGGGGTCTGAATACTTTCCGTCCCCACTGTATTTACCATTTATTGCGCAGATGATGTAATTTCTTCAGGTGAGTGTGCCATGACCGGCAGCTCCTGCGCGCATGCATGGGAGTGACATCCCGCGGCCAGTCACTGAGCCGGAGTCCGCGGCTCCGGAAGGAAGACGTATGAAGCCTGCAGCGGGGACAATGCGGGCTTCGTTTGCAGATGTCACATAATGTGCTAGTATGCGATGCATACTAGCACATTATGCCTTTACTTTGCAGGGATGAAGAAAGGAAGAAAAACCCATTAGCGTTTACTTCCTCTTTAATAGAGTCTAAGCCCACTGGAAGTATACACTACACATGTATACTGCATTTCTTGTACTCACAAAATAATCCTAATTACATTAGCACAAACGTGGGTTTTACAGACATACATATCCCTCAGCACAAAGGATTATTTTTTTAAATTTAACCTATTTCATTACAAATGCGTTTATCTTCACAAAAAATAGCCAGGCAGCTAACACTTTGTTAGAGAATACAGAGCGCAGAGTAGAGAATGAGTTGATGTGGAACAGGGAACGCACACCACTGAGTACAGAATGTCATGTATAGAATAGGAAACACACAGCACAGTGTACAGAATAATGTGGTGTAGAATGAGGAATGCAGAACACAATGTATAGAATGAGGAAATGCATAGCACAACATACAGAATGATGTGATGTAGAATGGGGCATGCAGAGCACAGTGTACAGAATGAGATAGTGTACAAAAGGAAATGCATAGCACAGTGTACAGAATGAGTACATTCCACCTTCTATTGTGCACCCAGGTAACAGAAAAGTGCCATGCAAATGTAGGCATGTTTAGGCTTTCCTCTGTCCAGTAGCTGGCACTGTGCCATTGTCCCCTCATGGACTCCATCAGTGTCTCAGAGGCAACAGCTATCTAATTGGACACTGCAGCCTCTGGTGACCTTCAGCGGCCATCTTGGGTGAGGTAACCTTTTTTAACCATGCCTGTTCACCCCCTATGGACCAGAGCAAATGTTACAATTCTGCTATGGACTTGTTTACTTGCCAATAACTTTGTCATTACTCAAAGTGGTTCTAAATGCAGAAGGTTTTTTTTTTAATCTTAATGCATTCTGTGCACTGATATAAAAAACCTCTGTGTGCAGCAGCTCTCCTCAGCCCCCCCCCCTAATAATTTCCTAAGCACCATCTCGACCCAGCAATGTTACATGAGAGCCTCGGCTGTCCAGGACTCTCCCACCTGATTGGCTGAAACACAGCAGCGGGCACCATTGGCTCCTGCTGCTTTCAATCAAAGTCAGTGAGCCAATGTGTAGAGAGAGGGGGTGGGATACAGAGAGCAGCGGCTCGGCTTAGGTGCCTACAAAGCAAGCTGCTTGCTGTGGGGGCACTCAGCAGGAAGGAGGGGCCAGGAGCGGCAGCGAAGGACCTGAGAAGAGGAGGGTCTGGGCTGCTCTGTGCAGAACCATTTCACTGAGCAGGTAATTATGACATATTTATTATTTTTAAACCAAAAAAAAACAAGACTTTACTATCACTTTAAGATACCAAGGTTAAAGCATGTATTGCTTTGTTAAAGCGGGGTTCCACCTATTTAAAAGTCAGCAGCTACAAAAAGTGCAACTGCTTTAAATAAACAGACACTCACCTGTCCCATGGTCCAGCGATGTGGGTGCAGGAAGCCTCGTTCCTCTCTCCCTCCTCTCCGAGGCGCCAGCATTCTAACTGTGGGCGCCCGGCTGTGGCGCTGTGAATTGCCGGGCAATCTTCTGGGACCCGTTACGTGTCCCAGAAGATTGCAGAGAGGGAGGTGGGAGAGGTGAACTTCCTTTGGGGCCAGGGGAGGAAATGGGAGCTGGGTGCTTGTAAAAACAGGGTACCCGCTCCTTCACCAAAAAAATTACATGCCAAATGTGGCATGTCAGGGGGTCACCTGCACTTAAAGCAGAAGTTCAATTTTTGGGTGGAACTCCGCCTTAAGGACAAACAAGGTTTTCTTTTTAGTATATTGTCTTGCAACAATGATTTTTTTTCACAGTCCTCAGACAATAAAATGCATCAAAACTAAACAAAACACACTTTCTCTTTTTTTTTGTTTTTTTGAGCAGTGTTTGTTTAAGATAAATAGAGTTACTGCACATAAAAAGTGTGTATTTTATTTTGTAATTTGTCTTGATTAACCACTTTGCGCCTAAGGGTAAAACATATCTTAAAGCAGAGTTCCAGGCTTTTTTAGTTTATTAAAAGTCAGCAGCTACAAAAAGTTTAGCTGCTGACTTTTAATAATCAGACACTCACCTGTCCCACGGTCCAGCGATGCGGCCGCACGGAGCCCCGCTCCTCTCCCCCTTCTCTTTGCGGCGCCACCATAGAAACTGTGGGAAACAGGCCGTGACGGCTTGCGGCTTCAAGGCCGGGCGCGTACTGCGCATGCGTGAGTCGCGCTGGGCTCTCTGAGTGGACAGGCAATCTTCTGAGACCTGTGATGTGTCCCAGAAGATTGCCGAGAGGGAGGGGCCGCCTAGGGGGAGAGGAGGAGTCGCCTAGGCAACTGAAAAGAGGAAGCAGGAAGTGGGACAGGAAATCCCACACAAAACTAGGCACCCACTCTCCCCCCCCCCAAAAAAAAATGACATGCCCCATGTGACATGTAAGCGGGCGAGGAGTGCTTAAAGCTTTAATGCCTAAGCCCAATTTAGCAAATTTGACATGTGTTAGTAAAACTGTACATATCAACTACTACTTTGTGCATCCAGGTAGATTATACCTTGTTTTTTCCAGGACAAATTGGGCTTTCATTTGGTGGTAAATGGAAATGGATATCTCCTGATTTTTTTTTTTAATTATAATGGCATGTGCTGGAGCCAGTGACAGCACGCCTGGGTGGGTGGGCGCACGGAAATGCAAAATCACAAATACAGTATATGCATGATTCTACGCAGCCTGCCCGCATTGTAGCAGTAAAACTACACTGCGAGGTCGGCAAGAGGATAATCCATCTGGAGCAGTGTTGTTTATGAACACTGATTCAGACTGCTTTTTAAACCACTTCAGCCCTGGAGGAATTTACCCCCTTACTGACCAGGCCATTTTTTGTGATAAGGCGCTGCGTCAATTTAACTGACAATTGCGCGGTTGTGCGACGCTGTACCCAAACAAAATTTACATCCTTTTTTTCCCACAAATTGAGCTTCCTTTTGGTGGTAATGGATCACCTCTGCGGTTTTTATTTTTTGCACTATAAACAAAAGAAGAATGTAAATTTTGAAAAAAAAAACACTATATCTTATACTTTTTGCTCTAATAAATATCACAATTTTTTTTTCTTCAGTTTAGGCCGATATGTATTCTGCTACATATTTTTGGTAAAAAAAATCGAAATAAGCGTATATATATAAGCGTATACAAATAAGCGTATATAAATCGGACACTTTTGACACATACAGTATCTCACAAAAGTGAGCACACCCCTCACATTTTTGTAAATATTTTATTATATCTTTTCATGTGACAACACTGAAGAAACGACACTTTGCTACAATGTAAAGTAATGAGTGTACAGCTTGTATAACAGTGTCAATTTTCTGTCCTCTCAAAATAACTCAACACACAGCCATTAATGTCTAAACTGCTGGCAACAAAAGTGAGTACACCCCTAAGTGAAAATGTTCAAATTTCTCCTGGACACTGTGTCCAGGAGAAGTAACACTACATGTCCAGGACCTGGAAGGGGGTCCTCCATCTGCAAGTGCTTGTGTCCAAAAGTTGCCTGCAGCAGTAAACATGATAAAGAAATGATGGTGGTTGCTGCCTGATCTTACTGATGCTTGCCTACCCTCACTGCCACCTTGCTTTTACCACTGTAAAAGGTTATCATTTTTCCAGATTTTAGAGTTTCTATAGGTTGTGCATGCAATGGTTACATTGTGGTAATTTACCATATATTGCACACGGTGCACTAATGCTGATCACTGAAACTATTTATATCTTCGTAATATGAATGACACCACAAAGGGACTTCAATGCTTTTCACTCTGAGGTATACTTCACCTCAAAAACATTTACAAAGTCCTTTTCTGTTTTCCTGTAGGTTAGCTGTAGGAGTGTGTGCTGTAATAAACAAAAACATGTATTTGGGGCCTGGGGATGGGGAAATGGAACAAACATGTAACTAGAACATTTATTTTTTATGTTGACTTTTTTATGTTGACATGAATCATGTTTTGTCCTTTTTTAAAATAAAGAAACGCTTAATACATTACCCCCAGGCATGAAAAACATACTATAGCTTTAAAATAAACCATACCTAACAGCTTCAGAACTCAGGAAAGAGAGACGCCCTAGGGAGATGAGGGCATTCCGCACGTGGCTAAATACACTGAATATTGGGAGTGACTTACAGTAATACAGACTAATGCTAGGTACACAGAGGAAGTTTGTTTTCATTCAACCCAACGGGCTGAACAGAAAAAAATTGAGAGGTCACTGTATTAACTAAGCAATGCGATCTTCCCCAGCTATGCTATTGTGTTCTGACAGAGGGACTGCCCCCCGCCAGAACACATTGATCAGCACCGGTGGCCAGTGGCTGCCAGCCCTGATCAGATGCTGGTTTTCCAGCATACCCGTTTGACATCGGACAGGCTGCTGTAGGCACTGGCCGAATGTAGGCCAATTTCTGTTGAACTGGTTAGTACCAATATTCGGCCTGTGTGTACCAGCCTTAAGCCTGCTCGAAATATATACATACCAAACATGTATACAGCAATTCTTGTACTCACAAAATATTCCTTACATTACATTGGCACAAATGAGAGTCTTACAGACATACATATCCCTCAGCACAAAGATGATTTTTAAAAATTTGAAATCTTTCATTGCACATGCCTTTCTCTGCAAATAAGATAGGAAGGCAGCTAATACTTTGTTAGAGAATGTAAAAGGGGGGCACAATTAATTTGGGAGCACCTTCATGGGGTTGCCTCTGCCTTTTCCCCCTGTTATTTAGAGCATTAGCATTGAATTTGTAATGCAATGTGGGAACACTGGCCCTTTAAATATTCCTGCTCACCTGTGAGCAGGTAGGAATGGGCCAATAGAATTTCTGGAAGTGGTGGGGCTCACTATATAAAGGTCCCCCCACCACAGGGATCTTGCTGCTGGTTAGAGGATTGGTTTTAAAGAAGAGCTTAAGTTAACATTAACACGGTGGCACAGATCATCTCCAATCAATCCCTAGTCCCGCTCTCCAAACTAAACTCCGATTTTAATATACCACAGCCCCTCCTCAACTAGTCCAATCTTCACTGGAGGACCTTCTTAGATCAGATTGTGCGAAAAAACCCACTTCTCAATTATATTCACACCTGACTGTCACCTCCCTCCCAACTATGGAAAAGCTAAGATCTAAATGGTCCCATGACATCCCCAATTTTGACAACGATGACTGGGATGACATATAGGATTTCCCATTTAGCTCCCTGGTCTCTCTGAGAGATTGCCTGATCCAATTCAAGATAGTCCATCGGGCATATTTTACCCCTCACAGACTACACAAAATGAACCCCGACTCCCCTCCTGGATGTTGGAGATGTGGTGGGACTCCTGGGGACTTCACCCACATCTTCTGGACCTGTCCGGCAAATGTCGGATACTGGAGGGAGATATTGGACTTTATCACACAAATCACCTCTGTGCCACTACAACCATCAATGTCAATCTGCATACTAGGCCTAGTAGAACAACTAATTCCTACGGTGGCGGGACGCACACTGGTGGGATTGCTCCTGTTCTATGCCCGTAAAGCTATAGCCCTTAGTTGGCGCAAACCAACCCCCCCTCCTCTCTCCCTGTGGAAACAATTAATTAACAATAGCTTACCTCTGTATAAAGACACATATGACAACAGAGGCTGCCCCAACAAATATAGCAAAGTCTGGTCTAAGTGGCTGGCAGATCCCTCCACCGCTTCAGAGGCCTCTCAGTAGACCCCAATCACAAAGTAGCTCCCAAGCGGGTGCCAGGTGTACACAATAATCTACAATATGCTATTTTACCATGTACAACTGCACATAGCACCACCTCATGACCCAGTAAACTGTACCGCTATGACTGATTTCATAATACATTTTTCATGAATAAGGTGACAGCGTGATTCCTGCAAGGATCACATAGACATCATATTATACCAATGTATGTTTAACTGTTTGTTCTCTTTATCTGTTTTTGTTTCTCTTTTTAAAAACCAATAAAAAGATTTTGAAAAAAAAAAAAAAGAAGAGCTTAAGTACCCTCCCCCCGTTGCCTGAAATTTATCTGGTATGTCACCTTTGCATCAAAGGGGGACTTTGTTATAACGTTGATGTAAGTTATTTGCTTGAGTCATTAAGGCTAAGAAATTTTATGAATGATAAATAAATCTTGAAGTAATCGATATAATAATTAATATTATATCTGTGTATTAATTTGTCTAGTCCCTATAATTAGTTGGTCTATTAAACTCTGAGCACATGTTATTGTTAATATCACAATAACACCAGGTTAGCTATGAAACCAAACACACGGTGCTGCTAATAAAACAATATCTTATTTTATTTCCCAAGGAATTAGGAAATTATCATAACAGTACTAAAAGGGTATTACAATGTTACATAGCTTACAATCCGAATATAATATACTAAACAGCATATCTCTACAACATATAACAACAATGAAATATCAAAGATACTTATCCTACATGGTTTCCTCTGCTGGTTCTGGATGATAAAGGGGGTCTGGGCCACATGGAATTTAGGCCCAAGCCCTCAGTCAGACCGAGGTCCCAAGATAGCAGAGGGGCACCCTTATGGCAGGCTTCTCAGCAACCAAGAGAAAGAACAAAAGCCTGTGTGTCCCTTAAATTCAAACATACACGCCCACTCGTAGCCACCCCCATTTGCCTTTTATCCAATATACATTGCCGAGAGGCATCCCTTCAAATGTCTGCCCATTCTCCAGGAAGCATGCTCTATTGTCCCCCAGGGCCAGCGTCTCTATTAGCCCTGTGTCAAATCTCAATAGACATCTTGGCAGCAGTGGTCTCTTTGAAGCTTGTACTCGCACATGTCACAGCAGGTGGGCTTGAGCCAAGGCATTGTTCTTCTGATCATAAAGCTTTGATGTCTTTCATTCCTACCTGGCTGTGTCAAACAGGAAGTGAAATACCAGGAGTAGGATATTAAACTATGTCGCTATCCAACAAATCTGATATGAATTTATAATATAGTTTATGGAAAATTATATTTTGTTAAACCAATAAAGTGCCGCAGCCAAATTATGCCAATAGTAGAGTGTGGTGTGTTATTATTAATGGTTTTGATTGTGTTTGGAGTTTGGGAAAATGGTGTCGAGTGCAATCCCATGCAGAGCACAGAGTCGAGGCGGCATGGAATAGGAAACGCACAGCGCAGAGCACAGAATGAGACTCTGTGGAATAAGTCAGGCACAGTGTAGAGCACAGAAAGAAGTGGTGTGGATTAAGGTAAGCAAAGTGCAGAGTACAGAGTGAAGTAGTGTAGAATTGGGAATGCACAGCAAAGTGTACAGAATGAGATGGTGTAGAATAGAAAACACACAGCACAGTGTACGGAATTATGTGGTGTAGAACATGGAATTCCCAGTGCAGAGTACAGAATGGCACAGCGAAAAATAGGGAACGCACAGCACAATGTACCAAATGAGGCAGTATGAATTAGGGAACACACAACACATTGCACAGAATGATTTGGTGTGGAATAGGAAATGAAAAGTGTAGAGTATAAAATTAGGTGGTGCGGGATAGGGTGCACACAGGGAAGAGTACAGAATAAGGAAGTGTGGATTAGGGAACGCACAGTGCAGAGCAAAGAATGAGGAGGTGTGGAACAGTGAGCGGAGAGTACGGGATATACTGTATATTTTGTGTGTCAGACTTACATACAGTTACAGTGCTTCAGAAACTAATATGCCAGATCACTGCTCACTTCATCCTGCATTCACCTTCTATTGTGCATAGATGTAAGAGCTCTTTCACACTGAGGCACTTGAAAACTGGCCATAAATCACGGAGCGCTTTTTCGGCGATTTCATGAGTTTTTTAAGCACTTTTGAGATGTTAGCAGTGCGCTTTTTTTGAGGGTTACATGACTCAAAAACTGCTTCAAGAACCTTTTTGGGGCGCTTTTCAGGCGCTTCCCATTCATTTCATTAGGGGGGCTTTTGAGGCACTTTCTTTGCACTACAAACATGATCCAAAGATGCTGCTTGCAGGAGTTTTTTCACCTCCCCCCGCCAGCACACTGCCCCAGTGTGAAAGCATTCATTGATTTTAATGGAAATAGGTTTTCTTGAGCTTTCCAGGCGCTTGAAAAACACCTCAGTGTGAAAGGGCTCTAATAGAAAAGTGCTACATACAGTGTGCTGGAGAAGTGACACTTTACTTCCTGGAAGGGGTTCCTGCAAATGCAAGTGTGTAGCACCCTCCTAGATAGGTGCTAGGATTAGTTATATTTAGTGCTGGCTCACTGTGTTCAGTGGAGATGTATTTTTGTTTTCTAGGTAAGTTTAGCTTGTCTCGCTGTAACCAGTGTGGCTGTAATTGTTGTGTTAGGTAAATATAGTTGCGCTCCCTGTAATCAGTGTATCTGCATGTAATTAGTTAGGTCTACTCAGTGTTTCAGCTGCTGCTGGTTTGCCTGCTTCCTCTGCTTTCCATAGAGCAGTAGAATCCTCTGGAACATAGGCGTGGAGCAATGCAAATAGCAGTATGAATGTTTATACAGCCCTGGCCAGTCCTAGAAAGAACGGCCCTGGGGGATGCTGGGAGTCTGTATAAATACTTGAGACACAGAGCTGCTAGGTCTTTTCCTTCAGGAGAGAAACACAGCAGCTGAAGCTACAGAGAGCTGATTGAAGGGCTGTCATCTGAAGATCTAGTCAAGTATGACAGGAGAAAGGTGTTGCATGGATATTGGAAGGAGGCAAACAACTTTCCTTGGACATTTGGGAGTACAGACTGCTGTGAAAGATCTTAGAGACTTTTGGGCTGCTACCCCCTCTCTTGTGCTAGTGAGAGTCAGCTGTGTGTTAGTCTAAAGGGGACATTGGCTGGTGCCCTAAGAGCTCAGTCTACCTATTTCTTTGTGTATGGACTCTGCTCTCGGTGCTCTAAAGAAGAATCTTTTACCCTATATATTTCTTCTACTACAAAGCCAAGTCCACAATTTGCTTGTGCAAGGACTTCTGCTTCAGCTTTATAGAATGAAGTTCACTGTCCTCAACCTGTACATATTTCTCTTGTTGAAGTATCCCTTGAATCCTTTCCCAGTTACTCCAAAAATAAAAACAACAAAACAACACCCCTAGACTGGTTATGGAGGCAAAGAGTGACTGTGAAAATGTGCCTGGCTGTGAGGGAATCTACTGAGAAAAGAACCTGGGCAATTTCCAGTGGCTCCTTCTGGAGTAGCACTAAAATTGCTTCTGTCTAAAAGCTGCCTGCAGCAGCACAAAACGTGATAAAAAAAAGGGTGGTGGCCACTGCCTGATCTTGCTGCTGCCCCGCAATGTTTACAGCACCTCTACCTGGTTACCATTAATGGTGCTGGTTGACAGTGAGCAAGATGGCAGCCCAGGGTGGATGTTCTTACTCAGTGCTGTTTTGAGAGATATTTTACTGGAGCTAAGTGTCACAACAAATGTTTCAGTAGTGGGCTCCAGTACACAACCTGGATCTGTGGGACACAAATTCAGGGATGGTTGTGAGGCAGTGTTAATTTAGTCGACTAAAATCGACTAAACGATTTTAGTCGACTAACTTAATACCATTTCAGTTGACTAAAATAAGGCTAAAACTAAAATAAATGAGATGACTAAAATATGTCTAAAACTAAAATAGCATTTTTGTCAAAAGACTAAAATGAGACTAAAACTAAAATGGCATTTTAATCAAAAGACTAAGAATAAAACTAAATTAAAATTTGATGTCAAAATTAACACTGGTCTGTAGTGCATGTTCATACCTCAATACCATAAATAATAACATAATAGATTTTTTACTCCAGCAGTATATAATGAGTTTGGAAATTGTAGAGAAATGCTTAAATATTTAATTACAATTTAACTCTGCCCATTAGATTTTAGATGACTAAAATGAGTTTTAGTCGACTAAAATTATTTTAGTCAACTAAAATGTCCTGGAGATTTAGTTGACTAAATGCGACTAAAACTAAAACAATTGCAGAAGACCAAAATGGGACTAAAACTAAAATGCCATTTTAGTCCTAAAGTCCCTTTCACATGTGCGGACAGTATATCCGTATTTCATCCATCCGTTTTCGGGATGAAATACGGACATACATGCATCCCTATGGAATAGCGGGTGTCCGCTGTCACCCGATATCATCCGTCCCCTCTATGGTCCGATTCTGCAGACGGAGGAAAATCCTATTTTTCTATCCGTCTCCATAGGGGAGAGCGGAGATCTGGCAGGGCAGTCCCTGCACAGTGTGCAGGGACCGCCCTGTCATCCGCCGGCTCAGCGGGGATCAACGGAGTGATCCCCGCTGAGCAAGCGGATGTTCACTGGGCGGATCATCACGGATCTGTCCCGTGTGAAAGGACCCTATAACTAAAACTAAATCGAAATTTGCTGCCAAAATTAACACTGTTGTGAGGTATGTCTAAATTCTAGATCAATGGCATTAAGTTTGCCGAAGTATTGTGCATCATAAACAATTGTCAATTTATCTTTCTAAATAAATATTCATTTTGCTTTTTTCATCCTTTGTTGCATTTCAGTGCTGCTTATCTCCTGCAGCCTCTTTTAGCCACTTCCTGTCTACATGCATTCCTGCATCAGTTGTACATCATTCTTCAAGCTGGAATTCATGATAGTGGCATTGATGGACCATGCCTGCACAATTCTTGTTGGCACAGCCACTTGCTCATTTGTGGGAGGGGTCTGGTTGCGCCCATGCACGCAGGGTAAAACCTCGCCTGAAGGTGTGCTCAACAGTCCAGGACCAGGTGGAAGCTGCGATCATGTGAAAAATCAAACATTAAGGCAGTCCCTGACTCAGAGATCAGCCACTTGTGTATAGTGAATGTACAGAGTTCTTCCTAAAGATGTTCTGTCCCATGGCACTACACACTTCACTAGATGCATACGTTGCATTTGCAGGGACATGCAGAGCCATACCCACTCTACCAGTCCAATGTACATCTGTTACCTTACTCCCAGTAACAGAATGGAGTCCCCCAGAGCACATAGCTGGGCCCCATGCACGCTCATTAACTCCTTCTTTCCCATACCTACTGATCAAGCCTTAGATCTCTGTAATTCCAGTCTACTCTCAGGGACAAGAGAAGACAGACAGCTAGGGAGGGAGACAGAGCACAGACCCCCCCACTACCAGAGGGCCTGTCACCTAGCTAGGTACCACGCCAGCGACTGGTTGTTGTAGCTGTTCTTCTGTGCAGTTGCCATGCCAACTACCTCCTCTGCTTAGCTTTGCAGGTTAACCTTTTGTAGTGAAGTTACACATACCCTATGGTGCTTTTACAAAACCAGATTCTTTAGGAATACGCCAAAACCCAATATGCACCCCTTTGAGTAAATTCCAACCAGGCTTAGTGCAGTAGAAACAACTTTTCCTGAGAATTCAGCACATTCTATTATGTGGACTATCACTGAGCAAGCCTAGGCAAGTTCTAGAAAGCTAACTATAGTTAAAGTTTCTTTAGTAGGGGTCTTAAGGTGCATGTGGTGGGGTATCCTGCTGACTATGTCAAGTTGTGGGCGGGGGCTGCGCCCATACATGTGGGGTAACACCTTGCCCAAAGGTGTGCTCACTAATGTCCAGGACCAGGCGGAGGCTGCGGTTATGTGAAGAATCAAGCATTAAGGCAGTCCCTGACACAGAGATCAGCCACTTGTGTATAGTGAGTGTGACGTTCTGCCCAATGACACTACACACTTAAGTAGATATGTATAGTATATGTTGGGATTCAGAGGGACATGTAGAGCCATACCCACTCCACCAGTCCGACGTACCTCTATTACCTCACTCCCAGTAACAGAATGGAGTCCCGCAGGGCACATAGTGGGGCCCCATGCATGGTCATTACCTCTTTCCTTCCCATACCTAAGGATAAGGTTTCAGATCCCCATAACGCTAGTATGTTCACGATAACCAGAGGAGACGAACAGCTAGGGAGGGTAGTATCCACACCAACAACTGGTTGCTGTAGCTGTTCTTCCGTGCAGCTTCTCGTGCCAACTACCTCCATTTCTTAGCCTTGCAGTCTAGTGGTTACATATACCCCATGGTGCTTTTACAGACCCAGGTTCTTTAGAAATATGCCAAAACCTAATATGCACCCCTTTGAGTAACTTCAGACCAGGCTTAGTGTAGTAGAAACAACTTTACTGAGAATTCAGCAAAACATGTATAATATGCATAAACGTTCTCAACCTAGCTACACATAACTGAGGCTACCACAAGTTATCTGAAAGGCTCATACAGAGAAGTCCCTGTCCTTGGGATGACTCGATGAGTCAGTGTCTGTTGCTGGGACACAGGTCCTAGCAAACTAGAGAGAGAGAGCGTTGTGTCAACATTAGAAGAAGAGAAGAGGGGAGAAGACGACGGAGAAGACTGGGCAACCGCTAGCAAAAGAGCAGGCAAAAGAGCAGAAGATAGTGGAGGAGCCCAGCAGAAGATACCGGAGAGTGGGAGAAGAACCGGAGAGCGTGGAGAAGAGGCCGGAGAGCGCGGAGAAGTCGGAAGAGACCCCCGAAGTCGGAAGAAGAACCCCGGAGCTGCCTAATAAATTACTTTAAAAACCTGTCTTTTTTTAATTGACACTTTTTTTCCTAGGTAAATGGGTAGGGGTACGATGTAGGGGTGGGGGGCCGGGATCTGGGGGCCCCTTATTAAAGGGGGCTTCTGGATTCCGATAAGCCCCCCGCCCGTAGACCCCGACAACCAACGGCCAGGGTTGTCAGGAAGAGGCCCTTGTCCTCATCAACATGGGGACAAGGTGCATTGGGGTGGGGGGGCGCAGGGCGCCCCCCTGCCTCCAAAGCACACCCCCCCATGTTGAGGGCATGCGGCCTGGTACGGTTCAGGAGGAGGGGGGCCGCTCGCTCGTCCCCACCCCTTTTTTGGTGCGGAGTTCCCCCTCAAGATTCATACCAAGCACAGTGCCTGGTATTGGCGGGGATCCAAGTCGGATCCCCGTTCATTGAAAGTCGGACGTATGTCGGCTTCAAGTCGCAGGGCAAAGTCGGATCCAAAGTAGGACGGCTGTCGGGTCGCACCGGTGTTAACACTGACCACCTATGTAACAGGACACACTAATCACCAATGGAAGGGTGCCTGCTGAGTATTGACCATCAATGAAGGGGTCACGTTGAGCACTGACCACCAATGATGGGGGCATACTTGTAAGCACCCCAAACCGATATTAGGTAGTCATAGTCAAGACTTGAGTACATGGGGACAGAACCAACACTATACATTGCATTATAGTCTTTAAGCCAGGCTGCAAAGCATGGAACCAGCTCTCTCTCACTTATGCATTTCAGGAGGAGAAGAGCATAACCCAAGACCTCCTATCAACACACAGAGTCCATAGGACCTTTAGACCGCATGGCAAGGCAGTAGTACACACATCACTACGGACCCTTGCAAGGTAGGGATGGGCCGAACATCCACCAGTTTGGTTCGCATCAGAACATACCGAACAGGCAAAAAATTTGGCAGAACACACGAACTCCATTAAAGTCTATGGGACACAAACATGAATAATCAAAAGTGCTCATTTTAAAGGCTTATATGCAAGTTATTGTCATACAAAGTGTTTGGGGACCCGGGTCCTGCCCCAGGGGACATGTATCAATGCAAAAAAAGTTTTAAAAACGGCTGTTTTTTCGGGAGCAATGATTTTAATAATGCTTAAAGTGAAACAATAAAAGTGAAATATTCCTTTAAATTTCGTACTTGGGGGGGCGTCTATAGTTTCTGTGTAAAGTGCCACATTTTTCCCGTGTTTAGAACAGTCCCTGCACAAAATGACATTTCTAAAGGAAAAAAAAGTAATTTAAAAGTACTCGCGGCTATAATGAATTGTCGGTCCCGGCAATACAGATAAAAGTCATTGAAAAAAACAGCATGGGATCCCCCCAGTCCATTACCAGGCCCTTTGGGTCTGGTATAAATATTAAGGGGAACCCCGAACCAAAATAAAAAAAAATTGCGTGGGGGTCCCCCCAAATTCCATACAAGGCCCTTCAGGTCTGGTATGGATATTAAGGGGAACCCTGCACCACATTTTGTTAAAAAAAATGGTGTAGGGTTCCCCCTCAAAATCCATATCAGACCCTTTAGGCCTGGTATGGATTTCAAGGGGAACCCCGTGCCAAAATGTAAAAAAATGGCGTGGGGGTCCCCCCAAAAATCCATACCAGACCCTTATCCAAGCACGCAACCTGGCAGGCCGCAGGAAAAGAAGGGGGATGAGAGAGCGCCCCCTCCCTCCCCACATGCCATCAACATGGGGCGGGTGCTTTGGGGTAGCCCCCAAAGCACCTTGTCTCCATGTTGATGGGGACAAGGGCCTCATCCCCACAACCCTTGCCCGGTGATTGTGGGGGTCTGCGGGCCAGGGGCTTATCCGAATCTGGAAACCACCTTTAATAAGGGGACCCCCAGATCCCGGCCTCCCCCCTGTGTAAAATGGTAATGGGGTACAAATGTACCCCTACCATTTCACAAAAAAGTGTCAAAATGTTAAAAAAGACAAGACACAGCTTGGGACAAGTCCTTTATTAAGAAATAAAAAAATAAAATGTCCCACGAAGTCCATTCATCTTCTTCTCTCAATCCGCCGATGGACCAAAAAAGAAAAAAAAAAGCTGCGACCGACCCGCTTCCATGGGATGCACCCGCCGTATAACGTGTCTTCGCTTTGACAGTTCTTATATAACTGAGGGCGGGACCACACGGTGATGTTCCCGGGTGACCCCGCCCCCCTCTGACGCACATAGACTTCCCCGTGGCTTTCCCGGGGCGTCAGAGGAGGGCGGGCCTCCCGGTTACGTTGTCCCAAGCTGTGTCTTGTCTTTTTTAACATTTTGATGCTTTTTTTGTGAAATGGTAGGGGTACATTTGTACCGCCATTTAAAAAAAAAAATTGGCGCGGGGTTCCCCTTAAAATCAATACCAGTCCTAAAAAGTCTGGTATGGATTTTGAAAGGGACCCCTATGCCATTAAAAAAAAAAATTGGCGCAGGGTTCCCCTTATTATCCATACCAGACCTGAAGGGCCTGATATGGAATTTGGGGGGACCCCCACGCAATATTTTTTTTAATTTCGGTTCAGGGTTCCCATTAATATTCATACCAGACCCAAAGGGCCTGGTAATGGACTGGGGGATCCCATGTAGTTTTTTTCAATTACTTTAATCAACTTTTATCGGCAATTCATTATAACCGCGAGTACTTTTAAATGACTTTTTTTCCTTTAGAAATGTAATTTTGTGCAGGGACTGTACTAAACACGGGAAAAATGTGCCACTTTACAGGCATACTATAGACACCCCCCCGGTAGGAAATTTAAAGGAATATTTCACTTTTATTGTTTCACTTTAAGCATTATTAAAATCACTGCTCCCGAAAAAACGGCTGTTTTTAAAACTTTTTTTTGCATTGATACATGTCTCCTGGGGCAGGACCCAGGTCCCCAAACACTTTTTATGACAATAACTTGCATATAAGCCTTTAAAATTAACACTTTTGATTTTTCATGTTAATGTCCCATAGACTTTAACGGTGTTTGAATTTGTCCCGAACACCGCATATTGTTCGGTGTTCTGCAGAGCATCCGAACAACCAAAGTTTGGCCCGAACGTATGCTCGGGCCGAACCGTTCGCCCACCCCTATTGAAAGGCCTCACTATATTGTGGTTCAAGGCAGGTCCCAAGGCTGGGCTCTACAATGCAGCTGATTACAGCAACTCAGCTTCCAGGAGAGATGCATCTTGGACCATCTCTCCTTTAGAGTCCTCTGTCACCTGACCACCATTGCTCCTGCCCTGACCTGGCTGCTCGCTATACCTCAATGTATTATTTTTTGTACTATAGGCTGAATTACAGAAATGAGGCAGTATAATGCAAGAGGTATCTTTACTTGAATTCCAAATTATGGTACAAATAGTTCCAAATAATGGGCATTTTAACAGTTCAGCAGAACATTTATTTCTAGGCTGCTATAATGTACTTCCAATATTAAACAAGAGGTGGTGCTGCACTACTCACATTGGTGGTAGTTAATGATGCTACACTAGCTCTTTCATGCTTTACAAGCCCATGGCCAAACAGTGCCTAATGAAGTGGCCTACACTCAGGAGCTTTCTCACTCCCTGTGCTTTCTCTGACATGAACCTCAACCTCAGCTCCTTCCACTAAAAGTCCTCAGCATGTCCTCTGAAGGTATACGGCAGGGCAATGACTCACTCCCCCCAGGGCCTACTCATAGCTGCAGGCTGCAAATGATGTTGCCCCTTCTCTTGCCAACTTAGGACTCCACTCACAAGGCATGGCATGTGATATATACCATCAGGGCTGGTGAAAGGATTTTTGACACCCTAGGCAAAACCTTATTTTGCTGCCCCCCTTGGCTCCACCCCTGACTCCACCCCCTTTTGCTCTGCCCATGTGTACCCCACCTTTTTAATGAAGCACCCATCAAATGCAGCCCACCAGCGCCCATCAATACAGCCTTACCAGCGCCCATCAAATGCAGCCTCACCAGCGCCCATCAAATGCAGCCTCACCAGCGCTCATAAATGCAGCCTACCAGCGCCCATCAATGAAAGTTTGCTTGCCTCCATTCATTCAGGAGTGGGGACACAGACACAGTCCTCCGCCGCCGCTGCGCCTCTGACACTATGTGCGAAAGAAGCGGAGGCTGCCTGCTGACGCTGAGACTTAGTTGCTTGCTGCAGAGAGAAGAGAGTAGATGGCCGGGCACCCTAGGCAGCAGTGCGCCCTAGGCGGCTGCCTAGTTTGGCTAGTAGTAGCACCGGCCCTGTATACCATGGTCATACCAAAATGACCACTCAAATCTTATGGGATTTCAACTTCAGTAGTAGACACGTCTTCCCCAAGATAGCCACTGAAGCCCAGTACAGAGAACTAATCAGTGCTCTATTGGGCTTCCCTAGTGCACAGAGCACAGCAGTGGTTGGGTTACTGCTCTGTGCTCCACACAGTAATACCTTGTTCTATACGGCTGGTCTCCTTTTGGGGTTTTTCCGCTGACCATTTTTTGGTCCGCTGGTATGACATGGATGCAGCAATTGGATACTCCTGTTTGATGAGCCACCTACCACCACTGTGTATACATAGATATCATCCTTACACTCATGTATTCTCCCACACCATCCTATGCTGCAATCCTGTATACATGCCACCTCACCCCCCGTGGAGAGGTCTGTATTTTCTGGCTCACCTTGTGCCGTTTATCGCACGCTTTATCAGCTGCCCGACTTGGCAATTGTCGTATCTGCTCCTGACAAGTGAAGGTATTCAGGAAACACGTTGAGCTATGAGTTACATCCGATGCCACATTCATATCAGTTATCTCCTGATATACCTGCATATCATGTGATCACAGACACAGTCATCGGGCATGCCACCATTGGCACTTGTAGGCTATACTATTGCTTTATATGCAACTACCCCACTATCATGTACCCATTATGATATGTGTTTCTTGATTATACTCTGTATCTACCATGTCTAATTTTTGTGCTATCTATATGTGTGCATATTATATGAAACCTTTTTCAATGACTACTATGTTACGAATTAAATACTTTTTTTACCCTTACCTCCGCATTCCCACTGCTTCATTTAAAGTCCCAAAGTTCCTTTGCTATGTATCTGAAATAGGGATGGAGACACTTAACCGTGCCTCATTTAAAGTCCCATATCCCCCACATTATAAATTGTTCTAAGGGAAAAGGGGAGACCCTAGTGGCCGAGCCAGGAACTGCATCTTAGCCACAGTAAGGTGGAGAAGTAATGGGAGAAAACCCGTTTCCTACCTAATACCTTCTTACATGCTGAGCATTGACCACCAGTGCAAAGATGCACACTGAGCACTGACCACCAGTCCTTTGTGCCAAGGTTTATGTGTCTTTAAGATTTTTGTGGCATAGTGATAAAGCATATTGTGTGGTGTGTACACAGCAAGTAGGCTTAGACTCTATTTAACTTATTCCTCTTAAGCCATTCTCACTGGCAAATGCAAGCTGACCACATCCACTGTTCACTAGAGTTCCTTCATTCAGTGTGCTCTTGAATGCCCCAGGTCTTTTACAATCCTAGCAACACTCCTGGTAAACAGGCATGGCCTTGACTTGAGCTTTCATAATGCAATCAGTGCTAACCTGATGCATCAACTGTGGGTTTAGAATGTGCCTGTGATTTAATCTATGTTGTGTTTTCTAAATGTACCGATCAAAGCAGAAATTTCTGGTGCCCACCCCTCTCATTGCAGAGCTGGCATCACAAGACAGTAAATAGCAGCTTTCCTTATGAGATTGGACATTTTCCAAATAAAATCATGACGCTGAGTGTAAACAAAAGCTGCCACCTTGCTCTGTCTCCATGACGACAAGACAGCACAGTAGACGTCGGGGGGGTGAGCGACTCAGAAGATAACAAGAAAACACACTGCAGAATATATTTCATAGAAGACATCCGTTAAATAGGGGAATTAACTCTATTTATAGCATAGTAGTCAGCAGCAGGGGCTGTGAAGGTGTGGAAGTTAGCATACACCTGAATTTACAGAGAAAAGCTTTGTCTTCATGTAACAACTGACTGCGGCTTTCCCTGAACAGTGGGAACCTTTGCAAAAAATAACACTTTATTTAGCAGGCCAACATAATGTAAACGGTTGGCTCTAGTGTACATGGACAATAGTGGTTTCCTCCTGACATCAAACATTCTTGATTAATGTGAACAGCGATAGATGAATTTTTAGCATGATCTCATGAATCAGTGTACACACAAAGTGTTCTCAAAAGCTGGTGTACACTAACTGGTAAAGAAAACCTTTCTTAATAAAAATACAGAGGTTTGTGGATAGGGCCAGTGGTAGAGTAACCAACGGAAGGAAGTAGCACACGTAATGTCCAAAAAGAGTTAACAGTTATTGTATTTAAGGCCCTTTCCACACGGGGCAGACTCCACCATTAGTCCGCCTGCTCAGGGAAGGATCTGTCTATTGATCCTCGCTGAGCAGGCAGATGGCTGGTCTGTGTCTGCTCAGCTTATGCACAGCGGACACAGACAGAGACGGTCATGTGTAAATAGACCACCTCTCTATCTACACCCAACTGCCAACCGATATGATCCACTAGTTGGATGGGGGAACAGATTCCCATCTGTATGTTTTTAGCAGATCTGATTGGATGTCGATAGCTCCATAGAGTATAATGAAGGGTCCAATCGGGTTCGCCTGAAAAACTGACAGGCGTACCCAATCGGTCCACCTATGTGAAAGGGGCCTTAAAGTATGCAGGTTCAAGACTGACAAGGATGCTTGTGGAACACAGTAGTTAGCACTAGTATAGTCCCTGATGGCAACAGGTGCAGTACACTTGCAGTAAAGGTACAACAACACTTGCGATAACGGGTGCAATAACCCTTGTGGTAATAGGCACAGTAACTCTTGCAGTAACAGGTTCAATTACAGTTCCCAGCAGAGTACTGGTACAGACCTTATGGCACAAGTGAAGATAGGTGTGCAGATAAGCTGGCTTAAACTGGAATGTCATGGCACCATAATGCAGCTTTACAGCAGTATACCTTCAGACACAGTAAGCCACAACACGTCCAAGTAAGGCATACATTATCGGAAGGGCAGCTGCTGGAGGGGTGGCTGATGGCACTAAGAGAAGGTAGAAAAGTTTGCAGTGGCAACTCCAGAGACTGGTGTCTTGAGGGCGTATAGTGGTATTCTTACACTTGCCCTTCTCACACTGGAACCTTTCCCTAATCTTCAAACTCTCCGGCTGAAAGATCAGGTTCCTGTCCCTAACCTATCCACTCACAGAATGACCAGCAAACCCTGAATGGGTAAACTATTTAAAAGGACTGCCCCAACCAAGATGGCTGTTAAAGATCATCAGGGATTTTAGCGTCCAATTGGACAGTTGCTCACCATGTGACACCTACAGAGGTCAAGAAGGAAAATATCCCTCTGTGACTCCACTCCATCAGCACAGTGGCAAGACACCACCTGCTAGATGGAACAAGAACTACACCTGCCCGCATGTTTGCAATGCTGAAAAACTTTTGTAGCACCCTCTACCTTAGGTAGGTGCTACAAGTAGGTTTTTGTAAGTGCAGGTAAATTTAATCAGGCCTAGCAGTAAGCTAGGACTGTTTGTTTTGATCTATGTGCGCTGGGAGTGACTTGAGAGTAGGCTGGTGACTCACAGATAGCATCATCTTTCGGTTACCTCCCTTCTGCCAGAGATGCTCTGGCCTCAATGTATATACTGTTAGCTGCAGGGATCTGTAGTTAGGAATGTTTTATTCTTACTGTACAGATGTAAATACTCATCAGAAATGTATACAGTACATATATTTTTGTACGTAATTTGTTTGTACAGTTCCCCATCCAAGTTATTTCTCTTTTCCCCTTTCAACTTATTTTATGGGATGCTCTTGCTCCTGGGCCACTTTTTCAAATTTTCCCAGCTGAGGGACCCGCTGGTTTTGGGTGGGTAGCACCCTTTACCTTAGGTAGGTGCTAGAAGTAGGTATTTGTAAGTGCAGGTAAATGTAATCAGGCCTAGCAGTAAGCTAGCCCTTTTTGTTTTGATCTGTGTGGGCTGGGAGTGGCTCAGAGTAGGCTGTTGACTCACAGATAGCATCATATTTCGGTTACCTCCCTTCTGCTTCTAGAGGAGGGGAAGAGAGGTGGAGCTGTCTGGGGTGTTTTAAGGAGCCTTGACCAATCCCCAACCTGGATTGGCAGGGGGCAGGCCTCCATAAATTCCTAGAGTCAGACCAGCTGGGGAGAAGTTTTCAGGTGGAAGAAGCTGGAGATGGAGCACTAGGTTGTCGGGGCCTTTGAGGCACTCCCCAGTCTGGGGGGTGTGACTTTGGGTCTGAGGGGCTTGAGTGCAAGTCGGAGCCTTTCGGAGTAACAAAGAATGATCTGGACAGGAGACACCGAGAGGAACCGAGAAGGACAGCGTGAGCTAATGTTGCTGGGCAAGTCTCCTGGAGGGATACACTGGAGTGCAGCCAGGAGGGCTGGTGAGTGACAGGCACAGTTGGGAGAGCAGACTGGTAGAGTGCAGTCTGAGATGAATGTAGAGCCAACAGGAGAAACTGTGATGTCATGGGCAGTGGAGTTGGAGTTAAAATGCTCCCATTCAGTCCTCTTCAGGTCCCCAAGTCACACCGGAACTCGTCTGGATCACCTCTATGGGACACCTTCCTCTCTATTAAAGAATTTTGGAATCTGGGGCGGTCGATACATATTGACCAAGTAGAGATCGCCCAGATTGGAGAGGCCAGGCTTTGTCTCTCAGTATCATAAGTCCAGAAGGCAAGGTTGTGCAGATCCCTCATCCAGACCACTATTATTGAGGAATGCCAAGTCCAAGCCAGATTGTCAGTAAAGGGGCTGTTGAGCCCGAAGAATTGCCACTGTTGGCCTGTTGTTCACAGGGTTAAAGGCCCTATTAATCCAAGTTTCCCCTTCCTTTCTATCCTTGCAAATTAAGAAGAGAACTATTGAAGCTACACATGTTTCGTCATCTGGGAGGAAAATCCTTTTGCCACAGGGGTTTCCTCTTGTCAAAACCAGGGGCTTCTGCCTGCAGGGGGTAAACCCCTAGTTCACAAAGACACTTTGCCAGAGACACTTTGCGAAGACACTTTGCTAAGGACACTTTGTGAAGATCTTTGGGCAAAAAGGCCCTTATGTTTGCCCAAGTGCTGTTCGGAAAACAAAGAGAAAGGACACTTTGCGAAGATACTTCATTCAGCAAGGACACTTTGCGAAGATTCCTTTGGGACAGTGGGCCCTGTGAAAAAAAAAATTCAAAAAAGTAGTGGCTCACTGTTTCTTCAGAGAAGGAGAGTGCCAAAGAGAAAGGGCTCCCTAGAAGAATTTCTACAAACAGTCACCAGTAGGCCAGCTATTGCTCAGGCTCCAGCAATAACAGCAGGCTACCAGGAGAAGTTGTGTTACCTCGGTGCCGCAGAGGAAGGCACACTGTGGGCATCAGTTAAGTGAACTCCGCACCTCTTCATCCTAACTTGTGGGTCTGACTAGGATAGACAAGAGTCAGTACCCTGGTGATTAAGTGGGACTGAGTCTATTGCTAGTCATATTGTTCAAATGTGAAATGTGTCCAGTTAGTCAGACTAGGATGTTATTCTGTTTGTCTATTACAGGAACACTACAGGACGATGAGTCAAGAGTTGCCCTTAGGGGGCTGGATGCATTGACAATCTCTATTTGATGATTAGTGATAGGGATTGGTAAAGTGAGAAGGTCCCCTCTGAGGAGAGGACAGTCTCACTGAAAGTATATAGGGTGAATGATGCTATATACTTGTGTTTCTTTTTTTTTGCAGGCCTGCAAGAAATCTTCATGCCTCTGCAGAGGTTGTCCTCAGTCCATTTGTATATATATATAATATATTTTGTACATATGAAAAAAGGTTATGTGTAGCATAGTTAGTCAGGGATGTTCAGCCATTTCCCCGTCATTCAGTTTTGTTTGGTGGGGGGTACACTAAACTTAGTGTACCTGGCAAAAATGCTCTTTAACCTTTTTAACCTCTTCCCGCCCGCCGGCCGTCAAATGAAGGCTGGGCGGCGCGGCTCTCATTCTAGGTGGACGTCATATGACGGCCTCCCAGAACGACCGCTCTCACACGCCCGGCCGCGGCTCTTTAACCATGTGATCGGAGAAGCCGGCAATCAGCGCTCCTCGCCTTACACTGACAGAATGTGAGGAGAGGAGAGCCGATCAGTGGCATCTCCTCACAGAGGACATCTAGGGATGTAATCAGGGCACTGATCATCGGTGCCCTGATTACAATTAAGCGCCACCAGTGCCAGAAATGTGTGCCCACCACTGCCAGCAATCAGTGCCCACAATTGCCACCAATCTGTGCCCACAAGTGCCAGCAACCAGTGCCCACAAGTGCCAGCAATCAGTGGCCATTAGTGATGCCAGTCAGGGATGGCTATCAGTGCTGCCCATCAATGCCCATCACTGCTGCCCATCAATGCTCATCACTGCTGCTCATCAATGCCACCCATTAATGACCATCCGTGCCCACCAGTGCTGCCTATCTGTGCCCACCAGTGCCGCCTCTTTGTGCCCACCAGTGCTGCCTATCTGTGTCCAGTGCCCACCAGTGCCACCCATCATTGCTGCCTATCAGTGCTCATCAGTGCCACATATTAGTGCCACCTATCAGTGCCCATAAGTGCGGCATATTCGTGCCTCCTCATCAGTGTCACCTGATCAGTGCCCATAAGTGCCACCTCATCAGTGCCCATCAGTGCAGCCTAGCAGTGCCCATCAGTGCTGCATCTTCAGCGCCCATCAGTGAAGGAAAAAAATTACTTATTTACAAAATGACAGAAACTAAGAAAAACTTTTTTTTCTCAAAACTTTTGGTCTTTTTTTTTAGGAAAAAAATAAAAAAATCAGGAGTGACTAAATACCACCAAAAGAAAGCTCTATTTGTGTTAAGAAAATGATAAACAGTTCACATGGTTAAAGTGTAGCATGACCGCGCAATTGTCATTCAAAGTGTGAGAGCGCTGAAAGCTTAAAAATGGCCTAGGCAGGAAGGAGGTGTAAATGCCCTGTATTGAGGTGGTTAAAAAAAAAAAAAAATATATATATATATATATATATATATATATATATATATATATATATATATATATATATATGTAAATATTTGTACAGTGGCGTTTTATATTTTTCTACGTAATTTATTGTGCTAACTGGCCACATATGGGGTATGCCCCATGGCCCTGTACATACAGTATCTAACAAAAGTGAGTACACCTCTCACATTTTTGTAAATATTTTATTGTATCTTTTCATGTGACAACACTGAAGAAATGACACTTTGCTACCATGTAAAGCAGTGAGTGTACAGCTTGTATAACAGTGTAAATTTGCTGTCCCCTCAAAATAACTCAACACACAGCCATTATTGTCTGAACCCCTGACAACAAAAGTGAGTACACCCCTAAGTGAAAATGTCCAAATTAGGCACAAAGTGTCAATATTTTGTGTGGCCGCCATCATTTTCCAGCACTGCCTTAACCCTCTTGGGCAAAGAGTTCACCAGAGCTTCACAGGTCTTCCACTCCTCCATGACGACATCACAGAGCTGGTGGAGACCTTGCGCTCCTCCACCTTCCATTTTAAAATGCCTCACAGATGCTCAAAAGGGTTTAGGTCTGGAGACACACTTGGCCAGTCCATCACCTTTACCCTCAGCTTCTTTAGCAAGGCAGTGGTCGTCTTGGAGGTGTGTTTGGGGTCATTATCATGTTGGAATACTGCCCTGCGGCCCAGTCTCCGAAGGGGGGGGGGGGGTCATGCTCTGCTTCAGTATGTCACAGTACATGTTGGCATTCATGGTTCCCTCAATAAACTGTAGCTCCCCAGTGCTGGCAGCACTCATGCAGCCCCAGACCATGACACTCCCACCACCATGCTTGACTGTAGGCAAGACACACTTGCCTTTGTACTCCTCACCTGGTTGCCGCCACACACGCTTGACACCATCTGAACCAAAAAAGTTTATCTTGGTCTCATCAGACCACAGGCCATGGTTCAAGTAATCCATATCCTTAGTAAGCTTATCGTTAGCAAACTGTTTGCGAGCTCTCTTGTACATCATCTTTAGAAGAAGCTTCCTTCTGGGACGACAGCCATGCAGACCAATTTGATTCAGTGTGCGGCGCATGGTCTGAGAACTGACAGGCTGACCCCCATACGCTGTATGGTCTTGGCAACCAGGGCCTTGGCAATCTTTTTATAGTATAGGCTATCTTCATGTAGAACAACAATTCTTTTTTTCAGATCCTCTGAGAGTTCTTTGCCATGAGGTACCATGTTGAACTTCCAGTGACCAGTATGAGAGAGTGAGAGCGATAACACCAAATTTAACACACCTGCTCCCCATTCACACCTGAGACCTTGTAGCACTAACGAGTCACATGACACCAGGGAGGGAAAATGGCTAATTGGGCCCAATTTGGACATTTTTTACTTAGCGGTGTACTTACTTTTGTTGCCAGTGGTTTAGACATTAATGATTGTGTGTTGAGTTATTTTGAGGGGACAGCAAATTTACACTGTTATAAAAGCTGTACATTCACTACTTTACGTTGTAGCAAAGTGTCATTTCCTTGGTGTTGTCACATAAAAAGAGATAATAATATATTTACAAAAATGTGAGGGGTGTACTCACTTTTGTTAGATACAGTATGTTATTTCCCTTTTTTCCCCCTTTCCAAGTTTGTGGGATACTATTTGTATATTTTGTACAGATATTTTTGTAGGGGCGGATGCCCGAAGCCAATGAGGACATGGCTTGTTTTGGTGGGGGGTGGATGTAGCACCCTCCTAGGTGGGTGCTGGAAGAGAGTATAGTTTTTGGTCTTTCTGCTTACCAGTAAGATGGTTAGGTAAAACTTAGAGTGCTCTGCCTACCAGGAAGCAGGATCTATTAGTTAGATCTGCTCATTGTACTCAGATGCAGCTCAGCTTGTTCTGACTGTCCCCCACTGGTCCAATAGGGTGGCATATTGGACAGTGGGAGGGGACCTGATAAGTGAGTATACTGGCTTTCTTATAGCCCTGGAAATTGGCAGAAGGAAAGTGTTGAATTGCATTGTGGGATACTGTATATAAAGCCAGAGTACATGTGCTCAACGTGAATTGAACCAGGGAACAATGCCCAGGAGGGAGAGGGGTGGCTGCCCTCTCCTCCACGGTGGCGGTTGTGTGGCCCTGGGTGGTCGACCCAGGGGCCTAGAGAGAGAGAAGCTGAACCCAGAGGTCCTGCAGAGCTGACTGGAAGCGAGACACCAAGAAGAATCTGATTCTGCCTACTGTGAGTACAGATCTGTGTCTTTGGGGCCTGTCGAGTAAGGGCCGCCCCCTTCAGCTAGAAGAGTCAGTGGACGGATGTCAGTAAAGGGGATGCTAGAGAGCATCCTGAAGATAATTTAGTGCATCAAATCTGCTGCTAGTGAGAGCAAGAAGACTTAATTCTTCCATACATGTGGCTGTATGGTCAAAAGCAGTGTGTCTGCTTCCACAGATAATCTAGTGAGGTCCAGTGAGAGTTGTCCATATCTACTGTGAATAATTCTAGTTGGAGTATCCCACTCATCCCTTCTCCCATCCAAGTTCTAAATAAAATACAAAAACCCAAATACCTTGGACTGGTCTTTGAGTAACGAGCAAGCAGGAGTAAGAGGGAACAAGTAGAAGTTCTCAGCAACCAAGCGGGAACCCCTAGCAACATAGTGGGGAATCCTCAGCAAGCAGGCAGGAACCCTCTGCACCCAAGTGGGAAATCCTCTGCACCCAACTGGGTACCCTCAGCACCCAAGTTGGGACCATTGGCAACTAGCTGCAGGTAACCAGGGAGAGACCTATGAAGTCAACAGTCAGCAAGCCCTACGGGGACAGTGCTACACTTGCGATTTATAAAACAGCTGCAACTTTAAATGCAATAATGCAAAACAGTTTCAAAGCGACAAAGATCATGCATACACTGCAATACAAAACAGATCATGAAAGCTGCACAAACATGGACTCTTCACAGCAATGTCTCTGGGTAACATGTGGCTGCCAAGTATAGTGTCTGTAAGACTCTTTTGCAGCAACAGTCAAACTGAGGATCAGTTTGACTGTAAAACAGTTCAAAACACAAACAGCTGTTTGTGATTATCGTCATAAACAGCTTCCCTCTCACTATAGTCCAGGGTAGTTTTGCTAGCACAGGTGAACAGCTGGAGGTATTCAGGCCCAAGGACAAAAGGCTACCCCACTGGAATTGGAATACTCTCATCAGGTGTCTGTGAGGTTTTTTCAAACTGCTGAGGGAGGGATGCAGTGAAATTTAACTTCTCTGTGTGTATGCAGAAACCCTGGAAGTTGTGGGAAATGGAGTTAGAGAGGCCTTAACATGGTGAGTACATAGGAACTCCACTACATGACATGCTTCTTGTGATGTCAGAGAAAAGTCAAACTTTCTGATCTATTTGTTCTATGTCTGGGAACAATCGTGCAGAGCCAAAACTCCAAACATGCATAAATGGTAGAGGTCAGTGGTCAGCATGATGACCAGGCAGGCCTTTACACTAATAATAGCCAACTGTGTTGATTTCAAAATCTGCGTTTGTGTTACTAGCATTACAACACTAAATTGATATTTCTCATGTAGAAGAAGCTTGGTAGGCTGAATGCCCACTCGTTTCCTTTATGTCTGGGGGAACCCCAGAAGTGAGATCTTCCTGCCATAGTTCTTGACCTTTGTCCTGCCCGCCTTTAGCTGTTCTCTGCATACAGTGAAGTGGCTTGTTCTGTGAGTGGTATATTACAATAGCATCATTTTCTTACAATTCATTGTTGAATTTCCCTGATAATGCAATGAGGTGAACAGAGAATAGTGAATGGGTTTCAGTAGGCTACAGCACTATTGGAACTAGGGATGGGCTCAAGTGTGTTCAGATACAAGTTCCAACCCACCTGAGCTATCCCACCAGGAAGCTGTCACTGCGAATAACAAATTATAATCGACAGGAGCATTTCTTCATTGAATACCTAGCTGTACCTGAAGAGTGCTTTAAAGACTTTAATAAAGCTGTGCATAGCTTACAGCAAGATTTTCAAATGTTTTGTTGTAGTGGTTACCCCCTAAGAAGCTGCTGTTGCGGTGTCCATGTCTCTTCAAACAGCCCCACACACTCTGGCACACCTGGCTGAGTGGGAAATATTTATTGCAGATGTATATGCAGTACCCCAGTGGCAAAAGAAATATGATACAGCAGCAAACAGTTAAACCATTGCAAGCAATATATTACAAATAGGTGAACAATAGAAAGAAATACACTGTAAAAAAAAAACAATCAATTTGGTGTAGAGAGCAAATCCTCTTAAACCCTATTCAGGGGAAATCCTAAATAGGCCACACTAACAGTTCAGTAGTCTGTAATATAGTCACTTCTGCTGGCCATCTCGTTGAGGCCCAACTGTTATATCAGGGCACTCACAATTTACCTTTAAGAACTGATGATGTCACTGGCTCTGTGATACTCGCTTGCAATACTGTCCCTCTTTTGTCAAGGTGTAGTTTGGATTTGGCCATTGGCCTCTCACTAACTTCTATGTCAAAAGGGGGTCTCCCTCTGTTCAGTGTGTGAAGCACAGCTAATCAGTATCTGCAGCATCCCTCCCCTTGGTCAGGTGGCGGGCTCCTCCAACATCCATGGCTCTCTCTTATAGCCCAATATGTCCATCACCTTGCCTCTCTCTCAGGCACAGGGGTGAACAGTCAACTAGAAGCCGAAGGCCATTTAGTCTTCGCAGACCAGCTTTCACCCTTCAGCCAAGGAAAACAGCAGGAAACCACTTCTCTTTGCCACAGTGCCTTGTGGGATTTGTAGTTTACTCCTTCCAACTCAGTCTCTGACAACTACACCACCCAAAATCCTTGCAGTCGACATCCTGTGTGCCTTCCTATTGGGTAGAGGGTAGGCTCAACACTGGCTGTACACAGCTGTGCAGTAAGAGTCATCTCTTGTAGCTGTGCCTGGGTAAAAGTCTCCTCTGCTGCCAGAAATCTTTTTTCTGTCATCGCTGCAGACTGAGCTACAATGTAAATGCTTGCTGTAGACTGTTTGTAAAAGCCAAAGTATGTTTACTAAATAACACTCATTAAGACTATTAAGCCAATTAGTGAAAAAAAGAAGACACAGATTTAGGTCTTAATCACCATGGCAGTCCTGCGTTTCGCTTCTCTAAACACAGAAAACGTCGCCTGGGAAGTAGAAACAACTTTTTTGCCTCCCAGATTACTTTTTACCATGTTTAGATGTTCCTGCTTTAAAGTGCAATTAGCCATATTTAGAGTTTCTAATCAGATCCTGGAGGCACACAATTCTATTTTCTCTAAACTACTGGTGCCCAACCTGCTAACCAGGAGCCACATGTGGCACTTTGTCACTTTTTGTGCAGCCCTTGGGGCCCCTGCAGACACTACTCTGCATTTCCTTATTACCCTGTTATAGCAATTATTTCTAGCAGTCTCATATACTATGTATCCAGTCTATGACTGTCTCCTGAAGCAACTCCTAAAGCATGTTCACAGTCTCTGGTATCATGTCCGCAGTCTCTGGCCATCTCCTGTATCATGTCTGTAGTCTCTGATCATCTCTTGTATCATGTCCGCAATCTCTGACCTCTCCTCTATCCTGTCCACAGTCTCTGACCATCTCCTGTATCATGTCCACAGTCTCTGAACATCTCCTCTATCCTGTCCACAATCTCTGGCAATCTCTTGTATCATGTCTACAGTCTCTGGCCATCTTCTGTATCACGTCCGCAGTCACTGACCATCCCCTGTATCATGTCTGCAGTCTCTGACCATCTCCTGTATCATGTCCGCAGTCTCTGACCATCTCCTGTATCATGTCTGCAGTCTCTGACCATCTCCTGTATCATGTCTGCAGTCTCTGACCATCTCCTGTATTATTTCTGTAGTCTCTGATCATCTCCTGTATTATTTCTAAAGTCTATGACCATCTCCTGCATCATATTTACAGTCTCTGACCATCTCCAGTCTATGACTATCTAATGTTTGCAGTCTCTGACCATCTCCTGTATCATGTCTGCAGTCTCTGACCCTCTCTTGTACCATGTCTGCAGTCTCTTACCATTTCCTGTATCATGTCTGCCATCTCTGACCATCTCCTGTAACATGTCTGCAGTCTGTGACACTGAATATTTACAGAATTTATGTGCGGCCATTTGGTGATGTTGAGGGCCATGCTTGAGCCCCCACCATATCAAGAAAGCTGACCACCACTGCTCTAAAGGCAGCCAAACTGACTGCACCTAAACACAGGTAAACACACATTGTAAATGGCACCACTGAATAGCCATTACATGCATTTATATGTGCTTCAAAATGTTCTCAAAATGCATATAAACATAGGTTTGACAATGCCAGTGAGAATGAGGCCTTACCGCTGTAGATGAGACAGATATTCTCTCAAAACACACATGTAAGAAATAGTCAGGGATAGGGAAGAGCTCAGGCATGTTTACATCTTAGTTCAAACTCATCTGAGCTATGTCTTGAGGAAGCTGACACTATATTTTAATGGTGCCTTCATGGCATCATACGAATGGTTGGTTGCTCTGCCCCGGCCAACCCACAGAACCATTATAACTCTATAAAAGAGAGCGACACCCCTCCTGCTCCATTCTCTTTTCTGTCCTTTAGGCCACACAGGATCATGGATTCGCCAGCCCCAAAAAAAGTGGGACCGCGATTCATGTTCATGACCCCTGAGATGAGGTCCCACCACTTGGGCTGCTAAATGTGCTGAAGAATGGGGGAGTCTGTTTTTCTGTGGATCTTTTTGGGGCAGTGTATGTGGGACTCACTATTTGGTCCCCATTGCGGCTCTGTGGCTCCGTCCTGCCTTGTCCTGCTGCCAGGTTCTATTTCTCTGTTTTACCCCTGCTTAGTAGTGTGGAGGAGCTGTCTGTATAATTTGCAACCTGTGTGATAGCTG
The DNA here is from genome assembly GCA_037952925.1 of Lithobates clamitans. Lineage (NCBI taxonomy): Eukaryota > Metazoa > Chordata > Amphibia > Anura > Ranidae > Lithobates > Lithobates clamitans. The sequence continues at coordinate 6,423,315 of JBBGZY010000291.1, forward strand.
CGGGCGCTCCGCACCCCTCTTCCAGCTTGTTTTTCTTTCCTGAATCCCAGTGAAGCGAGGAAAGGGCAAGCAGCATCGAAGCGCACAATAGAGGGATGGATTATGCGGATTCTACACAGGCCTTACCAGTAGGGTTGCAACCTCATCCCTTTAAAACCGAACACATATGAATTACATAGGTTCAGTGGCTGATTAAGGTGGTAATGAGACTCACTTGGTGCCTTATCTGTATTAAATTAGCCTCAGAACCTGTGTACTTCATATGTGTTCAGGTTTAAAGGGATGAGGTGGCAACCCTACTTACCAGGCTAGTGGGCTTCCTGTTCCTCAGAAAGTGAATGCGCACTCGACAAGAGGGATTTCACCTTCATGGGCAGCCTTGGCAAAGGTCTCCCTAGAGATAATCTGCAAGGCAGCAAGCTGGTCCTCGTTCTTCACATTTATGGCTCACTACAGCCTAGATCCAGCTAGTGTCACCTCCCGGGATTTTAGGAGGAAGACCTTACAGTTTTCTGTTTTGTAACAGTCAATGAAAATTTCTGTTTTCTTCAGCATTCCCTCCCTGGTAGCGAGTTATTTACCATGTGTATGCTGCCATGAAGGCACCAGGAAAACAGAAAATGTAATACTTACCTTTCCATAATTTTCCTTTCCTTGTGCCTATCCATGGCAGCATATTCCCCTCCCTCGCTCTTTTCCTTGTGGCTGGGGCATCGCTTTCTTTTATAGAGTTATAATGGTCCTGTGGGTTGGCCGGCGGCAGAGCAACCAACCATGCGTATGCTACCAAGGATAGGCACCAGGAAAGGAACATTAGGAAAAGGTAAGTGTTCCATTTTCCGTTATCCTGCTGGGACGCTGTCACTGCACACCACCAATCATAAGCGGCCAGGGCATTCTCCTCCCCGCAGCTGCACATACACAAGGGGCGTATAGATGTGTGGCTGTGGGGAGGAGAATGCCTCAACCGGTTATGATTGGTGCTGTGCAGTGAAAGCTTTTTGATGGGATAGCTCAGGTGGGTGCAAACTAAGAGCCGAACATGCTTGAGCTCAACTCTGGCCAGGACCAGATTTTATACTGTTGCAATGCTACTTTAGAGCAGCAGAGGTTGAAATTTATGAATGTTACTGCCATTATAGGCTGATGTCAGGTGGCGACTTTGCCACTAGTAATCATGCCTCTGGAGATCTGTGAAAATTGGCAGTGGCAGGATCGCTAAGAGGCTGCCTGTCTTTCCCTATGGAATCTCTCCGTCTGTAGCTGAGGCAGCAAGATGTAATTTTGTTTAATATGCAGTACAGTGACAGAGTGACACCTTGCTGCATCAGGCTAGAAAGGGAATGATTCCACAGAGACACACAGGCTGCAGCAGCCCCTTATTGATCCTGCCACTACCAATTTGTCCCTAGTGGCAAAATCACCCGTCTGTCATCAGCCTTATAGTAAATCATTGTCTCACTGCTTATCTGAGCAAATACGCTCCACTAAATTATATAGGTAGTAGTCAGAATCTACAGTCAGTGACTTCATACATTCTAAATTTTTGCTTGTAAAACAAGATAAAGTAATAAATCCACAATCGTGGCAGAAAACACTATTTGACCAAAGTTCCTAGAAGTCTCAATGGTGTCCATTCACAGGTGAACTGACTCATTATTACTCCACAGGGGCTATCACAAAACTACCATCTGGTGTGAAGTGCACTTGCTTTCCTGTCTTAGTATGCCTGTTGATCACACTTCCTGCCTTTTCATCCAGGCTTCCAATACCATCTTCTCAGGGAAGGACGTACTAGGCCCTCTCTAGTATGATTGTACAACCAAATAGAGCATTCTTTCCCAATTTGCTGTGGGACACCGAGAGGGCAAATCCATACTTTCTACTGCAGAGGAGAAAAGGGCATGGGCAGACAGATGGGGTTTTAGGTAAGCACACATAACTGCTGCTATAACCCAGTTATTCAGCTTACACTGACAAGAGCCAGACCAGGAGATGTCAAAGTTGGCAATATTTCTTATAATTCCAGGGATGCTGGTGCATTGATATTTAAGTAGGCATGGTGCCTAGCAAGGGCATTTTTTTCACTTTCTACTATTAGGCCTCTTTCAAATGGGTGATTAGGGGCATACACCAGATTCTAGTGGTGGGAGTCACTGGATTCTAGTGCCTGGGATGACAGGTGTATGTGAACCATGGCAGCTGCTCAGTCTGTACAAAGTAATGATGACCGAGAGAAGCCATCACTGTACACAAGTATCCGCACATGTAGTGGTTACCCGTGCTTAAAGCGGGGGTCCACCCACACCAAAAAAAAAAAAAAAAAATATTAAAAGCCAGCAGCTACAAATACTGCAGCTGCTGACTTTTAATACATGGCCACTTACCTGTCCCAGGGTCCAGCGATGTCGGCAGGCGATGCTCGGTTTTTGGCAGCTGCCGCCGCCATCCTATGTGAGGAATCAGGAAGTGAAGCGTTGCGGCTTCACTTCCCGGTTCCCTATCACGCTGCGCGTCCCAAGTGGTCCCCGCTCTCTCCTGGGAGCTGTGTGTTCCCAGCAGACAGCGCGGTGGGGACGGGAAGAGGCGTAGACTCCCATGGGAGTCTATGCCGGAAGTGGGTGCAAATACCTGTCTTAGACAGGTATCTGCTCCCCCCCCCCTCCCCCCTGAAAGGTGCCAAATGTGACACCGGAGGAGGGGAGGGTTCCGAAAAGCGGAAGTTCCATTTTTGTGTGGAACTCCGCTTTAAGGACAGATGTCTGAATTTGGATGCATCTTTCTGTGTCCAGTGGCAATCATCTGCCCCCACTTGCAGGTAACCACTCCTTGTGCGTTTACCCATGGACAGAGTATGGCTGCTGTCGGCTTGTCATTCATTTACACAGACCGGGCCGCATCTAGCCATAAACAGCTGTGATTTTATCAGCAAGAATCCTTTTCATTCTTGCCGCTGGAATTCGCAGGCGAGCCCTAGTCACCTGTGTGAATGAGGTCTTGGGGCAAGTTCACACCATAGAAACGCAGTCCAGATGCACTCCAGATGCTTTTTTGCATGCGCGTTTTTGATGCGTTCCAGTGTGTTTTTGATGCAGTCCAGTGCATTTCCCCCCCTCCCCTTTTTTCCTTAACCTTAAATAAGAACATGGGTGTTCCAGTTCCAGTGTGTTCCCGTGAGTTTTTGATGCTTTTCTACTTTTTTTTTTTTTTTTTTTTTTTTTTTTTTTTTTGGAACTGCAAGCACTGGTGTGAACTATGCCATTGAAAAGAAAATTCTATAATTATTACAGTCAGGACTAAGGATGAGCTCCGGCGTGTTCGCACAGCCCACTTGCAGAGCCTGCCACGAAGTCGGCGCTGCTCTAATCACAGGCAATGGGGCATTTCCTGATGCGCGGCTGCAGAGATCAGGAAATGTCTCGCTGTCCGCGATTAGCGCAGCGCAGTGTCGACTTCCTGGCGGGCTGTGCGAACCTGCCGAAGCTCATCCTTAGTCAGGATTATGGCTGGGTTCACACTGGTGCGGGAATGCGTGTAAATCACACACTGCTCTTTAGCGGACATGCTCATCTTATTCTGGCACCCTTGCACATAGGAAAATGCAGTGCGTTTTCAGGTGCACGAAACCACATGGTGCTGCATCTGTTTGAAATCTGTTCCTGCACTGCTTTTGGCGATTGCAGGTGCGACTTGGATAGACATTTGTGCATGAAGCCACACAGATGTCTTCTAAGTCGCACTGACTTGCAGCTTTGAATTCGTGCAATTTCAAAGCCACATTCAATGTGACCAAGGGCTGTTGGTGCATAATTACAGACAACCGTCCCCCCCCCACCCCACCCCTCCTTCTTCTTCCCCATTTTGTTCTATGGTATGAGGATGCATATACGTTTTTTGAGTCTACTGGTTCTTTCTTTGGGCGGTAAGGGCTTGTGCACACAGGACGTTTTTACAGCTCCTGTTAGGGCCGTCTGATGGGTTGTGTGTTTTTTTTTTTTTGTTTTTTTTTTGTTTAACTGCCTCTAAACGCCCCTCCATGTTAGCCTATAAGTGTTCATATGTCCCTTCTTTTTGGTCATCTGTTTGGTAAAGTTGGATTGACAGTACTGTCAAAACTGACAGCAGTTGATTCTGAGATGGGTAATGGAGTGGATGGGTTTTTAATGGGGATTGATATACCAAGGTATATATGTATTTTTGTACAATAACAAATCTTATGATGGGGGCATGTAGGGTTATTTTATTTTTTGTTATTTAGTATCTGGCGATTTAATGGTATAGCTTTATAGAGCAAATGTCCACTGAAGTCTAGCAATGGTGTTTCTTTTCATTTGGGCCCAGTTCACACTAGTGCGATTTCAGATATAAAGATGCTACTTGAGCTGCACAGAATCACATGACAATGCATATCGCATTGTTTTCAATGGTTCCCATTCACATCAATGCAACTCAGCATGGCACAATTTTGGAAATGGTTCCTGTACTACTTTGGTACAATTCCAGCACATTTTTGTCCCCATAGAATATGCAAAGCACCTCAAAGTAGCATCCAAGTCGCACAACATCACACTGAAAGTCAGAACAAAATCAGATTGCAGCAGTGTGAACCTGGCCTTTGTCTGCTGTTTTTCTGCATTTTCTGTATTTGTTACATGTTTTGAAATATTAGCAGATATTGTAGAAGGAATGCTTACACTATAAAGTATCATTTCAATCCAGAAATTCCAGTAGTGGAAATGTCACAGTTTATAACACTGACTACAATAATTACAATGTCAACGATGCAGCTGATTATCCTCTGTTTATGCTGAATATTGTCATGGAATTTTAAGTGCATGTCTCATGAAAGGTCCTTGATGTGAGTGTTATTCCAACAAACACAAGATTTAGATGAAGACCTAAAAGTGATTAATCTGCTTTGTCAGACATGTTTATGAAATGGCAAACTGCATAGAAATCATCTATAGCTTCACAAAACTAAGGTGTATCACAGAAAGAAAGGAATGGCTGGCCATGCTCATTCAAATCATGGTTCCATTTAGAAAGATTAAATGCAGGCTCATCCAACCCTCAAGCATAATGTGGGGTCCAGAATGAATTCCTACAAATTATCCCTAGTTCCATTCCAACCCCTAAATTATTTCATCCCTAAATAAACCTAGCCCTTAAACTTAATCTAACTCCCTAAAGCCTCGTACACACAATTGGACTTTCCAACGGGAAATGTATGACAGGCTGTTGGTGGAAAATCCGACTGTTTGTATGCTCCATCGGAGAATTGTTGTCAGATTTTTCGCAGACAAATGTTGGATGGCAGGCTTTAAAATTTTCTGCGGACAAGTGTCTGTTGTCAGATTTTACGAGCGTGTGTACACAAGTCCGTCAGACAAAAGTCCCAAGTACAAACATGCATGCTCGGAAGCAAGGACGAGCCAGAAGCGGTCGGTCTTGTAAACTAGCGTTCGTAATGCAGAATTAACATTTGGGATGCGGCAGATTATGAAATCTTGAAAAGCAGCGCACGTTCTCTTCTTTAATAGGATAGTAAAGAAGCTGCTTTGCTGGTGATACTGATGGGAGTTATTGCAAACTATATTTCAAAGGCCTTTTCTAGTGATATCAAGAATAATATTATGCTTGTTTGTTTAGTGTGTGTGTTTTTTTTTTTTTTTTTTTTTGGGGGGGGGGGTGCAAGTTACCACAACACTATTATCCCGTAGCTTTTTAAGATCAAAGATACAACTATGTTGGCATTCCTTAATTAATTTTACATTGTATTTTTTTTTTTTTTTATGTAACTGCCTACTCTCAAACTGTCATTTGAAGTAAAACGCATAGCCAAGTATCATTCTCCACATTTTTTTTTTTTTAATTGTGCATTAAAAAAAAGAAAACAAATAAAATTAGACATGCTATCTGCCAATAGAACTTAACCAAAAAGTGCATTCTATGTATCCAAGAATATAGAAAATATACCAAATCAAATCATTATTCAACCAAAAAATAAAATAAAAGCCTCATGCATGTGACCTGCTTCTTAACATAGGGGGTCAACAATGCCAAGACTTTGTGAAAGCAGGGGTCCGTCTTCCGGAGATGATTCCGAAAATCATCTGGATTATTCTTCTGGAGCCACCACAGCAAAGGCATATGATATCATTGGTCATGATTAATAAAGCAACCAATTTTTGGTCCAAGAAATCCTCCTTTCTCCTCGGCCAATAATAAATAACAGGTTTTCTCCTCCGATTCCGCAACATGGCTGGTTGACGAACGGCTGTTCAGAAACAAACTGAAAAGAGTGAAATGAAAAGTGCGAATCCAACATTCACCAAACATTTACTAACTCCAAATTAGCAGGAGCACAAAGGGTGGCGCCTGACAATTGAACTTCCTCTTTGTAGTCTCGTAGTACGTCACTACGTTCGTGTTTGTTGGCCGACAATTGTGTACCGTTTGTATGCAAGACAAAATCCAAGCACACGCCTTCGGACTAGTCAGAGGTTTTGTCTGTGGAAAATCCGATCGTGTGTACGAGGCTTTTCTCTAAGGCCAGGTTCACATATGTACGGGTGCAGGTTCGTGCCTGGGGTCCGGTGCATGTCTGTTCACAGGTTCAGATGTGATTTCAGGTCCGAGTTTTTGCCTGAATTCGCACCTGAAACACACACACAACCCTTTTGCAATTCGCTCCGCAGCAGCCCCAGACCTGTGTATACCGACTCAATTGAGAGACGGTCACGCTCGCCTGTCATGCGGGGAAAGCCGCATCCAATTCGCATATATGTGAACCCAGCCTAAACCTAATGCATGCCAGTATCCTGCCAATATACTTTTTTTTTTTTTTTTTTTTTGAGAGATCCCCTTTCGCCTCCTGTGTGTCCGTCAGATACAATTCAAAACAGTCCTCAAATCCCCTGAGAATCGGCACACTGAAGCCAGGTTCTTCTGTTGCATGAATTGATCTGATCTCGTTGGCACTCCCTATAGGACTACTGTAGCAGCCTTTCTCGGCGGGACTATCCCTTGAAAGAGAAGAATGGGTTTTGGCTTTTCTACAGAATCCTACTTGCCTCAGGGGATGCTGCATCTGTCCCCCAACAGCTCTAAGACTCCAATACACACTATACAACTTTTTGTAGTCTAATTTCCTTTTAGATTTACCAAAACCATGTAGTGCAAGGGCCTGCCTGATTGCATATATATTGAAACTCTTAAGGTTTGACCTCATATTATATGGTTTTGGCTCTCTGCTCTGCCCCTCCTAGCTCATTGGAGCTCCGGGCTGTGAAGGGGGCAGAGCGGCCGTCTCAGGCTCTCAGAGACTCACCGAGAGGCTGAGCCGGGTGTCGATCCAGGGACCTGGCCGATCCCGTCTTCCATTGTCGTGATGATGCTGCCCCTGGGCCGACTCCTGTGACGTCAGCAGAGAGCAGACTTCAGCCCGCTCTCTGCTGAAAACGGGTCACAGGAGGGCAAAACTAATTGCACTTCTGTGATCCATAGGAGAAGTACAGCCAAATGAGCTTTGGCTATAATTTTCCTTTAAAATAACTCAACGGAATAATGGAACCGCATGTGATTTTCTAGTGTGAAACGGCCCTAATAGTGGCCAGAAAAGAAATGCAGCCAATGAAAATTGTTCACTCACATTGGTGGTATGTGGATTAAAGTGTGTGTGTGTGTGTGTGTGTGTGTGTGTGTGTGTGTGTGTATATAAACCTTAAAAATAAGTTTCCCAACTACATGTTAAACTGCCAGATTTGTTTTTCTATGTTTTATGCTGGATTATAATTCATCTATAAATACCTAGGGATCCTGCCAGTCTGCTTCATTCTGTGCCCTTTCCTGTTCCTTTCTGTCAGTGCTGAGACTTCATACCTGTAACAGCCTTAAGGCAACTTGTCATGCGACTTTGGACACAAAGTCACAGCTCATTGATATCATTGGCACCGTTCCAATCTATGCAACTTAAAGTTAGTGACTTTGGAAAGTTGCCTTTACTACTTTGATGCAACTTTTGAAGCGACTTTGATCCAGAGAGTGTAACCACGTAAGCCCCGGACCATTTGGCTGCCTAAAGACCAGAGGACTTTTTACAATTTGGCACTGCGCTGCTTTAGCTGGTAATTGCGTGGTCATGCAATGTTGTACCCAAACAAAATTTGCGTCCTTTTTTTTTTTTTTTTTTTTTTTCCCCCACAAATAGAGCTTTCTGTTGATGGTATTTGATTGCCTCTGCAATTTTTTTTTAATTTTTATTTTTTCCTACTTTTTGTTATAGAAATTTTTTTTTTTTTTATATAAGAAAAATCCAATAAACTCCAATTTTTTTCATACATTTAGGCCAAAATGTATTCAGGCACATGTCTTTGGTAAAAAAAAAAAATGTCAACAAGCATTTATTTATTGGTTTGTGCAAAAGTTATAGCGTCTACAAACTAGGGTACATTTTCTGGAATTTACACAGCTTTTAGTTTGACTGCCTATCTCCTTTTCTCGAGGTGCTAAAATGGCAGGGCAGTATGACCCCATTTTGGAAAGTAGACACCCCAAGGAAATTGCTGAGAGGCATGTTACGCCCATTGTATATTCATTTTTTTTTGTCCCAAGTGATTGAATACTGACAAAAAAAAAAACACATTTGCACAAAGTTGTCACTAAATGATATATTGCTCACACATGCCATGGGCATATGTGGAATTACACCCCAAAATACATTCTGCTGCTTCTCCCTAGTATGGGGATACCACATGTGTGAGAATTTTTGGGAGCCTAGCTGTGTTTTGGGGCCCCGAAAACCAAGCACCGCCTTCAGGATTTCTAAGGGTGTAAATTTTGATTACACTCCTCAATACCTATCACAGTTTCTAAGGCCATAAAATGCCAAGATGGCACAACCCCAACCCCCCCCCCCCTCGAATGAGCCCATTTTGGAAAGTAGAGATCCCAAGCTTTTTTCTGAGAGGCATGGTAAGTATTTTGCAGCTCTCATTTGTTTTTGAAAATGAAGACCGAAAATAATTTTTGAAATTTGAAAAAAGAAAACAAAAAAAAAAAAACTTTTACAAAAAGCGAGATCTGCAAAATACTCACCATACCTCTCAGCAAATAGTTTGGGGTATCTACTTTCCAAAATGGAATCATTTGGGGTGGGGTTGTGCCATCTGTGCATTCCATGGCCTCTGAAACTGTGATAGGCAGTGAGGAGTGAAATCAAAAATTTACATCCTTAGAAAGCCTGAAGGGGGTTCTTGGTTTTCGGGGTCCTGTACGCGGCTGGGCTCCCAAAAAGTCTCGCACATGTGGTATCCCCGTACTCAGGAGAAGCAACAGAATGTATTTTGGGGTGTAATTTCACATATTCCCATGGCATTTTTGTGCAAAAAAAAAAATTTATTTTTCCCGCAACTTGTGTCAAAATATAAAATATTCCATGGACTCGACATGCCTCTCAGCAAATAGCTTGGGGTGTCTACTTTCCAAAATGGGGTCATTTTGGGGGGGGTTGTGAACTGTCCTGGCATTTTATGCACAACATTTAGAAGCTTGTGTCACACATCACCCACTCTTCTAACCACTTGAAGACAAAGCCCTTTCTGACACTTAATTTTTTTTTTTTTATGTAAAGAAAAAAAAAAAAAAAATTTTTTTGCAACAAAATGGCTTTGCTTTAAAAAAATTATATAATGTTTGGGGGTTCAAAGGCCCTACAGATTAAAATGGTGGGCGTTTCATTTATTTGGAAAAAACACACTTTTAAAAAAAAAAAATGTAATGCACTAAAACACACTATTTCCCAATTGTTTGAAATAAAAAAGATGATACCATAGATACCAAACACGACATGCTTTAAAATTGCGCACAAATGTGCAGCGGCGACAAACTGCATACATTTTAAAAGTCTTATCAGGTTACCACTTTAGATTTACAGAGGAGGTCTACTGCTAAAATTACTGCCCTCGATCTGACCTTCGCGGTGATACCTCACATGCATGGTGCAATTACTGTTTACATATGACACCAGTGAATTAAAATCAAGTGACGTAAAATCGCCTGTTTCCACCTGAATTCCGGGTTGGTCAGTGAATGGGGGAAGTACGGGTGGTGGGTTCCCAATTAGGATTGACAAATTCTGCAGAAAGGACGCTATGGGCACGACAGTCCTGGCTTTGTCTTCTTGATGGCAGATGGACACTACTTGTGCTTGGCACCTCACCAGCTTGAACTGCACTTATGAGACTTGCCATGTTACCAAGTGATACTGCAGTGCTGGATGTACGACCAGGGTGTACTAGGCCGCTGGTGCTTGCCAGTTCACCAGAAGGATGAGCAGCGCTAGTACTTCTCTGCTCCATACGAGAGCCCTGCAGTTCTTGCACCTCAACAACAGCAGAAGAAGATTGGGGTCTGGTACGCCTGACCTTGGCAGGGACCACAACTCCATCATCAGAGCTATCTGTCATGGAGCCACTGTCCTCTACAGGTTCGTATTCTGAGCCTGAATCTGACAGATGAGTGACTTCCTCTTCACTATCTGTCATGCTCAGAAACGTGCAGGCCTCTTCACCACTGTACCTTCGATTTGCCATTTTGGGCTCTAAATTTATTGGTACACTAGTGAGACTCACAGGTAAAGCTCCTAGGCTGTCAGCAACTGTATCAAATGCTACCAAAAAAACTGTTAGTGATCGCAGGGATCAGGCCTGACTCTGCGAACGTTGCAGTTATGTGTTTAGTGTTTTGTAAGTGACAGTGATCGATACTGCACTTGGGTGGGCTGGGCTGGGTTGGGCTGGGCCCTAAAGGAGCCTACCACTAATTGCCCTAACGCTTATAACGGTCACAAAATGACACCAATGCAGTGATCAGTAAAACAAAATCAAAACTGCTATTGGCGTCACTGTGACAGGGGGGGTGATTGGGGGGGGGGGGTAATTTGTATGCCTATGTGTACTGGTGTTAGTGTGCTGTTGGTGCAAACTCACATTGATGTCATCTCTCCTCGTGGAGCCTTTTCGTTCCGGCTCCCGAGGAGAGAAGACCTTACTTCCTCTGCTTCTGTTTACAGTTTCAGAAGCAGAGGAAGCTTCCCATTCGTCAGCGATCGTGAGGGAGAGGCCATGAATCGGTGGCCTCCCCCTCAGGACTAATCGCACCTGCAATGATGCCAACCGCCTCAGGCACCGGTGGGGGGCGCAATCACGCCCCCCCGCCTGTGGGAGGGGAGTATTGTACCCATATGTTACTCTGCCTGCCCGTGCCATTCTGCCGCAGTATATAGTGAGCCGGTCGGCAAGTGGGTAAAGTCAGATCAAAAAAGCACTAGTGGAAACGGAGCCTAAAGCTGAAGTCCAGGAAAACGAAAAGTCCTCCTCTCCAGTGGGGCTGCCACCACACTGCAAGGGTTAACTGCTCGATTCAATCTGGGAATGGTAAAAGATCTTTTGCTTACCTTATCCTCCACTCCCCTCTTCCCCAGCAAACGGGGCTCCCCTATGCTCTGGCCATGGACTACTGTATCCCTTGCCATCCTTGCGCCCATTGCAGGCCTACAGTCCCTGCATTGATCTGGATGATGTCTGAAAACCTTAGAATGCTGGAGTGCAGAGACAGGTCTAGAAGCACAGAAAAAACTGCAGGAGTGGAGGATCAGGTAAGTACAACAGCTTTTCCTGGCCCTCTAGGTATAAACAAGCAGGAGGACTTTTAATTTTAGATGTTTAGTTCAGCTTTTACAGACATGCACATTGGCTCCAGTAGGTGGAACAAAAAGAAGCCTTTAAGAGCAACAGTCTTAGGCCTAGTACATACGGGCCAAATCGGCTGGTTCAATAGACACTAGCCGACATTCGGCAGCCAGTCCGACAGGAGCCGGCCTATCGGCCAGCCTCTGTCGAAGGGTCATGACCGAAAAAGGTCTGCCGACCTGCTCCCGATCAGCAATCTCGGCCAATGGCTGAGAGCGCTGACCGGAGTGTTCTGGCGGGGTGCTCTCTGCGGCCCGTCCCCCTGTCAGAACACAATCGTACAGCAGGGGAGATCACTGTACTAACATCAGATTGTTAGTACAGTGGCGCTGACCCGAGCTGCCTGGTCGGTGGGATAAGGGCTTTTCTTTACACCGATAGGCATTGGGAGAAAGACCCCATTACAATAACGAGTGGGAAGAATTTTTCTTATGTTGGTGGTGGTCATTCAGAAGACCGCTTCTTATGTTGGTGGTCTGTGGGAAGAATGCCACCCTTAGCCTAGGTTCACATTGGAGCGATTTGAGAGATCAAATTGCATGACAAGTTGCAGCCTATTGGAGGCAATGGCACTGTTCCAATCAGTGTGACATCGTTTTTGTGTTGCTGCACCGATTAGCAAAAGTAGTTTCTGTACTGCTTTTGCTGATTTCAGGTGCATCTTCAATAGACATCTGTGTATGAAGCCACACAGATGTCTATCAAGTAGCACCTGAAATCACACTGACCTTGCTACTTTTAAAATAACGCTACTTCAAATGAAGTAGCGCAATTTCAAAGTAGCATCAATGTGAACCAGGGCTTGCAGATGGTTGCAAAGATCATTGGAGTCAGTGGGAATTTTATTTGAAAGGAAGAATTTGCTCATTGCTTAAGGAGCCCCTAGCAACTTTTTGGAGAAACCCTGGTTGAAAAGGCTCATTTAAAGGCTGTCTGAGGGAAGACTTTTTTTTTTTTTTTTTCTCTCTTGATTCTCCATTTCCCATGTGGGTTTGAATCTGATGGGATGTTTTGACTTCTATCTTTCTGATATATTTACTTTTATTTTTTTTTCTCTCGTTTTGATTTTGTTGCTACTGTCAGTGTTTCGTCGCATATGGCGACTAATCGCATTTGGCTACGGAAGTGACGACAAATTTCGCACTGCGCATGCATAACTTGCCGATTTATACGTTCCAAAAGTTTTTCCGACAATACGGAGCAGTGAAACCGTCGGATAATGTAACGGAAGTGACGTTACAGACAAGCTCTTCTGTATAATTGATTGCAAGACACCGCTTTGCAACAGGGCCCCTCGCAGGCTCGCCATGCTTCGGGCACGGCCTTGCTTCGCTCGGCATAATTATAATCTAACTCTATGTTGTATGGTGGGGCTTGAACCTGCACTTGGGGGTGGAGCCACATAATAACTGCGCAAGCGCAGTTAGCCACTTCCGTCACACTATCTGATGGTTTTAGTGTTGGAACGCATATGGTGGCGTCGTGCATGCGCACTCCAGCGGGTAGCCAAATGTGATGGGTTGCCATATGTGACGATACACCAGCAACATGACATGTGGAGCCAATGATTGAATGCAATGAGCTGTTGTTATGAGGGACACCTCTTTATCACAATGTTCTCCTTTTTTTTTCTTTTTTTTTCTTCATTGTTTGTTTATTGCTTATGATCATGCAGTCTTTCGTATCTGATATTTCTCATATGAAAATAGTATGAAAGCGGTACATGTTGAATGAAAATCGTTTGTTTGTTCTGTTCCCGTACAAGAACAATTTTGGAGTTTGTCCCTTGGAATTTTTATTTGCAAAGTTTGAATCGTATGTGGAAAGTTTTCATACTATGGGAAAATCGAATGATTGTTCCTCGTACTAAATTTTTCTTCCAATTTTTCTCATAGTGTGTAAACCCTTTAGTCATGTGCATGTATGTATGTATGTATGTATGTATGTAGTTGTTGTTTTTATTCATTTTTTTTTTTTTTTTTTTTTTAAATATATGAAATCTAGACCCTCTTTAATGGTTTATTCAAAATCCTATTGTGCTATTGTGACCAAGAGGGTTATGGCCCATACACACCATCAGAAAAATTGTACGGAAAATTTTACTTTTGAAGTGATCGTACGACAATCTGATCGTTGGCACAGAGCTTTTGAGAACCGATGGGACAAGCATGAAAACTTTTCTCATACGATTATCATTTAATCAGTACAGTTGTTAATCGAGAATACAATGCAATAAAGAAACGACACATTACATCGCTTCCAAATTTTGTATTCTGTTGTACGTGAACTTTCCAAACTTTAGTAAACTCTTAATTTTCGATATCAGACCAGCAAGCAAAAAAAAAAAAAAAAAAAAAGCTAATCAATCGTCCGATAATCTCATCGTGTGTACTAGGCATTTAGTCATGGTTATTTCCATTAATCGTCATCTGTGTTCTCTTGCTTTCTGCTAGAATTATGTAGAATTTTCACTTTATTTTTCCCTGTTTGTTGTTTCTCTGACAAGCCTATATAAATTTTAAAAGGACAGTAGCAAAACTGAATTAAAAACAGAACACCAAAGGACAGCCAACCAAAATTAAACACTACACATTAAGGCCTTATTCCCATTGGCAAACCTGTGATTAAATGCATTTCTAGGAATTTTCTAAACGCATAAAATGTTATTTGTATAGTTGATGTTGTGCATTTAGAGAAAATAGAATTCTGTGGGTCCAGGGGCAGATTTGTACTTAAAGGGCTCATACACATGGGCACATTAGGGGTATACAATGCAAGTCTGAAAAGGGCAATGTCTCCTAGCTGTATGTATAACCTTCCTTTTTTTTATTTTTTTTTTGTATTGTGCCATGTACTGTATGTCGTGTAACATTCCTCTGATTCAGCCAGTTATGAGTCCTGTGAATGAGTGTACAGGTGTAGTGTAGCATTGCTCAGGCACATAATCTTGCTGTGTTGGCTCTGCCTCCTGCCTGTCAGTCCCTTGTGGTTCACATGCTGATGTCATTAGTCTCAGCTTAGCTCTGCCTCTTGTCTCCTCTCTCCTCCCTTTTTCATTCGTGCAATCCTCTCTGATCGCTGAGCTGCTTCTCTGCTCTTAATACATTGTAATGCTGGCGGTGGTACCATGGACAGGGCACCCCTGCACTGATCACTGCCCTTGCTGCCACTGATTGTCTGCCTGCTGGTGCCCACCATCCTCTGCTACCTGTACTGGATCTGGAAGACTGAATGGATGCCCTCCCTGGATCGGTGATCAGTGCCAGCTTATCCCTGACATAGCTGTCACCATCTTGACATTTCAGCTGTCATTCATTATGTGAGCCCATCTGATAAAATAGCACAACTATTGGGAAAAACAAACACAAATCTGCTGATGACAGAGCAGTCTGCTGGCTGGATCTTGTAAGTGCAAGTCTCAGGATGTGCCTGTGTATGTGCTGACAGCGGTGTCTGGACCTCCTCCCCTCCATGGTGTCCTGGAGCTCAGCCTGGACTCAGAGCTTGTTATGGTTTGGGGTCAAATGGGATGCAGCTTCTGATCTGTGAACTCCATCCTCTGCTGTGACACTGCTGCTTCTGTCCTCTGTGCTGTATGGAATTCTCCCAGGGAGCATAACATAGGAGATCTGTCTGTCCCTGACAATGTGGGTCCATCCAGAAGAAGTGCTGCTGGCAAACGCCCTATGGATCACCGAGAGGGCCAATCCTTATTTCATACTGCAGAGGAGGAAGGGTCATGGGACCAGAGGAGGAGGGGGGCTGGCCGGTAAGGACTTCACACACTATATACATTTTTGTTACTAAAATTATATATAATCAAATGCTTCTTATTATTTATCTTTGCATCACAGTGGCTTGCAGCAATGGGATCCTTGGTTCATATCTCAGCCAGGGCTCTATCTGCATGGAGTTTGCATGCTCTCCCTGGTTTTTAGTGCGGGTTTCCTCTGGGGACTCCAGTTTCCTCCTACACTCTAAAGCTGGATACACACTATACAATTTTCTGTAGATTTTTCATTCAGATTTACCAAAACCATATAATGAAGTCAAACCTTAAGAGTTTCAATTTGTATGCAACCAGGCAGGCCCTTGCACTACATGGTTTTGGTAAATCTAAAGGAAATCGGACAACAAAAGTTGTATAGTGTGTATGGGGTCAAAGGCTGCCTTCAGCGTTTTGATTTGCTGCGATTTCTGCCTGCGATTTGAAAGCGCCGATGTGTGACAAATCATGGGACTCGCATTTGAGATGCCATTGATTTGAATGATACCTAAAATCAGTGCGGGTCTGCCGCGATAAATCGCACGGCAACCCACATCGCGGGTAGCGTGTCGCCCAAAAAAAATTCTGGAGCTGCTTTTGGGTGACATGCTTCCTGCAATTGCAGCGTGATTTATCGCGCCAGACCTGACTCTCACCGCAATTTTAGGTGTTATTTAAATGAACGGCATCTCAAATGCAAGTTCCGCACTTTATCATTCACACATCGGCGCTTTCAAATCGCGGGCAGAATAGCGGCATTCTGCCTGCGATTCAAAACTCTGAAGTGCAAATGCAACCTTAGGCCCCGTTCACACCTAAACGACTTTCCGCTTGTAGCTCTAAATGCTCAACAAGCCAAATCTCATTCATTTCAATGGCCCCTGTTCACATCTGAGCGTTTTTATCGCCTGAAGCAAGACGCCTGTCACTCAGAAAAGTACATGAGCTTCTTTTTGCATATTACAAGCGTTTTTGGCCCTATACTGTAGATATGAATATTAGAAACGCCTGACTTGAGCGTTTTGTCGCTCGTCTTCTGCTCAAACAGCAGCTCTCCACCCCTAATTTCCTCTCAGTCTCCGCCCCCTAGTGCATGAACAATAAACATCTGAAGCTGTAAAACCCTTGTAATACACTTCTAAAATACTTGTAATATGCTTGTAAAAAGTTGCAAAAAACACTTTAAAAAAAATAAAAAAATACAGAAAAAAGCTAGTAAATTACAACGCTCAGGTGTGAATGGAGCCTAAAGGCAGGCTTGTATGTTGGCTCCTGTCTAAATTGGCCATAATACGTGTGAACGAATTGCCTGTAAACATTATCACATTTTGCATGTCGGTCCCAAGCCTCAGCAATTGAAGGGAGTTGGGGAAAAACATGGCAACCTTTTTTAAAAAAAAAATAAAGCCAAGAAAATTCTATGGCAAAAAGCTTTCAAGTGTATCAGACATGGCCAGAGAGCTGGCCAATGGAATCACCAATAGTCAGATATGACTGAACAGAGATCTATATATTCTATTTCCCTGCAGGCATTTCTTGTGTGTGGCTTTTATCTACAAAACGCAGGTGTTTATGTAAAATGACACCGCACATGTTTTGGTGCAGGATAGAACATTGTTTTTATGTGACAAGCTGATCCTTTGTTTACTAGCTCTGTCCAGGTTCTCTGTCTGGAGCTGTGGGCTCTCGTTCACAATTCCAGGCTCCATGGCTGGCTAGGCCCGGCGTCACTTCCTGGGAGAATACAAGGGAGGGCTGAGCTGCTCATTTAGGTGAATGGAGCAGTATTTGTTATTTTCACTACGCACGCTTCTCACAGCATTATGGGTCTTATTGTGTCAGCCATTGTCTTTTAATGGGTAATCTCCTTCAGTCTTAGCAGTTTTTATTATTCAAAACTGTATGTTCTAAATTGGTTGGTTAGAACTAGCCATGCCCCCCTATTCATAGGGACATCTCTATTTTATTAACACGCTTATTTCTCTTGACGTAGATGACATTTAGTTTGCTAAAACACCAATAATCATAAACCATTCCGTGTGTGTTTTTTGTGTGTGGGGGTTTTTTTATTTTCTTTTTTTTTTTCCCATCCTTGGCTGCATTTCAGTGTTATTTATCTCCTGCAGCCTCCTTGCAGCCACTTACTGGTGCGGAGGATACTGTATTTACACTTTGACCAGTAATACTATTCTTGACTGCAA
This sequence comes from Lithobates clamitans, assembly GCA_037952925.1. Taxonomy (NCBI): domain Eukaryota; kingdom Metazoa; phylum Chordata; class Amphibia; order Anura; family Ranidae; genus Lithobates; species Lithobates clamitans. Next base: position 6,441,032 of record JBBGZY010000291.1, read on the forward strand.
GGATCCTGGTTTAGAAGAATTATTTCCCCTTTTTTTTTTTTTTTTTAATACTCTTGAAAATGCTTTCCGCAATGTAGCAGTTTGACTCTTGTAGGCATTTTTCATAATAAAAAGGCTTGGCGCAACACTGATTTTATCATTTGATAAAATCTCATTATCCAACCGGGGCAATGGCCAGTTGGGAATTGATTTTGAGAAAACTGTGTCCATGGTTAAGTCATTCTAGCTATATGTGAACATGTTCTAGCAAGGTATAAGTGCAGCGCAAACGAAACTTCCAAAGCGTTGATGAACAACAAGTCCCAGAAAGTAATGTTCAGTAGAATAATGAAAGTCCAGAGAGTTGATGGACAACAAGTCCCAGAAAACCTTCACCAGTGATGATAAAATCCACATTAGGTGACAGTCCCTCCACCTCCGGTCTTCTTATCTACTCTCACCTCTGTGCTATAACATTTGATATTTTGGATTTTTTGTGAAAAATTTTATTTGGTGTTCAGCTTGCATACAAGGGGTTTTTTTTTTCTTTTTATATATTCATATTTTTGCGCTGATTGCACCTTCTGCTTTTTATATATGTGAACATGGCCACATCCTACTAATGTGTAAATGAAAGTCCATTAAATACCTAGAGTGCATCTATGGCTACATGTGAGAAGGCCATGACATTAGAACGCAAAGGGATCCAAATCTAGGGTTGTCATTCATATCCTTTACTAATTATTAAGTCACTGATCCAAAACGAGCAAATGGACCCTGACCTACATACTTGTTCTGAGTCAACAATTCACTAAATCGCAAAGAAAAAGCTTTTTTTTTTTTGGCCCTACTTTCCCTGTGGGCCACAGGAGTCCATTTAGTTTTACACCTTGTGACCCAGACATCACAGAGCCACTCCAGGCTCTGCCGGGATCCCGACAATTATGATGATCTGCCTACATGTAGAGCTGCACGATTCTGGCCAAAATAAGAATCGCAATTTTTTTTTTTTTTTTCCTTAAAATAAAGATGATTCTTGCGACATTAAACGAACTGAAAAAAAACCCATTGAATGCAGCCACTGAGCCCTATCAAACGCCGCCACTGTGACACCCCCCCCCCCCCCTGCACACTCCCTGTCTGCTCGGCACTTACCCTGTTTAGGTGGGGCAGTGGGTGTCCTAGCGGTGTCCCATGTGTCCTCGCCTCCTGATTGGATGCCTATCAGGTGACGGGTAACAGACCGCAGCACCTTATTGACAGAGAGGCAGTTCAGTGTTAGAACAGCGAATGAATATTCGCTTTCCTAACACACTGGACGCTCGCAGGTCACCTATTTTGATGCCTATGGCTCTAATTAGGTGCTTCAAAAACACCCCCCGTCGCTGTAATTGAGGCGCCCTGAATAGGGGGTGGCAGTGGCGGCCATGGATAGATTCATGCTATGCATAAATCTATCCATTGGTCATAGAGGGGGTGGCGCCCGTGCGCCCTTATGGATGCACTGCCTTTGGTGTTGGGTAAATTTAGCTGGTATCGCTGGAGAAAAGAGTCAGCTATGTGTTTGCCTAAAGGGAACGTTGGCTGGTGTTCTGAAGAGCTTAGTCTATTTGTGAATGGACTCTGTTCTTGTTGCTCTAAAGCAGTAGTCTCCAACTGCAGCCTGAGCGCCAAATGCAGCTTGTCACTATCCAGCTGTTGGGGCACTATTTCTCCTACTGATACAAGGCACTCTTCCTCCCACTGATGCCAATGATGCGGCACCATTCCCCCCAGTGATATCAATGATGGGGCACTATTTCCCCCACTGACACCATTGAAGGGACACTATTCCTCCCACTATAACCAATGATGGGACATTGATTACTAACAATGGGCATTTTCTACTCCCACTGGCCACCTAAAGTCTGAAGGACAATAAATTTTACCTTTTTGCTTATAAAGATTGGAGACCCCTGCTCTAAAGGAAGAAGTTTGTGAGCTGTTAACTGCTTCTACTTCTGTTACTAAACAAACAGCTAGGGATTAATTCCCTTCATCTATACCAAACCCTTATTCTAGATGGTCTGATATAGATGTTAATGGGGGACCCCCGCAAGGGGAAAAAAACTGGCATGGGCCCCCTCCTTATTCATACTAGGCTCTTCACTACTGGTATATATTTTAAGGGGGACCTTGCCCACTATAAAAAAAAAAAAAAAAGTGAGGTCCGCCTCCAAATTCTTCAGATCCTGGTATAGATTTTAATGGCCAACTCCATACAAGAATAAAAGCAGCGTGAACCCAATACAGGGCATAAAAACAGTGCGAAGTTCCCACCCAAAAAATCCACACCATCCATTTGAAAGGGATTGGGGATGACAAACATGCGCCCCCCTCCCCCACTTCCTGAACCTCTATGTTAACGACACGTTTTTTTTTTTCTTCTCCACAGCCACGGCCTGGCGGTTGTGGGGCCCTGTGGGTAGGGGGCTTATCAGAATCTGGAATCCCTCTTTAACTACTTCCCGCCCGGCCTATAGCAGAATGATGGCTGGGCAGTGGTTCTGTTATCCTGACTGGGCGTCATATGACATCCAGTAGGATAACAGCTGCCGCGCGCATCTCGGCGATCGGTGGTGCGGTGTGTCAGTCACACTGCTACACCGATCTTCGTAAAGAACCTCCAACGGAGGCTCTTTACCACGTGTTCAGCCTTATCCAATCACAGCTGATCAAGATGTAAACGGGAAGAGCTGTTGATTGGCTTTCACTCGCGTCTGCCAGACTCGAGCCGATCAGCGGCTCTCCTGACGGGGGTTTGCGCTAATTGTTTATCAGCGCAGCCCCCCTTGGATGCCCACACTGGACCACCAGGGAAGCCCCTAACATGTGGATGGCCAGGTACATCCCCCATGGCCATCCACATGTGCCAACTTATGCCCAGCATATTCCAATCAGTGCCCACAAATGGGCACTGACTGGCACCATTATAGAACTAATAAAAATCAGTGATGCCCAGCAATGCCACCCATCAGTGCTGCCTATCAGAGCACATTGGTGCCATATCAGTGCCCGTCAGTGCAGCCATATCGGTGCCCATCATTGAAGAAGACATACTTCTTTACAAAAATTTTAAGAGAAGCAAAATTTATTTTCATTTTTTTTCAAAATTTTCGGTCCTTTTTTTTTTATTGTGCAAAAAATAAAAATCGCAGAGGTGATCAAATACCACCTCTATTTGTGGGAACAAAATGATAAAAAAAATTGTTTGGGTACAGTGTAGCATGACTGCAATTGTCATTCAAATTGCGACAGCTGAAAATTTGGCTTGGGCAGGAAGGTGTATAAGTGCCTGGTTTTGAAGTGGTTAACAATAAGGGGGCACCCAGATACCAATATCCCCTACCCCCATGTGAATCAGTAAGGCATGGGTGCCCCATCTTGCCTCTGCCTTTGGGAGTAATGCCTGTAACTGTCAGTCTTGCAGTGCCTTATGAGACTTGTAGTTCTGCAACAGGTTGAGCACCTATGCATTAAGGTATCCAGCAATGTAGGCCCATGTCAGTTAATGGATGACAGCTGTTATAACCAAAAGTATGGTCTCCTGGGTGACGTAAATGACCATATGTGGACATGACCATGCTTGATTTCAGGTTATCCTCTTGACTTGTGTCCAGTTTAAATTGCCTTGTTTGTGGGTTCCTTCCCTTTTACACATGGTCAGTGTGTGGGTTTTTTTTTTTTTTCACTTCTATATATCTATCACCAGCTTGCTTACTGTATCTTACTGGTTTGTCACCCCTACCTGGCCTAGCCTGAGTACAATTCTATCATATCAGATTTGTAATCTATCATGGCATGGATCATACAGCTAGGATCTCATGTATACATGGAATTGCTAGAATGTCATTTATAGGCACATTATGTAAGTATGAACCCAAATGACCCTTTGCATTAATTCAATGATCACTTAACAAGTGACCAAAATTCTTGTTGATCCTGTCAGAAATTCACGACTGAACTGTGTGCTCTTCCTGTTACATAAGCAATCTAAACAGCTCGCCCCCTTCCCTTGAACTATAGAACATCTACCCCTTATGGTGTGCAGTTTGGGAGAGGGATGGGGGTTTTGTAGTTCAGGAAAATCTGGTCAACCCTATCAGTAACTGTCAAAAATGGCATAATAAAGAACCTCAGAATCCAATGCACTCATGGTGCTCCAGAAAGGTATGTGGCGTTCTCTTTAGGTTCCTGCATTGTAACGCTACATCCGGTGAAACGAAAATTGAGTGAACTTTGACATTTTATCACATTTTACTGCTTTGCCTGGAATTGCTCTTATTGGTAGGTTCACACCACAGTGCACACATTGGTTCCATATGCGTTGACGTGCAATGGGGATGTATACCTTCATGCATTTTTGCATGCCCTACAGTTTTAATCCCAACTATTCACATTACTTTCCTTTTAACTGTTGCTGCATTGCAATAAAATTCTGCAGCATGTTGGTGTGAACTGTGTCAATGCAAACCCAGGCATTTTGCCTCGTTTGTTCGTTGGAACTGTGTTGACCAGTGCAGCCCAATGCATGTGGTTTGACCAATCCCTTGAAGTAGAAAACGAAAAAATAATTTCTATTGTGGTTTTACCTCTAACGTTAGTGGTTGTAAACTTCAGACATACAATATGAACAAAGCATATCCCTCTATAGGAGTGGTTCTCAACCATCTAGTGCCGTGACCCCTTGATAAAATTTCCCAAGTTGTGGGGACCCCTAACAGTAAAATTTATTTTCGTAGCGTGGGTTATCAGCACCCAAGGCAAGACAAGTAATTTGCGCTCCTAACCCGCAGACATTTAGCGCTCCCTGAGTCCTTTTAATGGCAACTATAATCACAGGTAGTGTTACTCACTGTGTCTCCAACTTTGTGGTGTCTCGTAGCAGTGACGCCTATGCCGAAATCAGGAGATAGGATCTCCTCCAGCCCCTCTCACTTCACATTCCTCACCAGTCAGCTGACCTCTAGTCTCTGCCCCCAAGCCATGCCGTGAACTGAATGGGGGGCTGCGAGAGGCTGAGAGGGGGGCCGCGAGCTCCAGAAACAGCCCAGCTGGGCGGCCACAGGCTCCAGGAATAGCCCAGCTTGGTGGCCGCAAAAAGGCTGGGAGAGCGGTGCGAGCTTCAGGAACAGCCCAGGATTCGTGACCCCTGGCAAATCATCATTCGACCCCCCCCCCCCCCCAAAAAAAAGGTGATGGGAAGGAGCTCCAGCACACTGCCTGTGGTTGACAGCCTCAGCTCTGTTCCTGTGTGCTAGCTATATATATATATATATATATATATATATATATATATATATATATATATATATATATGGGGTTGTGTCCCATCCCTCCAATCGGCAATCAATGAGCTCTGCAGTGTAACTGCAGCTCCCCAACCCTTGTTTTCTGGAAGCTCAGACAAGCTGTGTAAATTCTGGACTTTGTGCCTGGGTTTACACTATAGAGAACAGAGGCATTGCATGGGATTCACACCCGCACTGCTGTGCCGATCCCATGCAATGTCTGTGGATTCGCATAAGAAAGGTGCAGGGACCTGCACTTGAATCGGACTGATTCCTGTCCAAATCTACAGTTTGCTCTGTGATCTGTAAACTGATATGGGGATGTCATTAACATTGTATTGACGCCCACAGCGGTTTGCAGCGGGCAGTGTGAACTGCCTGCGGGAGAGATGCGATGTGGGAATCAGAGCTGTAATCGCGCTGATTCCCACGTCACTTTTAGTGTGAGCCCAAGCTAAAGGGCTGTAGAGAAGAGAAGACTGCAGATAAACATGTATAGCTTATGTAGCGGGATTTGTTTCATCTGTGTATGACCTGAGGCTACTCGCTTCACTAGGTAAAGGTAAGGGTTTACAACCATTTTAACTCCTTCACAACCATGTAACACGTATGCGGCATCCAGGAACTGGGCTTTAAATCTGGGAGCCGCATATGTGTCCTAGTGTTTGTGCTGGGAGCGCGCACCCAGCACATAGACCAGGCTGTCTGTGACAGCCCCGGGTCGCAAACTAACAATCAGGACTCTGTTGCTGTGGTTGCCCCTGATTGGCTTTAACAATGATCGTTCATCTTGTAGCTCGCCCCAGTGTCTTTCCTCCTCTGAATAGTAGAAACAGACTTGTCCTCTAGCAGGAAAAGATGCAATGCAACTTTTTTCCTTGCTAGAGGAAAAAAAAAATGTGGCGGGGAGAATAGTTCAGTGCATGAACTAATTTAGTGAGTGTTGGTGTCAATGTACAGTAGGTATCAGTGGCAGTTAGGGTCAGTGTAACTGTCATTTAGTGGCAGGATGTCAGTCTGTTTAGTGGCAGTATGATTTGGGTAAGAAAAAAAATGCATACTATTGTTTCTTGGTCATACAAAGAACAAATAACACACACATATGTGGCATTGCTGTGATCATCAGGAGTAGGAGAACTTATTTTGCAGGGGTTTTTTGTGGTGGGTCATGGTAATAGTGTGTGTGTATGTATATATATATATATATATATAAACTATTTTGGGCCAGTTTTCTTTTAATAATATAAAATCAGGAAATGTCCATTAATATTTGCCACCAAATGAAAGCCCAGTCTGTCCTGAAAAGGCAAGGTATAATTCACCTAGAATTATGGAAGTAGTTACAATGATGTATACAGTTATACTAATGCAATGTCAAAGTTGCAAATTGGGTCTGGGAGTTTGTTTTGACCGTGGTTATGAAGGGGTTAAATGTAATATCTTGTCATTTTTATTGGCTAACTTAAATTACAGGAAACCCGAATCTCAGTTTTTCTAAAATGACTAAATAGTGGAGATTTCTTACACTTCAGAGTATTTTGCATAAAGAAGTGTTGCAATATGGTCTGCATGTGATTTTTGTACTATAGAGCTATGACCAATGAACACTTCCCTTTTTCACAGGCATCTGACAGCATGACAACAAAGTGACATCAGTACCCGGAAAAGTTTGCTGGCTGCTTTCAGATGGCACAGGTCTATGGAGTAAATGACTCCTTCCCAGTTTGTAACTTCTCCCATTGGCTGCTTCTCTGGTCTGGAAATTCCACCAGCAAAAGTCCGATGGAGCATACACACGGTCATAATTTCCGACCTAAAGCTCACATCGGACTTTTGCTGGGCGAATTTCCGATCGTGTGTACGGAGCATTATACTGTTCCATGCAGACATTTACTTTTTTTATGGTAGTGCACAGTATAGTAAGCCATCTGTCCACAGTGACTTGTAATAAGAATGGCTGCTATGAGACTCTGCTCTTTGCTTATAGTTGCACATTGCACGTATGGGTTCACTTATTGTTCATAATCCCTGATCAGCCATAATCTTAAGACCACTTGCTTCTGATTGAGTAGGTTTTTCTTTTTGCTGCCAAAATAGCCCTGACCCGTCAAGTTATACTGCTTCACAGTAGGTATGGTGTTCTTTGGTTGCAACTCAGCATCCTCTCTCCTCCAAACACGACGAGTTGTGTTTCTACCAAACGGTTCTACTTTGGTTTCATCTGACCATATGACATTCTCCCAATCCTCTTCTGGATCATCCAAATGCTCTCTAGCAAACCTCAGACGGGCCCGGACATGTACTGGCCTAAGCAGGGGGACACTCCTGGCACTGCAGGATCTGAGTCCCTGGTGGCGTAGTGTGTTACTGATGGTAGCCTTTGTTATGTTGGTCCCAGCTCTCTGCGGGTCATTCACTAGGTCCCCCTGTGTGTTTCTGGGATTTTTGCTCACCGTTCTTGTGATCGTTTTGAGCCCACGGGGTGAGATCTTGTGTGGAGCCCCAGATCGAGGGAGATTATCAGTGGTCTTGTATGTCTTCCATTTTCTAATTATTGCTCCCACAGTTGATTTCTTCACACCAAGCTGCTTGCCTATTGCAGATTCAGTCTTCCCAGCCTGGTGCAGGTCGACAATTTTGTTTCTGGTGTCCTTCGACAGCTCTTTGGTCTTCACCATAGTGGAGTTTGGAGTGTGACTGTTTGAACTTGTTATCAGTATAAAAGACACCTGTTCACAACCTGAAACAGGTAGCATTAATACAGGTAATGAGTGGAGGACAGAGGAGCCTCTTAAAGAAGAAGATACAGGTCTGTGAGAGCCGGAAAGCTTGTTTGTAGGTGACCAAATACTTATTTTCCACCATAATTTGCAAATTAAATTCTTTCAAAAATCAGACCATGTGATTGTCTAGATTTGTTTCCACATTTTGTCTCTCATAGTTGAGGTATACCTATGATGAAAATTACAGGCCTCTCATCTTTTTAGGTGGGAGAACTTGCACAATTGGTGGCTGACTAAATACTTTTTTGCCCCACTGTACATACTGCTATTATGCAACATCATAGAGAACCTGAAGTCATGGTCCACAGGACTTTTCTCTTGGTTTGGCAGAGCCGCTATTATTAAAATGAACGTTCTACCCCAAATTCTATACATACTACAAACTGTCCCTATTTAAACTTTCAACCACATTCTTCTCAACATATCAGAAAGCTTGTACAGATTTCATTTGGTGCACATCGTGTCCGAGATTAAGCTACTCCAGACTTACCTTCCCTAAACTCAAAGGAGGTATAGGTCTCCCAGACCTACGAAAATACCACCAAGCCTGCCATTTGTCTAGAATTATAGACTGGAACATTCACTCCAAGGTTAAAGCTTGGGTTCAGCTGGAACATTTTCATGTCCTCTATCCCGCTGTTTCAAACCATATGGATAGCCCCAAAACACACCCCTCTGAATTGCAAAAATCACCCACTCATTACCCTACGTTAATTTCCTTCAGTGAAACTTGCCGCAAACATAAAATATCCTCGCTACTAGGCCCCATGATTCCATTATGCCACAACCCAGACTTTTCACCAGGAACCTCCACATCCTTTTTAACAGAATCATGGCCACACCACACTGTTCAAGCAGAACGTTTCTTCCAAAAAGGCCACCTCATCCCCTAATCCAAGCTAGATACACTGATGGCAAATGGTACATTTCCTTTTTGGACATATGTACAAACCAAAACCAAGACCTGACTGGTCGAGACAACTCTCCCTCTTCGAATTGTTATGCTTGAAAACAGAACCCCAATGTCACTTAATCTCCTACATACACTTTGCTATTCACAAAAATCCCAAATCTGACTGGGCCAGCCGTAGATGGGAACTAGAACTCTCAATCGATCTGTCAGACCAAGACTGGGAAAATTTTATATATACATGTATACACAAAGGAACAGTGTGTATACACAAGAGAATGCATTCAAAATATTCTCAAGATGGTATAGAACACCCCTTGGGCTACACAAAATCTATCCTTCACTTGCCTCAAACTGTTGGAGATGTGAGGAGGAGCTGGGATCCCTTTTACATATTTGGTGGACATTTCCTAGATTACAACCTTTCTGGAAAGAGATTCACCAACTGACTAAACGGATAACCACTTGCACGCTCTAAATATTCACCAGTGCAATTCTTACTACACTACTCGACCACGAACGCCGCTTGCCCTCGCTCACTCGCCATGCAAATGGTAAATACAGTGAAGATGTGCATTCCAGCTAAATGGCACTCCCCAGAAACTCCGTCTGTAGCAGACTGGTTTAGACGCATACAAAAAACGCAGAAATGGAGGAACTGGTAAATCAAGCAAAAGGCACCCCCTGCAAATTTGGCAAACATTGGTCTTGCTGGTTACACTTTATCACGACAGATGAATACAAACAAGCTCTGACCTGAAAAGGCCTCGGGTGCTGTGGCGGGTTGGCAAACTGGATAATGCTCCGGGCTTTCCCCCTCAACCATCCTCTCCAGCATTATACCAGAAAGCAATCCAATATCCTCTAATCACCCTCCCTGATTCCCCCCCTCCTCCCCATCACTCTCCTAACACTAACCCTTTTATCCCAATATCTCAGATCCCCACACCAGAATATATATGCAAGACCCGCTATAGAAACCATTACATATCATACCACCTGTTGATATCTGAAAGAACGAAGACACATTGAATTTTATTAGACCATTTGCCTATTACACAGTGATATACGTTATGTTATTTTATTTGCATTCTATCTTGAACGAACATATTGTTCCATCCGTATGTTTAGCACAGCGGCTATCTGCTATGTGCTCTTATCTGCTATGTCTTTCATATTTTCAATAAAAACTTTATAAAAGAAGAAAGAAATATAGGGCAGAGCGGGTAATGAGGTCTCTGACAGGTGGAAGAATTTCAGGTAAGTGTGACTGCCTTTCATCAATCCCCCTAGCCTCCCAAGCCTTCCTCTCTAGCTAAACAGGCTTTTCTGCATGTTCACCAACCAGGCCTAAGAAACCTTTTATATTATTATAACCCGCTTTCAATCGTTAAGGCACTCATCAATGAAAGCCTAAAAATGCCCTTCTTTTAGGTGCAGCAAATAAATTCGTACCCTCAGAAGAATCCTGGAAACGTTACTTAACCACTTCAATATCTGCCCATAGTAATATGACATCTGCAGATGGGATCTCCCATCCTGGGCGGGCATCATATGACGTCCTCAGCTTCGCGCTGGCATAAGGGGCGTGCGCTGACGCATGTGCCTGGCAGCCGCGATGTCCACCGGGCGAACGCTCGTGACAGAGCAGGAACATGGATCTGTGTATGTAAACACAGATCCATGTCCGGTCAGGGAAGAGGAGACAGATCTTATGTTTCTAGTATATAGGAACACCGTGCGCCCTTAATGGACGTGCCACCCCTGGTCAGCTCTGTGGTGACCAGAACATGATTTTTTGCTGTGATTCCACCCATACCTTCTTTACGGGGTTAAAGCTGAACGCAAATTAACGTAACTCTGTAATCATTCATACATCAGTCAATGTTTTCATTAAATACAAAGCGAGTTGGTATTTGAATTTGACTTGACATCAGCTGTTTTCTGGGGGGGGGGCGCAGCACAAGCAGTCAGTTAGGTGTGTTGCAGTACAAGGAGCACACTGATCGGAGGGTAAAGAAGAGTGCCAGAGAGTTGAGCATATCAGTGTGCTGAAAAACGGGTCCCCTCCCCTGCCTGGCAGGTCTTTGCTGTGTAGTGGAGCTGTGTGACTCTCAGGGCTGAAGTGAAAAATCCTTTGGTGGGTACAACAGCTCTCTTTAATGCATTTTATGTGTGTGTATATACTGTATAACTGTTTGTAGAGCAGATTTAAAGCAGACCTTCTATGAAACCAAAAGACTTACTGTACTGTCAGTCACCCACCTACCAAACACAAATGGCATGGAAAAAAGATATTGCATAAAGAATGAAAAATACTTGCCTCAGACCCGGGTTCGAGGAGGCGTAGGTGATGACACCATGTCTTACTGCTGCCTCCCAAGGAGGCTGGGAGCTCAAAATCTCATGAGAATGCACTCCAGGCCACTGCAGTGCAGTGCACAGAAGGTGGTTGGGGAGCAGCTGATTACACTTTGTAGCACTGCAATCAATCATCCCAGGCAGGCAAAAGGCCTGTAATGGAAGAGGGAATTCTGTGCAGCTGTATCACAGTTGGCTCCAAGAATTCTTGTTTATTTAATACCTGTGTATGCAATTTCTAAATTAATTCTTGGATTGTAAGCCCTTATGAGCAGGACCCTCTTAACCCTCTTGTATTTATTGTAACTGTCCCTTTTTTATATTGTAAACTGTTGGTCCTATATAAATCCTGTATAATAATGTTAACTTCCCTTAGCACAAACTACTATATATTTACACTTTCTTCCAAGAATTTTTCTTCAACATTCACTTTGTTTTTGCAATGTATAAAATGCTCTTTAAAATCTTTGTGGTCTAATCGCTTCAGGCACAGGCATACGCATTGATAATGATATGCCACATAAACACATTTTGTAGAGCTGATGAAGTAGATGCAGTCTGTCTACCTAGATACCGTCTACTTAAAGCAGAAACCATTTATTGATCTCTGTTAAAAAGAGCAGCATGTGAACATTGGCTATTCTTTGACCATAGATGATTTGCTTGCTCATGTAACCTTGCTGACATTGCTTTTATGATCATTTACTTTCTAGGACAGCATTTATAGAAATGCAAGTAATTTTCTCTTGCAGCCATGTAGTGAATGAACACTTTTGAAACTGTGGTTAATTACTCTGTAAGTTGTGTAGCAAGTGCGTTATTCGTTATGTGAATGCGGCCTAAAATAGTATTCCCTAACAAACAGATTTTGTAAAATAGAAATTTAAAGTGGAAATTAAAAGTGGACCCTGCAGTAAAGGTACATAAAAAAAAGAAAGGCTCCACTAGTGTAATGTGCTTTGACAAAATTACACTAGTGCTGCCTTTCTTTATGTACCCATGGATGTGTATCTTTACTGCAAGAACTGTGAAGTGGATTGACTTATTAAGGAACCTTTTGAACAACTGATTCTTATGGCTTACTAGCCTAACCATGAGAGTGGTACACAATTATATTTAGTGAGTTTCTACTTGATAGGAGCGGGTCTGATGTGACACACACGGTAGTGGATATCTACGGTTGTTTTCCTAATTAGGATATCACTGGGAACTATTAGAATTTCTTCATTGGTCAAAAAGGACTGTTATTGGACTTATTTATTTTTTTTGTTTCCCATTCTATTTTTTAGCATGTTGTGTTTTTTTGTTTTCACATTGTGTGTGTGTGTGTGTGTGTGTGTGTGTGTGTGTGTGTGTGTGTGTGTGTGTGTGTGTGTGTGTGTGTGTGTGTATTTCTCTATAGATATATAGATATATAGATAGATAGATAGATGGATTTTTTTTTTTTTACTGGTTTTAATAAAATGCATATATAACCCACTTCATTGTTCAATAAAACCATTTAGTGCAAATCCCAACATAAATCTATTATTCCAAAAATATCTGCAATCCACCTACCCTATTTATGTCCACCCCTCAATAGGATTGGCACTCACTCTGCCAAATGGTCCAAGTAAACCTTCCAACGGGGACATTTGTTCCTGTGACAGATGTCACACTGGAAAGATATCATCTCACTTCCTGCTGCAGGAAGTAAAGAAACAGGAAAGAAAAATGACGACATTTTCTAACCCTCCCCTACTATATCAAATGTGGGGAAAAAGGCATTTGTGGCTTATTTTAGCACTGTTTGGTTTTATACAATTTTAACTGGTTCTTTACTTATGCCAAGATATTTATGTACTCTTATGTCCCTTCTGAATTACAATCAGTAGTTACCTTGTTCTCTTGAAAAACAGCATGTATACAATAAAATGGTTTATATCAACTGTTGCAGTTTGATAAGCATGATTTATTATTTCCAATTATCTTATTACTATTCTCTAAGTTGAGATTGTTGCTTATGGATTCCTTGTTAATTTTCAGGTTTATTGGTTGGGACACTTGATGTTGTTTTGGACTCAAGTGCAAGAGTGGCACCTTATCGCATCCTTTATCAGACTCCAGACTCCCTTGTGTACTGGACTATTGCTTGTGGTAAGCTGCACATCATATTCTCTATGTATTTTTTTTTTTTTTCTAAAAATTGCTAAGGCTTGTATAGTATGGTTTATAGTAGAAGCCATCTCCTGCGGACTACAGATATGGCCCCCTTGTATGATGACAGCGACCACATATTTGCTGTACTTAAAAGTCTGCAGGGCTCAATGCTTGGCTACCTAAATAAATCGGAGAGTGGATGAATGTTCAGGCACAACATGACTTTCTTCTGAGCATTTAAGTTGGACCAACCTTGATGTCTAATGGTTCCTCTGGGATCGGTGTCCAATAAAAACAACTGAATCAATTGATTATCTTGTCTGTGGGCTACATCAGGCCTGAATACTGACAGTCTTGGTTTAGAATAACTTAGTCTGTTAATCAAGGCTTTTTGGTACAGTTGCTTTACACTTTACATTTGTAATTTTAAAATATACTTAAATGTTTTTTATCTTTTCAATAGGCCCCATTTAGCTTGTACAGTTACACATTCCAATATTAACAAATGTGACCATGAAGATGATGCAATAATTTTGAATCTCTCTCGTGTCCAGGTGGCTCCCGGAGGGAGGTGACAGAGCACTGGGAATGGCTTGAAGTGAACTTGCTGCAAACGCTCTCCAGTTTTGAAAATGAAAATGACATTACCACATTTGTTAGAGGAAAGATACAGGTAGTTTTATTTATATGACTATATCTCTATAATAGCCATAATAACATAATGCAACATTTTGATTCAAACTGTGGTGCTCCGGTGAAAATTTTAGATGTCTGTGAGCTGATCTGCTCAGCAGTATTTTGACTGTGACTGCTGTACAAAGGTTTCCAAACTAATTGTGTAAGCAAGAAATAACTACAGCTATTGTTTTATTTTTATTGTTTTATAGGGTATCATTGCAGAGTATAATAAAATTAATGGTGTTAAAGAAGATGATGATACAGACAAGTTTAAAGAGGCAATTGTAAAGTTCCATAAGCTTTTTGGTATGCCAGATGAAGAGAAATTGGTGAATTACTACTCTTGCAGTTACTGGAAGGGCAGAGTTCCACGGCAAGGATGGATGTACCTGAGCATCAATCATCTTTGTTTCTATTCCTTCCTGCTGGGAAAAGAAGGTAATCTTAATAAAAAAAAAAAAAAAAAAAATGCCTATACACCGTTAAACCGTTTCAAATTAGTGCAGCCACTTGTCAGAAAACTGACAATTTTTATTGATTTTCAAAAATTTACAACATAGGAAAAAAAAATTAGAAAAAACATATCATTTGTATACAGCATATATCTGACTAGCTATCAAATATACATAAACCCAGTGATACAACTGGGTCAGGACGTGCAATGCATATATCCATAGGCAGTCTGTGGTATCGTCAAGTTGGTCGGATAGTATTCAGAGTTGCTGTGGCACAACCGAGTTCACCCTGTATAAGTGCTTGTGAGCATGTGGAGGAGTTAAAGAGCATAGTGAGAAGGTTAGAAAAAGTCAGAAAAGCGAGAGCGGGGGGAGTGGGAAAGAAAGGGTGGGGGAGGACGACCAACCGCTCCAAGGGCTCTGCTCCGCCCAGAGTCACCCAACACAATCACTGGTGACCCCCTCGAAATCAGGGATCCTTGGGGTATCTCCAGCATAACCCATGGTTCCCACAGTCGATTGTGTGAATCAAGACTGTTGTTTAGGGAGGCTGTCAGATACTCCATCCTTTTAACATCTCTGATTCTAGAGTGCAGTTCGAACAGTGTGGGGGAGGGTTCCCTCCTTTTCCATTTCAGGGCTACCAATCATCTCGCTGCTGTTGGCACCTTGGCTAAGAGCTTTTTAGACAGTTTGGAAAAGGAGGGGTTGGAAGGCCCAGAAGAAAAGTTTTCAGGTTGAATGGCACCCAAGAGTCAAAGATGGAGTGGAGTAAAGAATGTACCGTTCACCAATAGGGGGTGATTAGAGGGCAGGTCCAAAAGGTATGATATAGCGTCACCGTTTCTTTACTACAGCGCCAACAGCGGGAATCAGCAGAGTGATATATGGAGTGGAGCAGGTCTGGGGTTTGGTACCAGTGAAGTAAAATCTTGTATTGATTTTCTTTATAGAGCGTACAAATGGAGCTCTTGGAGGCCTGTGACCATATGAGCTGCCATATCTTTAAGGGTATATCCTCACCCAGGGCCTGCTCCCACTTACGCATATAGGCATCTGTCAGCTATGAGTAAGCACTCAAACTAGAGTGCGAAACGCGTCAGCTGTGTCTGTACCATCTGCCTGATTGTCCTGTATCTTTGATGATCCTGATTTTACAATAAAGAAGAATTTTTCAACTTTATCCAGCGTGCGGCATCCAGATTCTCTTGTTTCAAACCTTACGCATATAGGCATGTCGAGGTCCTGTTGGTGACATGTCCATAGTTAGGAGCTCGTAGGTGCGCAAAATCCTACCTTTAGGGGACGAGCCCTCTAGACAAATTTTTTCAAATTCGGTTAAGGGGGAGAACTGAAGGCTCGCTTCGAAGGATTGCGTATAATGGCGTATTTGTAGGTAACTAAAAAAGGCCTGTCTGAGCAAATCATAGACTTCTTGCAGGTCCTGAAAGGATCGCAAGGTTCTGGTTCTGATATTCACCAATTGACCATAGCGAAATAAGGCCATTTTCTATCCAAAAGTGAGACATCTGCGAGGTCAAGCTGTCCGGGACATTGGGTGTAAATAGGAATGAGGTAACCAGTAAGGCATTGGTAGTGAGTGGATATGTCAATTTACCCTGCTGCCATAGCGTTCGTAGAAGCGTCATTGGGCCCAGTAACTGTGACGCGCCAAGTGGAGTGTCCGAGCTCCATAACATGGAGTTCGGGTGGTTGGGGCCTACCACCGCTTCTCAATTTGTGTCCATCGGTTGTAGGCATGGAGGGTACCCCAAGAGGCTGCAGGGCATAGCTGAGCTGCTAGATAGTACTTGGCTATGTTGGGGAAAGGCAAGGCTGCCCTGACTGCGTGAGGCATACAATACTGACCTAGCGATCCGGTGCCTCTTATGATTCCAAAAAAAAATGTATGAGGTCACCTTGAAGCTTCCTAAAGTGCATGGCTGGGATGGGTAGTGTGTCAAAGGGATAAAGAAGTCTAGGTAAAACCGTCATCTTTATGGTCGCAAGGCGGCCAAAGGGATGGCCATAAAGATTTCCACTTGGCCAGGGAGTTCCTGTTGGAGGTATATAGTTGGGGGAAGTTGGCCTTTATAGAGTGTTGTATGTGGGAGTGAGGTGGACCCCAAAGGTATTTTAAGGAAGAAGTCTTCCACGCGTAGTTGAATCTCTGTGAGGGCAGACAGAGTCTGGGGGGGGTATATTAAGGGGGAGGGATTCCGTCTTCGAATTGGTAATTTTGTATCCTGAGAGGGCGCTGTATCGATCTAGTTCTATGTGTAGGTTCGGGAGGGAGATGTGGGGTTGCGTAAGGGTAAGCAAAACATTGTCCGCAAACAGGGATATCTTAAGGTCCCTGATGCAGACAAGGATGCCATGTATGCTTGGGTTCTTTCTAATATGGGCTGTTAAGGGCTCAATACATAGGGCATATAGGAGAGGGGAAAGTGGGCAGCCTTGCCGGGTCCTGTTGGTAATCGAGAATGTGGGAGAGGAGGCGAAATAGGTTTGGACTAGGACTGAGGGGGACGAGTATAAATGAGCAATGGCTCGAAGGAATGGACCTTTAATACCGACTAGGTGGAGCGTTGCAAACAGAAAAGGCCAGCTCAGCCTATCAAAGGCTTTTTCTGCATCTAGGCTGAGAAGTAGTGCCTTCGACCTATTTCTGTTTGCAACCTCTATAAGATCTATGACACTCCGGGTATTATCCCCTGCCTGACGAAAGGTGCAGCCACTTTTGTGTTCACTAGGCTATATGGGCTCTGGTCAATCACCACATTAAATTGTTATTTGCGAAAGAACATCTGAATGCTTCCTATGCATAAAAATATATTTACAGGCTTCTGACAAAGGTAGAGGAATGGAAAGTTAATAGACTTGGAGGTAGAACAATGGAATACTAATAGAATTAAAGGTGGAATAAAGGTAAATTACAGATCATTCATAAAGCTGAACCCATCTGATTATTTTCTATTAACATCCTAGTTCGTGTGTGTGTTTGTGTTTGTTTTTTTTTTTTTTTTTTAGGCCTAGATGTATTTATGACAATGTAACCCATGTAAAAACAACAAGAGAATAAATTTGAAAACGTGAACTGCTACTTTTTAAGAAAATAAAATGCCCAGAAGGTGTGAATCCCAACAATCAAGCATAGTTCTTGTTTTACCTTTTTGATACACTTGTAACTTTTTTATAAACCATTAGTACAGTTACAATGCACCACTGCAAATATGTCTTTCAGTTCAAACAAATGTAACAGTAAATGTACCAAATGCAGGGCAAAAAACAGTTACACTTTAATGTCAGCCCCACCCAAAAGCTGCACATATTCACCTTTTCTTCACTCCCCATGCTCCACCACAATTACAGGTGTATTCTATGCTGTATGCCCATTAACCTGTATTCACGTCTATATGCATAAGTCTTAACTAAGTGTAAGGTCATCACAGCAGCGTGAAACCCCAACAAACACTTGGGTAACATGTTTGCTGCTTTGCTTTTATACATTATTATGTATTTGTATGTAGTTGATCAGCTTGATAACCATGGAAAGCCCCACATCGCGAAGGTCCTTTCATTGTGTAAAGGATAAAAAAGAATAGACTAGTAAAAACTACTAAATGCACACATTTGCAGGAAAAAAAAAGTGCATCTATTATGTTTTGCATAGGATCCTGTAAAGAATTGCACGCACAATCAGTGGATTGTGGGTGAAATGCCAGGCTCCTGAAGACTCTTCCTCTAGCTTTATATGCGTACGAAGATACAGGTTTTCAGTTGAACTGGAGGAAGTGTCAATGGACTATGCTTACCGAACTTATGAGGAGTTGGCCTTAAGTCGGATTGAAAGTCAAAATTTTGTGTAACGACTACTAATATAGGCCTATTTGAAATCAATCTTGCAACCATGTTGCATTTTTGTTTGCAATAATTGTTTCTCTAATTTGGGCTTTCTTTAATATGCCTGTCCTTTTTTAAGTGTGTGTGTGTGTGTGTGTATATATAGTGCTATGAATAGTTTTATAGTCTCAGGCTCAAACTGAGAGCACCCATGAAGAATAAATGTATATGACGAGTCCTATAAAGCATGGAAACTCAACTACAGTTTGGATAGACAGTTATGTTCTTTTATATTGAATATCTTTACCTCTACTGGGAGAACCAGGTTAGAGGTCAGGGTTGGTTTGTTTACTTTTTTTAAAGTTACTGCTCCATCTTGTCCATACTGGAATCATGAATCCATTATACAGAGTGCTTGTTTCACTAACAAAGCTTAGGAAGATGCAGTAGCATGGTCTATTTTGATCATGCTATTAGGCCACTGCTAATACCGGTAATTAAATTTGTCACTGACATCTATCCTTCAGGCAATGACAGTGATGTTCTTTCTTCTGACATGCTGTCATATATTTCTCTTTCAGCCAAGCTGGTGATCCGTTGGGTGGATATAACGCAGCTGGAAAAGACGGCCACCCTGATTCTTCCTGACATGATTAAAGCCAGCACCCGGTCTAGCGAACATTTCTTCTCCGTCTTTCTCAACATCACAGAGACGTTCAGATTAATGGAGCAGCTTGCCAACATGGCTATGAGGCAGCTTCTGGACAATGAAGGCTTTGAGCAGGACCGCTCTCTTCCCAAACTGAAAAAGAAATCTCCCAAAAAAGTATCTGCTCTAAAACGGTAAGGGAAAGTTGCAAAGTTGGGGTCATATTTTACAGACCTTCCTTCTGTATAAAGCATATTTGCTGGGTCGACAAAATGAGTACAGTTAAGCCAATACATCTGAACCAATCCTATGATCCTGTTCTACTGTTAACATCAGAGTTCTTCTTTGACCTTTGATACACTTATAACTTATTTAACCATTAGTAAAAAAAATGAAATGTAAAGGTGGCCATGCAAATAGCGATTTGTGTGGGTACAAGTAATCGTAAACAAGCAATTCATCATCAAAATTTTGAGTGCAACACACATAGCATTGTTCTGTGCTTTGCATTTGCCTAAAAATATTGATCAAAAATGCTATTGGTCATAAATGTAAATGATCAATTAAATGTATCTGTATTTGTTTCAACAGTCAGAATTGATAGACAAAATTCTGCCATGGCCAAGTTGACATTGATCAAAAGCTTTCTATATAGTTGAACAGGAGGTCTCTGGTTTGTGATTGATTTTTTTTTTTTTTTTTTAATAATAAATTTGTGGTTGCACCAAATTACCAATTGAGTGATTTATTGTTCTATCTGTGTAACCACCATTGGACTTTTAGGCCCCTTTCACATGGATGCCCTCTCTTCCGTCTCAGCAGGGGATACATTGACTTATCCCCTGCTGAGCTGGGGGAGAATGGAAAGCTGATGGAGGAAAAACAAACCCATGTAATCACTATGGGTTGCTAGATGTTGGCGGACGTATATGTCTGTCTGTATCAGTCTAAATAGGGTGATTTGCTTCCCTAGGTCAAAGAGCAGTGCTACATCCAATAATTACATATATATGAGAAAAGGAAATTCCCCTGGGTGGACTTTACCGGCACTTGCTGACAAATATTGAGTAGTAAGTACATGTAGCAGAATATAAAGAGTAAAAAGATTTTGACATAACATAGATTAAAAACATACTGTATCATACATTTGACAGAGCATATTACAGGAACAATAAATTTTAGTATTCTTACCAAACAGTTAATTGAACGAGGGCTCTTTTTCACACACAACGCGTTTCGGAATAAATATTTTTGTCCTTCAGGGATGTAGCAGAAAAGAGCAATTCGTTTATAATATGTTTCGTTGAATTACTTAAACTCCAAAATTGGAATAGCATTGGGCATTGTTGCTGGTATAGTTATTATCATTGGAACATCATGGTTATCACTGGTTGGCATTACTTGTTGTTAGTCCCATTTAATGGGGGCATGAAATCTCACCTACCCCCCGTCCCTCCCGGATGCATGCAGGCCAGAGCAATGTACTGAGGCAAGAGGAGAGGGAACCCCTGTTTATGTCAAGTTTTGCAATATGCCAGCCACGCATCCCCAGCATCCAGCGTGTATAACGCCTACCAGCAACAATGTCCAATACTATTCCAATTTTGGAGTTTTAAAGTAAATGAACGAAACATATTATAAACAAATTGCTCTTTTCTGCTACATCCCTGAAGGACAAAAATATTTATTCCGAAATGCGTTGGGTGTGAAAGAGCCCTCGTACAATTAACTGGTAACAATACTAAAATTTATTGTTTCCTGTAATATGCTCCTCGAAATGTATGATACAGTATGTTTTTAATCTGTTATGTTAAAATAAAAATCTTTTTACACTTTATATTCTGCTACATGTACTTACTACTCAATATTTGTCAGCAAGTGCTGGTAAAGTCCACCCAGGGAATTTCCTTTTCATATATCTCTCTCTCTATCTCTCTCTCTCTATCTCTCTCTCTATCTCTCTCTCTATATCTCTATCTCTATCTATATCTCTCTATCTATATCTCTCTCTCTCTATCTAATCTCTCTCTCTCTATCTATATCTCTCTCTCTCTCTATATCTATATCTCTCTCTCTCTCTATCTATATCTCTCTCTCTCTATCTTATCTATATCTCTCTCTCTCTATCTCTCTATATCTCTATATCTCTCTATCTCTCTCTATCTCTCTATATCTATATCTCTATTTTTATCTCTATCTCTCTATATCTATATCTATATCTATATCTCTCTCTCTCTCTCTCTCTATATCTATATCTCTCTCTCTATCTATATTTCTCTCTCTCTCTCTATATCTATATCTATCTCTATCTCTATCTCTCTATATCTATCTCTCTCTCTCTCTCTATCTATCTCTCTCTCTCTCTCTTATCTATATCTCTCTCTCTCTCTCTCTCTCTATCTATATATCTCTCTCTCTCTCTATCTATACTATCTCTCTCTCTCTCTATCTATATATCTCTCTCTCTATCTATCTCTCTCTCTCTCTCTATATATATATCTATATCTCTCTCTATATCTATATCTCTCTCTATCTCTCTCTCTCTCTATCTATATCTCTCTCTATCTCTCTCTCTATCTATATCTCTCTCTATCTCTCTCTCTATCTATATCTCTCTCTATCTCTCTCTCTATATCTATATCTCTCTCTATCTCTCTCTCTATATCTATATCTCTCTCTCTCTCTATATCTATATCTATATCTCTCTCTCTCTCTATATCTATATCTCTCTCTATCTCTCTCTCTCTATCTATATCTCTCTCTATCTCTCTCTCTATATCTATATCTCTCTCTATCTCTCTCTCTATATCTATATCTCTCTCTATATCTCTCTCTATATCTATATCTCTCTCTATCTCTCTCTCTATATCTATATCTCTCTCTCTCTCTCTCTATATCTATATCTCTCTCTATCTCTCTCTCTATATCTATATCTCTCTCTATATCTTCTCTCTCTCTCTCTATATCTCTTTCTATCTCTCTCTCTATATCTCTTTCTATCTCTCTCTCTCTATATCTCTTTCTATCTCTCTCTCTCTATATCTCTTTCTAATCTCTCTCTCTCTATATCTCTTTCTATCTCTCTCTCTATATCTCTTTCTATCTCTCTCTCTCTCTCTCCTCTCCTCTCTTTCTCTCTCTCTTTCTCTCTCTCTTTCTCTCTCTCTCTCTTTCTCTCTCTTTCTCTCTCTCTCTCTCTCTCTCTATTTCTATTTCTCTCTCTCTCTATCTCTCTTTCATTTCTCTCTCTATCTCTCTCTATATCTATCTCTCTATCTCTCTCTCTATATCTATCTCTCTATATCTATATCTATATCTCTCTCTCTCTCTCTCTCTCTCTCTCTCTCTCTCTCTCTCTCTCTCTCTCTCTCTCTCTCTCTCTCTCTCTCTCTCTCTCTCTCTCTATCTATATATATATATTATATATATATATATATATATATATATATATATATATATATATAATCTCCAACCACATTTGGTCAGGGCTACAAAAGAAGACCCGTATGCAAACTTATTGTATTCAGTCAACAAATATGAACAGGCTGGCTGTAAACAAACACCTATCCACTTGCATATCACCCATAGGGATTCATACATTCTGTTCTTGTTCTACTTAAAAATGGACTTCTGGAACAACGGCATGAAAGGGGTCTAAAGCAGATGCATTTTTGGTGGTGGTCCTGCTAGGAATTGACATCGTCTATATAGCCCCTTTGTCTAAATCAGACCCTTCATAAAACATGTATATTTACATCAAATTTACTCCTCTGGTTTGTTTGTGTATTGCAGAGATTTAGATGCTCGAGCCAAGAGCGAACGATATCGTTCCCTCTTCCGCCTCCCAAAGGATGAGAAGCTGGATGGACATACAGACTGTACTCTATGGACACCATTCAGTAAAAGACATATTGTGGGCCAGATGTTTGTATCCACCAATTACATCTGCTTCACTAGTAAAGAAGAGAACCTGTGCAGCCTAATCATTCCACTGAGAGAGGTGCGTCTTTGTGTATTTATATAGTTGTGACAATGTGTAGTCACTCAGCGCTGACCTTTTCTAAGCCATCCGTGTAATTAGGTTCTTCACCCCCTCTGTCTAGAAATGAGTCATTTTACAGAATTTCTAGCCCATTTAATGCCAGTCTAAGTAATTTATGCAAATTTTCCCTGTCTGTTGGACCTAATTATACTTCCTCCATTAACCGAACAGCAAGAAAGGGATGTAAACATACTGTAGATATGCTGCAGCCCTTCACCACCTCCTTCGCCAACAACCTGTTCATTGTCAGCAGATCTTGCAAGATGATTCCACTTAGTGTTTATTCATATTTTTAAATATTAAAAAAAATCATTTGGAGCGTGAATGTTAATCTAGTGAATCCTGGAATTTAAGTAGCTCAAGGCAAGGATAATTATTTCCTTTGCTGAAATATTATTGAACTTGTTTAATTATCCTTTTTGAATGTCGACAAGCTTACAGGAGAAATTTTTGCAAGATGTTTTCATTATTGAAGCATCAGTTGATTCAAAACAGTTTTCAGTTATAGACAGTTACCAGAATTTTTAATCGTCTCCGTGCATTTTTTTGGCTCCCAGGGAATGTAACGCCTGTTTCAAAGGGTTCACTCTGTTGCTGTTTTTGAGTGTTTTTTACTTTTTTTTTTTATGGTGTGAAGAATGCATCTGAAGGGATTAAATCTTACAAACGAGGTGGAGTCTCACCCCACGATTGCGGAGCGACTGACAGAAAGTGAAGGATGTGGATACACCCGTGGCTCTGGGATTGGAGGGAGGTTGGAGCGAAAGGAGGGAGGAAAACTACTGCTACTATATTAGATGGATTATGAGGTGCCCAAGTCAGCCTAGAAAGAGTACACTACGATCAAAGATTACATCAATAAGATTTAAACTAAAAATAATTGGTGCACTAATATCACACTATGAAGCACAGTGCCACCCATTAAACGTGGAAATTTTGTAACAGTGTATCAAAAAGTAAAAAACCAAACTGTCAGTCACATATGTATTCAAGGCAAATATATAAATTCAATACAAAATACAATGTGGATCTTCTATAACCGAATCTAAAAATCCAATAGTGATAAACTTCTGTGCAATACCCATTCACCTCACAAACTAGGCACAAAAAGTCTCTGGATTTCTTGCATACATCTGCTGATCAAACTGACTCCAATCTCGGGTGAAAGCAGTAGGGCCCTTTAAACCCCTTTTGCATATCCTTACTCCTTGACACAAAATGTTCCTTTCAACATGGGTCCCGGGTCTCAGAAATAGAAATAAACAATAGCGCAATATTGCTGGAAACAACTGGGCTAAATAGGCTAAAAATGGATACTCACATGTGCCCAGGTAAAGTGAGCGTATTAGTAACAGTCAGCTCGTAGGCTTACTCCTCCTCACAGCCCCTCCGTGTATCGCACACACTAGGGTGACGTCACTGGCTCCTTCTCCCTGTAGGTGGCACTGTGCTTCATCATAGTGTGATATTAGCGCACCAATTATTTTTAGTTTATGTACTGTATTAGTGTGAGATCACTTTATTGGTTGCTGCTGTTATCTTTTTTACAATTTTTTTTTTTTCACTTTTTAGTTTTAATCATACCAGTGCTTTAGTTGTTGTTATTATTATTATTATTATTATTATTATTATTATTATGATCAATAAGATTTATTTCATATAATGTTAGAGGTCTCAACACTCCAACAAAAAGGCATGGGTAATTAAAGGAGCTTAAGTGGTACAAAGCAGGAATAGTGTTCCTACAGGAGACTCAGATGTCCCACGAGGACAATATAAGGTTGTTCTCAAGAGACTATCCAACTTGGTACTATGGTGACTCTCTAACAAGAAGAGCAAAGGGAGTAGCTATTGGATTGGCCAAGGGTACACAGTTCATATTGGAGGAAAGGATGACAGACTCAAAGGACGATGCCTCTTTTTAAGAGTTAAATTGTACGATATGGAATGCACCTTGGCAAATATCTATTGCCCCAATAAGAATCCAACATATTTTTTGAGACCGGTTATGGGGAAACTAATGGATTTCAAAAAAGGAAGTGCGATTATGACAGTTGATTTTGAATTTGTGTATGGATCCAAAGTTGGATAGTATGTCCCGGGCACAGGAAACTAGGAAGGTACAATTTGAAAGCAATAACAAAGAAATTGTTTCCATGTGAACTCTTGGATATATGGAGAGTGCAGCGTCTTAAGACCCAGGACTATACGTTCCACTCCCCTGTGCATGCAACATACTCAAGGACTGATTATATAATGGTTGAACACTGGATATTAGAATGGGTGTTTAAGACAAGCATCGAAATAACAACATTGTCAGACCATTCCCCTGTGACTCTTTTTGGGAAAGATGCAACAAGTTTTTCACACCTGGTTTTGGGGATCCTCTCCAGTTCTGTCAGGTTGGATGACAAACGTTGGTGGACAGCCATTTTTAGGTCTCTCCAGAGATGCTCAATTGGGTTTAAGTCAGGGCTCTGGCTGGGCCATTCAAGAACAGTCACGGAGTTGTTGTGAAGCCACTCCTTCGTTATTTTAGCTGTGTGCTTAGGGTCATTGTCTGTCTTGTTGGAAGGTAAACCTTCGGCCCAGTCTGAGGTCCTGAGCACTCTGGAGGAGGTTTTCGTCCAGGATATCTCTGTACTTGGCCACATTAATCTTTCCCTTGATTGCAACCAGTCATCCTGTCCCTGCAGTTGGAAAACGCCTCCACAGTATGATGCCGCCACCTCCATGCTTCACTGTTGGGACTGTATTGGACAGGTGATGAGCAATGTGGGCTTTCATGTGTCTTGCACTGAGGAGAGGCTTCCGTCGGGCCATTCTGCCATAAAGACCCGACTGGTGGAGGGCTGCAGTGATGGTTGACTTTCTACAACTTTCTCCCATCACCCGACTGCATCTCTGGAGCTCCGCCTGTGATCTTTGGGTTCTTCTTTACATCTCTCACCAAGGCTCTTCTCCCCCGATAGCTCAGTTTGGCCAGACGGCCAGCTCTAGGAAGAGTTCTGGTCGTCCCAAACATCTTCCATTTAAGGATTATGGAGGCCACTGTGCTCTTAGGAACCTTAAGTGCAGCAGAATTTTTTTTGTAATGCATAAAGCTGGACTCAAATGAAGGTGTAGAACCATCACAAGGATGATCAGAAGAAATGGACAGCACTTGAGATACAGCAAAGGGTCTGAATACTTAGGACCATGTGATATTGCATTACAAAAAAAATTCTGCTGCACTTAAGGTTCCTAAGAGCACAGTGGCCTCCATAATCCTTAAATGGAAGATGTTTGGGACGACCAGAACTCTTCCTAGAGCTGGCCGTCTGGCCAAACTGAGCTATCGGGGGAGAAGAGCCTTGGTGAGAGATGTAAAGAAGAACCCAAAGATCACAGGCGGAGCTCCAGAGATGCAGTCGGGAGATGGGAGAAAGTTGTAGAAAGTCAACCATCACTGCAGCCCTCCATCTGTCGGGGCTTTATGGCAGAGTGGCCCGACGGAAGCCTCTCCTCAGTGCAAGACACATGAAAGCCTGCATGGAGTTTGCTAAAAAAACACCTGAAGGACTCCAAGATGGTGAGAAATAAGATTCTCTCGTCTGATGAGACCAAGATAGAACTTTTTGGCCTTTAATTCTAAGCAGGATATGTGGAGAAAACCAGGCACAGCTCATCACCTGTCCAATACAGTCCCAACAGTGAAGCATGGTAGTGGCAGCATCATGCTGTGGGGGTGTTTTTCAGTTGCAGGGACAGGACAACTGGTTGCAATCAAGGGAAAGATGAATGCGGCCAAGTACAGGGATATCCTGGACGAAAACCTTCTCCAGAGTGCTCAGGACCTCAGACTGGGCCGAAGGTTTACCTTCCAACAAGACAATGACCCTAAGCACACAGCTAAAATAATGAAGGAGTGGCTTCACAACAACTCCGTGACTGTTCTTGAATGGCCCAGCCAGAGCCCTGACTTAAACCCAATTGAGCATTTCTGGAGACACCTAAAAATGGCTGTCCACCAACATTTACCATCCAACCTGACAGAACTGGAGAGGATCTGCAAGGATGAATGGCAGAGGATCCCCAAATCCAGGTGTGAAAAACTTGTTGCATCTTTCCCAAAGACTCATGGCTGTATTAGATCAAAAGGGTGCTTATACTAAATACTAAACGACGGCAGAATGGCACGGCTGGGCAAATGGGCGTACCTGTACGTCCATTTGAATTCCCCGCTGTGCCATTGCGTGCGCGCCGGCCATGAGTCGGGTCACGGGTCCCGCGGACTCTATCGCCACGGGGATACCCGCGATCGCCTCACGGAGAGGACGAACGGGGAGATGCTGATGTAAACAGCATCTCCCCGTTCTGCCTAGTGACAAGTGTCACTGATCACTGCTCCCTGTCATCGGGAGCAGTGATCAGTCTAGTGACACACACAGCCCAACCCCCCTACTGTTAGAAAACCCTCCCCTAGTACTGATTAACCCCTCCCCGTCCCCTAGTGGTTAACCCGTTCATTGCCAATGTAATTTACACAGTAATCAGTGCATTTTTTTTAATCGCACTGATCGTTTTATAAATGACAATGGTCCCAAAAATGTGTCAAATGTCTGCTATAATGTCGCAGTCACAATAAAAATCGATGATCGCCGCCATTACTAGTAAAAAATAATAAAATTATTAATAAAAATGCCATAAAACTATTCCCTATTTAGTAAACGCTATAACTTTTGTGCAAACCAATCAAACGCTTATTGCGTTTTTTTTTTTTTTTTTTTACAAAATTGTCGCTCTTATTTTGTTTATAGCGCAAAAAATAAAAATCGCAGAGGTGATTACCACCAAAAGAAAGCTCTATTTGTGGGGAAAAAAGACATCAATTTTGTTTGGGAGCCACATTGCACGACTGCGCAAGTGTCAGTTAAAGCGACACAGTACCGAATCGCAAAAAAAGTGCTCTGGTCGGGAAGGGGTTAAAGGCTGTGGGTTTTTTTTTGTTTTTTGTTTTTTTGTGTAGTTAGGGTCGCTTTCCTTTACTTCTGTCTGTGTTGCTTTTAAAGATTTCCACTCCCTGTCCTGGGGAAAACCTTTTTAACCAGAAAGGAAGAGCAGGAATCTCACCAACTGAGCCTCTGATGATGGTAAAACCTGACAGGAGTTATAATCCTACACTAAAAAAAAAAGTGTTGGCCATAGAGGCACTTTACCTTTGCTTTCCCTATTGACTTCTAAACCAAATAGGTGACATTTTTTCAAAATTCTTTTATTTTGCCAAAACAAGGGAGAAACAAAAATAAATCTCAGGGAAAAAAGGTAAAGATTGAGGGGATTTTTGCGGATCCCCTGCCCGCTGTCACAGTGGAAGGGGGTCAGGAGCTGTAACGTTACACTCCGAATATGAGTGTATCATGCAATATATTCTGAAAGGTGAACTAGGCCTTTAAGTTTAAAAATGCATGTAAACATTTACGAACAGGAAAAACTGGCTTTAACTTTAACCCCGTCAGTGTAACTTTTGGCCTCTGAGTATAGTATAATGATTCAAGAGGAATGATTATAAAGCAGTGAATATGACATCTACCAAACGTTTACTGCAAGTGAGTCTTGGCATGTACATGTTTTGCAAGTATGCATGCACTATTTAGAATTTGCAATTTCAGAGTGAACTTTAGTGCTGCTTTAGGAAATGTTGCAGTTCACAAGGTTAACAACTTACAAGATATCCCCACCTGGGGATATCTACTTACCCCACTTCCCTGACAACTGGGGAAAAGACACACACCTCCGGGAGGTGACCTTCCCCTAACACCTGCCAACACTGACAGAGAAACCTTCAGAAATTGCTAAAACAAATCCCTTAACACCTCCTCGAGTGCCCCTGAAGGGCTGCAGGCTCCAGATTGTGTCACATGGCTCTGCCCTCCCAGATCAAAGTTGTCCACCCCCCCCCCTTCCCAAAGCCCCCAGACCACCCCCTCCACTATGCATGCTATGCCCAGCTGCTGAGCTCCTTTCTCTTTACAACACTCTATACTGTTGCTCCTCCGCAGGGCTGAAATCGCATTCCTTTACAACACAGCCAGCTAGCCATGATCTGCACAGGGTGTATCTGCCTACAGCAACTACACTGCTGTTCCGACCAGAGAATTTCACAGGTCAGAAGGGCAACATAAAAGCCAGATACACCCTGTGAAGACTGACCGACTGTGTAAAGGAATGTGATTTCAGCCCTGTGTAGTGTGGGGGAGGGGGAGCTGTATACAGTGCTGGGATGGGAAAGGAGCTCTGCCAAGTGACCTGCCAGGGGTCCCTGTCTTCTGTAAAATGGAACTCTGGGAAACTCTTAAGCCACTTTGAGTATCTTGGCGTGCGGTGGATGTATCTGCATGCACGTTGGAAGTAGTTGGCTTTTAACTAAATTAATAAAATCTGACCATTGTAATCAACCCTGTCAGTGTTAAAGGGTTTGTCAAAACCCTCAATTGCCACTTTTGCTGGACAGCTTGGTCTGTTAAAGGAAGTTGAAAAATAACACTTAATTTTCACCTGGTGATCCAGCTATGAAGTTAAAAAAATAAAAATAAACTATGCAGCCAGAATTTAAGAAATGTAACCTGAAATGTATTGCTTTTGGGCTTAGATTAACTTTGGGGTGCGTTGTGGTAATATTTTCCATTACTGCAATGCACTTAACATACATTCGCTTATTGCAGGAGCATTCATTTTGAATAGCATGCCAGCACACTTATGCCGCGTACACACAGTCGGACTTTTCGGCTACAAAAGTCCGACAGCCCGTCTGACGGACTTTCGACGGACTTTTGGCGGACTTGCGGCGGACTTTCTAACGAACGGACTTAACTACATACAATCACACAAGTCCGGATTCGTACGTGATGTCGTACGACCGGACTAAAATGAGGAAGTTGATAGCCAGCAGCCAATAGCTGCCCTAGCGTGGGTTTTTGTCCATCGGACTAGCATACAGACGAGCGGATTTCTGAGTCTGGCGGAGTTACGACTCCGGCATGTTCCATATCTAAAGTCCGTCAGATTTGCGACTGGAAAAGTCCTCTGAAGGTCCTGTGAAGCCCACACACGATCGGATTGTCTGCCGGATTTGGTCCGTCGGCGTCAGACGGACCAGTCCGGTCAAAGTCCGACCGTGTGTACGCGGCATTAGGCAAAACGGCTCCAATGCACATTTCAGTGCACCACAATGCACAGTAACACATGTGCTGGTAGTGTGCGGCATTAGCAAAAATGCATGTCCACTTTTATGGACATTTCGGAGCGTTTGTCAGCCTATTCATTTATATGTGCTGCCTCAATTAAACTCCTGTTAATGCACAAAAAAAGCAAGTTGGTGCACGTGTGTGAAGGGCAAGCACACCAAGGTGTGAATGGTCCCTTTAAGATTTTGAAAATTGAGGCATAGAAAATGTGTTTTATACAAAAATGTCGCCTAGATACTTGTTGAAATAAAAGGGGTTTCATTTTCTGTAGGTGACCATTGTTGAGAAGGCAGACAGTTCCAGTGTCCTGCCTAGTCCACTGTCTATCAGCACAAAGAACAGAATGACCTTCCTATTTGCCAACTTGAAGGACAGAGACTTTCTTGTGCAGAGGATATCTGATTTCCTGCAGCAAACTACCCTGAAAATGTACTTTGATAAGGACATGTCTGGAAGTGACAGCAGCATGAGTGAAGAGGTATGACAGCACAGGGTAGGAAAAAAATGCTCAAGCAATACATTTAAATTATTTACATTATGATTAGAGAACATAGATTACGATTATGTTCTCTACTCTGCATTTGCTTTCAAACATCATTAATCTTTATGGCAATAATTAATACATGCCTGATAGCTGTGCCCTAGTCTAATATGATGTTGTTGTTATTGTTGTTGTTATTGTTGTTATTATTATTATTATTATTATTATTATTATTTATTTATTTGTATTTTTTTGAAGGCAAGCAGCTTTGTTTCCTGCAGTCCTCAGCTGAGACTCCGGACAGAAGTAGATGGCGATCGGCCATTTACTCTTAATGGCAATACTGCTCCAACTGCCACCCAAACCTTAATGACAATGTATCGCAGGAGGTCACCAGAAGTGGAATTCAACCCTAAACTGGTAATCATCAGTGCTTTACTAGGAAGAAAAACATTGGGCCCAAGCACCACAAATGACTCTCTCGCTTACTGGACTGCACATCAGTTTTTTTTAATGATTTGCATTCCCAGTCAGCACATTTACATCTCCATAAAACTATTATTTAAAAAATGATTTTTTTTTGGTAAATTTAGCTAAAGGATCAGTGCTGATTTTTCAAAGAAAAAAGTAGAAAGTGGTTTTGGTTACAAGACGAGGTGGACATGGTGGTCTCATATAGACCCAAATTGCTTTCACTTTTCAAATTGCCATAATCTGTATTTATTAGAAATGACATTGGGGGACCTCCATCACTTCTTGTGAAGTGTCATGATCCTGACATCTTGATCAGAGTATTATTTTCTCAAGATTGTGTTAATGCAAGGTATCACAGGGCCCACCAAAAGAACCCACAGGGATTGCATTTAGGCTTGTTAAAGAAGCTCCTATCATAGTCCCCTCTCCCCCACACATGTTATAGGGAAGTGGGAGTCCCTTGTTTTGATAGTTGTGTCATTTTGAGAGAAATGTCATCTTTATAGTCAGAAATATTAAAATGTACAATATAATAACTAGGTTCAGTCCTACTTCCAAACACAAATCTGCGCTAACATTTTTGAGTTCTCACAGGACTGTGGCAATTCCTAAAGAATCAATAATTTTTTTTTTTTTTTTAAATGAAATAGTTAAACGTGTTTGAAATGTGAAAGTTAAATCTTGTAATAAAAATGGTGTAGAAATAAGATCTATAATATAATGTAATTGAACAAAATCCCTCAAAGGCTAAGCTGAAGAAACCTGATGAGCAGACCAACTGTGAGATCTTGCTCCTATACCTACATACCACATATAGTGTGTGTGTGTGTGTGTGTGTGTGTGTGTGTGTGTGGTTTTTTTTTTTTTTTTTTCCCTATTTTAAGCTATGTAGTAATTTTAAAAATGACCCTAGTAAAGATTTTAGGTTTTTAACTCCTGGTGTGCTGTCCGCTTGGATTCTCACAATATCACTGTTAGCCATGTACTCTCCTCAAAGTGTTAAAGGTAAATGTGCGTGAGGAAATTTTGTTCAGCCATTCTCACGTATGACCACTATTCTCTCTCCCCCACCCCTCAACAGATCTTTTTTATTAGACTTTTTTTTTTTTTTTTTTTCTGTGGAGCCTGAGCAACAGCATACTGTGTGTCCTCCCCAATTATCAATATATATTACATTTCAAAGGGGAGGAAAAATCTGAATCAACAGAGTATTCATTATAAATTGAGAAATTGCACATTTATTTTTTTTTGGTGAAAGGCCAAAGAATTTCTGAAGGAACAAGCGTGGAAGGTTCATTTTGCAGAGTATGGCCAGGGAATCTGTATGTACCGAACACAAAAGACAAGAGACCTGGTGTTGAAAGGAATCCCAGAGAGTATGCGTGGAGAACTGTGGCTGCTCTTCTCTGGTCAGTTACAGTTTTTAAACTTTTAATGACTGATGGGTAGCTGTAGAGACATGCAGATCTTTATTAGCTGTTCTATATTACCAGGTGCTATAAATGAAATGGCTACTCATCCTGGGTATTATGAAGAGTTGGTCGAGAAGTCCATGGGTCAGTATAACCTTGCCACAGAAGAAATTGAGAGGGATTTGCATCGTTCTCTTCCAGAACATCCAGCATTCCAAAACGAAATCGGGATCTCTGCCTTGAGAAGGGTCCTCACTGCTTATGCCTTCAGAAATCCAAACATTGGATACTGCCAGGTAACTAAAAATGTACATTGTGGAGGGTTGGCCTAGAAGCCGAACAAGTGCATTGTGCTTGGTAAAATGTACATTACTTTAGTAACACTAATAGGTGTTGGTACTTAAGTTCTGGGCTCGCTTACACCATAGCACGTGTTATAATATGTGTTACCTCAATACATGGTACACACAATAGATGTGTGTTGCAGTGCAGTTATTTGCAAAGCACATGCATAGTGCACTGCAACACACTTGAGTTATAGCCCGCTACAATGTTCAGATGCATATCCTCTAAAAATGAATAGAATAAATCATGCAGGACCTAATTTTTTGTGCATTGACAGCTTATTCATTTTGAATGGTCTGCCTAATTCAAAATCCCTCAGCATACGAAAACACATGTTTCAGCACACTGCATTATGGTGTTCTTGAACTGAAAAAAAAATCTACATCGTTTCCACATTGATGTCAAGAATAACACTTCGTGGCATCACGACAACACATAGAGGTCTATGGGCAGTGTGATGAAAATGTAAAAGTAGCCCATGGAGGCCAGCATTGGTTATCAGTAAAATATTTAACTTTGTAACTTACAAAGCTTATTAGTAGGTTACTAGTGCTTCCTGTCTAATCACGTATGGAAAGTATTTCAACAGGTTTAGATTATAGCTCTATCAAAGACTGTCAGAAACTGTGGGTGTTTACAAAGGAGAGTCAGCAGTTTTATCTGAGACTTTGTTTCCTTTATGGTTCATTTTCCTTTTCAATTTGATGACTGAAGCAGAATAATTTTGCAAATATTTTAGTCCATTACCCAGTTACAGGAAAAAAGTCACATTGCCTCAAACAAATAGAAGATGCTACATTGTATGTTTTTTTTTAGATTTTACTCTTTATCTGTATCTCTTTATCCACCCGAACCTTTATGTGGAATGTATTGTAATGATTAAAGGTATCAATTTACATTATAATCTGCTTATATAATTTACTACATTTAGGGACGATTGTATAAAATTATTACATGGGGCATGAACAGTACAATATGATCAAACTTCTATAATGCTACTGTATGAAAAAAGATCAGATTAGCTAAAATTGTTTAACTGGCCGGATTGTATCGTGTGCAACAGTAAACTTCTCCATGATATACAACACGAATCGATAAATTTGAACAATCTGAATGTATTTGTACGTAGGGTAAGTGTGTGCGGTTTTGGATACAAGCCTTATTGAAAGGAATAATGCATGTCGAATGCAGAAAAACGCTGCTGACATCAGATTGTTGACCTACTGAGAAAATGCATTCCTAAAGTGCCTAATCTATTGCCTCAGTAGTAGGATGTATTACAATTACCATCACCACCGAAGCAGTATGGTGGCGTCAAGTAGCGGTATTCCAACGCGTTTCAACTTATAACAAGATTCTTCCTCAGGGAAAATTTTGTATCACATTCTAAGACCAAAAGGGTGAAAATATTACAGGAGGTAAAGATATTACAAAACTGCAATGATATAATTTGCATAGGAAATACATTGCATACAATCCACTTACATCCTTCATGCATTTGTAAGAAAGTGCATTCCCAGTGCCAAAAGAGGAGGGTCTCCATCTACCGTTGCCCATGCCGTCCTGCATCCTCTACCCGTTGGAATACTGCTACTTGACGCCACCATACGGCTTCGGTGGTGATTGTATCTCGTAGTAGGATGTATCACGATTTATTACCATCATTTCCCCCTTTCCAATATCATGCATTGTAATTTTTTTAAAACTATATTTTTCTGAAGTATTTTTTTTTTTTGTATGTTATGAAATTTCTTGTATTAATAAATTATTAATTTTATTAAAAATTCTTTTTTGTTACATTGCCTCAAAAATCCCAAACCCGAGGTTTATATTTGCTCTCTAAAGAAGCTGATTGGCTACCTTGCACAGCTGCACCAGATTTTGCACTCTCCAGTTTAATAGATCAACCCCTATACAGTTGTGCTCATAAGTTTACATACCCTGGCAGAATTTATGATTTATTGGCCATTTTTTAGAGAATATGAATGAGGACACAAACTTTTCTTTCACTCGTGGTTAGTGTTTGGCTGAAGCCATTTATTATCAATAAACTGTTTTTTTTACTCTTCTTTTTTTTTTTTTTTTCTTTAAATCGTAATCACAACAAACTACCCAAATGACCCTGATCAAAAGTTTACATACCCCCTTAACATCGATGACAGCTTGAAGTCTTTTGTGATATTTGTGGATGAGATGGTAAAGCTGCCCATTCCTCTTGGCAAAAAGCCTCCAGTTCCTGTAAATTCTTGGGCTGTCTTGCATGAACTGCACGTTTTGAAATCTCCCCTGAGTGGCTCAATGATATTGAGGTCAGGAGACTGAGATGGCCACTCCAGAACCTTCACTTTATTTTGCTGTAGCCAATGACTGGTCGAATTGGCCTTGTGTTTTGGATCATTGTCGTCATGTTGGAATGTCCAAGTACGTCCCATGCGCAGCTTCCTGGCTAATGAATGCAAAAACTCTTCCAGTATTTTTTGAAAACGTACTGCATTCACCTTGCCATCATTTTTGACCAAATTTCCTGTGCCTTTTGTAGCTCACACATCCCCAAGACATCGGTGAGCCACCTCCCATGTTTCACAGTAGGAATGGTGTACCTTTTTATCATAGGCCTTGTTGACTCCTCTCCAAATGTAGTGTTTTATGGTTGTGACCAAAAAGCTCAATTTTGAGCTCATCCCTCCAAATTACTTTGTACCAGCAGGTTTGAGGCTTGTCTCTGTGCTGTGTGGTGTATTGTAAGTGGGATACTTTGTGGCATTTGCATAGTAATAGCTTTCTTCTGGCGACTCAACCATGCAGCCCATCTTTCTTCAAGTGCCTCCTTATTGTGCATCCTGAAACAGCCACACCACATGTTTTCAGAGAGTCATGTAATTCACCTGAAGTTATTTGTGGGTTTTTTTTTTTTTTTTGTTTTTTTTTGCATCCCGAACAATTTTCCTGGCAGTTGTGGCTGAAATTTTAGTTGGTCTATCTGACCGTGGTTTGGTTTCAACAGAACCCCTAATTTTTAACTTCTTGGTTTGAACACTGCTGATTGGCATTCTCAATTCCTTGGATATCTTTATATATCCCTTTCCTGATTTATACAGTTCAACTACCTTTTCCCGCAGATCCTTTGACAATTCTTTTGCTTTTCCCATGACTCAGAATCCAGAAACGTCAGTACAGCACTGGATGAAAGATGCAAGGGTCTGTCAGGAGTCCAGGAACTCCTTGACCTTTTTATACACACGCACTAATTACAAGCAAACAAACAGATCACAGATGAGGATTGTTACCTTTTTAATAGCTATTCAAACCCCTTTGTGTCAACGTGTGTGCATGTTATCAGGCCAAAATCGCCAGGTTATGTAAACTTTTGATCAGGTTCATTTGGGTAGTTTCTGTTGTGATTATGATTTAAAAAGAGTAAACACAGTTGACAATAAATGGCTTCAGCCAAACACTAACCATGAGTGAAAAAAGTTTGTTCTCATTCATAGTCTCTGAAAAATGGCCAAGAAATTCTGCCAGGTTGTGTAAATTTATGAACACAACTGTTCCCTTTTGATGACAAACCTCTTAAATAAACACTTGGAATATTATGTCTCAGGTCCTGAATTAAACACTGCATGATGGTAAGTGAAGGTACTGTAGTATTTGTCATTGGCATAAGAGAGAGATGAAATTGTCACATCTCTGGAGCTTGTGTGTCTGACCATTTTTGTCAGCTTTTATCCCAAAAACATAGGGGTAGCAGGGATTCAATCTTTATTATGCCATTTTTTGGACCATAGATACTAAGGTTGATTTTATGGCAGGACAACGAGAGACTGTAACTTATAACCTGGCAGCATATTCTGTAGTCAATAGGAACTAGAAATGAAATGTACATATTATGCTGGGAATTCCATTGTTTACTTAAACCCCCATTGCTGAACTTTTTTTTTTCTAACCTGCACTATTTAAAAAAAAAAATTGACATAATGCAACAGCATTTGCCTATAGGCAGATTTTTACCTTCCTATTAATGTATGCCTCTACTGATATAGATATTAATACTTTTTTTTTTTTTTTTTTTTTTTTTTGTAGGCCATGAATATTGTTACCTCTGTGCTTCTGCTGTACGCAAAGGAAGAAGAAGCCTTTTGGTTGCTTGTTGCTCTATGTGAACGCATGCTTCCTGATTATTACAATACAAGAGTTGTTGGTACGTTTTGGAAGAAATTTTTGGTATTCTGTTTTAAAACTAGACACTGTACTGAACTTTTGGCACACCTAAATGTAAGTAGTGAGAGGTACCCATAGTGACTAACTTCTTTAGCTGGTTTAATCTGTTAAGCCTTTTTTTTTTTTTTAATGAGAATCAAGAAAACCTTACAATAAAATATGTTTTACAGAACATTTGCAGTAACCGAGTGCATTATTCAAATTTTGTTTCTTCTAGGAGCTCTTGTGGATCAGGGTGTTTTTGAGGAATTGGCTCATGATTATGTGCCCCAGCTGTATGACTGTATGCAAGAGCTGGGTGTAATTTCCACGATTTCCCTGTCTTGGTTCCTCACGTTGTTCCTTAGTGTCATGCCTTTTGAAAGTGCTGTGGTGGTAGTGGACTGTTTCTTCTATGAAGGCATTAAGGTGATATTCCAGCTGGCACTTGCTGTGTTGGAGGCCAATGTGGACAAGCTACTTAACTCTAAAGATGATGGAGAAGCTATGACTGTCTTGGGGAGGTATGTTAACATTCTCATTTCTCTTTTATAAGCTTTTCTAGATGTTCAGTACAATATTGCACAGATCCTGTATAATATTCCTTTAGGGATTTGGTCCTGATTTTAAAGATTTTGGGTGGAAGGAACAAATGTAACTATGCCAGACAATAGTTATTTTAACAAATTTGATTTTATGCCTTCCAATGTTGAGCTAGTAAATTAATTATATATGTAAACTAGTATAAAGAATACATTTTTCTTTTTGTATAATAATGATGGTAGTTGGTAAAAGATGGAGGCTTCCAACAAAACATTGGTTACAGAAGTATTAGTTTTCAGCATCAGGCTAGTCCAGTTAGTGAGGTACAGACATGGCATAATTATAGAGCCATTTAGAATTGACAAGCTTGGCCTTCATCAGAAGAAACCATGGCTTTGGTGGAAAAAGGATTGAGCAGCGAAAAATACAAAACAACCATTAAGGTCATGGTCAGATTAATTCAGCTCCAGATATACCTACCTATAACTATTCTGGTTCTGAAATCTAGGCTAGGGATGTTTAATTATACTTTTTTTTTTTTTTAAATGGTTTTTCAATTTTATTTTTTTAAAAGGTATCTAGACAGTGTGAGTAATAAAGACAGCACTTTACCACCAATTCCACATCTCCATTCCCTAATCATGGATGACACAGAGCCTTATCCAGAAGTGGACATCTTTACACTGATAGCTGCATCTTATCAGGTATTGTGTATACAATTATGGTCCATTGTTAAATTAACATCTTTATAGTTAAACTTAAGCTGAATTCCAGGCAAACCACCAAATACAGAGCTGAGATGCGTGTATGGGATTGTTCTGTAATTCTGTGGAAGATACAGAAATCCCATGCCAGGCAGCATAGCCAGATCATTTCTCTCTACTGCAATGGCAGTACAAAAACGGACCCTCACTGTGCTAATTGCTCAATGAAGGAGCAGCAGAACATCAGCAAGAAAACTTCTTTATTTTCTCTCTGCCTGTAATCATGTTTATACATCACTGCAGCATATCCTGATTGGCCCTTAGTATTTCCCCATTCCTTCTTTCCTGAGTGAGCACCTCCTATGTAGTGGATTGCACATTTACGATGTGTTTTTATCACTGCAGAAATTCGGAACTATACAGGCAGACCGGATAGAGCAGATGAGATTTAAGCAACGGCTAAAAGTGATACAGGTTCTTGAAGATACTACAAAAAGAAATGTGGTAAGTACACACTAATCAGGTGTTCATCTTGAGGTGGAAATTTACTTTTATATATTGCTCACTGAATGTGCCCCAATCTATAAAAAGTAGGCCTTAGGATTTTCTTAGGTCTGTGTCTGTTATTACACATTCAAACAGTTTTGTAAATTGTCATCTTCGAAACAAATTGGAGTCTGGACTTGTGTTCAATGATCATTGTATCAAAATATTACCCCATATTATCGATCGTCAGCAACATAAATGGTACATTTTTCATCAACCAGCCGAAATTATGTAAAGGTTTTTTGAACTTTGTGAACCCTTGCACTCGCCAACTGTATGTAGCGGTGCCCCTGTGGGGTCGCTGCATGTTTCATCATCCACACATCACCCTGCTGGTCAGACTTCCATTTTAGGCACACTTTCTCCAGACAATGAACAGTCTCTTGCTTGTTTTTTGTTATTAGGGGATTAACTTTGGATGGGGAAAAGGGACATGGGATGCCCAGATGATGAATACTTAATGAAATCAATGTTGGCTGAGTCTAAATTTGACAGTCTCTTCCTCTGCACATCTCCAGCACACTACTTGAGATCATTTGCTTAACTTCACTGTCCAAATCTAGGTTCCTGTCACCATTGGCACATGGCTAGGCACCACTCTGAATAAGTCCTAACATTTTCCTAGTGGCCCTTTACAGGCAGGGATCTGCAGTCCCCTTTGTGGTAGCAACCGTTTTTAGTTGAGAAGAATAGATGTGCTAACTGACTACTGATCCCAGCACGTCCAATGCAAATCCTGCCAGCCCCCCGTGGCTGCAATGACTTGACTCCAAAACAACTCCACAGTCTCTCCCCCTGACTCCACATTCAATCCAATGTCTCTCCCAAAGCTTCACACTGTGCTCACTCGCCGACCCCGACATGGATCCCTCCTGAATGACTTTCCTGGCTGTGTTCCCTGCAGTCTTCCTCCTGTTCCAGGACACCTCTCAATGACCGTGTCGAGAGGCTCCCTCCCAGCTCCCAAGCTCAAAGTCACCCCCCCCCAGAAAGGGTCCCTCAAGGGCCACCACAGCCTAACACGCTATCATCTCAGTTCTTCCACCCGACAACTCCTTCTCCCACAACAGGCTGACCATGGGTGTAATATATATATATATATATATATATATATATATATATATATATATATATATATATATATATATATATATATATATAGCCTGCCTATCCTAGTTGGGGATTGGTCAGGGCTCCCACATACACCCCATGTCACTCAAGCTCTCTGCCCTGCCTCCTTTTTCCAGAACCTTCTGAAAACCAGAGGAGGCGCCCAAGAGCTGAAGCACTTGTCAGTCACCTGCTGCTACACTAAACCACTCCCCTGCCCCCAGATCATAACAGGCATAGCTCACAGCATAGGCCTGCCTAAATTTATCTGCGCTGACAGTACAAAACAAACCC
This sequence comes from Lithobates clamitans, assembly GCA_037952925.1. NCBI lineage: Eukaryota > Metazoa > Chordata > Amphibia > Anura > Ranidae > Lithobates > Lithobates clamitans. The sequence goes on from JBBGZY010000291.1 coordinate 6,481,533, forward strand.
ACTACTCTAGCACCTACCTACCTAAGGTAGAGGGTGCTACATGTATATAAAAGAAAGATCTTTCTTCTTGTTGCATGCACTTCCTGGGTTAGTTTTAACCCGAACATGTGCTGTAGGTGGGTTTTTTTTATTTTCTATTTTTTTTAACTGTTTCCAATCGATTCCACTACCAACAGTTAGAATATTTATCGTTTTTGCTACAAAAATCCAGCATAACAGTTTTGTATTGTTTGCCATAAAACCTTGCATTGCAAGAATCAAAATGAGCCCACTAACCTTTCAAAAGTCGAATGATCAAGTGTATCGAAAGCTTTTCTAACTATGTATGGTTACCATATGTTATCTAAAACTTGTGAAAAGGCTTACAATAATGCCTGTTATCATGCATTTAATTAGGACAAAGAATTGTTTTTTGTTTGGTAGACTTTTCAGTGTTGAGGAAACTCCTTTTAACAAGCTTTCAATGATTACATTATTTTTTACTAAGTCAATGGTAAAAGCATACTGGAATACTAGCAATTAAAAATATCCCTTTTCAATTTAGGTCCGCAATATTGTCCTGGACACTACATTAGGTTTTGATGAATTGGAAGAATTGTATGCACTTTTTAAGGTATGAGCAAAATACAGTTTATATTTGTTGTGTTCACTGCATTTTAATCCAGCAGCTGCTCATTAGAAGGTTAGATTTGGTGAATTGTCTAGAAATTATATCACTATGCGCTTTGCATTTCTAAAACGCATCAAATGGCTGAATGTTTGCGGACACCTGACCTTCACGCCTATGTGAGCTGGTGGGAAATCCCATTCCAAAACCACAAGCATTTATATCCTGTGGCTAGGATAGCCACCACTGCTCTGGGAAGGTTTTCCACAAGATTTTGGAGTGTGTCAATGATTGATGCCATTGTGTGAGCCATCAGATACCAGCCTGGGGTGAGTGAGCAGTTCACCAAATGGTCTCTATCTCCTTCCCTTTTCTCCCCCATCTGTGTTCCTCCCGATCTTTGTTCTTCCAGAATTTAATGCCCAGTTAGGACTTAGACTAGGTTCACATCTGAGCAGGTTTTGGGAAGGCATGTAATGAAATGCCTTATCGCACTCGCAGAGAAACGCACCTTCAGAGATATGTGGGTGTACCATTTTACTGGAAACGGCAGCACGGTGTCCTGTACTGAGAACCGCACTGCGCTAAGTGGTTTCCATGCAGTTGCGTTTTTGGAAGAGGTGCAGGGACTTTTTTTCCTGCATTTTCAGGAGGTACAGCAGCCCATTCAAATGCAACCACTGGAATCGCATACATGTGAACTGGGGATCAGGAACAACAACTGTTGGGGGATGGCTGACAATATAATAGTTTGATAAACTGATGGGGTTATGACTCGCAAGTTTGTGATGCTTCTGTTTTAACCTTTTCCTGCCCAACACCAACATCCCATTAGGGGCTCGTTCACATGTGCTGTGGTCTCTGAAGAGCAATCTGCGTTCTTAAGATAGAACTTGTCAGGCAGCGAGGGGGAGTTGTATCACCTCTTTACCACCTGCTTTAACTCCTGGGACCCCACACTAGCGCACTTGTGCATTGTCCTCCATCCTTGTGACCCCTTTCCCTGTCCTTGTGACACCTGTACACTACCCTACTGACCCCTGTTCTTTTCCATACTGACTCCTGTACACTTGCCTGCTGATTCACTACACACTGCCCTGCTGACCACTATACACTGCCCTGCTGATCCACTGTACTCTGCTCTACAAATTGCTGACCCTTCTCCTCTGCCCTGCTACCCCCCTATACACTGCACTACTGATTCTGGTTTCTGTATACTGCCCTGCTGACCTCCTATCCTCTGCACCCCCACATCACACTGTCTAGATGCGGCCCTGGTGTCAATGGTAAAGCGTACCCATTCAGCCAAAAAAGCATTTGTGGGATCAGTTACTAATGTTGGACAGGAAGACATGTCTTTCGATTTCACCTCATGGTGTTAAGTAGGGTGCATAGTCTCTGAAATGCTGCCACAAGTTTAAAAGTGCACGGTCCAAAAAAATTTTTAAGCTGTAATCTCAACTGTACCCCTACACCTGAACTCAAGAATTTTAAGGGTTTTCTTCTTCTTTTTTTTTTTTCTTTTTTTTTTTTTTTTTTTTTAATTTCCAATTCAGTGTAACCGAACAAAATATAGACAAGAAAATATATTTAAAAAAAAAAAAAGTGCACCCAAGAATAACTAGGAGAAAAGATTCTAGAATTCCATTATAAAAACTAAGCTAAAAGTGATTTGTAAGGGTAATTGTTTAAAAAAAAAAAACAAAAAAACAAAAAAAACATCATACTTTCCTCCAATGTACAGCTCGTTTTGCACAGAGTGGCCCTGAACCTGCTCTTCTGGGGTCCCTCGGCGGCTCTCGCAGCTCCTCCCTGCATCAGATAACCCCCTGGGAGAAGCGCTCTCCCGGGGGGATTACCTTGCGGGCGTGCCCCCAAGTCCAGCATTCGCGTCAATAGAGGCTGAATGCAGGACTAGGCCCCGCCCCCCGGCACCCGCGTCATTGGATTTGATTGACCGCAGCAGAAGCCAATGGCTGCGCTGCTATCAATCTATCCACTCAAGAGTTGGGAGCCCGTGGAGAGAGAGACAGCGCGTCCCTGCAGACTGAATAAAGTGGTTCAGGTAAGTAAAACGGGGGGGGGGGGGTTGGGGGGCAGGTGACTGCCCCCCTGCACCCCCCCCCTCCCTTTAATGCATAGGATGCATTAAGGTGAAAAGACACGAACCTTTACAACCCCTTGAAGTCTTAGCTCTTCTGTTGTATGGTGGCTGGATTCAATTTGGAAACCTGTATTCTACATTCTGACATTTATGGAGTGGAAACAATAACGAATGGTGTCTTCTAGAACTAAACATTGTTATCACTGACTTTTTTTTATTCAAATCGTGAGAAATTACAATAATTTTACTATTTGAGGAATGATGTGACTTTAAAATTGACTCCATAAATTAAACTTGATAGGACTCAAACCTAATTTTACGATTAGACGAATGTTGTGTCTGGTACATGTTCTTTTTTGTTGCCTAATACAATAAGCACAACATACATGAAAAATTTGAAAAAAAAAATCATTCCGTTAACAATGGTCAATTTAAATCTATTACTGTCTTAGGATGAGCACATGACAAGCTGCTACTGGGGAGGTAACAACAGCTCACTCATTGAACGTCATGACCCTTCCCTTCCCTATCTCGAGCAGTACCGCATAGACGTTCAGCAATTCAAGGGACTGTTTACACTGCTGTTCCCATGGGCAAGTGGAGCACACACAGATGTCATGGCCGTCCGTCTGTTTAGACTCCTAGATGAAAATGGGGACAACTTGATCAATTTTAGAGAGTTTGTCTCTGGTTTAAGTGAGTATAACCATTTTGACTTTTTATGGTTAAACATAACATTACAATACAAAATACATCTGAATACAGAGGGGAAAAAAATTGAAATTTTTCATAGTGACCATAGGGTTGTGCACCTATGGGCTGGCTTAAACCTTTTTTATTTCTAAAGATCCCATATCAAGCACTGGCAATAGGTGGACCAATAAAACATGTTTGCGACAAATAGGCTAAACAATTATTGTAATATAAGAGTTATTTGAATTGTGTAGGCAAAATATATCACTTTAGGATGTTTAATAGGGGATCACTTTATAGCCAAATGGATGTTTCACAGAAGTGTCATTTTGTTACTGTGCACCCAGCTGTGTATGATTAATAAATTTGTGTATATATATATATATTACTGTCGGTTTATTTGTTTGCAATTTATCATTAGGCACAGTAGACCTGTGCCCTATAGGCTTGCAGAGCGAAAGAGACCACTTTTCTTTGTACAATTATTGGTGGAATATGCTTTACCCCAACATCAGGAGATGTGCAGTCATCTCATATAAGCTTATTTACACACTGTGAACTAAAATTGTTCTGTGTAAAAGAAAAGTTCTGTTCTGAGAGCCAAAGATTATGTACCCATGGGCTCCAGTAATAGAAATCCAGGCTACATGTTCTAGTGAAAGAAATCTGGCCCTGGCTCTTAACAAAAGCGTTTAATGGTTTAAAAAAAATTCTGGTAGAACTACTTTATAATGAAATCTGAACAGTGGCAGCCCGTCAATAGGGGGTGCTATGAGGCACTGCCCCCTCCCCCCCCCAAAAGCTGGACATAAAAAAAAAGCGGTCCTTTTTATGTGTGTTCGGACACTGAGCTGTCCATTAGAAGCTTGACTGTTGCAATTACGTGATTGCAGCTGAAAAGCTTCATTGGGCGGTCTTTGGAGTGTAAACAGGGTGCAGGCCATGCGTCTGGAACACTCCCCCACTCTACATTGATTCATTCCACCTGTTGCTCATTTGTGATTGGCGGGTCCAGAGGACGGTAGGCGGGGCTTTTTGCTGAACCGTCACTTCCGGTTTCCCTCCACTCACTCGGAGAGCACGACCTGCCGGACCTAACAGGTAAGCTAATAGCTAAGCAGCACCGTCTGTCTCAGTGACGCCCGCGGGCCTCAGCTGGACATGGATTGAAAGTCATGAATGATTTTCCCAGCACTGACAGCCGCAACTTCGCTCCACAGAGGCGTACACAGTCATACTTTCCCACTTCTCTCCCCACCACTCAGTAGAGCAGCCAGTGCAGACTGGGCCCGGGCATGATGATGCGGCTGGAGGAGCAGAGTGTGAGACACTGTACACAGAGGGAGAGATGGTATGATCTGTCCTGTAGTTAAGTATAACTGTGTACAGCTATATACACCCACCATCTTCCTTCCTGACTGTATATGGAGACCACCTTCCATCATCACTGTGACTGTAGATATACATCATCTGTCCTGTTATTGTGTATATAGCTGTATACAAGACAGAAGATATATACTTGCAGTAAGTGATGATGGCGGAAGGTCTCCATATACAGGAAGGAAGATGGTGGGTGTATAAATAGCTATATACACCCACCTTTCTCCATCACTGACTGTAGGTATACATCATCTGTCCCCCCATACTGTACAGGCTGCCGCATATGACGGGCACGGTGAGGCTGCAATTGATGGGCACAGTGAGGCTGCATTTGACGGGCACAGTTAGGCTGCAATTGATGATTTTTTTTTTTATTTTTTTATTTTTTTTTTCAGTTTGTCAACCTGTTCAAAACTGAAACAGGTTGAGACAAGAGAAGAACCCTAGTGGGTTCTTTGTGTAATTGTCATTAAAGGAAATTGAAACTCAGATGGAGGCTGCTATTGCTGACCACTAAAAATGCTTAGAAATGTATGTGTTTGTAAAAGTATTTTTTAAAGAGTTGTGAATTTTTAGTGCTTTTTACCCAGTTTTATTATGAAGAGTAGTAGACTTCTGCGCACAGCTTTCTGCAATAAAAAAAGCATGTGTATATATGTTTGAGCTTAGTTTTATATGTACTATCACTATATTCCTGTGAGGATGCTTTAAAAATGCACATTGCAAAAACACAAAGTAGAAAATGCATTTGAAAAACAATCATACATAACTCAATTTAAAACACACCTAAAGCCAAGGCCTTTGAGGACCCATTCTCATCTATCCAATTTATTGCACTGTATTAATACACATGCGTTAACATGCATTGCATCAAGGCAACCTATTTTTTTCAAGCGTGTTACCAGCCTACCACCACGGACATAAAAAAACAGACCTGCCCCATTTTTTTTGTATGACTGGACCCTAATCTTTTCGAAATCATTAACCTGCAACAAGTAGGCAACCATTGGAACCAACCAGTGCAGTGTAATGGAGCATCTGTACAGTGTTAGGGCTGCACATCTAGGAGGAAGTGATTAGTTTGAATGTAGTTTAATTTACTGATAACTCTGATAACTCTGTGAAAAATCTCAAATATACTGTCTACATTTCTCCATTAATGTTCAGGTGACATCTACAATGGGGACCTCACTAACAAATTGAAGCTGTTATATAGGATGCACATACTGCCTGGTAAGCACTCCCAACATAATTGTGACCATTCTGCTACTGATGTTTGCTGTTTCTGACTATAATGTATTCATTTAATTTATAATGAAATTTAACTTTTATGCAAATCTGCATAACTCAAGTCAAAATGGAAAATGTACCCTTGAGGCAGTCCGCATAGCTGTAGTACTTCGTTTTTCAACCAGGCATTGCTTTACCGTAGCAGTCGACTACAGTCTGTTTTGTTAGTAATCTACTGATCTGAAAAGCGATTCCCAAATTCACCCAATGCACCCAAAGGTTTCTTGTTGTCGTTCATATATACAGAAAGCCTAATGATAAAAATCGGTACAATCAAAGTCACAAAGTTTCCCACAGCCACTGATCAGATTCAGACTTGCATTGGAAGTTTAATGCCAGGTTCACACATATGCGGGTTCCCCCGAATCCAGTTGGCATGACATGCGAGTGTGACCGGCTCTCAATGGAGCCGGTTTACACATGTCTGGGGCGGCCGCGGTCTGTATTGAAAAAAATGGTCTGGTACATATTTGAGTCTGGTTCAGGTGCGAATTCAGGCTAAAATTCAGAATGAATCGCACCTGAACCGCTGTACAGGAACACACCAGACCCCAGGCACGAGCCCATGGCCGCACATGTGTGAACCCAGCCTGATTATGATTGGTGTTGCAGAGACAGACACTCTTTATAAGGCACTAAAGCTGGATAAAGGTATTAATGGTGTTCTAACTTAAACAGTATCACAGGGTTTGCTGGATATTATTACCAGCTTACACAACATGTACTCTTACCAAGAGCTGAAATTATTTGCCGACAGCCACCAATAAGATTCAAAGGCAAATTTGATGCTGATTGGTGGCTGAAGAAATGTTACTCCAGCTTATCTGTGAAGATTCTTACCTTGCTCCAGTGACTCCTAACAGGCACTTTATTATGAGTGGTTACATGTCATTTTCAGACCTGCCACCTGACCAGGAAGAGCCAGATTCCGCTTTTGAGGCCACTCAATATTTTTTTGAAGATATCACACCAGAATGTAGCCAAGGTAAGGTAAAATCTGTGTAAATGTGTACATCGCCATCATGTACTGTACAAAACCCTAAAAAAAAAAATGCAAGCTGTTTTACCTGATTACATGTTTTTTGCTTTTTTTCAAAATGATCTGTTAGGCTTGTTCATGGTATGGGGCATCCCAGCTTTCCTTATTAAGCTTTTAAAAATTTAAAAGGTGAATTTCAATGCAACATTAGAGACCATTATTTTAGGCCCTATAGTATTTCAGGTGTGTAACTAACTGCCCCACATGTTACTAGGATAATTATTTTTATTCATTTTGAAGAGGAGACTCCTAAGTGTGCACACTTGGGATGATAAACGTAGATTTGCCAACTATTGCTCACCAAAATGACTGTTCTTGCTTTCTGTATCCCCGATTTTCCCTTCATTTCTTGTTCAAATGACAAGACAGGAAGAGGAAATAAACCTGGAGCTCCACTTTAAATCCTTGATAATGAAAATCTCCATCAGTTAAAAGGAAGCCGTTGCTTATCCAGTTATTAAATGGTCATGGTCACAAATGTGCAATAATAAATCCCTGTTGTAAATGAAAAATATGGGCTGCCATTGCTAATCGAACTTTAAAAGAATCACTTGGCTGTCATACTGATTTATTGGCATATAATATGGAGATTGGATGAAGTTCTGAGTTTCCTGGATGCATGCGTGTTCCAGGTCAAGAACACAAGACATATTGACTCAAATGAGGAGATTAGCTGGCAGAACTCCTAGTACTGGAGCTCTTAAGCATGCTTCTCCCTGCAAATTGGGGGCCTCCACATTTACTGTATGTGTTTTTGCATTTTGGTATTCAGCTCTACTTTGTATGGTATCCTAGTGATATTTTTGTTATTGAACCTCTTTATGTGCCTTTTTATTGTTATACCTGCGTATGGCACTACTTTTTGAATGGAAACTGTACTGTTACATTCAGTTTTCTTTACTCATTAAACACATTGAACGAGATTAGCTGGCAATCTTTGCATTAGTTTCCTTTAGGGACTGTTCGCATCTATGCATTTTAATGCATACAGGTTAACCTTTGTTAGAAATTGAGGTTATATATGTGTGACATCGGTTATAGTTCATGTCTGTTTTTTGCTGCGGTAACGCCTATTATTGACCAAGAAAATGCATGTTACAAACATGAATCAATGCCTGTTGACAACGCACATAAAAAGGTGCAAATCCAGCCTTAGACCTGGACAGCAAGACAAATAAAACAGCCATGTAATGATTAATATCACCAGTAGAGGGAGCACAAATTCTATCATACATAACCAGTACAATTTATCAGCAATCCTTTACAAAATTATTATATCTTTATAGAATGACAAATAGTGCTAGCTAACAGGTAGTCTAATTATTAAATGAAAATAAACAATATTTTTAGGTGATTGGAAAAGTAGTCCTGTTCCAAGTCAAATGTGTTGCTTTGAGGCCTAGAAATAAGCTAAATAAAAAAATGACACTGTACAGATTGGCCACTTGGGTACATCTGCCACATTAAAAGGGGGGCATGTGGTCATCACCAACAATCAGGTTTGCTTAGTGGTTTTTAAAGTGTATACCAAATGCTAAGAAAACATTTCCTGTATTATTGCACCCAACACCTGTAGACAAGGTAGGACCATGAGTTCATGATGCGTGCTGACCCCACTGTTTATTCATGGCAGCAGTGATGGAGATTTGTCAGAGAAGGTAACAATTTTTTTTTTTTTTTTAATTTTCCAGTTTGGAAATTGTCATGCTCACTAGAGCCTCTTTCCAATCAAGTATGATTTAGCTACTGCTGATGCCTACTCATCCACTTCGAGGGTGAACGTGTTGTGGTCTTCCCGTCAGCTTAAATCTGGCTACAGTGTTTTGGTCATTGTGTTTTTTTTTTTGTTTGTTTTTTCCACAGTATTCTCTGTTGACTTCTAGACTATACTACATGGAAAAATAAAGTTACTTTGCTTGCACTTCTTTCCCATCCTAAATCCCTTGATTATGTGTGTATAAGCTTTATGGAAAAAGTTATCGTCACATGATTCACTGTTGGGCTACTTGTGATAGCAAGCAGATATATAATTAAAAATTGGCACTGAGTGCATTTAAAATAGTTGTAATAATGTTTTAACAGGGAACACTCCTTAGGTGGAATGTAGAAAAAAATAAAAATAAAAACACATGGAAAGTGTCAGATGGAAGTTGCCATTCCCTTGGCCTATTGCTGGTTGACTTAATTTCCCCCAAACCAGCGTGTAGGCTTTAGGAACAATAATGGCAACTTGCATCCAAACCTTCTCGCACAAGTACTTCTTCTTTGTTTTTTTTACATTGTACATTATATATATATATATATATATATATATATATATATATATATATATATATATATATTACACTGTAATATTGCAGCTCTGATTTATATTCTCTATTAGCTAATTTAGTTTCAGAATGTTTATATAAAATTTATTGGGTTTATTTGGTGACCTCTTCCATAAAATGCCCCCGTTGTCTGACTCTGCTGCTGGCTACAATCCCATGTAAACGTGGAGCAATGTTCTGACTAATGCTTGTTCCTGGCCAGTTTGAAAACCATCAGGCAACCAGCATTTTCAGAGAGCGGTCAGAAATAGCAAGCCACACATTTTTCATAGTACAAATTTCCTTTCACATTCTCCAGACCATCTAACAGATTTATTTATTTATTTTTTTACATCTTTTGTCCTAAAGGCTCGGCAATTGATTCAAAATACAAAAAAAGGGCAGAAGAAGGATTTGTGGCTGTCAACCTTAAAATCACTAAAGGTAACAGCAAGACACTACTATGTCTATGATTATACTACACTGATGAGTAAGGTTTTACATGTGTTTTTCTTATTTTACCAGTTAAGAGGACAAGCCAAGACAATCGGAATTCTCTTCGTTTATGGGCACAAGAGAACCGATCAAGGCAAAAGGTTCCAAAGGAGTTGCCTAAATTAAAACAGGTATTGTACTGATTTGTTCTACTCAGAGAGAATATGATTAAGAATGCATTCTGTTGGCCAGAAGCCAGAATATTCATTTATTCTGGCCATTAGAATGCATTAAAGCGAATAAATACTGCAAGCATTCGGGCACGTTTTTTTGTGCGGTACACTTTTTTTTCTTTTTTTTTTTTCTTTTTTTTTTTTCTTTTTTTTTTCCCCCAAGCGCTTTCCACCAAATTCTCTGGTGATGTGTGTGTTTTTTTTTTTTTTGTTTTTTTTTGTTTTTTTTTTTTGTTTTCAGCCTGTAAACTCCTGTGTGCGCATGGACACATAAGCTAACGTACAGGTGCGTTTACAGGCTGAAAAATAAAGCCAAATGTCTGTAAAAGCTGCATTTTTTTTTTCTGCCCAGTGTGCATGCGGCTATAGAAGAGGTAAGAGGAAAAGATTAGTATGCCCTTACTGGCTTAGGGTTATGTTAGTCTTTGTGTACCTGATCCAACATCGAACAAATATGGTTGTCCTTTTTTGTCTCTCTTCTGTGCTTTTGGTACCAAACATACAATCTGTTTATTACCTGTATTTGACAGCTGCATGTAAAAGAGAGGACCAGCCACTGCACTTTACCCAGTATGTGTTTTACAACCACTTTAAACTCTGACCTGAAAAAAATACATTGATAAAAGGACAAAACTTTTTATGGTTTTTAGATGGAGTAGAGAGGGATTTAAACACCCATCAGGCTTCTTTTGCATTAGGGAGATTCACCCTCTCTATTTTTCCTGCTGACCTGTTATTATTCAGAGTGAAAGTGGAAAAAAGTTCCAAATTTTAGATAGTCACCAGAATAGGAATATATAGGAAATGGGAACATTAGTTCTGCTGACAACCAATGATTTCCTCTTGCTTCCTCTTTTCCCTATGAGACAGGAAGTGAAAGAAAATCTCAAAAAATTGAGAAAAAAAGCAAACTGGTTATAACCTCCCCTTACTCTATCCAATGTGGGGAAAATATAGAGTTAAAGTAGAATTAAAGTAGAATTCCAATAGGAATATAATCCCAAAACCTCTATAAACCAGGTGGTATGCCCTTGCTGTGTTGCTTTGATTCACTCAGCAGTAAATGTAGATTAAAGGTTGCATGTAACAGAATAGGTTCCCTCAGTTAGGGAAAATATACTAGTTATTAATGGGGTACACAGTTCATTGCTGGATGGGTGGCATTGAAGGTAATGACTAGTATGGAAACCAACCCTAGGTCCAAAATGTAATGGAGATGGTTAAACCATAGCTTTTTTTTTTTTTGAATATTCATAACTGATATTTATATAGCCTGGAGATCTCCTTTTTAAGCATGTTTTGCTATTTTTTCCATATTGAATACTTTTTTAAGAAGTTTTATTGTCTTGTAGGGGCAGTTTATTGAACTGTGTAAAACTATGTACAATATGTTCAGTGAAGACCTTTGTGAGCAAGAACTGTATCATGCCACTGCTGCAGTCACCAGCTTGTTGCTCGAGATTGGAGAGGTGGGCAAGCTTTTCTCTGCCCAGGTTCCAGAAGAGACACCCAATCAAAACACCAAGGAGACTCCAGGCAAAATCAGTGAGAAAAAGCCCCTGCAGATATGCCAATATATTCAGGGGGGAGTTTTCTCCAACAGCCAGGTATCCAATGACAATGCAGAAGATCAAATGGAGGAAGTTAAGCTAGAAGACTCCTCTCCGAGAGACAATGGGGCCTGCTCATCTATGCTGATATCAGATGACGACACTAAAGACGATAGCTCAATGTCATCTTACTCTGTACTGAGTGCTGGATCCCATGAAGATGACAAACTGCAGTGTGAAGACATTGGTGATGACACCATTCTTGTGCGCAGTCACCATCATGCTTCTTTGCCATCAAGCACAAGTCTAGACCAAGACTGGGCCATAACCTTTGAGCAGTTCCTTGCCTCTGTCTTGACAGAGCCAGCCCTGGTGAGATACTTTGACAAGCCAGTGTCAATGATGGCAAGGATCACCAATGCTAAAAATGTCAGAATGATGGGGAAAACTTTACCAAGTGACTATGACATTCCAACTATTTCTGGATAGAGCTGACCATAAAATTGACTTTTTTATTTGACTGAATGAAAACAAAAAAAATGCTTTTAATCTTTTCGGTAAAAAATGCACAACTCCCCTAAACTTAAATATATGACCTATTAGTATAATACAGATTTTAAACCAACATTTTTAAAGACCTACTACTATAGTACAGGCATGGGTGGAGCTATTTTAAGAGGGATTTTAAATAACATATAAATATAATATTAATCTATCACAGTACAATATAAAGTGTATTATTTGTCCTCTAGATATAAAGAACTTCTTGTTGAAGCAGAACATCAGGTTGGTAATTGAATAAAGAAGTGCAAAGCGCAATAGCCTGTAATGAATGACCAATTGGAATTTTGTTTGCTAAAGCCACATAAAAATGATTCCTCATTGGTCGTAATGGGTTAGCGCATTGCAATTGCTTTTTATACTTCCTTATTAAATAAGCCTAATTATATGTACCAGGATAATATAATGTAATTTCATGTAAATAAGTCCTAATGTGTACTGGACGTCTGTGCTGCTGTATATGAAGTCAGTGGGAATGCAATGCCACTTTATTAGATGAATACCAATCCTACCCTGAGCTAGTGTTTACTGTACTTATGCACCTGCACTTTGAAATTTTGCTCCTTTGTTAGCAGAATTACTTCTTTACATCTTGGTTTTATTACTGTCTATTTATAAGTCAGAAACTGGCAACATCTTTCCTCCATAGCCGTGCACATCTACAGTACAATACATACTGCTAGTTCATCTAACACTCCCACTCCTAGACTGACAATGCTGCTGTCCAAAGGTGCTCCTATATACAGAGTGTAGGCAGTGTGGCAAGATCACAGGTGAAAACCAGGGGGGGGGGGGCCTAAAAAAAAAAGAAAACTAATACAGCCACCAGATCTAATAATTGGTAAGCTGCAATATATTACATTTTTGGCTTTGGGGTTTTTTTTTTTTCCACCTCAGCGAAATTTTCAGAGAGACTAATTTCAACTTTGCAGTTCATTTTTGTCCCTTCTCGTTTTCACATTATTGTGGCATTTCTCCATTACCTTTTATGGGTTGTTTAAATATCTAATTTACTTTATACGCAAAACCACTATTCTTCCTATTTCTGTTTCGTACCCCTCACACCCCCTCCCCTGATTTTGGTTTGTTTCATTCTAGGTCCCCTCTATTTCTGGCTCAGAGCCCTTTGCCTTCCATCATCTTCTCCAGATATTTATCTGAAGTTTTGAAATGTTTCCATCCCCCCCAGGTGCTATTGTATTTCCCTAATTGTCATTTATCACTACGATAGGCGTTCCATTTTACTGTAGTAATCTTTTTGTTCAAATCACTCTCTTATGCCTGGTTTTTCTCTATTTAACCATTTTTTTGGTATCAGACCCTTTGCAGCTTTCAGAAGTTTTGGGATAACGGTTTTCATATATGGTTTCTTTGTGGTTTTGGAATCATGGAATAAGAAAGTCTGTATGTTTTTTCTATTTTCTCACCAGTTATCTCCTTTTATATGGCTCACTATTTCTTGCCAATATTCCTTTTATTTTTGGGCACTCCCACCATATGTGCCATCGTTGCCCTTTGTTTGCAGTTTCTCCAGCACAATGGTGATCCATCTGGTTGATATTTATGGCTTCTCTCTGGGGTCAGGTACCATCTTGCCAAAAATTTATAGTTCAGTTCAATAGTATTCATGTCCCAGGCATGATTGTATCCCGCTCCTATCATCTTATCAACTTGTTGGTCTTCTAATTTTAGATCCAGTTCTTTTTCCCATTGTTCTATATAGTCAGGTCTTCCTTGTCCTTCTAGGTCTGTCAATATTCCATAGATTTTCACTTTGGCTTTGGGTTTAATGCTGCTTTAAGTTCAACATCTTTCCTAAGCTACCATTCCTGTCCCCTCCAAAGTCTATTGCAATAACAAGCGTTACTGCAAAACATTGCAATGGAATGTAATTGACCTTAGTTTGAAGCCAAACTCAGGCAACACTTTAAAAAAGACATTTTGGATAGAGTGGGGAAGGGCTAGAACCAATATCCTGTTTCCTGGTGCTTAGAATCCTGTTTCCTGGTGCTTACAGTGGGGAAGGGTTAGAACCAATATCAGGATTTTAAAGAGATTAGAAATTACACACATTTTAAAATGGTAAAAAAAAAAGCTAAGTGTATCGGAGTTAATAATATAAGGGTTATCCAAAATTATAGGGTTCCAAAAAAATAAAAAAACTAGTGATGACTACAAATTTTATTCAGCTTCCCCCCCCCCCCCCTTTTTTTTTTAAAGGCACTAGAATCCTGTTTCCTGGTGCAAAGCATTTTTTAAATTTTATGCTACAAACATGAAGGAATGCTAATTTTTAGACTAAAATGAAAATCAGAAAACTTTGTAAAAGAATAGAGGAATGAAGGAGTTCATAAAAACTATGGGTTCACTAAGGGCCAATTCACACTACTACGTTGTGTTTTTATGTGCCACGCACATTACATGCTTTGTCACCCTAGAGCACCTTGCTGATGGACATGCATTTCAGTTCAACATGTGTCAGTGCCTTAACATGCCTTGTGGTAGGCTTGCATTAATGGTATAAATACCTTTTTATATTTTGTGCATTTGGTACCCTATTCAAATGAAAGGACTGCAATGGTACCCCATTCAACTGAAAGCACTATGCACATTAATGTGCGTGCTCTAATGCACCAAAATAGTGTGATTGGGCCCTAGGGGTTAACGATTGTCTAAAATGTTTTTACATTTTTTTTTTTTTTTTAATATAAAAAAAATTCTTAAAAGCTGCTGCACTAGTAGCTTTCTTTTACAAATGACAGAGCAGGACCCAATACATAGCTCCCAACTGCCCCTGATTTGGAACAAAGTCCCTCTGTCCCACTTTTCTCATCATTTATCCCTCATTTTGGTCTGATCTATATAGCTGTATATAAAATGCACTACTTATCGAAAAATGTTTCACAGTGCTAAACCTTTCATCCAATTTCTAAATTGCTGCATTTTTTAATTTCAAAAGCCAGTATAAAGGAATAGTAGTTGTAAAAAAAACACTAAATGACACTTTGCTACAATGTAAAGTAGTGAGTGTACAGCTTGTATAACAGTGTAAATTCGCTGTCCCCCTCAAAACAACTCAACACACAGCCACTAAGGCCTAAACCGCTGGCAACAAAAGTGAGTACACCCCTAAGTGAAAAAGTTGGGCCTAATTAGCCATTTTCCCTCCCTGGTGTCATATGACTTGTTAGTGTTGGAAGGTCTCAGGTGTGAATGGGGAGCAGGTGTGTTTAAATTTGAGTTTATTGCTCTCACTCTTACTGGTCACTGGAAATTCAACATGGCACTTAATGGCAAAGAACTCTCTAGGATCCTAAAAAAAAGAATTGTTGCTCTACATAAAGATGGCCTAGGCTATAAGAAGATTGCCAAGACCCTAAAACTGAGCTTCAGCACGGTGGCCAAGACCATACAGAGGTTTAACAGGACAGGTTCCACTCAGAACCATGGTTGAAAAAAAGTTGAGTGCACGTGCTCAGCGTCATATCCAGAGGTTGTCTTCGGGAAATAGCTGTATGAGTTCTGGCAGCATTGCTGCAGAGGTTGAAGGGGTGGGGGGGGGGGGTCAGCCTGTCAGTGCTCAGACCATACGCTTTGTTTCTCAGGAGCACACAAAGCTCCTGATACAGAGGCAGGAGCTGTAACCCTGACAGTGGAGCGTTGCTAGTTACACAGGGAGAGCAGCGAATTCCCAGTGTAATCTGCAGGATCAAGCTGTGAGTTTGACAGCACAGTCCTGCACGGGATATGGGTGGGCAATGCAGAGGCAGTGGAGGCTTCTGCCCCAGATGTTCCTCTGCAGCATGGCACCCAAGGCGGGTGCCTCTGCCTTGGCCCAGCCCTGATTAGCCAAAATAAAACAGGAAAAAGGTTTGGTTAGAGTTGGTCCTTAAACCTCATGCAAAGTTTATACTATCTCCAATAATTTTATTAACCTGAATTATTTTTTATTTTTTTAATGCTCCAAGCCAAATCTATACATTCAACAAACAATAACAACTTTGGTGCTGATATACAATGGTAAGCTTTGGCATCAACACAACAGCGCTGCATTGTCAGTACCTAACTGATCTACACTGAACTTCTGTAGGAAGAGGGCCACACAAGTGAGGTTTAGGGCAAAACATAAAGTGCTGTTACCCAAAGTAACTAAATTTTAATTCAGATCAGATTACAGTAAACTGATTTGATTTCTATAGGTTACAGCAGTTTGCACCTTATTGCTTTGCTTCCCTCTAATAAAATAAACTTGTTCGTGGTGGTCAGTCAAGGTCATTAGATGTGCTAATGGAGATGGACATGAGTTGCCAGTTTGTGATCTACTGTTCTACCCATCAGTGCATTTTATTTGTGTATATAATTGTTTTTTATTTGTAAAATATTATTTTTTTAAGCTACTTATTATTTCTCATACTGATGTTGTATATAAATCGAACCCCTTAAATGTTACAAAGTTATAATGATGAAATGATGCTGCTGTTGCATTCTGCCATTTATGAGAAATAAACCGGGTTCATATCCGCAAATAAAATATTTATTGGACTTATTGGAGACTCTTGGGACCCTGTCATGGTAAACTTCGTGAGAGCCACCACTGCTAACTTGTTAGCAACATGCTTCAGGGCTATGACCCTTATATCACTTGTTTTAGATCCGTGCATACTAGATGGTGCAGCAAGGATAAGGATCACAGCCTTGAACTTTAAGGTACAATTCTGGACTAAACCAAACTAGTCTTAAAAATGCTCCTTGTCCCTCCGAACGCTTATGCTGCCTAAACTCTGTAAGAAAGATGTATACTTGCCTATTTTCAGCCCGCTCCAGTACATTTACATGAATTCCCTGTGTCAGCCAGCAGTAGCTGCAGGGGAGAGGAGAGAAAAATGCTTGATAGCAGCTGAGAATGTCTGGAGTGGTAAAGCCTTCCATAGGCTCCTATAGCCCATCTGTTGTTGGCGCTCTTCCTCTCCCCTGAAGCTGCCACTGACTGATACAGGGGAGTCAGATCACGTGACCGGATCAGAGCAGGCTGAAAAGGGAACAATATAAATCCTTTTTTTTTTTTTTTTTTTTTTACATAGGTTAGTCAGCATAAATGTTGGGCGCATTTTTAAGACTAGTTAGGTTTAGCCTGGTATTTTACTTTGTGTAAATCCACAAATGTATTTAAGTAGAATCAAAACAAAAGGTGTTCAAAGTCTTGCAGTTGATTTGCCTTAGAAAGCAGCCAAAGCTGAAGCTTAGTAATCGGTAAAGTTCATGTTCCCAGCTGATTGGAGATCTCTGACATGGCAAGGGTGTTTAAATCTCTACAAGCAGAGAGCAAGGGTCCTCCTTTGCAGCATGTTGTGCTTGGGCTGTAGTTTCTTTCTAAAAAAAGAAAAAAAAACAAAAAACACTTTTTTGTGGACAATGGGTATTGCTTGCTGTTGCGTATTAAAATGGTATTGGGCCTACAGTATATAGATAGCTTGGGATCTCATCCATTAATTTGTTATGGTTGTCGCATAATTATTACAAAGGATCTTATTGTTTTAAATAATGGTACCTGCAGACTTGCTCCTGTCCTAATAAATTTTGAGACTGAAACAGTGAACATTAACCACTTCAGCCCGGAAAGATTTTATTTCCTTAATGACCAGAGCACTTTTTACAATTTGGCACTGCGCTGCTTTAACTGGTAATTGCGCGGTCATGCAATGCTGTACCCAAACAAAATTTGCATCCTCTTTTTTTTTTTTTCCCCCACAAATAGACCTTTATTTTTGTGGTATTTAATCACCTCCTGGGGTTTTTATTTTTTGCGATCTAAATGAAAAAATGTATATTTTTTTCTACTTTTTTGTTTATAAAAACTTGCTTCCACCCATAATGTCAGGCAGATTACAGATCAGGGTGTACAGCTCAGCCTCACATATCAGAGTATATATAGAACTTGCAAACACAAAAACAAGAGTCTGAACTAAATAAAGGTAGGCACAGATATTTAAATAAGCAGTCATGTTCCAGCAGTGGCTGCTATAAAATGATTGAATACTTTTTTCTAATTGCAGTCCTACTGGAAAGAGGACCAAGTGATATTGGGAAAAAGAAGACAGCTAAAAACAAGGCAGAGCAGGATGAAAAGAGACACTCATATACAAGATACATATATCGAGCAGAGAAAATGTCAGGGGGACATGTGGATAGCATAGCACAATAGGCAGGGAAACACCAAATGAACCTGAGAAAGCAAAATCAGATCCATGCCTAGCCTCCTGTCCAACAGTGGCGGCTGACAACCCCCCTTTCCCCCACCCGCGGCGGGTGACTGACACCCCCCCGACCCGCAGCGCGGGACAGAACGCCTTGCCCATCGGGCAGCCAGCAATTAGGCACCTACCGGATCTATGGCTGGGTGCGGGCATCGGCTCCGGTGTCCGCTTCTCCCGCATCTCCTCTCTGTTCTCTGAAGCACTAGGCATCCAATAGGATCACCTGACGCTTTGGCCAAATAGGAAACAGGTCTCAGACTTGCCTCCTGATTGGCGGGGAGAAACGTTAGTGTGAAAATAGCAAATTCATTTGCGATCGTCACACAACAGGGTGGGATTGGGACTCAGTGCTCTGCGCCCTGTGTCCACCTTATTTTGAAGCCTTTCAGAGCCTCTGGCATTAATCACGTGCTTCAAAATACACACACCCCCGCCATAGTAATTCATGTGAACGGTGTCCTGAAAGGAAGGGCGGCGGAGGTGCTGGGGGGCGGCCTTCAGGATTTTTAAGGGTGTAAATTTTTGATTTCACTCCTCACTACCTATCAGTTTCAGAGGCCATGGAATGCCAAGATAGCACAACCCCCCCCCCCCCCCATGACCCTATTTTGGAAAGACACCCCAAGCTATTTGAGAGGCATATGAGTATTTTGCAGATCTCACTTTTTGTATCAAAGTTTTGAAAATTGAAAAGATAAAAAATAAAAAGATTTCCATTTCTTTCTTCATTTTCCAAAACAAATGAGAGCTGCAAAATGCTCGCCACCCTTTCCAAAATGGGGTCATTTGGGTGGGTTTTGTCCTTTGACATTTCAGGGCCTCGGAAACTGTGATAGGTAGTGAGGAGTAAAATCACCATTTTACGCCCTTAGAAAGCCTGAAGGCAGTGATTGGTTTTCGGGGTCCTGTACACGGCTAGGCTCCCAAAAAGTCTCACACATCTGGTATCCCATACTCGGGAGAAGCAGCAGAATGTATTTTGGGGTGTAATCTCACATATACCCATGGCATGTGTGAGCAATGTATCATTTAGTGACAACTTTGTGTAAAAAAAAAAAAAAAAAAAATTGTAATTTTCCTAAAACTTGTGGCAAAATATAAAATATATTCCATGGACTTAACATGCCTCTCAGTAGATAGCTTGGGGTATCTACTTTCCAAAAAGGGGTCACATGGTGGTGTTTTGAACTGTCCTGGCATTTTCTGCCCAACATTAGAAGCTTAGTCCACACATGACCCACTCATCCAACCACTTGAACCACCAAGTCCTTTTTGATTGCATGAAAAAATGTGAGATATATATATATATATATATATATATATATATATATAGATATATAGATATATATATAGATATATAGATATATAGATATATAGATATAGATATATATTATTTTTTTTTAAGCAGAGGCCCTACAGAATAAAATACTTTTCACAAAGTATTTGCACAGCGATTTTTCAAACGCAATTTTTTTTTTTTTGTGGAAAAAACACTTTTTTTTTGAACTGTAATGCTCAAAAATGCACACTATATTGCCCAAATGTTTGGTAAAATATAAAAGATGATCTTGGGCCGAGTACATGGATACCAACATGACATGCTTTAAAATTATGCACATCCATGCTATATACATTTTTAAAAGCCTTTACAGCAGGGGTCTCAAATTGATGGCCCTCCAGCTGTTGTGAAACTACAAGTCACTTCATGCCTCTGCCTTTGGGGGGGGTCACGCTTGTAACTGTCAGCCTTGCAATGCCTCATCAGACTTGTAGTTTCGTGACAGCTGGAGGGCCGCCAGTTTGAGACCCCTGTTTTACAGGTTACCACTTTAGATTTACAGAGGACGTCTACTGCTAGAATTACTGCCCTTGATGTGACATTCGTGATGATACCTCCCATGCATGGTGCAATTGCTGCTTACATATGACACAAGACCGATGCATGTGTTCGCCTGTGCATTAGGAGACAGGGGTGCTTTTTTTTTTTCCATTATTAATTTTGCTTTTTTTATTTTATTTTTACACTATCCCTTTTTAATTGTTTTTTCTTTTTATCATTTGTATTGTTCTCACAGGGAATGTAAATATCCCCTATGATAGCAATATGTAGTGACAGGTAGTCCTTTTTTTGAAAAAATTGGGGTCTATTAGACTCGGTTTCTCTTCAGCCCTTAAAAGCATCTGACCACACCAAGATCGTTGTGAGAAGATGCTTTCCCAATTTCCCAATGGTGCTGTTTATATCCAGTGACACCCAAGTTATTAAATGCTCATAGCTTCTGGTTTCTTAGGCCATAGAGATGATTGTAGCTGTTCTGGTCTCCAATCAGCTCTATGGTCAGCTGGCAGAACCACCGGCTGCATTCTCGGGTTCCCCAGTGGAACAGGAGAGCCTGAGAAGACGGCGGGGGGGGGGGGGGGAAGAAAGAGGAGAGTTATCTCCCACTGCTTGTAAAAGAAGTCTAGCGGCTAATTGGCTACTAGGATTGCTTTTACATGAAAGCCGACCGCTGTCTGAAAAAAATGATAGAGATGGGCATTATTCTGGTATAACCATTTAAAGTCCAGCAACGTACCAGTACGTCGCTGGTCCTTGTTGGGCATATATTGTATTGTTGTTTTTCTTTTCTTTTGTTTTTTCTTTCCTTTTTTTTTTTTTTTTTTTTTCTTTTCATGAAGCCTGTGGGTTAAATGAAAAAAGAGAACCTAACAGATTCCTGCAGGGGTAAAAGGCATATGCAGACAGTCCTGCGATGGCAACAACGTCTGCATATGCCTTTTACCCCTGCAGGGGTTAGGCAGTCCGGTAAGTGTACACACGAGTGGGGGTGCAGTGGAGGTCGGAACACCAGCGGTTGAAAACTGTGACTACTTTTTTCCTACACCAGTGGGACATACTTCTAGAACTGTTGCTGCAAATTTTTCCAAAGAACTTATTACTGATTGTTTTGATCCACTGTGTGTGTTTATACACCTTTGAAGTGGTCTGCCTTGATTGACTTTATTGGAACTGTGTTTGCACACACACTAAGGTTCTCCCACACAAAGTTTCTTAACCTTTTGAGGTTTCCACTCTGTATTTGTTTTAATTACTGTTTATGCGGATCATCAAATACATGCCTTTTACACTAATTTTACTGGATTTGGCTCCCCAAGCACTTTTTATGTATAGGGATCATCTTTAAGTTATAGACATTCATGATATATAGATATACATTTTTTTGCACATGCGATTTTTTGTACATGCGATTTTATATGCACTTTAGAACGCTTTGCACTTTCTTTCTATTTCACCTCACAGGTGATTCACCTACTACTTCTTTTTGCACATTAATTGTCTCCTGATATTTATGACAATTTTGCTTATAAGCCAACACTTTGTTTTATACTCTTGAGAAGAATTATCACCCATACATATACAGTAGGACAGCGCCAATTCCCCTGTCTAGAACATATCTTTTAGCTTGGATTTCACCTCGGTGTTTTTCACTTTTAGGGGGGCAGCAGTCCCTTTTTATTTTCATTTGCCTAAGCGCGGAACTTCTGTTACTCAGAAAATTTTATAGCCTGCTCTCAAACTTTGTGTGTCAGAAAATGTGTGATGGAGCCTACACACGGTCGGAATTTCCGATAACAAGGTCCTATCACACATTTTCCGTCAGAAAAATCTGACCGTGTGTACGGGGCATAAAAATAAAACAGTTACATTTGTAACTGTAGAGGTTCCAGGTTCAGGTCTCTCAAAATGTGATGGCCATCTCATCTTTTGAGACCTGTTTGAAAGTGTGCCCAAGGACTGTGCCGTGCTGTACCCTATACTAATAATCCACTAGTGTATGGTAGCGATGAAAACAGTCCCTGATGCAGAGACCAGGTTGGTCAGGACAGGAGGGACAATAGCATGTGTCACGCCTATGTCCACGTTTTCTACAGACACGACATCTTCTTTGGGGTGATCTTTTGGCAGGGGTACCAGTGAGGACATCCAGAAAATGCCTCTCATGCAGCTGGCTCACTGCATTTGGATTTGGATTTGGATTGGGAAGTTGGGCCACAGCGCCTTCTGGAAACAGGCTGTGATGATCTCTTCCTGGAATTTTAGGAAGGATCCAGTTTGTCCATACACTTTGTATAGTACATAAGCATTGAACAGAGCTAATTGGAATAGGTATACAGACACATTTTTGTACCAGCATCTGGCTTTATGGGCAATTAAGTATGGTGCCATCATCTGGTCGTTGAAGTCCACCCCTGCCATTTTAAGGTTGTATTCGTAGACACAGAGGAGCTTTTCAACACCAGTCGCCGTAGTAATTTGGACTGCCTTGGCTCGCTTGTATAAAAATTGTCCACGTATAAATGGTACCCCTTTCGGAATAAGAGTCACCCCGAGGGCATCAGAGTTCATTGTCATTGAAGTGCAAGATTTGCTTGTATCGATTGCAGGTCATAAAAGCAGAGAATTTAAAACATATTTTTAGAGATATCAATAGTATAGAGTGCATTTATATGTGGAAGGAAGATATACATGTGTAATAAACACCAAAATGCTAAAAAAATATATATATAAAAATAAATATGAACATGAAAAAATAAGTATGTATAAAAGCATACATTTCAAGACTGAAATGTGTATAAAACATGCACAAAAACTGTGTGCACTAATGCCTATTCATTGATCGCCAAAAAGTTTTGTAGAGTCTAATATAAAATAACCTAATATACCTGGTAGTTAGAAAATATATACATAATTAATTAATTGAGACTAGGTGACCTGGATGGGCAAAGGAAAAACATAGAAACCTCACTTGTATATGTATACATAAAAAAAAAAAAAAATGATGATGTATACATGTGTTGATAATACATAAAATAGATGGGATTGTCAATGGGAGAAAGCAAAAAGAATAACCATCAAAATATCATCATTTTCATAAATTCCATACTTTCAACCATTATCACAATAACCATGAGAAAATCATAATGACTGTCACAATGGTCCAAATCTTAATCAAGAGAAAAAGGAAATCGGTAAGAAAAAAAGATGGGTAAAGAAAGATGAGTAGGAGAAAATCAGATAAGGAAAGATAGGTAAAGCAAATCGCATGGTATGGGACGGACACAAACCAAAAATGCTATTCAGTTCATATGAGTTCATGCCTGATCAATTTTATATACCAAATTTGAGTGGCTGAATTGGCCAATTGATTAATAAATGTATATGGGTGCGCTCATCCATAAATCAGTCATTCACAAGCTACGTGCATCGACAACAACTTAGAGGTCAAAAATCGCATATGCATAGAAAAACTATAGAACCAGCAAACCATAAATGAATGCTGAATAAAAAATACATTCAACAATAAATTCATAAAGTATATACCATCCATTAGAATAGATATCTCAAATCAGTAGTGGCCTTGATAGTCATCATATCATAAAGATATTATCCACTGTGTTGTCTATATCAAAAAATAGTAGTTACTATAATGATCAAATCATGCAAATGCACTATGCGGTAGGTAATGTCGTCCCTTAAGGCTCTATTCAGACTAGTTCGTTTTTTGATGCATTTTGCAGAAATGCATGGGAATTTTTTAACATGGGTTCCTATGGAACATGTTCACATCAATGCATGTTTGTGCCTCTGCATTTTTGGAAAGGGTCGGGGACTTTTTTTCATGCAAAATGCAGCGTTTTGCATGTAATAGAATTCAATGGACCCGCATCCAAAATGCAAGTACCACGTTTTTAACGCGTTTTTGCCACGTTTTCCGTTTTTTTTTCTTTCTTTTTTTGTTACGCTATATACAGTATAAAAAAAACACTGTAAAAAAAAAAACGCAAAAGCGCATGTTAAACGCGTCAAGCACCGCAAAAAGCACTGCAAAAATGCTCAAAAGCAACATGCATAGATGTGAATTGAGCCTAAGACCGTATTCCATAGGTCAAATATCAGAAAATCAAAATATAAAAATATAAACAACTGAATAAAAATAGATCACTTTGATCTATTTTGCATTTTGGTGTTTATTATTACACATGTATATCTTGTGATATGTGTGAAACGCATCAGCTATTTCATCCTGTACCCTGCTGTTCTATGAATTTTTGTTATTTTATACAATAAAGGCATTTGTATCCGAGTGCGGCTATCCAGATTTTCCTTCTTCATTACATGGAAGCAGAGAACACGACCATATGGTGAATTGGGTCAGTGGACCAATATGACTGCAACTCACTATTTTTAGTAATGCTCATGAGGAGGGATAGGCCCAGAAAGGTTTTAAATTCAGGAACCGTTATAGGTTTCCAGCCAAGTTCTCTGGCAAGGGTAAAATTTGGATTTGCGGCGATGAAGTGACCAGCATATAAACTGCTTTGGTCCACAATAGATCTATACAGATCTTCTATTAAAAACACCTCGTACAAATCAAGGGAAGTAAAATCCGCAGTTTCCACCTGAATTCCGGGTAGGCCAGTGAATGGGGGAAGTACAGGTGCTGCAGAAGTGGTGGGCTGCCAATCAGGATCTGCAAACACATCAGGAAGGGCACTTTGGGCTCTATAGGCCTGTCTATGAATTCTTGGTGGCTGCGGGGCACTACTTGTGCTAGCCACTGTACCAGCTTGAACTGCACTTATGGGACTTGCCATGTCACCAAGTGTTTACAGCAGTGCTGGTATGTCTACGACCAGGATTTACTAGGTTGCTGGAGCTTGCCAGTTCACCAGAAGGTTGAGCGGCACTAGCACTGGCTCCCTGCTGCTTTTGAGAACCATGCGGTTTGGCACCTCAGCAACAGAAGAACGGTGTCGGGTACACCTGACTCTCTACAGGTTCGTATAGTGAGCCTGAATCAGATTGTGATTCTGACACCCCTGCACTCTCATCTGTCATGCTCAGTATCATGTAGGCCTCTTCACAGCGTACCTTTCGTTTGACATTTTGGCCACTAAATTTACAGGTAATTTACTGTATTACAGGTACAGCTAATGTGACAGGTAAAAAAGCATCTGGTTGTCGGAGACTGCTTGAATTGCTACAAAAAAAATTAACTGTTAGCATTAGCAGGGATCAGGCGTGACTCTGCTAACGTTGCACTTTTGTGTGCTGTGTTTTGTAAAGTGACAGTTATCTATTGATACTGCACTTTGGGTGGGCTGGGTGGGGCGGGGTGGAGGTGCTAAACGCAGGTGCTGGCAGGTGTCTGGGATGATCCTGCTAACGCCATGTTTTTGGGAACACTATACTACTGGGGATGCTAGTATAGTTTTTGATCAGATCAAAGATATTGATCCGTTCAAACACTATTCTAGCAAGGGGGGTGTATGTGGTGTGTGTGTGTTAGTGCTACTGGCAATCAAAGGGTTAAAATTTGACGCTGTCTGGGATTGACACTACCACTAACTGATGATAACACCTAAACTGATGTCACCTGTGACACTAATGCGGTGATCAGAAAATAGATCATTACACTATACTAGTGACACTGTGACAGGGAGTGAAAGGGTTAACTGGGTGCGATCAGGGGGTTAAAACTTTATTGGGAAATATATGGTGGGTACCCTGACGCTATACAAGACTGGCGGTGACTCTAACTAGAGTCACCTGTGACACTAAGTATAGTGATCAGAAAAAAGATCTGTATACTATACTAGTGACACTGTGACAGGGTGTGAAAGGGTTAACTGGGGGGTGATCGGGGGTAAGCCTTAATTAGGGAATATATGGGGGGTACCCTAAACCTACCTGGGCCTACCACTAACTGCCCTAATGCTGTTTAGTGTCAAAAGTGACACCAATGCAGTGGTCAGTGAAAAATCGGAAAACTGCACTTGGTAAACACTGTGACAGGACTGAAAGGGTTAACTGGGGGAGCGATCAGGGGGTGATCAATAGGTTATAAGTATGCCTACGCATGCTGGTGTCAGTGTAGTGTTGGTGTACTCACAGAAGATGTCCTCTCCTTTGCGCTGGAATCGAAATTCATGAGGGGAGATGATATCACTTCCTCTGCCTGTGTTTACATTACACAGGCAGAAGACAGTCTGTCATTCGCCAGAACCGATCAGCAGATCCAGGTCAGAAATCACTGGCCTGGGCCTGTAGACTGATCGGTTCTGAAGCGAATCTGATGGCCGTGGGGATGGCAATTTGCGCAATGGAGCCACCTTGAAGCAGATACAGTGGGGACGGAAAGTATTCAGACCCCCCTAAATTTTTTACTCTTTGTTATATTGCAGCCATTTGCTAAAATCATTTAAGTTCATTTTTTTCCTCATTAATGTACACACAGCACCCCATATTGACAGAAAAACACAGAATTGTTGACATTTTTGCAGATTTATAAAAAAACAAAAACAAAAAAAAAACCTGAAATATCACATGGTCCTAAGTATTCAGACCCTTTGCTCAGTATTTAGTAAAAGCACCCTTTTGATCTAATACAGAGAATCTTATTTCTCACATCTTGGAGTCCTTCAGGTGTTTTTTTTTAGCAAACTCCATGCGCGCTTTCATGTGTCTTGCACTGAGGAGAGGCTTCCGTCGGGCCACTCTGCCATAAAGCCCTGACTGGTGGAGGGCTGCAGTGATGGTTGACTTTCTACTACTTTCTCCCATCTCCCGACTGCATCTCTGGAGCTCAGCCACAGTGATCTTTGGGTTCTTCTTTACCTCTCTCACCAAGGCTCTTCTCTCCCAAGAGCTCAGTTTGGCCGGACGGCCAGCTCTAGGAAGGGTTCTGGTTGTCCCAAACGTCTTCCATTTAAGGATTATGGAGGCCACTGTGCTCTTAGGAACCTTAAGTGCAGCAGAAATTTTTTTTGTAACCTTGGCCAGATCTGTGCCTTGCCACAATTCTGTCTCTGAGCTCTTCAGGCAGTTCCTTTGACCTCATGATTCTCATTTGCTCTGACATGCACTGTGAGCTGTAAGATCTTATATAGACAGGTGTGTGGCTTTCCTAATCAAGTCCAATCAGTATAATCAAACACAGCTGGACTCAAATGAAGGTGTAGAACCATTTCAAGGATGATCAGAAGAAATAGACAGCACCTGAGTTAAATATATGAGTGTGAGAGCAAAGGGTCTGAATACTTAGGACCATGTGATATTTCAGTTTTTCTTTTTTAATAAATCTGCAAAAATGTCAACAATTCTGTTTTTCTGTCAATATGGGGTGCTGTGTGTACATTAATGAGCAAAAAAAATGAACTTAAATTATTTTAGCAAATGGCTGCAATATAACAAAGAGTGAAAAATTTAAGGGGGTCTGAATACTTTCCGTCCCCACCGTATATCTGCAGCGGCTGGTCGGGAAGGGGTTAATTAATGTCACAGTAGTTGGAGCATTGACCATTAATCAGTGTTAAAAAAAATTATAAGGATCCATGAATACTAATAAGTAAGCTACAAAACACATTTTTGACACTCAGCCAGTGGTTGTAGCTTAGAGAACTGTGAAAATGTAATCTCCAAATCAATTTCCATTAACCTGTATAATAACCATAGCTCTGAAAGAGTATCAAACCCCAGAAACCCATTTTTCACTTGCTACCAATAGATTAATGGATTGTTCTCATTTAATTGCTTTATTACTCCTTTTTTGTGCACCTCCAACTAAAAGAAGTCATCCTATCACAAAACAAATGGTATCTTACACACAGGGCCAGGACAAGGGGTGGGTAGGAGGGGCGGCTGCCCTGTACACTGTGGTATCATGTGGGATGGGAGAGCACCGAAAGGAGATTGAGGGGATTTGTGTTGGGAGGGGGGGATTTGGTGGGCTGGAAGGGGTAAATATTGTTCTAGGAGGGGAAATTTGGGGGGTGGGTGCTAAGAGTGGTGATTTAGGGGGATTTGTGTTGGGAGGTGGGAAGAAGATTTGTACAAGGAGGGGGGATTGAGGGGAAAATGTGTACTAGGAGGGGACATTTTAAGGGTCAAGGATTTTTGCTAGGGGAGGTGATTTTTTTAGGTTGGTGGGGGGCATTTGAGCTGGGGGATACGGGGGGGGGGGGGGGGGGCAAAGATTTGTGGCGGGAAGGGAGATTTTAGCATGGAGACTGATTTGCACTGGGAGGAGGGAGACTTAATGCTTAGGAGGTAAGCATACAGATTTTTGTGGGGGGGGGGACTTCTGCTGACACATATTGCTCATACATCTTGGGGGGGGGGGCATAGTTTGGCATGTTAACCCTGGGCTCTAGATGACCTTGTCCCGGTGTCTTGCCGAGAAAGTTCCCTCGGCGGATAAGGACCCCCCTGTACTGCGCAGGCGCAGCGCTAGCGCAGTACGAACGACTAAGGAGCCGCCGAAAATAGCCGAAGCTGAAAACCTTCAATCAGCTGTACACAGCGCCTGCGCCCTGGGTCCAGGTTCAGGCCACACCATCCAAGTGGACCTAGAGGGAGAATAAAAAAGTGCCGAGCGAAGCAAGGCCTTGCCCGAAGCGTGGCAAGCTAAGCGAGCCCGCGAGTGGCCCTCTTACAAGCGCCGTGTACAGCTGATTTACAACTATTCGGCTTCGGCTATTTCCGCCGGCTCCTACTGTGCAAGCGCTGCGCTTGCGCAGTAGAGGGGGGTCCTTATCCGCCGAGGGGAACTTTCTCGGCAGAACACTGGCACTGCTTACACACTTACAAATATGTGAAGAGCAAAAAGACATTACAAGTATAACCCTTTTTTAACCCTATGTTCCTATCAAATAAAGATAACTAGTCGTATTTAAATATTGCATACAGCTGAAAGTCTGGCCCCTTTCTGGTGTCAGTGAGCAGCTTGTATACGTTCCTTCCGCAAACAGCTGACTGTGTAATCACAATACAAGTTCATTGGACTTCGCATAAGGTGAACTGATGCAAGCAGTATGAATGCTATTTGAATTACACTACAACTATTTGTATATGCTGACCTTCTCAGTGCCATTAAATGCGTCTATGTGTGTTCCCAAGTATTTAGTAGCTTTGAGGTAAAAAAAAAAAAAGCTTGGACAACAGCAGCTGTATTTTTTCTGTTGGTATTGTTCACACATTTAGGTATAGTGCTTAGGAATGTTTTAAGTACTGATCATCCAAATAGCATTTGAAGGGGAATCGGCATCAGAGTTGATCCCAATAGGGAGACAGTGTTAGATTGGGACATCATTTCATGTATTTGGATGTCCTGAGCTAAAAATGAACATTTCAGTTTTATTTTTCATGATTAATTTTTCCAAAAAAGCATGTGCTCCTGTTGCTTGAGGACCATAGTTTAACTGCCAGTGCTACCAGGTCCCAGCTTTCTTATTGTAGCACTAACTCTCGGTGGAGCTACTGGTTTAAAGTGGGCTTCTTACCTTCATTCTCGATACCTCTGTTTCACCGGCACCGGGTCTAGGGTTCCGTTGAGTTTACCTCTGGACGATATAAGCACCAAACACTTGAGTAGGTTTTCCAATGCTTTAATGAACAAATAAAGGAAGTAGCAGGAAAGAGGCAGAAGGAAAGCTGCAGGGAAGCTCAAATACCTTTCCTTAGTATTCTTCAGAACATTCTTTGTAATTGAACACTTGTAGTTGAATGCGCTCCCCTTGTGGGATTCAATCTTTGGCCGCCTGGATAGACCTCTCTCACTTGTCTAGCAGCCAGTACGTAGCACAAACAAAAGTCTCTGCCACAGACTTGTTTGAAATAAAACCCGTACGATCCTCTGCCACAGTATGTAATGGTTTGCGATGAATGTCAGACACAGTACTGAGGGACATAAGGAAACTCCAAACCATATTCCGTAGCTACACGCTTGTTCAACATTCTCTGCAAACGTGCACGTTTCGGTAAGGATCTATTTTTCCCCATACCAGGAGGCACACATGAATTCAATGATTTGTTCACCATAAACCCAGCCGGTGTCTGAAGTGAACTAGCAACTTTTGAGAATGTCTCATTTACAGTGCTGTGTGGCTCCACACAAGGTGACGTCTTCCCAGAACTCAGGGCTGTCCATTCAGGGAAAGTCATAGCAGAGGTGACATCTTCGCCTTGGGCCCATAACAGCTCTTGTGACATAGTCTCAAACAGGTCATCATCACCGGAGAGATCCGACATGGATTCTATCTCCGAATCTCCCAGCTCTTCTGCTGGCAGATATTTATTTACAGTCCCAGATACATTTCCCATCAATTGCTCACCCGTTCCTGTCGTTGACTTTGTTTAATCCGGTTCGGGTAGTCTCTGGGGTAGGCCTCGACCACGGCCGCGGGAAGCCTTCACATATCCCACCTTCTTCTGTACAGGTACAACAGGGATAGGTGTGGTGGACATAGAAATTAGGGTAATGTCAGCTGATGAGACGGCAACAGCAGTGTCTCTCTCCGGAACATTTTCGGCAACAACAGGCAAAGTCACGTCCTGCCCTTCTCTTTCCGCAGCAGTAGCAGCTTCTACTTTAGCGATACCTGTAGCCCAATCCATTCGATAAGCACGGGGCGACATGGTAGGTTGCTCCACCAAAAAAACGATATTCTCCACATTGCAGGCAGCGAACAAATGGACGGAGATGTACGGCCAGTCCCTTCGATATCTCTGGCGGTATAGAGAACAAACCTCCCCTGCGGCTTCAGACGAATACCGGCATCTACAAGCAGGGTTCCGGTCAGCACAGCACTCGACACGGTGCTCGCAGGGAACATTCTTGGTCCCATAATTGGCTGCATCGCTGAAAAAGACATGGCCACACTCTGATCTTTTCAGCACGATCACGAGGCCTCTCTTTTTCTCTGGCGCCAAACACATACACGCGTCCCACGCGGTATCAAATAGGGTAGGCTCCTCCCACTTGTTCTTCTGATCACGTAGCTCCCGGGCTTTTACTGGCGCCTACCGCCTACGCAGTCAGAAATAAAGTCCTGCAACTTTTAACCTCTTCTTTTCCTGAGAAATTGACAAAGTCCAGCTCTCACCGTAAACTCCCGGTGAAACACCTCTCTAGGTTGCGAGAATTGACGGCCAACAAATCCCGGATGACGCCCCCACATGTAGCACTAACTCTCGGTGGAGCTGCTGGTTTAAAGCGGGCTTGTTACCTTCACTCTCGATACCTCTGTTTCACCGGCACCGGGTCTAGGGTTCCGTTGAGTTTACCTCTGGACGATATAAGCACCAAACACTTGAGTAGGTTTTCCAATGCTTTAATGAACAAATAAAGGAAGTAGCAGGAAAGAGGCAGAAGGAAAGCTGCAGGGAAGCTCAAATACCTTTCCTTAGTATTCTTCAGAACATTCTTTGTAATTGAACACTTGTAGTTGAATGCGCTCCCCTTGTGGGATTCAATCTTTGCCCGCCTGTATAGACCTCTCTCACTTGTCTAGCAGCCAGTACGTAGCACGAATAAAAGTCTCTGCCACAGACTTGTTTGAAATAAAACCCTTACAATCCTCTGCCACAGGATGTAATGGTTTGCGATGAATGTCAGACACAGTACTTGAACCTTTAAACCAACCCGGCAGTACTATGCAGTAAGACTACTTCAGGATACGTCCTCCAACCGAGTCACCAGGCCCCTCTCCAGACCAGCGCTCTGCATGATCCTTCCATGACGGGTCCTCCCCTGGGATCTTCTCGGTTGTCCAGCTTCTTTACTCAGGATAGACAGCTCAGGACCATTCCTCTGCTGCTGTGGTAGGCCCCAGACAGGCTTCTGGGCCCATCCACACGCCGCAGCGACGTGGGCCTCCGGAACGGAGGACCACAAGGTGGTACTCTTAACACATACCTGTCGGCCAGGAGGGCCAGCAGGTGGCTGAAAACGAACCCCAGAACATGGCGTCTGTCCCATAAATACCCTCTCCCAGAATGCAACTCGGAGGACCACCTCCACCGAGTTATCTCCGGGACAGAGGAGCACTCATACGCTTCAACACGTTGCTTTTCCAACACTGGCCCAATGGCGACTACGACACCCACCGGCACAGTGTGGAACTACACGCAACGTCAGCCAAGCTGGAACAGAGGCAAATATAACTTCCTATAATAAGTGACCCACTAGATTTACCTATCAGCGGTAGATTAAAATCTACCAGCGCTACATTATTATCCTAGGTAGATTTTTGGAATGCGGCTTGTGCATCTTTTCCTACTGCTGTAGTTACCTTACTACTCCAATGCTTCTTCCAGGTCCAAGAGTAATATCATACTACTTCTGGAACAAGTGGTTCATGCTACTGGTGTATTTCTGCCTACTGCTCTAGTTTTATTTGCCACCCCCCAAGTCTTCTAATACTTACCAGACCAAAATTCTGAGTAAAATCATACTATTTATGGTACAATTTTTTGGATGAGTGGCTCACACCATTTGTTACATCAACACTGCTTCTGGCCTTATTCCTACTGCTGTTACTGCTGCTGTCCCTGAATGCCAAAGCTGTTACCACCACAAAATGAATGGAAATACATTTTTTTCAAGAGAGATGCTAATGCATAAGACTGCATCCCATATTTTGGCGCAATTTTTTAAGACAGGCTTACCAG
Source organism: Lithobates clamitans (assembly GCA_037952925.1). NCBI lineage: Eukaryota > Metazoa > Chordata > Amphibia > Anura > Ranidae > Lithobates > Lithobates clamitans. Next base: position 6,514,500 of record JBBGZY010000291.1, read on the forward strand.
GATCTTCCCAAATCACTCCACATTTTTACATCGTATGCTGCTCTGTGATGCACACTTTTTGGTGCCTGGTTCAGTTTTCCTCTGACCAGTGGGACATTTAATTGCAAATTTCAGGAGCACACACATTTTGAAGTTGATTGAAGTTGGGTCATCTAAAGTCAATGCTAGAAGTCTACATATTTTACTCAATGTAGCTTTCCACTTAAGCCTAGAAATTGGAAGGCCTTCTCAATCACAGTGCAGTGTTCAGCACCATTGGGTATCTTTAGGTCCTGCAGGGTTAAGGGTTAGAACACCCATCGACCAGTGCCAGCCAAACCCAGGAGCTAAATACGTTCGCTTCTGGGCTTCCAATAGTGTGTCTGCACTAGACTTCTACATGTATGATGTCTGTGGGATTTCCTGTAAGATGCAACAGACATCTTGGATCACAGTTATGTTTCTGTAAATATGGAAGGAGGAGCTGAATTAAGTCTTCCATAAGGAACTGTAAAATTTTTAAAAAATAACAACCCCCATTAACTCTTTGGCGTCAAACAAACCCATCAGACACTGTATAAAACATTTAAATACAGTGCATCTGGGAAAGTATTCACAGCGCTTCACTTTTTCCACATTTTGCTATGTTACAGCCTTATTCCAAAATGGATTAAATTCATTATTTTCCTTAAAATTTGACAAACAATATCCCATAATGACAACATGAAAGAAGTTTGTTTGAAATCTTTGCAAATTTATTAAGCCTAAAAAACAAAAACAAAAAAAAAAATCACACGTACATAAGTATTTACAGCCTTTGCCATAACACCTAAAAATGAGCTCAGGTGCATCCTGTTTCCACTGATCATCCTTGAGATGTTTCTACAACTTGATTGGAGTCCACCTGTGGTAAATTCAGTTGACTGGACATGATTTGGAAAGACACACACCCATCTATATAAAGTCCCACAAAGCACAAAGCAAGCCATGAAGTCCAAGGAATTGTCTGTAGACCTCCGAGACAGGATTGTATCAAGGCACAGATCTGGGGAAGGGTACAGAAAAATTTCTGCAGCATTGAAGGTCCAAATCAGTTACTCCTCAGTAAAAGGCACATGACTGCCCGCCTGGAGTTTGCCAAAAGGCACCTGAAGGACTCTCAGACCATGAGAAACAAAACTTTCTAGTCTGAAAAAACAAAGACTGAACTCTTTGGCCTGAATGGCAAGCGTCATGTCTGGAGGAAACCAGGCATCGCACATCACCTGGCCAATGCCATCCATACAGTGAAGCATGGTGGTGGCAGCATCATGCTGTGGGGATGTTTTTCAGGGACTGGGAGACTAGTCAGGATTAAGGGACCCTTTCCCCCTCCCCCCCTTCTCCTTCCTCCCTTCCCTCTCTTTCCTTCCCCCCCATTCTTGCCTTATCCCTACCCTTCCCCGCCCCACCCATGCCTCCCTTCCCCCATCCCTCCCCTCCCCCCTTCTTCTGCCTTTCTCCTTTACCTGTTTTTTCACTTCCCATTCACATACACACCTCCTTTCCATCCCGACACATTTACCACAGTCACACCTCCCCTCTCTTAGTCCTTTGCAGTGCATAGTTTCTCTATTCCAACAGCATTGTTCCATCTATTTAGATACCAGTCAATTGACTTGTTATCCCCCCCTAGTCATCATGGGGGACCTTTTAGTGACGCCCTGTGCTCTGTGCATGCCGGGTTTTGGTAAGCAACTTTGCTCTTTCCCCATGTATATTTTGTACTGATATGATTATATGCATTGTTGTTATTACTTGGTCAATTGTATTGTTATTGATAATTTGTCAATCAAATTACAGATATCCTCCTGACGAAGCGGCCGTAGACTGCAAAACTAGTTGAGATGTTATCTGTGATCAATTATCCCACTGCGATCTTCCCCGTTTGGGGACCATTATTTTGGTGACACACATGGATTGTTACCATGCTTTTAATTTGTTTTTGATTATTTGCCATGTCTTATTAAATATGTATTAATACGCCCCAGAAGAGCTGTGGTAACCAACCACGGAAGTGATCAGTGACTGGGTCCTTTTTGCCTAGTAAAGTATTGGATTCCAGTATAGTATGTCCCAACAGGCAACAGACTGTACTGTCACTACACCTTATCTTCTATGTGTCACTTGTTTATGCAATCTTTATTCTTGCAGATTTCTAAAGCATTTCCTTTCACATTTAAAAAGTCCTATAGCAGTGAAGTTGATGATTAGGCTTGGTCGTATCTAGCTTGAGAGCTGGTTGAAGCCAGATTACTTAGACTTTGTTCCCTGTTTGTGTCCTGCCTATACCCTATGTTCTACGCTAATTAAATGAGTGTGCAGATTTGAGCTTGCCGAAGGCAGCTGTAACCATAAACCCGCTCTTTTGCAAAAGGTGTCAGTATAATAAACTACAGGATAGAAAAAAAAAACCTCCCTATTTTTACAGAACAGTGTATGTAATATATCTTAAAACTAGTTTAGAACTGAGAAGTAACTTTATCAAGTCTGAGCAAGATTTGTCTGAGAATTTTTATGAACATTAGCTAAAGTAACTGTGGCGATGGCAAAACAGGAGATCAGAAAAGTCAATAAAAAGTCTATATTTGCATACCTGTTCCAGGAGTCTGACTCCTGGAAGTCAAAGCATTGGCATGATCATAAGGTAAATAGAATGTTTTAGTAGAAAAGCATGTTTCTCTCATATGTTTCTTTTCAGGGCTTACTTACACTTTGAAGAACATAAAATATTGTCGTTGTTTAGGAATAGGGGGATAGTGAATTCTGTTACATAAGAGCAGAGAGGTTCAATAGGGACAGTGGGATATATATAGCTGAGGCTGCAGGAAGTAGGAGTACTAATAGTAGGCTGAGAGTTACAATACTACCAACTACATTAAAAAAATGATAGTACTACTAACAAGAATGTGTTTTATTTAGCATGCTACTTAAAGAAGTCAGTATATTTCTACAGCTGATAATGTTATTAGATAAACCCATTTCATAGATCAAAGCTGAAGTCTAGGCAAACCAAATACACAGATTAAATACTTTTGCCATAAGGGAGGAGTTTATTTTTTATTTTTTTTACCTGCCCAAGCATTCATATTTTTGTCAATCCAGTCCTAAATTTACTCAGGTCTGCCACACGGCATAGCCCTGTCTGGCAGGGAAGGATACCTGATTTTGCTGTGTTACAGTTAAGTAACACTTACAGGTTTTGTCTCTCTCCCAGTTGGTGGCTGAAAAGTGAACGGAGAAGGAGAACTGATGTGCTCATCTATTTCTCACTCTGCTCTCTCCTACTACCAGCATATCCCTTGTTAGCACATAAGCACTGCAGTACACTTGGTTGGCCTCTAGTGCAGCCCCTTCTGCCAGTCTGAGCTATTCTATACAAGGACAACAAGTGGCTGATAGCATGTCAAAATAAGGTACTTACACTACTTTTATGTAAAAAATACATTTAATGGTGTTTGAATAAATAGAGAGCTGTATGAATTTGTGTCGTATATCTGGTTGGAGTTCTGTTCTGTAAAATGTATTTAAATTATGAAAACCACCCAACCTGACCAATTGTTTGTTTCCCCCATAGATTAACATACAATCGGGCCAATCACCTCATGTCTTTGGGTACATACATGGGGACTGTGATGAAGTAATATAACATAAGACAACCAAATGTGATATGCAGTGTAGCCAATGAGAAAGTGTTTCAATGTTAGGGCAGGGGGTATGGTCAGTCCTGACTTTTGCTTGTTTTATGACTACATAAGCTGGCAGTTCCTAAGTGACTATAAAACAGCAGCTGTGTGCGGTCAAAAACCGTGTCCCTCTGTAGAGGGTAAGATCCATAACCTCAAGTGGAAACCCATCCAAAACGTAAAGGAGGAAAAGTCAGGTTTTTATTGCTGTCTGTCCCATCGGAAAGATTCACTCTCAGTTTTTCCCCCAGAGACTATTGTCACCTAGAAAGAATAAATGTACATTTAAAATGTTACAGTTGTCACCAGAACAAGAGATTAATGTTAATCTCCCAATTGGAACATTTGTTCAACTGAAACTGTGAACATTGCAATTCTCTCTAACTTTGGGGAAATGTTTCTTCATTTAAACCCTTACTACTTTATCCTAAACGTTATGTAGCACCCTCTAGTGCAGTGATGGTGAACCTTGGCACCCCAGATGTTTTGGAACTACATTTCCCATTATGCTCATGCACTCTGCAGTGTAGCTGAGCATCATGGAAAATGTAGTTCCAAAACATCTGGGGTGCCAAGGTTCGCCATCACTGCTCTAGTGTGTGCTAGGAATTAGTACAGGTAAATTTACTGGCTCATGGTAAAATGAATCTCTTGAATCTGGGTCAGGGGTTTACTAAGGTCCAGGGCTAGATGACTCATCCTAGCAGCTCTCTGGTGCCCTCCCCTGTTTCTGGGACATTGGAGAATGTTCTAGAGCTAGTGGGCGGAGGTAAGGAGGGGCTGCTGTAAGTATTTATGGAGCCTTGGCCAATCCTCCAAAGTAGGCTGGCAGGGGGCTGAGACCACTTTATAAATAGTCCTGGAATATGAAAAATTAGAGTCCCGTAATGTCGCGACGACCGGTTTGCGTCATTTCCGGGTATTCATTTCCGCCCATTTGGAATGCACAGCACTGTGACGCACCGTTCCGGTTGCATAATTTCCGGAGCGCTGCCGGTTAGTGTCCCCCTCCTTGAAATCCAACCAGGTGTATCCCCTCCTGATTAGTTCAGCTGGGTGAGACCCACCATACTGCCCAACTGGCGGGTGGTACACTCCGGAGGTGGATCCTTTCATGGGGTGTACACTGCTGCCCTGGTTTACACCCCATACCAGCAGGTCAGCGAGCAGATGAGCACACTTCTTTTATCCACACTTCACCCCTCATCCTCTATAATTATACTGGTCTGATTAGTTCTTTATTGGTTGTTAGATAGAGCTTTCTATGATTTCCTCACATAACAAGATGCAGTAAAGGTCCAGATGTGGTTGTATCCACTCTTCAGTTTTTGGCTTTTGCATTTTGGGACATTTATTGTCCATGGCCTATTTATTGGCCCTTTTCGATTCTTAAAGGTAAGACCCCCTTCTCTTTTTGATTGTTTTCCTTTTCCCTCTTTCTCTCCCCAACCCCCTCCCCTTTCCATTTCCTCCCCCCCCTTCCCCTCTCTTCCTCTCCCCTCCCTTTCCCTCCTTCCCCCTCTCTTCCCCCTTTCTTGCTTCTTTCTTCCCATCCCCTCTCTCCCCCCGCCCCCCCTCTCCTTGTTTAACCCTTTTACCCCTTTCACCCATTGTATGCTATGGTGCATACAATAGGCTCTTTTAGGGCATTAATATAAGAAATTAAAAATAATGTAACTTAGTGTGTTTTAAATAGCAAATCCTCTTTTTGGGAATAAAATTATTTCTTTGTGTATATCTATATGTATCTCTCAATAATAATATGTTTTGTATATTGTTACAGTGCATGTACAAATTTGTACTTCAATTTAAGGCCCTGATGAAGTGGGATTTCCCGTGAAATGCGTAGGCCATCTTTTTTGACTTCTCAGTCAGGACCACTACTTCCTGAACATTTCAACAGTAACTGTGGTTTTAACTAATTGCATTTTGAATTTTTTTTTTAACTCAACCATTGACTAGATGGATAATAAAGATTTGCTTATTTTTTTAAATGGTATGCCTATTTATTAGACCCTGCAAGGTACACGTAAAGTCCCACCCTAACTTGTTTTTGTATATCAATTTATAAATAGACATGGGCCATGCCAGCAGGGGCAGTTGGGTGGAAGATGGAGATACAGTGCTGAGGAGGCTGTCGTGGCCTTCAGGGGTGCCCCCTAGTCTGGGGGGGTGTCCTGCCTTGGGCCGGGGCTCGGGTGCTGGAAGGATCCTGCCAAAACACACTGGAGGAGGTCTTCCTGGAGGCACGGGAGCAAGAGAGTACAGAATGAGTAGAGAAAAACTGTGGGGACTAACGAGGGGGGGAGACTGCCACATGTAGCCAGTCTCCTTAAGACAGCAGTGTGCAGATCTCCTGAGAGTCAGTCGGGTGAACTAGTGTGGAGAGACAGCTGGGAGGGCTTTCACCAGCAGGGAGGGCTGCTGAAGAGCGTGGCTGCAGCCAGGTGGTTTGGCAGTGCCTGAAGAAGTGGTGCTGGGATCAGTAGCCACAGAGGAGAAGTTACAAGCTGTTTCACTACAACTGTGCTACACAAAAAGGGGCTACGAGTTCTTGCCTGTGAAGCGCACTACCCCCCGTAGGAGCTGCTAATTTGTTTGTTTTCACACTGGCCATCCCAGACCCTCGGAGCTACCTTTACCTCTGACACTTCGGGTTCCATCATGTGTAAGGAAAAAAGGATAACCCCTCAAAAGATTGGTGGGACTTTAAAGGCAACAAAGTAATAAAAAGTAGTAGAATACAATTTTATTGGTACAAGTATACATAATAGAAAAAATCCAAAATAGTTCACATATAACAATAAAGAATAAAAATATGAATATACTGATGTAGAATTCGAATGTATATTGGTGTAGTCTTCCAACTGGGCCTACGCGTTTCGGGACTACCTAGAAAGTCCCTTCATCAAGGGCAACTTGTAGGAAGAATCACACCCAATCGTGGCACCAAGCCTATATTAAAAGGGAGGATGACGCAGGAACCAAAGAATCCAAAGGAGAAATAAAGGACCCCTATGCACACCGACAACTCCAAGGATGCGTAATAGATAGGAGGTTTCCTAAGAGGACAGGATCATCCAAGACGTGGAGCTGTGTATCTGTGCATTCAGGGAGCTCCTGCTCATCCGACCAGTAAACGCCGCCGCTGAGCAGGACAGTAATGTGACATCATGTGTAACAGCACAGACTCAATTCCCTTTAACCCAGCTGTGATGCAATAGTATGCGGTCAAACAACACCTTAAAGTAAATCCACAGTGTACAATGTAGTATACCTGTTTGTCTTTACCTGGATTTCCACTTGTTTGATGATGCAAAGGAAAACAACACCCACCCAGTTATACTTATGTAAATCTTTCTTTACTGTAATTGCTTTAAAGTAAGTACTACAATGGTTGTACTGTCAGACCAACGTAGTCTGACAGTCAACTGAACTTTATCTTACAAAGATATTATACAGATATAAAGAGTCTGAAATAATTTGTGAGAAATGTAATAAAGTAAATAGGATAACCGTCAGAGTGAATTGATCTCACTATGAGCATTATCCTATTCTATGCACGCTTTATAACTATACTAAATCAGAGATTAACTTGACAAAGTATAATACAATAATTAGAGAGCTCCCATATTTAGTATCACATTAAAGCGGAGTTCCACTCTAAAGTGGAACTTCCGTTCATCGGATTCCTCCCCCCCTCCGGTGCCACAATTGGCACCTTTCAGGGGGGAGGGGGTGCAGATACCTGTATAATACAGGTATCTGCAGCCACTTCCGGGCTTAGACAGCCGCAGAATATCTGCAGAAGCCCGCCCCCCCCCCCCGTTGTGTGCTGGGAAACACACAGTTGCCAGCACACAACGGGGACCAGTGCAGAGGCGCAGCGCGACTCAGGCATGAGCAGTAGGGTACCGGGCAGTGAAGCCGCAGCGCTTCACTTCCCGATTCCCTACCTGAGGATGGCGGCGGGGGCAGCCGAGAGCTGAGCGATTGATCGGCTTCGGCTGCCGACATCACTGGACCCTGGGACAGGTAAGTGTCCATTTATTAAAAGTCAGCAGCTGCAGTATTTGTAGCTGCTGGCTTTTAATATTTTTTTTTAAAGGTGCAGCTCCTCTTTAACCTTAATATGGTAAAGGAACACAAGGCCTTGTGTTTTACTAAACAGGCCTTCTTTTCTTCTTTCTCCTGCTAGCAAAAATAACGTAAATTTGTAATCCAAGGGTTAATGACTCCTGATCAAAGTAGGCTGAAATATAAAAGCAAAGTTCTGGTGCAGCAGCACTATAACTAACTTTGATGTCAGGGACTCAGTACTAAATCCTCAATGAGGTACAGGCCCGAAGCCTAATAGTAACTCAATCTAATCCTCTTGACTCTGCTTGTGGGACTATGGGTCCCAGCAACTCTGTCTTGTACAGACGGATGTGTAAAAGTGCATCAAGAAGCTTTTGAGCAACAGCCCTCTCACCCAACCAGGACAGTGTTGTCAGAAGACTCCGTTCTGATGTACAGGGTCCTGTCTCCGGCCGGCCAGCACTGCTGCGCTGCTCCGCTCCACACAACGAGACACTCTGGAACTCCCAGATGACTCCAACAGGCTCCTCCGGCTCCTTCCCAGTCTTGCCCCGCCGTCAGTCCCGCTCTCTGGTGTGTCGCAGTACTGCTGCTCAGATCGCTCTTCCGTGGAGGTAGGCCGTGCTGTGCTGGAGACTTTACACAGATCCTCCCAGGCTGGCCATGCGTGTCCAAGAGACCTAAGATGGCCGCCCCCAGCCCTTTTATAACCTTCCCACAATGCAGTTCTGTTCTCCTGATGTTTATGGGAGTTAATGGGCATCATGGGTAGGTCAAGTTAATGTCCAAATGTAAACAAACAAAACACTTCCATGTCAACTTCTTAAATGATGAAAAATAAAGATGCAGTACTTTTATATTTTGGTCGCTAGATGGCGCCAGATACTAAGATATAACATACATTAAGTTACATACCAAATATATGACCCCTACACCTGTAATGGGCCATTGCTAATCTGACTGGGAGCCTGTCAGATCATTCAAGTGATTTAGTTGGAGCAAGCAAGTGAATATGCAGGAGGAGAGTGAAGGGGTGTGTATATATAGATGTATATAGGAAGATGTCCCTGAAGTGTTGCTCAAGTCAAGAGGTCATCCCATAACCTCACTTCCCTATCCAAGTTATTAACCTTCAAATAAATAACAAAAACAAAGCTATGGACTGTTCTCTGACTCTGGGTGCTTGTGAAAATTTGGTGTGCCTGGCTGTGCAGGAGTAGGGGATCCAAGTTCAGCTGCAGTCTCTACGGGGATGTGGTACATATCTAAAAATAAAGTTTTGACTCTAGATATTCTTTAAGTAAGCCAGAGAAGCCAATTAGAATTCCCTGTACTGAAGTCAGACCAGTATGTGGAATTTGATTGGTTGCTATTGGTTACTGCTCCTAAGCATTATCACTATGCATAATAACTCTTTATTGATCGATGCAAAGTCAGGAAACAAGTACATTTATCAATTTTAGGTAGAAGGTCAAAAGACTTCATAGGATTGCAGTGTACCGGCCTCTCACACTCCCACAGTGGCCTAGGACTTCTCACAGCTCTTCATCAAAGGAGTGTCAGTGGAACTATGCCATTATAAAGTACAGCTGGTTGTAAAACAAAAGATACAAGAGGATAAAAGGTCAGTTGTAAAGCAAAGCCTTGTCAGCAAAAGTAGTGTATGAATCCAGTCATGAAGTCATTTCAAATGAGACTTAAATTATAACAGCAATTTTAGTGTTAGTCAATACTTATCTGCTTTATTGTAAGGACACTGATAATGGAATCTGGTATGATCATAAGATAAAAAAATATTAGGGAAAGAAACTGATACTATGAGGGCACACATTACATTCAGATCCCTCCAATATGCACTTTGTAAATTTTGGAAGGAAATTAGCATTTCATGATGTGTAAAAAAATACTTATTTATAGACATGTGCACAACAAAAAAGTTGTGTTTCCTTTTGTTTCTTTACGTTTCCGTTGATTCGTAACGATTTGCAATTTCGTAAGACGCGATGTTTCATATTCGAACTCGTTCATATTTTCGGAACAGTTATATCTTCTTTGATACGAAATGATTCGTAATTCCGTTAGTCTAATTTTCTTTGATTGGAAATTTGTAATTTTGTTAGATAATAATTTTTGTTTATTCGGTACGCTACTCATAATTTAGTAATTGTTACTTTTGTGAGATTGCCTTTTTCGTTGATTCGTACTTTCGTAGGAAATAAAGAATAATAATCCTATGCTTTCTTTTCTAATAAGTCTTGTACTTATTCCAGTCCACTCCCTCAGTCTCCTCCTCAACTGGATCTAAAAGGATTCAGGAATGCAGTGTGACACAGACACAAAAGGGATAAGCTGATTGGCTAAAGATATTAAGTAAGATACATCACTCACTAATACACTGTCCATTCGAAAGAACAATTCAAGAACACGAAATTACGAACATACATATTAAGATACACTTACACTGTCCACTGAAATTATGAACACACGAATGAAAATACGAACATACGAAATTACGAACAGACAAAGGATTGAAAATACAAAATGTAAATCATTTGTTTTAGAGGTCATTTTCTTTATTTTACTGTTTCAGAATTTCGTATTTTCGTAAGTTTGTGTGTTCGTCTGTTCGTATTTTCGCATGTTCATTATTTTGCTTATTCGTAATTTTCGTATTTTGGTTCTTTCAGCTATTCAGATGTTCGAATTGATCCGAATGTACGAATACTAACAAATTCGTACGAAAATCTATTAGTTATGAACCAAATCGCACATGTCTACTTATTTACATTATATATGGTGTAAAAAACTGTGGCACAAAATCTATGGTCAATTCAGTGGCTTAAAAGAGACCTAGTCATACTTAGTGGCGGCTGGTGCTTAATATTTTGGGGGGCGGCAAACAAACCTGGCACCCTCACTTGCACTAAGCCTCCCCACCGCGGGACGGACAGGAAGGTGGCGATCAGTGGCCTTACCTTAAGAGGCCAATGATGAGGTGGTTCTGAATCTGGGGTAGGGCTCCTGGAAGCTTAAAAGAGGCTGTTGCTGTCCCTCTGCCCCTCCACCTCCTGCTTCTTGCTCCAACTTTCTGAGGTAAGATCTGGGGCTGTTGCTTCTCCTCCCAGCCGGACAGGCAGTGGGTCCTGAGACCCGATTGGCTGGGAGTCCTAAGACTCCCTGGCCAATCGGGTCTCAGAACCTGCTTCCTAATTGGCTGGGAGGAGAAGCAGGAAGACATTAACAAATATTAATTTGCTAATGTAACACAACTAGGGGGGCTCAGGGCGCAATGCTCTGTGCCCAAAACCCACCCTTTTTTTGAAGTCAATTAGAGCCTCAGGCTCTAATCATGTGTTAAAAAAAAAACAATTGAAATCCATGTGTCTGGCGCCCTGCATGTAGATTAGGGGCCGGGCGCTTGGATTAGGGGGACGGCACCCTGCACCCTGCATGAGCGGCCGCCACTTGTCATACTAATAACTAAAGTCCAACCAGGACAACAGTAAAGTTGGCCATGCTGCCAGCTGATCAGTGTATTTTAATGGCTCATTCACATGTGCATCAATAACCTGTGTTTGAAGCATAAGTTGCAGGTAAAAAAAAATGTGCATTTACTATTTTTATTGTAGGAGCCTGGAAAGCATTGCACCCGCGATCAGCAGATCATGGGTGCAAAGCAGGGCTCTTGCAGACTGTCAGTGTAAGCCGTCTGCTCGTACCTCGTATGGACAGGCAGTTACACAATAACAGGAAGAATCAATAAATTACTTAGAGTGGTCAACTGCAAGCCGTCAGCTGCAAAGGCTGTTGGTACTTGTAGGTGAATTATTCACAGAACTCTGTGAATAAACAATGCGGCTGTGTGGATGGAGCCCTGCAAGGCCGCGTTCTTTTCAAATACTGACAGCAAGTATGTTCTCTGGCCTGCTGTGACAGGAAGGGGGGGAGATTGGGGAGCTGCTGCGGGATCGGGAACCCGTTACACCCTAAAAACGGGAAGGAACATGTTCCCAAAAGTGAACTTATACAAACAGAGAAAAGGAAAAGAGCGCATGGCCGCCCTAGTGTGATACTGTTTAATAAACTGTTTAATAAACAATTGAAAATAAGTTTTCCATAAATTGCACTCACATTGTGGAAGTACAAGTAAGGCATGTAAGGCTCATGTTCTCCTCTCCTGGATGGCCCCTATAAGGTGTACCAATATACGAGGACCATCTAACCTCCCCACAAGCCGGATGGCAGCTCACAAGCTGTCTGACATCATCTCTGGTGCAGACTGTGGACCAGTATGTGCCCGGACCCGCTACGGGAGGGGAGAGACAATGAAGACAGAAAGACAGAGAGCAGTCCGTCAGCCTGCAGGGTTGATATGACGATGCGTTTCGGAGGCGTGGCCTCCCTTATCAAGTCGCACCCATACCTCACGTGTACAGCTATTTATTGGTAGTTGCATCACCTCCCATTCATCCCATTCATACCAAAAGAATAAAAAATACCTATCAATAGCAACAGATGGGGCTAATAGCAACCTTATCTAAGCTCTATTATTAAAAACAATTACACACAGAAGACTATATATATATATATATCTATGAGTTTGGGCAGGGACATAGAGGAACATCTAGATCAATGAATCAAGGACCAGGAAGATCTGATATGAGAGGGAATAATTACTATGAACCCCCATACCCTAGAACACCAACCACCCCAAGATAGAATATCCCCACAAATAATAGGTTTTCTCCTTTAGGGAGGGGGGTCAATACACCCCCTACCGGAATTTCCAACAGAGGATAGTTTTTAGGGAAGAAAGGGATTTTCCCAAGGGAGGACAGTGAGAGAGACCACCAGGAAGGTGGAATGCTCGCGTCCCCTACAGGACACCCAGTTGAAGGGAACAATATGGGAACAGGGGAGGTACCCAGAGGTGGGAAGAACCTCCAAGGGAGGAGAGGGACCAAGGGTCACAGCAGATATCCCCCACACCAAAGACACGAGACGGACACGAGGAATGGTCGGACCAGTATTCAAGAAAGAGAGATAGGATACACACAAAGAAACATGGAAAAAGGAAACAAACAAGAGGAAAGAGGGGAGGGAAAAAGAAAAAGGCAACCAGAGTATTAAGAGAAGGAATATATAATTTAAGCAATGCCCACTTCTCTGAGAAAGAAATGGGTGTTTTAGATTTGGGCCTGAAGTTTGCACCAGCTAAAACATTGGATAAATTTGAAGCCTATATTGATCTTCAGAAGTTCATGAGAAAATTGAACCTGAAGAAACACTTTGCACTACATGAAGACACCAGAATACCGGAAGACTCAGGGTTTGTTCAAACAAAACTTAGGAACAACTCCACCTTTAAGTATGAATATATTGAAAACTATAAAGGAAATAGGGAAAAAGAAGGAAGTAGTGATACGCCGGGCCGACAAAGGTGGTGGCTTAGTCATACTGAATAAAAACAATTATGAAAAAGAAATGGAGAATCTACTTAAAGTAGAGAACACCTATAAGAAACTAAAAGGGAACCCTAGACTACGATATGAAAAGAAGTTGAAAGCATTCGTAAAAAGGGGAAAGACAATGGAATATTAAGCAAGAGAGAAGCTGGATATCTCCTATCGGAATCTATGAAGATTGTGGCCAACCTTTTCATGAATATGTGGGAGGAGAAATACATTTATGGCAAGAAAATACCCCAAATTAAGCTGTACCGAAGATACATAGACAATCTAATTATCTTATGGGAAGGAACAGCAGAATCGTTTGAGGAGTTCCTTAGGGGAATCAATCACAATAAGTATGAGATCTCTTTTTTTAATGGGAAGTGGGACCATCAACAAATTGACTATCTAGACTTACAAATATTCAAGGAAGGAAATGATCTATATATACGAAAACATTATTTAAAGCTACAGACCGTAATGGCTATATACCAACTTTAAGTTGCCACCACCCAAAGCCCCCAAGGGTCAAATGATGAGAATGCGAAGAAACTGCCACAAACTTGAAGACCATGAAGTACAAGCTGATGTTATGACCAAAAGATTCCAAGAAAAAGGTTACCAGGAGAAGAATCTAGTAAAATTGAAAACTGAAGTAAAGAAAATGGATAGAAATGCCCTACTGGTCAAGAAAGATAATAAAGTAGGAAGCTACATAGATGTGGCTTATATCACTGGGTTCAATACCCAATATCAATCAATAGAACATATAATTAAAATTGGCCCATCCTGAAAGAAGATAGAATCCTTTCCAGGATCCTACAGTAGAAACCCAGATTTGTGTATAGAAGAGCTCCCACACTTAGAAACCATCTAGTCCACAATGTAATTGATCCCCAAAACCTGTCAAATTATTCTCGGGAATGAAAGGATTCTATAGGTGTCAAAAATGTCTCCCCTGTAGAGTAAGCAAAAAGCAGCTGCGGAAAAAAAGAGTCATTCAAATCTAGGGTTAACAATAGGGAATACCAAATAAAAGAGTTGATCACATGTAACAGCACCCATGTCACCTATGTTATTGAGTGCCCTTGTCACCTCCAATATGTGTGCAGGACTACTTGCCCTCTATTTGTGAGAATCAGGGAACACATCAACAACATAAGGAAAGGGTTCCCAAAACATAGCCTTTCCAGGCATTTTAAGGAAGTACATCACAGGGATCCCACAGGATTGATATTTTATGGGATAGACCAAATTAATGATCATTGGAGAGGTAGTAACAAAAATGTCCTTGTCTCACAGAAATGAGACAAGGTGGATATATAGATTGGGGTCTCTGTCCCCTGGAGGCCTCAATCTCGACATTGACCTCAATTGCTTTATATCCAACTTCTAAGCATAATTAATTTCTTGCTTTATATCCAATTTCTAAGTAAAAATACTTTCCCAAGATAACAGCCCGTAGTAGCATAGTATATCCCAGATAAAACAGATGGCTAAGCTGGAGCCTCTTGTTTATATCTTCATATCTAATTTTGATTCTTTTTGTAAAAAAGGAGTAGACGCTTATGATGATATAATGGCTATAAAAGAGGGGTAGGAACCATGCATGGTCATCTACTGCCATATATGTAAAATATACTGATGATTTCATCTAGTTGCAAAGTATGTATATGTAAAGTTAGGAATGGTATATAAAATTAACATAAAGAAACATCAGCCATTGATATACCCTTCCCTTGGAACACATTAACTGTACAGAGTAATAGACTAGGGTTTATTACTGTTTCCGGTACCACTGGAGTACCCTTTCCATAGTCTTACTAGTATTGTTTTATATATATATTTTTTATGTTTACTGGATAATATCTGAATTGCAACAGAGAGTGGAATTACAGGGGGCTGTTCCAAATTTGACCACTGGGGGCGTTTGGGCTGGAAATGTCCAGGGAGGTATAGAGATTAGCCCAGTTATACAACATGTATGAGTAACATACTCCCCTTTTTTCTACAAAGAGAGGATCCTAGGATTAGGAAATTAATAAGGGAGTATAGAGGAAACCTGTGGTAATAAAAAAAATAAAAGATTTTAAACTTGCCTCTGGAGGGGTGGACCCTGCGGACCACTTGCTATAACTAGACGTGAGGTGCACCAACCTGGCACCGCCTCAGACGGCGTCATATAACGAAACGCGTAAGGGGGAGTTTGATACGCACACACGTCACTTCCGGTTGCAAAATTCTGGCCCGCTGACGCCGATCCGGAGCTCATGGTTTGCAACCAGGATATGCCAGCTGCTATACTTGACTGTGTCAAGTTTTGTTTTTGTTCTTAAAAACTTTTAATTCGTTTTAACTAACTATTCGGATTTACACTATGGGGGTTATTTACAAAAGGCAAATCCACTATTCACTGCAAGTGTACTTGAAAGTGCACTGAAAGTGCAGTCGCTCTAAATCTAAGGGGTAAATCTGAAAAGAGTGGAAGCTCTGCTGATTTTATCATCCAATCATGTGCAAGCTAAAATGCTGTTTTTTATCTTCCTTGCATGTCCCCCTTGGATCTACAGTGACTTTACTTCCAAGTGCACTTTCAGTGCACTTTCAAGTGCACTTGCAGTGCAAAGTGGATTTTCCTTTAGTAAATAACCCCCTATGAGTGCCCGTCTCTTTCGCCCATGAGCATATTTTGCAGTGAGCCGCAGAGGTGAATATTGTAAACTCTCCCATTCGAAGTGGAAAATCCCTGGAGGGGCTGAGGCGCCCAGACACCCCAGTGTTTACTGAGCCAAGAAGGAGGTGATCGTTCCGGGAGCTGCCAGACATTTACTATATGCACTTAACCCCTGCAGGGGTGCAGGGTTCTGGTGAGTGGGGAACTGAGGGGGAGCATGATTGATCCACTGCATGCCTGTGGCCAAATCTAGGCACAAGTCATTTTGGCAAAGCACAAAAGTCACTTGAAATCTTGTCATTCATCTGCAACATTTATGAACGAACTTTATGTTAATTTCAAATATTTTGCATTTTTTGCTTCTTCACTGGACTTTCATCATCTGTTTACTATATATCTTTTTTATCAGTTTATTTTTATTTTTATGATTGTCTTACTTTCACATATATATATTTTTCCACACATACAGTATCTCACAAAAGTGAGTACACCCCTCACATTTTTGTAAATATTTTATTATATCTTTTCATGTGACAATACTGAAAAAATGACACTTTGACTCAGTCTCTCCCCTCACGCCAGGGTACTAGGTGTAATCCTAGACTCTGACTTGTCATTTCAGCCTCAAATCCAATCGTTGTCAAAAGTTTGTAGAATTCACCTTCGTAACATCTCTAAAATTCGCCCCTTTTTAACAAATGAAACCACCAAGCTCCTCATTCACTCCCTTGTTATCTCTCGCCTTGACTATTGCAACTCCCTTCTCATTGGCCTGCCTCTCCATAGGCTATCCCCTCTTCAGTCTATCATGAATGCTGCTGCCAGACTTATACACCTTACCAACCGCTCAGCGTCTGCCAACCCTCTCCTCCAATCCCTACACTGGCTCCCAATCACCCAGCAAATTAAATTCAAAGTACAAACCACAACATACAAAGCCATTCACAACTCTCCCCCGAGCTACACCACCAATCTTGTCTCCAAATATTACCCAAATCGTCCTCTCCGCTCTTCTCAAGACCTGCTCTCAAGCTCTCTCATCTCCTCCTCCCATGCTCGTCTCCAGGATTTCTCCATAGCCTCTCCCATCCTCTGGAACTCGCTACCTCAACCTGTCCGGCTATCCCCTACCCTTGCTACCTTTAGGCGATCCCTGAAAACTCATCTCTTCAGGAAAGCCTATCACGTCTCCAACTAATCTCCTACCACTTCCAACAGCTCATTCCCCACAGTTACAACCTTTTGTACCACCTGCCCCACCCTATTAGATTGTAAGCTCTTCTGAGCAGGGCCCTCTTAATCCTCTTGTATTTTATTGTATTATAACTGTATTGTCTCCCTTTTATATTGCAACTGTTGGCGCTATATAAATCCTGTATAATAATAATAATAATAACTTTGCTACAATGTACAGTAGTGCGTGTAAAGCTTGTATAACAGTGTAAATTAGTTGTCTCCTCAAAATAACTCAACACACAGCCATTAATGTCTAAGCCACTGGTAACAAAAGTGAGTACACCCCTAAGTGAAAATATCCAAATTGGGCCCAAAGTGTCAATATTTTGTGTGGCCACAATTGTTTTTCAGCACTGCATTAACCCTCTTGGGCATGGAGTTCACCAGAGCTTCACAGGTTTCCACTGGAGTCCTCTTCCACTCCTCCATGATGACATCACGAGCTGATGGATGTTAGAGACCTTGCGCTCCTCCACGTTCCGTTTAAGAATTCCCCACAGATGCTCAATAGGGTTTAGGTCTGGGGACATGCTTGGCCAGTCCATCACCTTTACCCTCAGCTTCTTTAGCAAGGCAGTGGTCACCTTGAAGGTGCGTTTGGGGTCGTTATCATATTGGAATATTGCCCTGTGGCCCAGTTCCCGAAAGGAGGAGATCATGCTCTGCTTTAGTATGTCACAGTTCATGTTGCCATTCATGGTTCCCTCAATGAACTGTAGCTCCCCAGTGACGGCGGCGCTCATGCATCCCCAGACCATGACACTCCCACCACCATGCTTGACTGTAGGCAAGACAGGCTTGTCTTTGTACTCCTCACCTGGTTGCCGCCACACAAGCTTGACACCATCTGAACCAAATAAGTTTATCTTAGTCTCAACAGACCACAGGACATGGTTCCAGTAATCCTTGTACTTAGTCTGCTTTTCTTCAGCAAACTGTTTGCGGGCTTTTTTGTGCATCATCTTTAGAAGAGGCTTCCTTCTGTATGATCTGAGCACTGATAAGCTGACCCTCCACCCCTTCAACCTCTGCAGCAATGTTGGCAACACTCATATGTCTATTTCCCAAAGACAACCTCTCGATATGACGCTAAGCACGTGCACTCAACTTCTTTGGTCGACCATGGTGAGGCCTGTTTTGAGTGAAACTTGTCCTATTAAACCACTGTATGGTCTTGGCCACCGTGCTGTAACTCAGTTTCAGGGTCTTGGCAATCTTCTTATAGCCTAAGCCATCTTTATGTAGAGCAACAATTCTTTTTTTCAGATAGTCAAAGAGTTCTTTGCCATGAGGTGCCATGTTGAACTTCCAGTGACCAGTATGAGAGAGTGAGAGCAATAACACCAAATTTAACACACCTGCTCCCCATTCACACCTGAGACCTTGTAACACTAAAGAGTCACATGACACTGGGGAGGGAAATGGCTAATTGGGCCCAATGTGGACACTTAGGGGTGTGCTCACATTTGTTGTCAGCAGTTTTTTACTTTATTGGCTGTGTGTTGAGTTATTTTGAGGGGACAGCAAATTTACAGTTATACAAGATGTACACTCACTACTTTACATTGTAGCAAAGTGTCTTTTCTTCAGTGTTGTCACATAAAAAGATATAATAAAATATTTACAAAAATGTGAGGGGGGTTATGGGTGGGGAGACAGAGAGGACGAGTATTACCCATAGCTCTTCAGAGACTGTGATGTTACACACAGTAAAACGAGATTCAGTGCCAGCGGCACTTGAAGCTTTAGCCTTTGGGAAACCAAATAA
Source organism: Lithobates clamitans (assembly GCA_037952925.1). NCBI lineage: Eukaryota > Metazoa > Chordata > Amphibia > Anura > Ranidae > Lithobates > Lithobates clamitans. The sequence goes on from JBBGZY010000291.1 coordinate 6,533,412, forward strand.
GAAATACCCAACCTATAATCTTCTCCAGACAACCTGGAACAAAATTAGATACCTACAGGGAGTGACAAGATACACGGAATTCAGTCCGATATGGTCCATTGGGACATACCCTGAAATAGCGCAGTTACAGCATGGGGCCTTATGGAAAAGATTTGGAGTGATATACATTAGAGACATTTTTCAGAATGGTATTCTATTACCCTTTGAGACTCTGCAGGAAAGGCAGAGCTTGCCGTCTAATGTGCGATTCCATTATATGCAATTGAAACATGCTGTGAAGGCTCAGAGCAAAGCTTTAGAGTGGTCTCCTTCACCAACACCATTATTTAACCTAGTTATGAGAGCCACAAACACTAAAGGTTTCATCTCTCAATGTTATAATATGCTCTTGCAGAGCTTCTTGACTAAACATCCCTTGAGAATGATGGAAAAGTGGGAAAGAGATGTGGGGCAGATAGATGGAGACCAGTGGGAGGAGATTATACAAGCGGTGCCAATAAGCTCTTTGAATGTGTCACAAAGGCTAACACAATTGTACTTAATTCTGAGGGTGTACTATACTCCATATAAATTACACAGAATAGGTCTTAGATCTACTCCGATGTGCACCAGATGCAAAAGGGGCCATGAGGATCTGATCCATCTACTGTGGAGGTGCCCGAAGCTTCACTCCTACTGGGGTGGAGTGGTGGATACCATAAACAGGGTATTTCAGATCTCAATGCCCATTGACCCAAAACACTGCTTATTAAATGTGCTGGAGGTCTTTGAATGGGAGGAGAGCATTAGAATAGCAGTTACCAGGACCCTATTATTAGCATGTAAGATGATAATGCTCCACTGGATATCAGAGGACCCTCCCACAGTTAAGGAATGGATTTCTATAGTTGGGAACATGATCAGAATGGAGAGAGTGGTATATCAGAATAGGGGATGCACTCGAAAGTTTGAGAAACTCTGGGGCCCGTGGTTGGATGTGCCCGATATAGTTCCGGTGGATCTGGTGATGGGGAGATTGCTGGGTCTAAATGCTGGTTAAATACACTTATATAGTTTATTGCTTTGTACGCAGGACCCCACTTAGGCAGGGAATTTTGCCAATTAGTGATGAGAATTTACAATATATGCAATGTAACTGTGTATTGTCGAAGCCTGGTTATGTTTGCTTATGTCGAATTCAATAAACTTTTATTTGGATAAAAAAAAAATGTGAGGGGTGTACTCACTTTTGTGAGATATTGTAAGTAACCCCTATTCACGTAGGTTATAAGGTTACCACATATGACTAGGAATGAAACATTTCTGATGAAATCAGATAGCATATGTTGATCAGTAGGGATGGGCCGAACTTTGGTTGATCGGATGTTCTGCAACACCAAACAACATGCTGTGTTCGGGGCAAATTCGAAAGCCACTGGAACACCGTTAAAGTCTAAGGGACACTAACATGAAAAATCAAAGGCTTATATGCAAGTTATTGTCATAAAAAGTGTTTGGGGACATGTATCAATGCAAAAAATTGTTTTAAAAATGGCCGTTTTTTCGGGAGCAGTGATTTTTTTAATGCTTAAAGTGAAACAATAAAAATTAAATATTCCTTTAAATATCGTGCCTGGGAGGTGTCTATAGTATGCCTGTAAAGTGGCGCATTTTTCCCGTGCTTAGAACAGTACCACAGCAAAATTACATTTCTAAAGGAAAAATTGTCATTTAAAACTGATCGCGGCTTTAATGAATTGTCGGGTCTCTGCAATATAGATAAATCTCATTGAAAAAAAGAGCATGGGATCCCCCCCCCCAGTCCATTACTAGGCCCTTTGGGTCTGGTATAAATATTAAGGGGAACCCCAGACCAAATTTTTTTTTAAAAATGGCATGAGGTCCCCCCCAAAATCCATACCAGACCCTTCAGGTCTGGTATGGGATGAGGTCCCCCCCAAAATCCATACCAGACCCTTCAGGTCTGGTATGGATTTTAAGAGGATCACTGCCCCAAAATCTAAAAAAAATGGCGTAGAGGTCTCCCTCAAAAATCATACCAGACCCTTATCCGAACACGCAACCTGTCAAGGGGATGTGAGAGAGTGCCCCCCCTCCTGAACCGTACCAGGCTACATGCCCTCAACATGGGGAGGGTGCTTTGGGGTAGCCAAAAATCCACCACCGATCCTCCTCTATGGGAAGCCTTGGGAAAGTCCCCCTGGCGTCAGAGGGGGCGGGGTCACCCAGGTACATTACCGGGTGGCCCGCCCTCAGTTATATAAGAACTGTCATCAGCGAAGAGGCGTCACACGGCGGGAGCCTCCCATAGAGGAGGATCGTGGCGGATTTTTTTTTTCTTTTTTGGTCCATTGCGGCATGATGAAGAAGATGAATGGACATCGTGGGACATTTTTATTTTTTTATTTTTTAATAAAGGACATGTCCCCAAGCTGTGTCTTGACGTTTTTAACATTTTGACACTTTTTTTTTAAATGGTAGGGGTACATTTGTACCCCGTTACCATTTCACACAGGGGGGAGGCCGGGATCTGGGGGTCCCCAGATTCTGATAAGCCCCCCCGCCAGCAGACTCCCACAACCATCGGGAAAGGGTTGTGGGGATGAGGCCCTTGGGGGGATACCCCAAAGCACCCTCCCCATGTTGAGGGCATGTGGCCTGGTACGGTTCAGGAGGTACGGTTCAGGAGGGGGGTGCTCTCTTGCCCCCCCCTTTTCCTGCGGCCTGCCAGGTTGCGTGCTCGGATAAGGGTCTGGTATGGATTTTGAGGGGACCCCTACACCATTTTTTTTTTAAATTTTGCCGCAGGGTTCCCCTTAAAACCATACCAGACCTGATGGGTCTGGTATGGATTTTGGGGGGACCCCTATGCCATTTTTTTTAAATTTGGCGCAGGGTTCCTCTTAATTTTCATATCAGACCCGAAGGGCCTGGTATGGATTTTAGGGGGACACCACGCAATTCTTTTTTAACTTTGGTTCGGGGTTCCCCTTAATATTCATACCAGACCCAAAGGGCCTGGTTATGGACTGGGGGGTGCTCTTTTTTCAATGAGTTTTATCTATAGTGCCGAGACCCGACAATTCATTACAGCCGCGATCAGTTTTAAATGACAATTTTTCCTTTAGAAATGTCATTTTGCTGTGGTACTGTTCTAAACACGGAAAAAATGCGCCACTTTACAGACCCACTATAGACACCCCCCAGGCACGATATTTAAAGGAATATTTCATTTTTATTGTTTCACTTTAAGCATTAAAAAATCACTGCTCCTGAAAAAACGGCTGTTTTTAAAAAAAAATTTTCATTGATACATGTCCCCTGGGGCAGGACCCAGGTCCCCAAACACTTTTTATGACAATAATTTGCATATAAGCCTTTAAAATGAGCACTTTTGATTATTCATGTTTGTGTCCCATAGACTTTAACGGTGTTCGTGTGTTCTGCCGAATTTTTTGCCTGTTCGGTATGTTCTGGTGCGAACCGAACTGGGGGGTGTTCGGCTCATCCCTATTGATCAGATCATCACTATAATCTTGCACATGCATGTGTATATTTGTTTTGAGATTAGAAATTAATCACAGGGGAATAACATTAAATAACAAAATCAAATCACGGAGAACACCAGTATAACACTCACCTGTGATAGACTTCTCACTTTCCAATTGGGAAGAGTGACCTAATTGGAGGATCGCTCTTCAGGTGACGGAAGTGAATATTACCCTATTGTTGCACGTTCACCCGGGAAGAGTGACTGTGGAGGATCACTCTTCGGGTGATGGGCAGCGCCACCAACCCTACATCCGTAATATCCTTTTCTATAAGGGTGCTCCAGTTGAGGCCTCCTCAAGGGAGGCAGCAGCCCTAGCCCATACCTAAGCACAGTATAGAACAAGTTATACATTGATTCTTTTTCAACACTTCAAAATAAAACAAAAATACATCATAAACACTATAGGAGTGTTAATGAACATTGCTTCATCCATAGATTCCCATGGCCCAGCCGTTGTTGGGGCTCCCCCCTCTCCCCTGCAGCAGCCACTCACTGACATAGGGGAGCCGGATGTGCAGTATCAGATGACCACACGGAAGCAGATTAAAAATAGGTAAGTGAACAGATATTTTTTACGCAGAGTATGCAGGACTGGTAAGAGGAGGAGAGAGGAAACATTTTTAAAAATAGTGTTAGGCTTTTCTTCCACTCTAATGCCTTGTACACGCGGTCGGACTTTCCGACGGAATATGTGCGATCGGAGCTTGTTGTCGGAAATTCCGATCGTGTGTGGGCTCCATCGGACTTTTTCCATCGGAATTTCCTACACACAAAGTTTGAGAGCAGGCTATAAAATTTTCCAAACAAAATCTGTTCGCGTAAATTCCGACCATGTGTGGACAATTCCGACGCACAAAGTGCCACGCATGCTCAGAATAAATTCCGAGACGGAACTGCTCGGTCTGGTAAAATTAGCGTTCGTAATGGATATAGCACTTTCGTCACGCTGCAATGTTTTAAATTGTCTAATGCAGCGCACTCTCTTCTTCTTTATAATGCTAGAAGAATGAAGTTGTTTTGCTGCTCATATTCACACAGAGTTCTCACAAACTTCTTTCTTTATTATTTCTTGTAATTTCATGAATATATTTTTATTTGTCACATCTACCAAATTTTTTTTTATTTTTTATATTTATTTATTTTGTATTATTTGCTGTTTTTTTTTTTTTTTTAGTCCAGATCTCCTGTTTATCTTTTTGTTTTTTGCTTTTTTGGCGATCTCCAGAATTGTTTTGGGTGTGTTTTGTGTGTCAAGTTACCACAACACCATTATTATCTTGTCTTTTTTAATCTCAAGGAGGTTGGTTGTTGTTGGTGTCCCTTGTTAATTTCGCATTGTATTTTTGAAATGTACCTGCCTACTACTGCCTACAAACAAACTGTCCGTTTTGAAAGAAAACACACATAGGCAAGTATTAGTTAAAAAAAAAAACTTTATTAAGGGGTCCTAACCACATAAAGAGGGAAGCAACGCTGGAGAAACAGCAGAAATTGGTAAAGCCTTTGGCGGCCCCCAGGGTCACAACTATTTTCAGGCAAAATTGGTGGCCTGAGGAGTCCATATCTAAGGGAGTACAATCTGGTCCAGAAATCCAAGAGATCAGGAACAGCAGCATATGACATACATGTCCCCAGGCTGTGGTCATACAAGAGCCTGCATCTTTTGTCAGACCAGAGTGAACCCACGGCCATCACTTTCTTGTCTTCCTTCCACTCTTCCTTCCAGGCTGTGGCTGTGGTGTTGGAGGTGTGGCAGGAGGAGGAGGATGATGCAACTCACACAGGTGGGTTTGGAGGTGATTTGGGCCCTCAACCCCTTATTTAATGTTTTATAAATGATTTCCTCACACATGAGGAGTTGGCCCTCCTCCGTGTCCTGCAGTTTGGTGGCAGCCATGGAGGCAAAGGCCTCTTCACAAGTGGGGGTGGCTCTGAGGGACGCAGAAGCTTCCTGAATCAGCCTGAGCTCTGACTCCTCCACGTTACTCCCCTTCCTGGGTCTTTTGTTTGGAAGGCGGAGGGGAAGAACCTGTGATTGTGTGAGGCTCCTACTGGGCCCTGCCACCTCCTGGCTGCCACTTACCCCCACCTCCTCCTGGCTGCCACTTACCCCCGCCTCCTCCTGGCTGCCACTAACCTCTGCCTCCTCCTGGCTGCCACATTCCACAGCCTCCTCCTGGCTGAGGTCTTCCTGTGTATGAAAAAGGGACATAGCTTTAGTTTTTTCTTCATCAATCACACACAATTTTCATCTCGTGACTGTTGCAAATTGAATGTTAATAAATAGAAAAGACTATCATTCTGAGCCCAGCATTTTTTATTCTTGCCGCAATTATTTTTGGCCACTACTGTCTATTGATATGTAAACGCCTTTATTAAATCAGCAATTATTGGGGGGCGTGGTCTGGACATGGCCGACTAGAGACGTGTTCTCTCTGAGCTCCCGGCCTTTCCACCCCTAACTCAGCTTACTTTGCTCTATTTTCACCGTTATGCTCTCATCCAAGAAGCGGACATACCGGAGGAATAAGAAGAAGAACAGCCCAGCTGCTTCCACACCTGCTCTGGTCGACTTGCAGAGACTTTTCGGGAGATCCCTCTCCGGTTCCCCTATACCCAAGATGGCGGAGCCATGTGCCTCGAGCTCTTGCACTCCGGAAAGAGAAGCTGACTTTGCCGCCTCGGAAGGATCCCGGAGCCCGGTTCTCTATACCGGTTCACCAGCGGCTTCTGCCTCAAACCAGGGTCCCCTCCCTCATCTACAGGGGGCTTATGGTGTGGACGAGGAGCTTAAGGCTATACTACGGGCCCTACCAACGAGGGCAGATATCGAGGCCTTGGTGGGCAGAGTAGAGGCCGCACACAAGAAGGAAATCTGTGAAGTCAAAAAAGACGTTAAGACCCTCTCTGCCCGACTGACATCAGGTGAATCATCCCTAGAGTCCTTGGAACAGAGAGTCTCATCACTGGAGACCCAACAAAAAGCCCAATCTATGGCCACAATAGAGCTTCAGCTCCACATGGAAGAAACGGAGGACCGGAGCAGAAGAAACAACGTTCGGCTCCGCGGCCTACCCGAGGCCACGGGCCCGTCAGATCTACTGGCCACAGCTACGGACATCTTCAGAAGAGTTGCGGGAGCACACTTACCGGAACAAATAGAAGTGGATCGAATACATAGAGCCCTGGGTCCCCGCTCGATAGATCCAGCCAGACCTCGGGACATAATATGCAGACTCCATCATTACATCCATAAGGAGGCTATAGCGCGAGGAGCGTGGGAATCAGGAGAGATAGAATTTGACGGAGCATCGGTAAAAATCCTCCCGGACATCTCCAGACCGACCCTGCTTCGGCGCGCCATGCTGAAACCCCTGCTAGACCTTGCCCGGAGATGTAATGCAACGTACCGATGGGGCTTTCCCCTTTCGGTTACTTTCCACAAAGAACAGCGCTCCTTCCTTCTGCGCTCTCCGGAGAATCTACCTGCTTTATTCGACTTCCTGGATACGGAACCTATCCCTGTTCCTAACTGGCTGGACTACCTGCATCGGGCTCCTGGTCGACTGCACAAGAGGAGAGATCAGGCTCCTAGAACGCAGCGCTCACGGAGGAGCGGCCGCCGACCTCGGTCTGCTTCACTAGATGAGCCAAGAGAGATGTGAGTTGATCCTTTGACCTCCCCTACTCATGCTATCCCCATCGATGCTTTGGCTCCCTGAGCAGTTATTTTATTTTTATTTTTGTTTTGGGTCTGCCCGATCCGTCCGTTCTCTCCATACCCCCCTACTTTTGCCTCCGCTCTGTCCCATGGATATTGAACTTGCCTTCGCTACAAGCTTCAAGCTTTATAATCGCATCCACTGACTCAACGGTCCACTCAAGGGAGGATGCTAAAGGTCTTCCTGTCTTCGGACATGCTCCTGCCGGGGACCTCCTGTAACTGACGAGACACCTGCATTATGACCACTTTTCTCATCACACAAGTCGCCCCTGCACAGGGTTTATGCGGTCCTCAACAGGTTACACGGGAAGAGTTCTCTCACTCCTATGAACAACTATTATCTGAGAAGAAATACGTGACCTCCTTCCGGTGGAGACATCATGACAGAGTCGGGAGTATGTGGTGGATTGGGGATGGGGGGGAGGGGAGTCGGGCAATCTAATGTGTTTGCAAAGGTTTGAGAGTATGATGGGGTTCTAAGGTAACTCGGGGGGTGCTCTGGACCCCTGTTGCGCGGGCTCAGCCCGCTCTGGAGCTCCTTTTCGGGGTTCCATGATGCGGATGAGTCTGACACATGTTTTTTCACAAGGGAGGGCGGGGTTCCAGGGCGCTCCCGGTGAACTTCTGGTGATTTGACCTCTTCCTGCTACTGTCTATCTACGTCCCATCGCGGATATTATAGGGGGGAGCGGGTCACCTCGCCAGACGACACACGAGGGGGAAGGAATTACTATTAAGTATAAAACTCAAGAGTAGAATGGAATGCAAAGTGATGCTTCTCCTTGTTCTTATCTCTATATTTTTCCTTTATAGATATTTAAGTTCTTTATTCTTGTTAAATATAATATGTTTATACAGCTTCTAATCTGTGGGCTAGATGGGGTGGGGGAGTCGGGACCTCCTTTTAGGTTGTTGTCTGCCTTCGCCCCACTTAGGCCGTAAGTCTACCTCCGGATATCCGTTTTGGTTTACTTCTTAGTTTAGCAAAACTTACCCATTTAGCTTGACTAAATAGAGACGGGAGGTGCACTATTTCTAGACCCTCGTCTCCGTTTTTTCCTTCTCTTCCCTCTCTCCCTTCCTTTTCCTTCCCCTGCTCTCACCCCTACCTGAACCCCCCCTATCTCCCTCTTCTCCCCCGTGTGAGACATGGCGGTGAGCTCTTTAAGAGTGACCTCGCTTAATGCGAGGGGTCTGAACACTCCAGAGAAGAGGCGCATTCTCCTACACGATTTAAAAAAATCGCACACGGACGTCGCCTTTGTACAGAAGACTCATTTTAAAACTGACAAATCTCCGGTACTCAGGAACAGATATTTTCCCCATGTGTACCATTCGACGAATAACAACGCAAAATCTAAGGGGGTATCTATTCTAATCTCTAGTAGTCTCCCTTGGAAACTTCAGGACTTATTAGCAGACCCTGAAGGCCGCTATCTGTTCCTCAAAGGTCAGATTGGGGAAGTCCAACTCACTTTTGCAACACTCTACGCCCCTAACGTACATCAAGATGGGTTTATAGTGACAACGGTAAATAAACTGATGGAATATAAGGAGGGCCAGCTTATACTAGGAGGTGACTTTAATGTGCCACTCTCACCCCCAGTAGACACGTCTTGTTGTACTTCCTCTTATCCCCCCAAAAACAGGAAACGGATAGCCCAGACATTACACAAGACTCAACTAATCGATGTATGGCGTCTCCAGCATTCTGGAGAACGTGACTATTCCTTTTACTCCTCTCCACATGGGGTATATTCCAGAATAGATCTCTTCCTTATCCCTCACGACCAGCTACACTTAGTGCGATCTACTTCTATAGGTCAGATCACTTGGTCTGATCACGCACCAGTTTCCCTGATTTACACTCTCACTGAGAGACCATCACCTAGATCCACTTTCTGGCGTCTCAATGAGAGCCTCCTACAAATCCCTGAGATATTAGCAGACGTAAACAAGGAGCTAAACTTGTACTTCAGTGAGAACGACACACAAGACTGTGACCCGGGTATACTGTGGGAGGCCCATAAATGCGTCCTCCGAGGAGTCCTTATTAAACATGGGGCGTCCATTAAGAGGAAGAGAAACGAACAGCTTACCAGACTCCTAGCGGATCTGGCCAGGGTTGAAGCACACCATAAACATTCTCCCACCCAGGAGTTGGAGATGAAGCTGAGGTCCTTGAGATCTCAAATCACAGATTTACTGCAATATAAAGCAAAGGCTGCCTTACAATTTTCTCGCAGATTGTCTTATGAGTCGGGTGACAAATGTGGGAGACTCTTGGCCAGATCCGTTCAGGAAATCAAATCTACTGCATACATCCCCCAAATAACCGCCCCCAACGGACAGAAAGCTAATCTCCCGACGCAAATTGCAAAAGGATTCGCGGACTCCTACTCGGGACTCTATAACCTAACCAACCCCTCCCCTTCCCAAGACGTTATTGACCAATACATATCTGACTCTTGCCTTCCCTCTCTTCCATTGGAATCCCAAACTATATTAGACGAGCCAATCTCACTAGAGGAATTACAGCTAGCGATCAAATCTATGAAGGTAGGAAAAGCCCCAGGTCCTGATGGGTTTACCGCTCAGTATTATAAGACCCTACTACCAACATTAGGCCCACGAATGGTAACTTTCTTTAACGCTCTTGGAGCAAACTCTAACTTTCCCGGGGAAACCCTCAAAGCCCATATTTCTTTAATCCATAAAGAAGAGAAGGATCCAGGTTCCTGTGGTAGCTACAGACCCATCTCCCTCTTAAATTTGGACCTTAAGATTTTCTCTAAAATAATAGCTACCAGACTAGCCCAACATCTCCAGTCCCTTATTCACATAGATCAAGTTGGTTTCATACCTTCTAGAGAGGCGAGGGATAATACCATTAAGGTTCTCAACTTAATCCAAATAGCAACCTCCGAGAAAACTCCATGTATACTAGTGAGCACAGACGCCGAAAAGGCTTTCGATAGGGTAAATTGGAGCTTTATGCTAGCTGTTCTCCGTCACATTGGTCTAGGCAATAGGATGATGCAATGGATAGAAAGTATTTACTCCAACCCATCTGCACAAGTGAAGGCCAATGGAGTACTTTCCAGTCCCTTCCCCATAAGAAATGGAACAAGGCAGGGCTGCCCTCTTTCCCCCCTGTTGTTCGCATTATCCCTAGAGCCCTTCTTATGTACAATCAGAATGAATCCAGATATATCAGGCCTACAGATTGGTAAATTACAATGCAAAATATCTGCATATGCTGACGATATGCTCTTCTCTTTGACGAACCCAAGAATCTCCCTCCCAAACCTCATGCGAGAATTTAATGTATACGGCTCATTATCTAATTTAAAGATAAATTTCTCGAAATCCGGGGCAATGTGTATTGAGGTTCCATCCCAAATATCACAGCAACTAGCATCCAACTTTCGTTTCAAATGGACTAGGACCGACATAAAATACCTGGGAACTAGAATCCCGGTTGACATATCACGGACATTTGACTTGAATTTCCCCCCTTTATTAACAAAAATCAGAACATTATTAGAGAAATGGAAATCGGGCTTCCACTCATGGTTCGGGAGGTGTAACCTCCTGAAAATGAGTATATTGCCAAAATTTATATATCTTATCCAAGCACTACCAATACATATCCCCACCTCCTTTTTCCAGAAGATCCACTCACTTTTCACTGGTTTTGTGTGGGCAAATAAAAAACCCCGGTTACGGCGCTCATTGATGATACTCCCTAAACACCTAGGAGGTCTAGCTTTACCCGACATTAAACTATATTACTTAGCCTCTCACCTGGGTCGAGTGCTGGACTGGAGGAGAAATGGATCATGTAAACTCTGGGTTCAGATTGAAAAAGCTCAATCCCCCATCCCTCTAAAGGGGGCGATGTGGTGCTATAATAGCTTGCCGTCTAACATAAAATCGCACCCCTTAATTGGCACCACCTTGCGACATAGCCACCAATCATCCCTTAGATTCCTGCTCACAACCGAAACTTCACCGATGTACCCCGTACTGGGCAATCCTAACTTTGAGCCGGGCTTGCTTTCCAGGGAATACTCCCATCTAAAAGATCAAAACTGTGATCACGTATCCAGCTTCATCTCGGAAGAGAAATGGCCTTCTGTAGCAGACTTATCCAATCCGACAGGTCCTTACCGCATTCCTTACTGGAAAGCGCTACAATTACATCACTTCTTATACTCACTTCCCAGTCCACGGAATTTCTCACGGGTACTCACATCCTTTGAGGAGTTGTGCACTGGAGAAGACCCACTAACGCATATTCTCTCTCAAACATACTCGATGTTGACTGAGCCAAACACACCACCGCAGTTGCCTTATTTAGACAGTTGGGAGAGGGAACTTCATCTCTCTTTCTCAGCAGCTGAGACAGCGCATTATTACACTCTCCCTGAAATCCTCGCTTTGTACCAAGATCCAGGAGACCAATTTCAAACTACTTACACGATGGTACATGACCCCCTCCAGACTTCAGAAATGCTTCCCAGCCTCTTCGGGACGGTGCTGGCGCTGTTCAGAGGAGGAGGGAACTCTAATCCACATCTTATGGTCGTGCCCTCAGTTAAGGAGCTTTTGGGAGGAGGTCAGGCAAATTACTCAGAGGTTCACTGAATATGCTATCCCTGATGAAGCTACATTCTTTCTCCTACATCTATCTACAATCCCCATCAAAGCTTACAGGAAATCTTTAATTAGACACCTGCTAAATGCGGCTAAGGGATGTATCCCTCTTCTCTGGAAACAAAGTCGCCCCCCATCCACATCTATGTGGGTACGTAAGGTTGAAGAGATCAAGCAGATGGAAGACCTGATCCTCTCTGCGCAACAAAAACAAGAATTATTCAAACGTACTTGGGATATCTGGAATGTCTTCATCTTTTCAGATGAAGGTCAACAATTGCTTAGTAACTAACTCTCCCCTCTTTCTTTGACCTCCTCGGAGGCTAGATTCGATATAACTTGTCGAGGGTATCGCCGCCGTGTCTCCCACGCCCTCTCCCCTGCCCTTCCCTCCCCCCCCCTTTTTCTCCCCCCTCACCCCCCCCTTGATTCCCCTTGTTCTTCTTTCTCTATTCTTTATATGGTTGAAAATTGGAAAAAGTAGGCGAGGCTCACCCCGAATACACTACCTGAAATTGGGCGTGAGCTCACATATTACATGTTGAAGTAAACGTTGTATGTACGAGCCAATAATTACACTCTAAATGTAACTGTTCTGTTCATTTATTTGTCTGAGCGTTGTCAACTTGAAATGGCCGAAACGGCACCTGCTTTTGCTTGTATGTTTTGGGGCCCTCGCCCTTGTTTGGAGTTGAATAAAAATTATATTTGAAAAAAAAAAAAATCAGCAATTATTGATCAATAATAACATCTAGGAAACATCATTTATGTTTTGTCAAGAAATCTGTAGAAGAATGCTATACCTGACTCCAGCTGAGCTCCTCCACTTCTTCCTGGTTGGAAGTCCCAGGTTGGACATCGGAAGCCTCAGCTGGGGTGGAAGATAGGGTGGAAGGTAGGGTTGAGAGGGATTCCCTGACTTCAGTCTGGTCTGACAGAAATCGCAGTCTCTCATAGTACCACAGCCTGGGGACATAAACGTCATCTGCTGCAGCTCCTGATCTCTGGGAATCCTGGACCTTCTTGCGCTCCCTAAGATATGTGCTCCTCAGGCCACCAATTTTGGCTTTTAAAAAGGTGATGGTTGCCGTAGGGACCACAGTCTTCACCAACTCCAGCAATTTCTCCAGTGCTGCCTGTCTCTTTTGTTTATGATTATAAAATGGGTGTTTGACCTGCCACAAACAGGGCAGCTCCCTGTATTTGTCTATGAACAGGGGGAGGAAGTTGTGATCATTGAAGCCATCCATTTTCTCTGCAAGACACAACACAAGACAACACAAGACAAACCCTAATGTCAGGCTAAACTCTCCTAATCTTGTCCCAACATAGGCCTCAATCTATAAGCAGTATAGGCCCAAGTTAAAATGGTACCTTCGTTATCACGATCGGCGATTCCGATATTCCTCCCTCCGCTCACAGATCGTACGTACAACGCACGCGTGTTACACTTTATATACACTGCACATGCATGAAACTCCGCCCGCCCCTGATGTTCTTTCTAGTCTATTCCCCGCCCCTTCTCTTTCGGCGCAGTGGGGGAGAGCACATGGCACAGAGACAACAGGTGCATAATTTCAGCAACGAGGAGCTAGGAGGAAAGCCTGGAGCAAGAAACGTCAGGATCTCACTGGCGATTTAAGGCCTCAAATATGGCCTTTGTTGAGATGGTGGACATATTAAAAAGGGCCAACTATGACAGGAAGTATGGACCTTAACCCAACCCAAATGTGAGAAAGGCGAAGATCATGGTCTTGTTGTGAAAAGTCATGAGAGATGGTGGACATATTAAAAAGGGCCAACTATGACAGGAAGTATGGACCTTAACCCAACCCAAATGTGAGAAAGGCGAAGATCATGGTCTTGTTGTGAAAAGTCAGGAATTTTGGGGTACGACGATCCAAGGATCAACTGTGGAAACATTGGTCGGACCTCAAATTATGGGAGCATGATCAGTATAGAAGGATCAGGAGAGTGCTGCAAAAAAGTAAGTAGTTGTCCTGTGTTCCTATTCTTTATTTTTATTACGTTTGTGCTGCTCCATGTGCTTTTCTTTACTGTTGTACAGTTTAAAATGGCAACTTTCATGATCATGGGCACATTAATCGTTCGTAGGAAACATTGTTCGTTCGGCCACTAAAATACAATGTTTTGGCCAGATGCAGTTCAAAACCGTTTTTCTGGCCTACTTCGATTAAAAAAAGTTTGATGTCTAGATGGGTTTGTAACTAGAATGAAATGCAAACTAGATTCTGTGTGAGGAGAGGACACTCAGCAGCTGTTTACACATCTGGACGCTGGAGCACTAGTGTGGGACACAAGAACACCCTTTATATTAGGGGGCTCACACAGGTGCTCCAGTTTATACTATAGGGGTGTCTCCATCTGTGAAGCTTGCACAAAACAGGTAAGTATTCAAGCTTTACAAAGACAAAAAAATTTCTTCTGCTTGTAACCCTGCCAAAACAGACAATTGTACGACACTTCCAAGCAATGTTTCATATTCCTATTTTTGCCATCAAATATCTGTGTGCTAAGTATACCTATTTTTGTTCACATAGGGGAGAAAAGACTCGGAGGACACCACTCATCAGAGGACACCAGGGACCCCCACACCTCAGGAAGAAGGGGAAATCCCCCAAACCCAACCAGAGGAGGAGGAGGGAGACGTTGTAGAAATTGTCACCACAACAAACAGGTGAGTGTCTGCGACCACAGCCTCAAGTAATAAATGGATGCCTGCATATTTATAATACATGGTGTGTTTTTTTGTATTTTTTTGAAGGTGATCAGGATGTTGTGGAAGAGGAATGTCATTTTACCAGTAAAAGTGCCCAGATCCTCATCGGGGAGATAATGGGGTGTAATAGAGATTTAGAAAACTTAAAGGAAAAGATCAATGATGTTCAAAACAAAATGAAGAACATCATTGATGTTTTAGGGAGAATCTAAAACACCCAGAAATCCCTAAATTTCTTCAGCTTATTTTTTTTTTACTAATTTTTTACGTATTTTAAAAGCCAAATTTTGAAGATTCACACCGTGTGTCAACATGTGCTATGTGCCATCATGGGAGATCAATGTACGCGTTTTGTGGGTGCAACCCCTTCCTCGATAATAAAGTAGCTGAGAGGAAGGGGTTGCACCCACAAAACACGTCCATTGATCCCCCATGATGGCAGCTAGCATATGTTGACATTAGGCAATTTCAGTGCAGTCTCAAGTGCACTTGTAGTGCAAAGTGTATTTTCCTTTAGTAAATAACACCCACAGTGCTTTCTAATTTTACACAATCACGCCATTTTCATGACTCCCTAAATTTCCATCATGGTGCTGAAAATTATTAATATTTTTGTCAGTAATGCATTACATACATTAACAACAAAAACAAGGTCTGTGTGTAGCAGACCCACATCATAATAATAATAGTTAGCCGAAGAAGAGATTGTCACCTCATGTGTCAAAGAAATTTCATTTGCACTGTTGAATAAAAAGGCCAAAAAAAATAACATTAATAAAAGATAACCGAGGAGACAGCTAAAAGAAAGCCAAGCAGTAAATCAAAGCAAATATTTGTTCAGTTTCAAATAAATTTTTAGTTAAAAAATGTCTCAGACATTGTCTGGCATATCGATGGCCCCCCTACCAGCAAAGTATTCCAGGTCTCTTAAACGGACCTCGTGGGCGCTCTGGGGGGGCAAGCCAGGACGGCCAGTTTCAAGCGCCGTCAGGGTTGGTTCATTCTGAATTCCGGGCTCAGGCCCAACTGAGGCAGCATAGTTTAAAGAATTTCTCCTTAAAAAGTTGTGGAGAACACAGCAAGACAGGATGATATGATTGAGTTTATATTCTGCCATGTGTATCAGTGTAAGAAATAGGCGGAACCGACTTGCCATTATTCCACACATGTTCTCCACCACTCTTCTGGCTCTGGCCAGCCGGTAATTAAAAACCCTCTGGTCCGGGATGAGGGTCCTCATAGGGAATGGCCGCATAAGATGGTCCCCCAGCGCAAATGCTTCATCCGCAACAAAGACAAATGGGAGTCCTTCCGCATTGTCTTCTGGAGGTGGCAAGCCCAAGCTGCCATTCTGGAGATGCCTATAGAACTCAGTCTGGGCGATGACTCCACCATCAGACATCCGGCCATTCTTCCCCACGTCCACATACAGGAACTCGTAAGTAGCCGACACCACCGCCAACATCACAATACTATTGAACCCCTTGTAATTATAATAGTATGACCCCAAGTTGGGGGGGTGGGACGATGTGGACGTGTTTCCCATCAATTGCCCCTACGCAGATGGGAAAGTCCCACCGCTGGGCAAAGTGGGCGGCCACAGTCTGCGATTCCTGTGGTGTGGAAAGAAACTGTGGAGTCAAACCAGAAAATAAATTAGTCATTTTGCACGTAAACATTGAAAGCAGATTAGAAACAAACATTCTTGGCCAACATCAGTATAACATTTATTTTAGGGAGTATTTAAAGACAAAAATATAAGGTCTACCTATCAGATTCCTCACCCCCTCTGATGGCCCATTGTAAAAATTTTAGGGGGGGGAGATGTTTTGGACAGGTAACCCTCTCCACTTCATTGAGAGATGAATGCATAAATAATGTGTGTTACTTTGGCCAGCCACTCCTTACTTACACTACTGGCAGCTCACTGGACAGGTAAGAAGTGTCATAATACAAAAATATGAGTACACACTGTACAAATTGAAGCACAATTTTAACATTCTGCAATTACCTATCAAGATAATAATAGGATACAAAAACTTTAAACAGTACCATTTGAAAGTATTCAGGCAGGCCCTTTCACTACATGCTTTGGGGAATTCATCCAAAAATCTGACCACAAAAGAGGTAGGTATAGTGTGTATGGGTTTGGCAAAGTCAGCAGATAGAGGATTGGTATCGGTTGACTTAGCGGTTGGGGGGAGGGAGGGTTCCAAATGAGTTTGGGACCCAAAAAAATGCCTCTGGCACTCTCCCAGAATTTAAGGACACAAATAACATTTTTACACATTTTAGGGTAAAGCACTACAATGGAGCTGACAAAATACATTATTAAGTGACTAGGCGAGGTGGATATAGGCCCAGGAGAGCATGCTGGAGAGGTAAGAGAAGGCAAATATGCATGAAGGACATAAAAAACGTTTAAAAAATTCCAGCATGCATGAGGACAAAGGGGACATTCACAGCATATTACAATCATGGTAATTAGGGAATGATGAAAGAAATCCAATACATTATCAAACATTAAATACAATAAAATGTGATGTTAAAGGATAAATCTTACCTTAATATAGTCCTTCTGCAGGACCTGTATGATGGCAGAACCGGTCTCCGGGATAATGATCCCCAGAGCCTGGGGGAGATGCCTGTCGAGAACTTGAGGTCCTGCAGGCTTCTCCCCATCGCCAAGTACCGCAACGTGGCGACTAGCCTCTGCTCCGGAGTGATGGCTTGCCTTATGCAGGTATCCTGCCTGCTGATATAAGGGGTCAGCAAAGCCAACAAACTGTGAAAATACGGGGTCTGTCATCCTGAGAAAGTTCCTGAAATCGTCAGGATTATTCTCACGGATCTCACGGAGCAAAGGCATGTGACAGAATTGGTCACGCTGGAGCAACCAATCCTTGGTCCATGAACTCCTCCCCACCCTGCTCATGGACTGGGCTTGTGTCAAAGTAAGAACCCCAACACCAAGCAGCACGAACTCTACGATGAGTACATACAGGCACAATGGCTTCAAAACGGTCGGCTGGTCAGAACGAAGTATCAGAATGCACTGAAGAACAGCAAGGCCTGTGAAGAGCAACCTGAAAATCAGTAATGAACGGACAAGAACACACTGAATAAACCAATGGGAACTCATTGCACGCACTGAAGACCAGATACAAACCCACAAGCACAAACTGAACAGCAGAAAAACGATCTGAAAACCACGAGTCTGAAAAAGCGTGAATCGTCTCTCACCAAACTTTTACTAACACGATATTAGCAAAAGGAGCCCAAAGGGTGGCGCGCTTGGTATTGAACTGCCATTTTATAGTCTCGTCGTACGTGGTGTACGTCACCGCGTTCTTGACGTTTGGAAATTCCGACCACTTTGTGCGACCGTGTGTATACAAGACAAGTTTGAGCCAACATCCGTCAGAAAAAAATGATGGATTTTGTTGTCAGAATGTCCGATCAATGTCTGATCATGTGTACAGGGCATAAGATTGTAGCGTAATGATGTGCAAGAGCATTACTAATTTTGTCCTAATGTAAAATATCAGAGATCAGGGTTTTTTACATACTGAATGGTAAGATCATTGACCCATATTGTTATAGTTGACACTACTAGCTGCTACAGAGAGGGTCAGCTGGAGGCCCCCCCCCATCAAAATGTGGGTATGGGACCCCATGATTTGGAGTTATGCCCTGTTGAGAATATACTGTATATGTGTATGTGACTGCTTGTTTCCTTGCTCTCTAAAGAACAAGCAGTTTAGTTAAACATAAGTGTACATGACCAGATAAATGGTTAGTTATGCTCAGTACAAATGATATTCTCATATTTCACTTTGGCTTTGGTGAGCAGAGATTCATCCAGTTGATAGCGGCGACATCTAAAATTGAATGTTATTCAACTGCAATAAATGAATAACGAACTTTGTGTCCAAAGACTTAGTACATTCTGTTAGTTACATAATTCTTGGCAAATAGCTTTTTCAGCAAGAAATACATAAAAATGAAACAGCAGTTTAGAAGGAACCTTTCTAGGTATATCATTGAGGGAATATGTAATGAGGGAAATACGTGAGTTGATTGCTGATCTCCTTTTCAAAAAGCAGTCTGCCTGACTAGTAGGCTAAATCCATCAGCTTCAATATTGACATTGACCTGAAACAAGTAGGGAGCTCTGAAAAGTCAGAAGTCTTTATCTGTATGCTTTTTCCTGGTCATCGACACAAAGTAATGAGGCATCAGGGTCAGAAACTGCAATCAAGCCACGGACCACTGTGTAGCTAAAATAAATGACCTTCATGCAATAAATATAGGTGAACGTATTATTTTCTCCGTATCATGTCTGTGCGTTGCCAAATGGTAAATCCTGAATCCGGTCTGAAGTCTATGATCACCCAAACATATCTGTAACAAGATGGGTAATAAGATAATGCATCAGACAGAGGGTAACTGTTGTTTGGGCATTGGAAAACCTTGACAATCATCTGCAGCTTGCAGTTTTGAGGAGATGCAAAGAGATGTATCTCCCCCCTCCACTGGTGTGCTAAGCAAACACTTCCAGCCTCAAGGCCCATTCAGTGTATATATTTGTGTGTGTGTGTCACCGGCGCAAAAACAAAATCTCCTAATTACTTTACTTGTAATTGCCTTAGCTGCTGCATCCAAAAAGACTTCTCATAGAGATATACTACAGGTGCTGTGTGTGTGGATGCGCTGCTCCCATCTAAATACGCTTATATCCTGCCTATAAAGTGTAAACTTATTCCATATACAACGTAAAATCATATACAATCAATACTTTATAAAAATTTTTTTTTTTTTCAAAAATTGTAAAAAATTATGAAAGTTCAATAATTCAGTGATGTGTGTCACTTAATAGCAAAGTCTCCCAGTGATATATTCAAATCTTCTGTCAATTGCCGTTAGTGGCGTGCTCTTGTGTTAATACAATGTGCTTGTGACTTAGTGCTCCACCTCCACCTGTGAGATTGGCCACTCACCAGATACTCCTTTAAAACTACACCTTTGGTTCATTCATGGGGATAACCACTCCACTCAAAGGGAACTTCTTCAACAGATATAATTGGACCTTAGTGTTCCTCATGAAACATGAATAAAAACGATCATCGCGCAATACCGTTAATACTGTTTATTATAAAACACAAATAAAAACTGTGCACTCACATTTATGTGTGCCCCCCAGCCGGCACAAAGCTATTCCAACAGTTAGGGACGTGTAGGTATAGCCACCTAGTTCGCCTATATGTGCTGTGCGACCTCCGTTCCTCCCCTCTTGCCTGTTCGCGTCCTTACCAATCCCGTTCGTATTGGATCACGTGGGTTTGTGTTTCCCAGCCGGCTGGGAAACACAAACCCACGTGATCCAATATTCATGTTTTATTCATGTTTCATGAGGAACACTAAGGTCCAATTATATCTGTTGAAGAAGTTCCCTTTGAGTGGAGTGGTTATCCCCATGAATGAACCAAAGGTGTAGTTTTAAAGGAGTATCTGGTGAGTGGCCAATCTCACAGGTGGAGGTGGAGCACTAAGTCACAAGCACATTGTATTAACACAAGAGCACGCCACTAACGGCAATTGACAGAAGATTTGAATATATCACTGGGAGACTTTGCTATTAAGTGACACACATCACTGAATTATTGAACTTTCATAATTTTTTACAATTTTTGAAAAAAAAAATTTTATAAAGTATTGATTGTATATGATTTTACGTTGTATATGGAATAAGTGTACACTTTATAGGCAGTGTATATATTTATCCTGGATAAGTAGGCTACTTGGTGGTTTTCTGTCCCTGGGATGTATGTTAAGGATGCAGCTATGTCCAGTCCATGATGGGTGCTACTAAAATCATCACTGAATGACTGCGTCCCCTGCTGTGTCTCTTGTCATAGGCTTTAACTTGATGTCCATGCACAAGTGTGTATTGCTTGCTTTTACAGCTGTGGAGTAGATGCTCTTGGTGCACAATGTCCTACCTGCAATTCCAGAGCATTGGAGACCAGCTCCATAGCGTTGAAGTTCCAATGTCTCTGTGCCAGGAGAGTGCCAATATGAGCTCCCCAACTGGTCAGGTTGGCAACAGTTGAAAGTTTCATCCAACTTATGTGAATGATGGAGTGACAGGTTGTCAGGTTTGCTCTGTTGATTTACCACCATAGACTGCATTTCATTTGTTGTGTGATCGCCATTGTTTGGTGATGGGATCTTGATGTCCATTGACAGAGAAAAGCACACTGGAACTTAAAAAGTCACCACTGTGCCAATTTTCCCATGGGGATTGTGGATACTAGCTTCCCGACAACTTTGAGGCACAGGGATGCCAAAAAGTGAGACGCCAACAAAAGAGATATCTTCTCCCGGCTCACTGTGATATTTTCGTCAGGTAAGGAGATGGAGGTCTGTACTATATCAAAGCATGCACCCAGGTACACCAAGTTGTGTACTGGTTCCAGCTGACTCCTAAGCCTCGTACACACACTTAGATTTTCAGATGACCGAACGTCTGTTTTTTGTGGCATGCTATTCTCATGTCGAAAGTGAAGAGGTTACTCACAATACGAAAGTTTTCGTATGACAGAATACAACGTCAGAAGTGATGTAATGTTTTGAATAGTTTTGTATGTATTCTTTCGTTTCTGAGCATGCGTAGTCTTGCTCTTACAATTTTTTACGTACGAAAACTGTACTAATGAAATAAAAATCGGATGTTGAGTTCACATCCGACAAAAATTTAATAGTCTGCACATCCAGCTTTTGTTTGACGAAAAAGTGAAATCGGCTGTCAAAAGCACCGTACAAACGATTCCAAAGTTGGCAGACAGCTTGTCATACAAATTTTTCCATCTGATTTTCGTATGGTGTGTACGGGCCTTAACTGTGATTGATGATCTAGTCGAAACTCTTCTGCATCTCAGTAATTTTTATGTGCTACCTAGAAGCTGATCTCTTGATGTTTGTTGTCATTAGCATCAAATCTCCAGTATTTTTCTTCACCAGAAATATCAGGAAGGATAGTCCCCAAAATGTTTGTACCTGAGGCATGCAGAAAACTGCTTATTTCTCCATCTGTTCTAAAACATGTAGTAATGGGAAGCCTTTTTGCCTGGATCCTCTGCAATTTTTGTGGCAATGAACTGGTCTTTCAGTGAATGGTGAAATTGCCATACACAGTCCAGGATGGCCTGCGCATCCATGGCTCTCAGAATATCTCTAACCAGACTTGTCTGAACTGGGACAACTTGGTCGCCATGGACTTACCTCTGGACCTCATGGGGAGGGCCAATATTCTTAAGATGATTAAATTACCAAGATTGCTCTATATCCTTACTAACTCCCCATGTAAAATACCTAAAGCTATCTTTAAACGCTTAGACACAATATGTACTACTTTCCTGTGGAAGGGCGGATCCCCCAAGGTGGCACTCGAAACACTGAGGTTACCAGCTCACTTGGCAGGCCTAGTGTTTCCTAACTTTTTCCTATACTATTTGGCATCCCAGGTGGGGCACATACATGATTGGCTAAGCCCAGTTCCGGCTAATGCCTGTACATCCACGGAGGGGGCCATCGCATCTTTCCTGGAAACCCTACATAATATAATATACAGAGGCCGGGTCCCCGACCGCCCCGGAACCTCTACTTCCCTTTTATTATTCAAAAACATTATTATGAAGATATCTAAACATTCTTGGCTGAAGTCCCCTAACAACCTCCTGTGGTTTAACCCTAACCTGCAGGAATTGTACTCCCTTCCGGATGCCAATCGTTGGTACTCTAAAGGGGTTAAATATTTATGCCACCTGTACAATGCTCAGGGCTTTAAAACTTTTTCACAGCTATGATTGGACTTTGACATACCAAGATCGTACTTATTTTATTACTACCAACTCAGACATGCTATACATGCCCAATTTGGTTCCCTAGATGATCCCACTGACCTGCCCCCGTTGGAAAAAAGCTTAGGCAGCCAAATCCCACTAAAATAGTATCCACTTACTAAGCAGCTAATGTCTGACTTTAACCCTAGGTTTCATAAAGCACAAGTAAGGTGGACATCAATGGATATTTCCATAATAAATGAGGACTGGTCAGAATTTAGTGACACATATAAAACTTCTGTTATTGCTTCCCGAGACCGCATTATACAGGTTAAAATTTTTCATCAGACCCACCTTACTCCAGCTAGGCTACATAGGATGGGTCTCTTGCCCTCGGCTGTCTGTTTCCGTGGCTGTGGCCAGGAGGCTGACTTCCTACATTGCTTCTGGTCGTGCCCGATAGTCCGGGACTTCTGGGAGGAAGTGGGTGCTTTTATCTCGACATCTCGTTGTCATTTATCTCGATTATCTCGTTGGGCCTCCCTAACATAATTCACCCCAAGAATTACCTGTTAGGCGTTTTGGTGACTTACTCATATCGCCCCATGCTAAGAGACTGCTCCGCATACTTTATTTTTATGTTAAAAAGACTATCTTACTGTCCTGGAAGGGTACACAGACCTCTCTGAAATCCCTCTGGTTAAAACTTATTAATGACAATATTCCTCTGTATAAACTGACTTTCGAAATCCGGAAACGGAATAAAACCTTTCATAAAACTTGGGGTAAATGGTTGGCTAGTCCGTTAACCCTTTCTCAACACTGATTTTGGTACACTTGATTGACCATTGATAGGCCGTGCCCCAGGGATCTCTAATATCTAGTCCTTTACTGTTGTTATGCCCTACTGGTATGCCTATATCCCTTATTATTATACCTATTTTAAGCCCTTTTGTAATGATTTCTGTCTATTTTTATATGCTTGAACAAGTTGCATTTTGGTTCCTACTTCTGTATGACCAGATTGTCAGGTGCTCTTGTTTTTTTTCTTTTCTGCCGTTTGTGCTTGTTGGTTTGTTTTAAACCTAAATCTAATAAAAAAATCTTTAAAAAAAAAAAAAAAACTTGGTCCCCATGACAAAAACTGTGCGGATGTGTCCTTAATTGGCTTCTACTGTTCCTGTCCACCTGAAGTGGTGGATATTGTTGCCTTTGTAAATGAGGACTGTGTCCCTCTCCATGGTCCTCTGAATTATTTCCCTGGATGGAAAGTCTTAGATTCTCTAGAGTTTTCCTGAGGAGTAATATAAGGTGGCGACTGACCTCCACAGGGGATCTTGCACCAAGGTTACTTGAAGCCCGCATTTGCAATCCAAGATCAAAGCCACAAGGCTTGTGTTGCTGTGACATAACAAACATGGTATGAGAAAAAGCGCAGATGATAGTCTAAGGAAAGCTTCAGTCTTCCTTGCCTTTTCCTGAGTGCATAGATGTTTCCAAATTTTTGAGCCAGGCACTCATTGCCTTCACCATGACTATGGTCAGGGCCATGGTAGGGTAACATTCCCCTTCCTGATGCCAAGAACACCTTGTTAAGGTCAAATTCAATTCTGCAGTCCAAGGCATTCCAAAATGATATTACATCCTCCAAGAGGAGGATGGCATACCTAGCAAATTGTTTTAAAGAAGCACCCACCAATGCAACTATTGAGTTGCCTTGCCTCACTGTAATTTCATCAGACAATTCTGCATGGATGCTTTTCTATCAACTTTTCCCCACTCAGCCAACACCAGATACTTTATTTCTTCTACAAAGGTGGAGACTTCCTCTTTAGGTGTTTGCAAAATTTAGGCAGCTTATATGCAGGCTGTGGTGACTCCTCCCATTGGAGAGATTCCCTCGCTGCCTTAAGAAATGACTGGACAAAAGAGAAATCAAACCCCTAGGGTCATTCTCCGGCTCCTCCAAAGAGGAGCCCTCTGCTGAGTCAGGATTCTGCCCTGGAATGCTCAAGGTAAGGAAGTTAATGGTTGTGTAACTTGTGGTGGGGAAGGAGGTGGGGAGGTGAAGTTACAAGTATTGAGATTGAAGCAAATTTCATGTTCTTTAGCTTCTATATCTTGGCTTGGGCTTTTCAAACAGCTGGCTGGTGACCAGGGCTGTGGCACTACTAGAGAATCTGATCTCTCGCAAGAGTGGCTTGATGGCCTTTCCTCTCTTATGCGCCTTTCCTTAGGTATATACTTGGACTTACTTCCAAATCTAGAAGAACTAGCAGAAATAAAATACGCTGTCAGCATCAGCTGCTTACCTGCTGTTTGAAAAAAGAACCTACCATAAGGAGTACAGGAATTTAAAATAATACTAGGCTTACCGACATGGCTTCAGATAGGGAATGCAGTTGGCTCCGTTGCAACTCACAAGCGCCCCGAAGCCAAGGACTGGAACTCAGCCTGTGCTACATTGGCACCTCGGCCAGACAGCACCTGCACACCTCCTTCTTGGCTGAGCCCTGGAGTGAATGCTATGCAATCCAGCTACCCACACCTTTACACAGACAGAGAAAACACTATACTAACACCTGCAAAGGGTGACAATTATCTTACCATGTGAAATTATCTAAAGCTGGCTGTTTTAGTCTATCTATTGTGGTGTTGGAACGAATGTGCTCATGTGGCAAATGTGTTTAATGCCAGTCCTACCAGTCCACCTAGCTATGCCAGTTCAACCTGCATTTTAGGGCATAGCAGCCCACTTTTATTAAAAGGGGTTCTTCCACATCAATGTGAACAGCCAAATAAAAATACAGAGCCACCAGGCTCCCTTGTCAGCAACACAGGTGCTCTTCTTACCAGTCCCACTGACTGTATTGCCCAGCACTCCTGGTTCACTCAGCTCATTCAGCCTATTATGCAGCGCCCTGCTGCACGGTCCACTCTTGGCCTCTGGATGGAGGTTCTACTGACACCCTGATGGTAGCTGATCTGACTCCTGGGAGGAGACCTCCTGGCTACTAGCTGGGGCACCTCTGACCCCTATTTCAGACCCCCTGTCTCTTGACTACTGACTGGGGTATCTCTGACCCCTGGTTGAGACTTCCTGTCTCCAATATGGGAGCTGTCTCCAAACTGGGAGCCCTGAGCTATGCCCAGGCTTGAGTATATAACAGTCCTGCACACTTGTGTACTCACACAAGCTGCAGGCACCTGGTAAAATCTGGACACACGATTGAAGGTTCTGTCCCGCCCAGGGACACTTTGGAACCTTCAAGCTCCAAGCCCCAATCCAGGATTACAGAATCCGGAGAAAGACAAAAAAACACAGCTTTTTCTGCTCAGAAATGTTAGTCTGGAACTTTGCATCAATCCTTAATGCGAATCCTGTGTAATTTTCTCCTACATTTCCACAGTGGCAGGGCCTTGCACTGTCACCCTATATACACATATATAATCAGAAACATACACAGGTAGACTGTAAATTAAACAGGGAGCGCACTTGCATGGTGTAAGATCCTCAAAAAATCTTGAATTGGTTAAAATACATATATTATACTCACAAAAGTGGTATAATGACATGCTTTTCACATAATTTCCAAAATTAACCAGAAATCGACCAACAAATAAACTCATCCATCCATTAGTGCTTCCTCTGGTCTGGCTACTACCTACTGGCTAATGCATTTCGAGGCAACACCTCTTCATCAGAGCCAAACACAGGTAGTGTTGTGGATCTATTTTTTTCTTCCTGTAGATTCAAGCTATGTTATGATCAAGTGAAAAAACTTGAATATATTTGAAAAACAGCACCATAAAAACAGAATGGAAACATTGTTAAACTGTTAATGTCACACAAAGCAGGTTACCATGTAAATGTAAAACTCGATAATCTAAATGTGAATACCTTCCAATGTTAAGAGATGCACTATTTAATAATTAGTAGTTATTGCATTTTAGTTATCAGCATGTTATTCCATAACAGTACCATAAAGATTTAATGCTTTCCTGTTCTTTGGACAAATGTACATTTATGACACAGCTGTACTATGAAACCTTTGTTCAAGACATCGAATAAACAAGATCTGGAAAAGTGATAATAATGGATATCATTATTTACTTATATTATCGCCTTGACCAAAGCAGCATTTGGAAACAATTTTACAAAATCCTCTTTAGCTTGATTGGATAAAAGGTGTTAGCTAGACTGGATCAAGAACAATTTGGGGTTAATTTACTAAAACTGGAGAGTACAATATCTGGTGCAGCTGAGCATGGCAGCCAATCAGCTTCTAACTTCAGCTTCTTCAATTAAGCTTTGACCAAAAAAAAATGGAAGCTGATTTGTTTCTATGCAGAGCTGCACCAGATTTTGCATTCTCTAGTTTAGTAAATCAACCCCAATGCATAATAACGACAAACATAGGACATTATGAGTCTGATACATGATTGTCTACTAAGAGCAAAAATGGTTCTAATACCCATTAAGTAAACTGGCCAGCCCATATCATAAGCTGTAACATTTAGAATTTCTTTATTTTAGTTGACATACATACAGAGAAATAAACAATTTCATTACTCCATCAATCATATGAGCTCCAACGAATCCATTTAAAATCCAACTAACAGCATTACTCCTATCTTAAATACATCCACAGAAAAAACAATAACTAGTTATTTGAGATCCCCATTCTATCTTCCGTTAGACCTGCTTCTCTTGTATGCCCTGACAACATACTTTACTAAGAAGAAAAACCTCTACATATCTGAAGAGGCAAAAGGAGAAAGTAAGAAGCCACATGAGGGAGTTGGGGGGGGAATGTATCGAGGAAAAAGGAGAGTCCACTATACCATCATCCAGGGAAGTGAGGGCACCCCCAAGGCCCCCACTCCTCTCTTTTTAAAATACTCTCAGGAGCAAAGAAGGAACTCCCTTCCTCCAAGAATTTAAATGTATTCCATTGGCCCCAAGTTTCTAAATATTTCGCCTTTCGATTTTGAGCGATAATAGCAAATCCTCCATCCTATTAACTTCTTCAATTCGTGTGACTTATGTAAGAATTGTGGGAGGGCTCGTATCTCTCCACACGATACATGATCTAGCAGCGTTAATAAGATGGCGCAAAATTAATTTACTATATGTTTTCCCCGGTATGTTTGAGACATGTAACAAAAATAGGGCTGAATCTTTTGGGAGGTTATACTCAGTAAATTTCTGTGCTATCCGCCGTATCTCCCTCCAGAGGTACTCCAGTTTTGGGCAGGACCAAAGAATGTGGAGTAGAGTCCCTCTTTCCTCCTGACACCTCCAACATTTGTCCGGGATCTCTGGAAAGAATTTAAGTATTGAGGGTGTACGGTACCATCTTGTCATTATTTTAAAATTAGTTTCTTGGATTCTTGTGGATATTGAAGATTTTAACGCAAGATTTACTATCTGCCTATGTTATGCCTAGGTGAAAGTCCTGTTTAATGTAATTTCCCACTTCCTTATAGATGGAGGGAAACAATCCTCTTGGAGGGCAAACAGTAGTGCATACATTCGCAAGATTAAGTGAGAGCAAGGCCCCGTCCCCTCACATAGTTGTTCTAAGGGTATCAATGTTCGTTGAAATCTGTCCGGAGGTGGGAGAGTGTTAAGGAAATGTCGCAACTGAGCTCCAATCCAAAAATCAAGACAGGAACGGTCTTCGGATGAGGTTTATTTAAGGTAATGAGGGCCATGTCCCGGTCGCTATTTGTATAAAATGCGAGGCCTGAAAACACTGTGAGTCTGAAAGTTTCCTGAAGTGTCCCTCCTGTAGTCCCGGAGGGAAACGAGGATTCCCTACAATAGGGTATAGGGGGGAGTTGACAGATGATAATAAAGTGGTGGAACATATTTGAGAGCAAATACGCAGGGTAGGGCCCAAGGTTTGGTGCTTTTTGAGAGCTGAACTCAGGTCTCCAAAGCATCAAACCGCACGACGCAATGGGACCTCACACTGTGATTGCTCGATCTTTGGCCATATTTTAGAGCTTGCATGCCTACACCAGTCTACTAGTCGCGCCATATGAGCCGCCTGATAATATTACCACTACCCCCCCATATTGTTTAGGCATTGTCATTAAACAGCATTGAATTCTGGGCCTTTTATGGGCCCAAATGAATTCAGTTATCATCTTATTGGTCTGTTTAAAGAATTCTGGGGGTATATGAAGGAAAATTTAGGCAATACTGACATTTTTATTATGTTACATCTACCGAACCAAGAGAAAAGGCCCCGATGCCATTTAGAAAATAAGACTTTCACTCTACTCAGTAGAAGTGGAAAATTCAACTCAAAGGTTTGGTCCAATTTAGGTGGAATCAACGTGCCCAGGTATTTGATGCCCGTATAGGTCCATCTAAACTTAAAATTCATTCTTAAAGCGTTAATTTGAGTCGTAGTCATAGATACACCCATTGCCTCTGACTTGGACATATTAATTTTTAAATTGGACAGTGCACCATATTGGTCCAATTCTCTTAGTAGGTTCAGCATAGATATAACAGGTTTAGTAAGGCAGAATAAAAGATCATCCACATGTGCGGATACTTTATGATGTAAATCTCTGGTTATTAACACCCTAATATCCAGGTTTTGCCTGACTTTACAAAGAAATGGCTCTAAGGTGATAGCAAAAAGGAGTGATGATAAAGGGCACCCTTGGCGGGTGCCGTTAAAGATAGAGAAAGGTTCAGATAGAACCTCATTTACTTTTATTTGTGCCTCCGGCCTTGTGTATATGCTTGAGATCCACCCTACCCTTCTCTCCCCTACACCCACATACCGAAGGACTGAAAACATAAAAGACTAATTGACCCGGTCGAATGCCTTTTCGCCATCCGTTCCCAGGAACACAGTGGATGTTTTAGAATGACCGGCTAAGTGGACTAGATTCAAAATTTTAATGGTATTATCACGGGCCTCCCCCGTTGGAATGAAGCCTACCTGGTCTGGGTGTACTAATGCAGTCAAATGTGGTTGTATACATGTGGCTAATATTTTTGTAAATAACTTAAGATCTACATTCAATAATGAAATGGGACGATAGCTGCCACATATTGATGGGTCCTTATCCTCCTTCAGAATAACGGTGATATGTGCTTTCAGGGTGTCTGAAGTAAATCCTGTCCCGTGTCCCATTGCATTAAATGTTTGTACCATCTGCTTACCCAACTGAGGGAAAAATGTCTGGTAGTATTTATGTGTAAAGCCATCCTAACCCGGAGCTTTCCCGGGTTTGGATGTCCTGATGGCCTCTTGCAATTCCTCTAAGCAACGTCCAACTCTTCTCGAATCTGTTCTGTCAATTGAGAAATACCTGAAGAGGAAATATATTCCTCCATGATATTTTGAGGTTGTGATATGGTAGGCAAGTTATATAAGGATTGGTAAAATCTACGGAAGGTCGAGACAATCTGGGAGGGAAGGTGTACCTTTCTACCTTTGGGGTCCACTAAGTGGGGGACATAGGATTGAGTCCTCTGTTCCTGTAAAGCTCTAGCCAGTGAACGGCCGCATTTGTCTCCTGTTTCATAATAATATTTCCGGCATCTCTGAAGTGCTGCCTTAGCTCTATGTTGGAGTAACTCTGTCACTTGTCTACGCAATTTAAGGAGTTCTGTCTCCCCTGTACACCTCGTATTATGTTTATGTTGGGTCTCTAATATCTGTATATCTGTCAGTAATTGGGTCAATTGGGCCTCCCTTTCCTTTTTTATTCTAGAACCATGCTTAATGAGTTTCCCCCTTTTTTCCGTTTTGTGCGCTTCCCAGATTGTCCCTGCATCTGTCTCCTCTACTGTATTATATTGAAAATAATACTGCAATTCCTTAATAACTTCCTCTACCACCATCTTATCTTCCATCAAACTCTCATTCAATCGCCACTGTCTCCTTTTGTCAGAGGAATACTCATTCATAGTTAATGTCAGTGAGACCGGGGCGTGGTCTGGCCATGTAATACTCCCTATAGCCACCTCTTTAACCGCCGTTAACATACTCGGTGGAGTGAAAAATAAGTCGATTCTAGAATATACTTTATGTGGCACTGAACAAAAGGTGTAGTCTCTTTCGTCGGGGTGATACGTTCTCCATGCGTCAGTAAGTTAGTAATTATGCAATATTTGTAAGACTCGTTTACGTAGATCTGTAGCTACCGAGGAGCTTCCCCCTGATGTATCCATCTTCGGGTCTAGGGGAAGATTAAAATCGCCCCCCAAGATAAGTTTACGTTAGTAAATTTCATCAGCTTGTTAATAGTAGCACAGATAAATTGATCTTGATTATTATTGGGGGCATATATCGTGGCCAAAGTCACTTTTTTGCCACCCATCGTCCCTTTGAGGAACAGAAATCTGCCCTCTATATCTGTTTTTTTGTTGTCTATTAATGTCCAGGGAATTCATCTTGAAACCAATATAGAAACCCCTCTTGATTTAGCTGCCCTATTAAATGCATGATATGCATAGGGGTAGAAGTTGTTCTTAAGAATTGGTACCCTACCCTATCTAAAATGAGTTTCCTGAATGTATGTCACATCCGAGTGTGAGCGTTTCAAATCTTGCATTAAAATTTTCCTTTTCTCCGGTACATTAAGCCCTTTCGCGTTTAGAGAAGTCACCTTGAAAGCCTCCATCCCCCTACCAAAAAGCAACAGAAAAAAAAAAAAAAAGGAAAAAGGAACGATAAGAAGAAAAGAACGAAAAGGGTTCTAATAATCCTAATGTGTTAAGTGCGGTTTACTCCCCCCGTATCTCTCTCCAACAGATGAAGGGATAACAGAATATCTTAACGCACTCAAGTCCCCCCACCCTAAGTGAGTACTAATCTACTATGGGGGATTGATTGCGGATGAACCCGGGAGGGGAGCTCCCGGACCCCCCTCCCGCTCCTGCTCCTGCTCCTTATTTCATCGCCTCAATATGTGTTTATATCTCTAAGTCAATACATAATCATTTATTCTCTATACATTTATATTCTCAACCGTTCTATATTATCAATTTCTTGCCCATTGCTCTATTTCATATGATCTTCTTGAAAGTAAAACTTATATCAACATACCACCCTCAAAGGAAGAGGGTCCAGGGAGAAGCTTTCCCCTCCATCACTGCAATATGTCATGGGGTATAGTGACCTATAGTGTCCCCCACCCTTGTCTCCCCTTTCCCTATCTCCCTACCCCTCCCTGTCTACTTCCACAGGGAAATATGTCAACTATATAATAACCCCCCCCCCAAAAAAAAAGCACACCAACCCCCCCTCCCCCCCACTCTCACCTTCCTCTATATATTAATAAAGCGAGGATTTATATATCCCCTTCCTCTTCACTCCCAGGGAAGGTGTGGTGATCCTTATGCTATCTCGTGCAATCCCTCTTACCCTCTACCCCTTTACCCGCCCACCCCCCACCCCCCTCCAGCACATCCCAGATCCTCTATACAGCCACCATATCACCTTTCTTGCCATCAATCAATTAGAATGATAAAGTAATAAAAATTCAAAACAAAAACACTTCCAGCCCCTTATAATTCTCACAAGTCCCAGAGTTCAGTTCAATACATCTGCTGTAGAAAAGAAGGAATTGGCATATACTTATGTGTATACTTATATATAAGATAAAAAAAACCCCCAAGGATCCGTATGACTCCCTCCCCCTCCATCGTCAAGGAGGGGGAGGGGGAGGGAGATCCCCAGATGGGCAGAAAAGGGAATGGTGAGGGAAATTGGACCACCCAGTACCCCACCCTCCAAAAAAAAAACCACAGGGGGTTTAGTACAAAAAAAACCCACAGGGGGGTCTAGTAGCGAAAAAAAAAAGAAAAAAGAACCCACATGGGGTCTAGTGCAAAAAAACAGGGGCAAAAAAAATAAGGATCACACACAATCACATGGCTTCCCTATGTGCAAAATAACAAATAATTCTGCGCTGCCCTAGGGGAGGGAAGTAAGCAGCTAACACAGCCAGTAGAATATGTGCATATAGAGAAGTAAACAAAATAAGTGTAGCGCTAAAACAACCCTAAATGTCTAACATAGAGACAATACAGTCCAAGAGCTAATAAACCTCTAGATATAAATTAGACAAAAGTCCTCCATATTTATGTAGCTCATATAGAATGATAGTCCATAGATATTGCGTGACTTCGTATGTGGACCATATCAATAAATGCATGACATCTGAAGTGAAGAGAACACCACCACCGACAATAAGGAGGCTTACCAGATCAATTGGACCCAAAAAGACACGTTTAGTTGGGTCAAACAGGCTTGGGTGGTGAACCACTGTAGGAGATCCGGAGAAGTTGAAAAGATGGGGGTCCTGGGATGAACCGTGGACCGGTCTGTCCCTCAAAATGATGTCAGAAAGCAGATGGTAGTAGCAATAGGTGGAAAGGAAAAAGGAAAGGCCACATAGTGTAAATCCATAAAATTATGTAGCAAATTTATTAAAAAAACAGGAAATACACTCACATGTAAATCTTTAAAATCAGCGCTGTAAATGTACAAATGGCGGCAGTGGGGTCCTACCCGACGCGTTTCGTCCTCTTAGACGTCGTCTGGGGGGTCCCCCCCACTGCAGCCAGCAAAGTATATATAGACAATATGGCCACACAAATGGGAATCAACTCCACAATGTGTACATCCGGTGTCAATTACCACTTCCAGTGATCGAACAAAATGGCCGCTGGGCGTGCGTTCCACGCCTCGCTGCAGGGCCCATTGTGAAAACCAGAAGTATGACTACTGAGGTCGATGGTGTGTTAATTTTATTAGGTGTCACCTCGTTTTAAATATAATCATTTTGAATATAATATTACAAAGTGCATGAATAAAAATGTAAAGAAAATGTGGAACAAATAAAAAGTCATTGAGGACACACAGCGTCCCAGGAACTACTTCCGGAGCCTATGCGTTCCAAAGGAGCTACTTCCAGAGCCTATGCGTTCCGTGGTACGCGTGTGCATTGGCCATAAAGGGGTGGAGTGTGTCCTTATTCCTTAATGGGGAGGCTGTCCTTCATCCTTAGTGGAAGGGCACAACCCGGAAGCTCTCGCTGTGCCAGTGCAGGTGACGTGCGTCTGATTAACAGCACGTCACAAGTGCAGAGTGCCGTGGTGACGTGTGTTTAGTCCGGAGGTCGCGCGCTGGACCCAAACGAACAAAAAGATGGGAACCAGCACAGTATATCTGATCCGGAAATACGTGCACTGAACACAAACATGCAAAACAGTGGAAACCAACATGGTGGTTACGTGCATATGTAAATTTTGTGTGAAAAAAAGAAAAAATACAATCTCAAAACAATATATATGGTGTATTGTTCCTCTCGTAGGAAGGGAATAGTGTATATACAAGCACATAAATGTGTGTGTGTAGTGATAATACATATAAAAATAGTGGTCTGTGTATACACTATTTTTATATGTATTATCACTACAGTCTGTAACGTGGGGAAGTAGCGGTGGATCTGGAGCTGGAGCATTGTACAAAGCTAAGACACTCCTGCACCAATCTTAGCATTAGGAATGTGTTTTACGATGGTACATAGGGGTGGGAAATGGGCATGATCGAATCAGGGGTATTTGGCAATCCAGCTATTTTTTTCTGATGTAGATTGGTTTAATCTGAGGGACATATTTTAATGATCCAAGCCCTTAATAACAATGAACTAGACACCCCATTCACACCTGTGCGACTTGTCATGCGACTTTGGACATCAAAGTCGCATGACAAGTCAAACCCCATGTTTTCCAATGATTACCATTCATATATGTGCTACTTAAATTTGCAGCGCCTTCAAAGTAGTTCATGCACTACTTTGGTCTGACTTTCATGCAACCTGAGGACTGTAGACTTCAATTTTAACTCTCAAATCTCATCTCAAAGTTTTACATGCAACAGTGGGTTCGACTTTGCAGAGTGACAACAAGGCACATCAAAGTTGCATTCCAAAGTCGTACAACTTTGGAGTCGCACAAGTGTGATTGGAGCCAAAGCATATATATACTCAGGAGAAATCAAACATTTGCATTTTCAATATTTAGGGGGGGGGGGGGGGTGAAACAGTTTTTTATGTCTCCCTCAATAATTTCCAGCAGCTTTTAAATGAAGTAAGAGTTTGTATTAGTGCAAACATCATTAAAGAAGTATTCAACCCAAAGGAAAAAAAATAATATATCGCAGCTTACCAATTCTTAATGGCCAATTCACACCAGATGTGGAGGGACTGCGTGGGTGACAACGCAAAATGCCGCCACTTTGCACCACTTGGCGGTCAACTGAACTTTATGAAACATCTGTGTGACATTTCCATAAAACTTGTAAAAAAAAAAAAGAACAGTACAGTGATCCCATTGGACCTCACCACACACCAGCTGCTGTGTTACAATGCAGCGGCTGATAAGAATGGACCCTTAAAGCAGAACAAAACCCTTGTATCCTTTTCAGCCAAGGAAGCTGCCATCTTCGCCTCTGTTTGATCCGCAACTGCCATGATGCTTCACATGTGATCAGTTATGACACCAGCCTGTTTTTTTGCATAGGACATGGAAACAAGGATAAGCGGAACATCTATGTACAAAAACATAGGAATTGGGGTGCAGAAAACTGGCAACAGGTACTCTGAATGAGTCAAACTCTGAAATATTTGGCTGTAGCAAAAAAGCAGTTTGTTCTCAAAGGGCTGAAGGGAGGTACAATAATGAGTGCCTGCGGGCAACAGTGAAGGTTCCCCGCAAGTTTGGGACTGCATTTCTGCAAATGGAGTCAGAGATTTGGTCAGGATCAATGGTGTCCTCAATGCTGAGAAATACAGGCAAGATACTTATCCATAATACCATACCATCAGGGAGGCATATGATTGGCCCCCAATTTATTCTGCAGAAGGACAATGACCCCAAACTGCAGCCAATGTCATTAATAACTATCTACAGTGTAAAGAAGAACAAGGAGTCCTGGAATTGATGGCTTGGCCCCCTCAGAGCCCTGATCTTAACATTGAGTCTGTCTGGGGTTACATGAAGAGACAGAAATATTTGAGGCAACCTACATTCACCGAAAATCTGTGGTTAGTTCTCCATGATGTTCAGAACAACCTACCTGCTGAGTTCCTTCATAAACTGTGTTCAGGTGTACCTAGAAGATTTGATGCTGTTTTGAAGGCAAAGAGTGATCAAGCCAACTATTGATTTGATTTGGATTTCTTATCTGCTCATTTACTTCCCATTTTCTTAATTGATAAAAATTAACTAATAACACTTCTATTTCTGAAAGCATAAACTATATACATGTGAATATTATCCAGATGAACAGCATGTACCATGTGCTATTGCTACCCATATAAATCAACGTGTAGCCAGAAAGCATTGGGCCCCAAAGCAGTCCAGTCGTATGGCCTACTACAGGGGTGGCCAAACTTTTGAAGCGCGAGGGTTACTTAAATGACTTGGTAACCGGTCGCGGGCCATAATGAGCAAAGCAGACAGATGACAGGTCCATGTCCCCTCTGCATATACAGAGTGAACACGGACACAGCCCGCTCTACTCTAAGGGCCCTCTGATCCAATCTGCCCAGATGGAAGAAGATGGATCCTCTTCTGTTTTTTTTTCAGTGGATCAGATTGGAGGAAGGCGGGTGTAAATGGACACAAGTCCGTTTATCTCTGCCGCTCCATAGAGGTGAATAGAGGGTCCGATTGAAAAATGGACAGGCAGACCCGATCAGACCGATTGTGTGAAAGGAGCCTAAAGCTGCTTTTACACTGATGGGCTGCAGTTTACCCGCATCACGGGTGCAGCGCAGTGCACCTGTGGCTTTCCATAGCATTGTGTGGTGTACTTTCAATAAGCGCACCAAACCCGCTGGTAATAACAGAAGTCTACGGCTCAGTGCGGCTAACCTGCAGTTACACTGCGCTGCCCATATATAGGCTGTGATTGTAGAATTTAAACTGACCTTTAATAATAATCTTCCATTTAGGAATCTCCCTTGCTACAGGTATTTCGGTATTCCCATGCGGAGTGCAATTGGTGTCACTCTGCCTGTGACAGGAGTCGGCGCTATCATGGGCGTCCTCAGAACTTTATTTAGGGGGGGATCAGCATCATTTTAAGGTTACCCATGCTCCGCCCCTTTCGATAATGTAATAAAGGGGAGGGGCTTTGTCATTATCACATGAAGCACAGGCATGCAAAGGTTTGAGAAACATGATGCAAAAGCTTAATAGAAGGATCAAGCTGCCATTGTCTGATTAGCAATTTCTAATCTGTTTTTATGTTTACAGAGGTTTCCACTGCTGACTTTACTTTCTGAAAATGCCAGCACCATGGCTCAGGTGTTCCAATATTTATATGCATTAATTCGTAGGAGGTATGCAGATAATTTTTAACTTTCCTTAAAATTTTCTGATGTGCATACATGCATACAGGCTCTGGCTTAGAAAGCATTCAGACCCATAGGTCAGCATTACAGCCAGATAAAGAGCATTCTTAGAAAGTTAGCAATGATATCTGCCTCATATCTATCATGAAATAATTAATTTAAAACCTTGACCACAATTATACAAGTAGTGCTGTTAGATGAGCTCCAGAACATGGACACAGGCTGCCTCACCTCAGGCAGGTGCTGGTGCAGGTGGACAGCTCACACTCTTTAGGCGTGCTCCCTTCCTTCCCTCAGGCTCTGAGCCACACTGTCTGGAGAAGATGGGGGAGGGGGTGGAGCCAAAATTGACCAGGCACAAAGGAGGAAGAAGTTCCTCCTCCACTCTGAATGCTGGGGCCTCGCCTCGGACTCATGACATGATGACGTCAATGGTTGCTAGACGCCAGGCGAGTCTAGCAACCAGTTCAGCGGGCAGCAGAGAGGCCAGCGGATGGTGCAATAAGAAAGTCTAGGGAGACAGGAAGTCGGGGTGGCGCCGCTGCTGAATGTAACAGTAAGTGACTCCCACAGCTTTGCCCCCCCCCCTTTGCAGCAGCCTGCAGCGCGGTGCCTGTTGGGCACCCGCCCAAGATCGTCCCTGAGTGTCCGTGTGCAGACACCTTGCTCTGGGGGGGAAACTTGCCCCCCCATGCAGACGCCAATGGCCACTATCCAGAAGTATTGGGTGATGCGGCTCTGCTCCCTGCCCAGTTGTGCTTCCTCTAATGCCGGCACCAATCAGGAGGACACTGATGCTCTGGGGTGGCGGCTCGGGAACTTGCCTACCCACCATCCCAGAGCAGGAAGTCGTGGGCCACATCAGAGGTTGGGCACCCTTGGCCTACTAGTTTCCCTCAAATCTATAACACAAATACTAGGCTTTGTGAAAGCTGACAATATGCTTTAAACCTGAGATGAGGGCTATTAGGGAAAGGAGTACCCTTTGTTAAATGTGCCACCGTTCATAATTTTATTTATAGTGGTATGCTGTAAAAAATGTACAGAATGCATTTACTGTGGTGTTAAGTAAATGTAAGAGCAGTGCAGAAAACAAGGTGTTTTCCTTGCTGCTATCAGTCATTACAGGTTTAAAGAAGTGATCTCTGTACCGGGCAAGTTACTGATTAAGAAAGTTGTTTTTTTGGCCTGGGCGCCCATCACATCACACACCCCTCTACTGCCTCCATCAGAGAGACATTACTGTCGTCCCACTGAGCACGTCAACAACTGATTGGAGCAAACGCACAAGCCTCTTCTTTCATTGGCTGTCACAGACGAGCCTCTGCTGAGAGACAGAGGCTGGTTTTCTGAATGTCTAGGTGGCAGGAGACCATGGACTGTGAGCTAAGAGGAAACTAGATGACTACAGTACTGTATATAGGACATACCAGAGTACATAACGCAGAGTGTGCTGTATGTAAAATGACATTACTTTTATATCTTGTGATCAGCCAAGATCAAATGATATAGACCTATAACATGAATATTAATCATGAGCGTGTTAATGCAGTGCCCAGAATCTTTAAGACATGGGTGCTCAACCTGTAAGTCGTGTAACCTGCAAGTCCCTTCATGTCTCTGCCTTTGTGAGTCATGCTTGTAACTGTCAGCAGCTTGCAATGCCTCATGGGACTTGTAGTTCCGCAACAGCTGAAGGGCCACAGGTCGAGCACCAATGCTTTTAAAGTGGTTGTAAACCCACTAAAAAAAAAAATAGCATACTAGCTCATTATGAAATACTTACCTTAGATTGAAGCCCCTGCAGCAGTCCCAGTACACAGCTCTGGCCGGCGACATCGGTCCTGGAGTTACTTCCGGGTATCGCGGGCTCTTGTGCTGTGATTGGCCGTAGGTGCGATTACATCACTGTAGGTGCGATTATGTCCGGTAACCGCACACAGTGCGCATGTGCCGATGACGTTGGCACATGCTGATACAGGGATTGTCTCCTAAACAGTGCAGGTTTAGGAGATATCCGGGGTAGCTACAGGGTTTACAACCACTTTAAGACGTGTGTATTTTATCTTTAACATTTTCTGGCATTGAATTAATTTTTGTATAGTATATTATCATTTGAAATGATAGAGCATGTGATGTACAGTATATATGTGTGGGGTGATGTACAGTATACTGTATATGTGATATATACTAAAGATGAAGAGACTGTGCACAGATGATGAATATACATATTTTGTGACAAGTGTGGACAGCTTTAGGAAAAAAAGCACATAGGTTTTCATACTTGATTACCTTCACTGTGAAAAGATGAAAATGAGTTACTGTAAAATAAATGTACTATATATCTGTCAAATATAAAGCAAACGTATCTCACACAGCTGGAGATGCACTAAAAAAAAGGTAACATTCTTATCGCTGAGTAATAAGCAGTGGAAATTCATCCATTCTAGAACCTTTTATGGAAACCTGGGACTGTGATTTATTAACCACTTCATCTTCGGAAGGTTTACCCTCCATCATTACCAGGCATTTTTTTGTGATTCGGCGCTACTTTAACTGACAATTGCGCAGTCGCGTGGCGATGTACCCAAAGAAAATTGTCCTTTTTTTTCCCACAAATAGAGCTTTCTTTTGGTGGTATTTGATCACCTCTGCGATTTTTATTTTTTGTGCTATAAACAAAAAAAGACCGACAATTTTGAAAAAAACAACATTTTTTACTTTCTGCTATAAAACATATCCAATAAAGTTTTTTAAAAAAATCTAATTTCTTTATCAATTTAGGCCAATATGTATTCTGCTACATATTTTTGGTAAAAAAAAACAAAAAAAAAACAATAAAGTGTATATTGATTGGTTTGCACAAAAGTTATAGCATCTACAAACTATGGGTTAGATTTATGGCATTTTTTTTTTTTACTAGTAATGGTGGCATTCAGCGACTGATAGCGGGACTGTGACATTGTGGCGGACAAATCAGACACTAAGTGACACTTTTTGGGGACCAGTGACACCAATACAGTGATTAGTGCTAAAAAATATACACTGTCACTGTACTAATGAC
Source organism: Lithobates clamitans (assembly GCA_037952925.1). NCBI lineage: Eukaryota > Metazoa > Chordata > Amphibia > Anura > Ranidae > Lithobates > Lithobates clamitans. Next base: position 6,573,399 of record JBBGZY010000291.1, read on the forward strand.
ACTTGCAGGGAAGGGGTTAACATCAGGATCGATCAAAGGGTTAAATGTGTCCCTAGGGAGTGCTTTCTAACTGTAGGGGGGGGTACTGTACTTGTACTATGGGAGGGCAGAGATCCATGTTCCTGCTTAGCAGAAACACAAGATCTCTGTCTTCCCTTGTCACAGAACGGCGATCTGCCTTGTTTACCAAACCACCATTCTGCCTCTGTCGGGAACGATCCATGGGACCCACTGACTGCCTCCTGCTGTGTCCAATTACAGCGGGAGCTGGTCACCGGCAGGGGAGGGGTTTATTAGTAGTTTTATTGTATAATGTCACTATGTAAAATGTACTATTTCCCTTTTTTCTCTGGCTGCCTTTTTTTTTTAAACAAAAAAAAAAGAAGAAAATAATGAGACTTAGAGGGGCTGTTTTTGTCATAAGAACATGTCCAGGATGGTTGAAAGTTGCTTCCATAACCCTTTTAGAAGCCATTTTAAACCCACTGCACCCTTAACCTCCCTGGCGGTTTTCCCGAGTGTGGCTCGGGGTTAAAATTCAGTACCATTAGCGGTAACCCCGAGCCACACTCGGGATCGCATTGCAGGATCCTGGGGCGGCGTTACTTACCATGTCCCGGGGATCCTGCGATGTCCCCCGCAGTGTCCGTGGGCTCCGTCCTCTGCCCGAAGCCTCTCCGTGCCAGGCTCCGTTCCCCGCGAGCGTCGCGACGCACGGGGCGGAGCCTGGCGGCAAATTCAAAAAACTGTAAAAAGCATAACACATACAGTACTGTAATCTTACAGATTACAGTACTGTATGAAATTATTTCACATCCCTTTTGTCCCCAGTGCTTTGTCCAATGCCCTGCATGCAGTTCTATATTATATATACTGTTCTTTCTGGCTGGAAACTGGAGATTGTCCATAGCAACCAAAAAGTGTCCCTTTACGTCAAAAATGGTTTTAGACCAGCTAGAAAACAGCGATAGTAAATTAGAACACTTGCAGAATTGAGCGATAGTGAATCGTGGGGAAATGTATTTTATTATTATTTTATTTTTATTTTTTTTAATTATTTATTTTTATTTATTATATTATAATTTATGTTTTTGTGTTTCAAACTTTATCATACCCGGGATATCTACTAGACTCTTGTTTGGACAGATTTAAGTGTGTTATTGTTAAGAATTACAGACCTACAATATAAAACGCCAAATTTCCATGCAAAATAATTGTACCGCTTTCAGCACCTAAAATCCGAAATAATCATACCGCCAGGGAGGTTAAAGTCCAGCTTTAAAATTCTTTGCAGAGGGGTTGCTCCCACACTGCAAGGGTTAAAGTGTTACTAAACCCACAGCAGTAAAATCAATCTGTATATGCGGTAAAGAATGCTTGTTATACTCATTGTGGAACCTAAGGGGTTAATTCAATTGCAACCAGCCGACATTCAGCCCGTGTGTACTGCAGGGGGTCCGACAGAAGCCGGCCGGCTTCTGTCAAAGGGGCATGACCGAAAAAGGTCTGCCCACCAGCTCCCGATCAGCACACTCAGCCAATGGCTGAGATCGCTAACCAGAGAGCATCCCCCTGACCGAAGACACAAGCACAGCAGGGGAGATTGATGTACTAACATCAGATTGTTAGTACAGTGGCTCCGACCTGAGCTGTCAGGTTTTTGTTTTCGTTCAGCTGGCAGGGTTGAACAAAAAAAAAAAACTTGCAGTGTGTACTAGGCTTAACCAAGACATTATAGTTAATTTGATTGCAAGCTCCCAGGAGCAGGGCCCTCCTAACCCTCAAGTTTTGAATTGTATTGTTGCTGTATTGTCTCCCTTTATATTATTAAGTGCTGCACAAACTGTTGGCGCTATATACAGGAAATCCTGTATAATAATAATAGTTAATACATAAAAAAATAAAATTATTTAAAGCAAGGGGAGAAATAAGAAAGATAATGAGAAAAAGAAGATAAAGAAAATAAGGGAAAAGAATAGACACTTTTTATGTTGTATGAAGTATATCGGTAAAAAAGACACCTTTAGAAAATAATGAAGCAATACTAACCTGAAAACTTCACTTTTTTTGTGGCCTTTACGACAATGAACTTTACCTTAATTAATGATAGGCATTTGATATATTGTATATATTATGTAACTGGAATTGCAGGGTCGGAGGAATTCAGCTTTCTTGAGGGCTGAGCCTAGCAGAGGGGTGTGTGCACCTATCACAGGTAAAGCCTTCTCCTGAGCAGCTCCCATTGGATGACATCACAGCTGGCTGTAAGGATATAAGGAGCCCTCATCAATGGATAGTCCTAGGGAAGCCCAGAACCAGCTAAAAGACCAAACAGACATTCTTCCCAGCTTGAAAAGTAAGTAGCAGCATTATACTGCTAAATCCTCTATGACTATAACCTGCATGTAACCCATTACCTCTTGTAAACCTGCTTAGAAAAAAAATGCAATGTAAATGTATGACTTTTCTTCATTTTGTTTTCTGACTATATAGATATAGTTATTGCTAAATAATTTTTTTAAACATTCTTTAACTGAATATTTTCAAAGAAACAAAAATAATACTGCCCATATACATGAAGGAACATCACAGAACATCTTAATTGTAATGACAGTTTAAATTCTAGAAATTGAAGTCTTTTTGTGTATTTATTAGGGATAAAATCTGTAAAATATATAGAAGTTCTTTTTAATACATCCCTATTTTCAGCTATTTGGTAATAAGCACTGAGTTCTGCATGATTGTTGATTGTTATTTCATACTCTGTTCCTGTGCAGCTTTGAACAAATAAATCCAAAATGGTTGGACTGAGACCCTCTGACATCCCCCCAACACCAGCTGTCAAATGTATTGGTGCAGGCACAGCTGCGTGTATAGCTGATCTCTTTACCTTCCCATTGGACACAGCCAAAGTCAGACTGCAGGTAAGAGCTGTTCAAGTGTATTTGGGGTTGATTACTAAAACGGGGGATTGCAACATCTGGTGGAGCTCTGCATAGAAACCAATCAGCTTCCAGGTTTTTTTTTTTGTCATTGCTTAATTGAACAAGCTGAAGTTACAAGCCGATTGGCTACCAAGCACAGCTGCTCAGATTTTGTACTCTCCAGTTTTAGTATATAAACCCCATAATGTATTCCTATATTGATCTACTTATACGAAGTATGGGCTTACTAGTCCAGCTCTAGACTGACATCCACTTGAATGTATTTTTTTATCACATGCATGATTAATTTTAGTGTAGAGCAAATGGTCATGTCTCTTTTATATTCCTATTTAAGATACAAGGAGAGTCAGCAGTAACCGGAGTAGCGAATGGCATCCGCTACAAAGGAGTGTTTGGAACCATCAGCACCATCATCAAGACAGAAGGTCCAAAGAGCCTTTACAATGGGTTAGTGGCTGGACTGCAGAGACAAATGAGCTTCGCCTCCATTCGAATTGGCCTTTATGATACAGTGAAACTCTTCTACACCAATGGGAAAGAGAGTAAGTCTATAACTGGTAACAAAAGCCATATATTGGGGTTGATTTACTAAAGGCAAATTCACTTTGCACTACAAGTGCACTTGAAAGTGCAGTCGCTTTAGATCTGAAGGGAAGATCTGAAATCAGGGGAAGCTCTGCTGATTTTAATATCCAATCATGTACAAGCAAAAATGTTGTTTTTTAATTTTCCTTGCATGCCCCCCTCTGATCTACAGTGACAGCACTTCCAAGTGCACTTGCAGTGCAAAGTGGATTTGCCTTTCGTAAATAACCCCTTCTGTGTGTGTATCACTCCTGCTCTTCTCAAAATAATTTATTTCTGGGCCGTTTGTAAGCACTGTGTATTTCTCTTTGTGCAGAAGCAAGCATCGTCCACAGGATAATGGCTGGATGTACAACAGGAGCATTGGCAGTTACTATTGCCCAACCAACAGATGTGGTGAAAGTCAGATTTCAAGCACAGGTCAGCCTTCATGGAGTGAAGAAGAGATACAGCGGTACTCTAAATGCCTACAAAACCATTGCCAGAGAAGAAGGGATGAGAGGTCTTTGGAAAGGTACATATGCAACATGTATACATAAAGATCTATAAAAATATACTAACTCTTTCATATAGCATTTAATTAAAGAGTTCAGAGGTGTAGTCCTATCCAAGACATGTTTAGGCAATAACACCAGAGATAGTTGATCTAGGGAATAGCTGATTGTCTCCTGGGGGATCAGTTGGAGCAAATTGGATCATGTGTTATGGGAAGAGAGATGGGTAGAGCTATAATTATTTTGTTAGAAGATGGGACGGAAGGCTAACTAAAACTAAGGAGACCATTGGAGCACTGGCCTGTCCAGTCATACTGTTAGATTCTCTTTCTCTAATAGCATATTATACATTGTACTTCAGGCACATCTAAAATCTAATAAATTTGTTTTACGTAGGAACTTTTCCAAATGTGACAAGGAATGCAATTGTCAACTGCACCGAGCTTGTGACCTATGACCTGATAAAGGAAGCATTGCTGAACCACAAATTATTGACAGGTAATTCTAGTTCCACATGTTAATATATATTCCTAGAAACATTAGAAGAGTTATTGTTTTTTAATATGGCATTCATATGATTTTTTTTTTTTTTTTACTTAGATAACCTTCCTTGCCATTTTGTGTCTGCATTTGGAGCTGGCTTCTGTACAACTGTCATCGCTTCCCCAGTGGATGTCGTAAAAACCCGATACATGAACTCGCCTCCTGGACAGTACAAGTCAGCCCTGAACTGTGCATGGACCATGCTCACCAAAGAGGGACCAACAGCCTTTTATAAAGGGTAATTTCGGCATAATTGTGAAAGCCATGTTGCTATGAGCAGCAGAAAAACTTTCCACCTAGAATTCTGAGCTGTAGTCAATGCAGGCAATTGACAGTAACTGGCGTTATCTATGAGAGGGCTGGCATTAAAATGAAGTTGGAGCAGGACAAAGGTGTGTCTGGTTTCATATGAAGAGGCACTATGGGGTGGGGGGATTTACTAAACCTTGCAAAATCTAGTGCAGCTCTGCATAGAAATCAGCTTCCAGGTTTTAGCCCTCGTTCACACTGAGGGCAGGTTCTAAATCGTGCGAGTTCAGCTGAACTCGCACGATTTCAAACCCGCATTTAAGTGCGAGTTCGGGGGGCAATTTGAAAGACATTTGTGCGGGTTCATGCACAGATGTCTACTGAAGTCGCCAAAAGTAGTGCAGGAACTACTTTTGGGAATCAGTGCAGCGCCGCAAAGTTGGCGTCGCACCGATTCGAATGGTGCCGTTGCCAGCAATAGGCTCTGATTTGCATGCAACTTGACATGTCAAATTGCATGTCAAATCAGCCCCATGTGAATGGGGGCTTATTGTAAAAGCTTAACTGAACAAGCTAAAGTTAGAAGCTGATTGGCTATCATGCACAGCTGCACCAGCTTCTGAGTGCTCCAGTATCAGTAAATCACCCCCTATGACTGCTACTGAGAGGTCATTTTACCACAAATTAGAATTTGAGATAAGTTGCAGCAGCAAATAGCATTCATATGAACTCTAAGTTGATGTGCTATCGCCTAACATATCTGCAGACTGAAAAATTCACCCTGAGAAGTGAAAATGTTAACCTAGCTTCAATATAATGCCTACAATGGTACTATTATTACATTACATGATTTGCCAACAGTTTGCACAGTGCTTTACATCATGAGGGCAGACAGTACAGTTACAATACAATTCAATACAGGAGGAACCAGAGGGCCCTGCTCATTAGAGCTTACAATCTAAAAGGGTGGGTCAAGTGATACAAAAGGTAATAACTGTGGGGTATAAGCTGATAGAGAAAATAAAAGTACAGCTGATAGGTGGGCCCAGGACATGCTTCTCTGAAGAGATGGGTTTTCAGGGATCCCCTAAATTGGACAGAGTATGAGATAGTTGGACAGATTGGGGTAGGGAGTTCCATAGGATGGGAGAGGCTCAAGAGAAGCCCTGGAGGGGAGCATGGGAGGAGGTGATAAGAGGGCAGGAGGTCTTGGGAGGAACAAATATGTTATAAATATATTGATATCTGTTTTAATGTTCAATAAAGGGGCAGCTGATATTATGGTAGTTGTTTAAACGCAGTTATTCTATTAAAAAATACAATGCATGCTATTTAGATAACCAGTATAGAATCCACACTATAAAAAAAGAACAAAGATTGATTTTGCATTGTCTCTCTACAGGTTTGTCCCGTCTTTCTTACGGCTGGGATCATGGAACGTTGTAATGTTTGTGTCTTACGAACAGATAAAAAGAGCAATGATGATGTCCAAACAAAGAGTAGGGTACGCAGTGTGACATCCACCTCTGAACAACTGCAAAACTGTAGAAAACCCAGATCGTATACTGAGATCTGCCATTCACTGATATGGAAATACACAGATAGATGATGTATGAAGGTCCCTTTCCTGTACATCATACATGAATGTTCTAGGAGTTGAAGGAAGTGGCTCCAATAGTTCACAGCTCCCTATGTACGACAAACATATATGCTTTGAATGCATATCCATCTTCTGTTGACTTTGTCTACCTACATGTGAAATGCATTGTGATGTCTGTATGTCATTCAAGGCAGGTGTACCATAAGCAGATATGAATGATAGTATGCTGTAATTGTCCAAAAAGACCGGATATAGGTATTATTTATTGGTGAATAGCAGCTGGTTTGTTATTTCAAAATATCTCCAGTCTTTAAGGATATGTCGTCTGCAAAAGAACACTTAGACAAAGACTAAATAAACAAGTAGCATATTTTTGCTGTGTCCAGATAAGTGATACAAAGTAACATAAAATTCATTCTGAGCACTGCCATGTTTAAAGTGCTCAGAGGTCATGCTTCTTTGCAGCTTCTATGTGGATCATAAGCTGTTCCTATAATAATGAGGTTAAAAAGCATTGTTTTTTTTCCCCACAGCTGAGTTTTACAGTCTCTAGGCTGTTCTACCACTTTGTAATCTTGCCTCTCCTATGACAGATTCACTATACTGTAAAGTGAGACAGTCAGGAGAGGAAGTTAGGGGCCGAAGTTGCTGACCTGCTAGAAAAAAGTGTTGCCTGAATGTCTCTAGTTTCAGTACGTTTTGAGTCCTTGGTGAGGAAGAAATATGCATATCAGAGAATTCAGAGAAAAGCGCTTATCACTATTTTTTGCCATAGTTGGTGACTTCAACTATTAAAGTTAGAGGGTCAGCAAGACAGCCAGGCATGTTGTATTTCATGAAAAGGATGTCAGCAATGGCAGCCTTCATATTTCTCATGCCAGATTTCCTTTTAAATGGCCATTTTAAAAACTTGGAATCATTGATACCCTGGCATATTAATACATTTCTATTAATTTATGATGCTCTATTACTTTAAAAAAAACTAACTACAGAGTGTAATGGCGTTTGGCTGTATTGTAAAAGGCAAAAAAAAAAAAAGATAAAATACAGTCTATGTACTTCTGGATTATGTCCATATAAAAATGACTGTATAAATGTTTATTTTTCTAATAAAATAACAAAAACTTTACATATTTGTATGTATATTGAGCTGTTTCATGTGTCACTAGCCTGAAAGAGACTTTAAGTAGATTTGTTTGACAGCTTACATTCTTGTGACCTTTAATTAACAAACCACACAGATTCCTTAAAGTGTATTTGAAGCCAAAAATATTTTTTTCATTTTGAATAGAGTATGGAAGGATAAGAACCAGTGACAGTTGTTTTTATTGCTGTGTCCATGCTGGGAAGATTCACACTCACCCATGTCCTGATGACCATTGTCAGTGGGACAGAAAGTGAAAAGAAATCAAACATCTTAGGGTTGATTTACTAAAGCTGGAAAGTGCAAAATCTGGTGCAGCTATACATGGTAGCCAATCTGCTTCTAACTCCAGCTTGCTCAGTAGGGCTCGGTTCACACGGGGGCGACTTGTCAGGCGACCTAGCCGCCTGACAAGTCGCCTCCCGTTCTGTACAATGGAACTGTTCTAATCGCTCCGACTTAGAAGAAAGGTTCCTGTACTACTTTGGGGGCGACTTGCATAGACTTCTATACAGAAGTCGTCTTGCAAGTCGCCCCGGCAGTCGTGTGCAGGTCGCCTCGGTGAGGCGACCTGCAAGTCGTGCCGCCTCTGGTGTGAACCGAGGCTTAAGCTTTGAAAAAAAAACCCCAAAAAACTGGAAGCTGATTGGTTTCTTTGCAGAGTTGCACCAGATTTTGCACTCTCCGATTTAGAAGATCAATCCTCAAGTCTTGTAATCAAAACAGGAAAAGAGTGGAAATTCCAGTGGGGGTCATCTGAGATGACTTCCCTTACTTTGGAGAGATTTACTTTTGCTTTCTGTTGTGTCTTCAAGAGAAGTGAAACAAAAATCTCCCCAGTGGGCCAGTTAAAAATAAAACCTTATAGGGACTTTAAACATTACCTATGCTCAGTTTGGCTTTCATAGCTGCATAGTATAGTGAAAAATATAATACTAGATCTAGATAGAAACTGTTTTAAAGTTTGAATTGGCTTTTGACCATTGGGAAACAGATAAGGCACAATTTGTAATTTCATGGTGTACCATCAAAGAGTGGGTGAATTGCCATTCAGCTTCACCATTACTAGCCCCAGCATGCCCTGTGCAGGTATGATCTATAAAACTGTTAGTGTGAAGCAAAGGCTAGCCAGCTGACTGCTGTATGGGAAGCAGAAGGTACTAATTTGGCCCGAAAGACAGTGCAGATAGCAATATATAGCATGACAGTACCCATATCAGCCAAATAGATTTAATTTTACTCACTTAACTGTAGTAGACAGAAAGTCACATGCTATGGGTTCTGTGGTTTGTTGGGAAATCACTGTTCCCTGCATGGTCTTCGTGAAAGTGGAGTACAAAGATTTCCTGTATATTGAATTCTGTATTATCTATGACAAATAACACATAAACATGTAGTACATAAAAAATCTTAAATGACTACCCTCACTCTTAGAATTTGGTGCAGCTGTGCATTAGAAACCCATCAGCTTTCAGGTTTTATTGTTAAAGCTTAATCGAACAAGTTGAAGTTAGAAGCTGTTCTGTTATTGACCTAGCTTTGATGCCCCATCTGCCTTTGGTCTTTCTTGCACTAACTTCACATGGGCATCTGGCTATCTATTATTAACCTTGGCTTGTCTCTCTTGACTAATTCTGTCCCTGATTTAGTACCATGCTCCCTGTCTGATGACAAAACTGACCTGTTCTATGACCCTGCTTCAGTTTGGTACAGTATATTACTGTCAACTTGCTGATGACTATAGCCAGCTCTGTGACACTACTTGTGTCTCCGACCCTGATGCTTGTCTGCTGGTGGCCCTGCAATTGCAGATGTGTGCAGACTAAATCCCTGCTTTTTACGCATACTGTTAGACAGGTTATTTGATTGTCTGCGGGCTGGTGGTAAGTTAAGCTTGGTTCTTTCCATGGATTTATCCATGGCCCTGTTTGTACTTGTTGTTAGCCCTCCAATGCTTCTTACTGCGATAGCCAGCTATAGATGTGAGCAAGTGGCATCTTTTTGTATCACTGTCATGTTTTTTGGTCAGGCATCGCACTGACACCTTTGCTGCCATTGTACTACATGCTGGGTGTTCAGTGTGCCCCTGCACCTTTAAGAAGGGGTGGCTCCCCTTCAGTCCACCTGCTCTCACCTATCCATCAGAATGCATGTGCCTCCACTGTGGGGACACTCATAAGTTAGTGTTAGGTACCACAGATACCAGGGTGCCTTGACGAGGCTCTGGCTTACGCATGCATTTGCAAATGTGTGCAGACTAAACCCCTGCTTTTAACGCACACTGTTAGACAGGTTATTTGGTTATCTGCAGGCTGGTGGTAAGTTAAGCTTGGTTCTTTCCATGGATTTATCCATGGCCCTGTTTGTACTTACTTTACATCCTGCAGATCTTTCTCAGCTGCCCTTTCAAGTTTCTGTCATTGCAAGCAAGTCATTCAGGCACTTGTGTCCCTCCTGGACCTCAACACCAACTGAGTATAGGATAACCCCTATCAAATAAAGTAAGAGATCTCTGTCTTCTGCCAGGTACATGACACTGGGGGAGATTTACTAACACTGGTGCACACAGAATCTGATGCAGCTGTGCATAGTAACTAGGAATGAGCGAAGGGTTCGGCCCGAGCATAAGTTCGGGCTGAAGTTTGGCTGTTCTAATGTTCTGCGAACACCAAACAATATGCGGTGTTCAGGGCAAATTTGAAAGCCGCCGGAACACCGTTAAAGTCTATGGTACAGTAACATGAATAATCAAAAGTGCTCATTTCAAAGGCTTATATTCAAGTTACCGTATTTATCGGCATATAACACGCACTTTTTTCCCCTGAAAATCAGGGGAAAATCGTTGGTGTGTGTTATAGGCCGATCCCCGCCGATTTTGTGTGATCGGAGCACCGAGACTGCAGGGATTCGTCGGAGCCGAGATACACATACCCGAGTGTTCTCAGCTTTTTTCGGCGCCGCTCACAGTCACGCCCAGTCCCGCCCTATGATGGACATAACACAGGGGCCGAAAAAGCCGAGAACACTCGGGTATGTGTATCTCGGCTCCAACGAATCCCTGCAGTCTCGGCACCATATTTGAATCTACACACGGCTGTGTATGTCGGCGGCGAGTGCACAAAGCTGACAAGGCTGCACTGACAAGGCTGCACTGACAAGGCTGCGCTGGGGCAAGGCTGCACTGACACTGAAAAGGCTGCAGATGGACAGATAAGGCTGCATTGATGGGCATTTTAATGTAAGTTTTTTTTTCTTAAACTTCCCTCCTAAAAGTTTTTTTTCCTTAAAATTCCCTCCTAAACTTGGGGTGCGTGTTATACCCCGGCGCGTGTTATACGCCGATAAATACAGTATATCATAAAAAGTGTTTGGGGACCTGGGTCCTGCCCCAGGGGACATGTATCAATGCAAAAAAAAATTTTTTAAAACAGCCGTTTTTTCGGGAGCAGTGATTTTTTTAATGCTTAAAGTGAAACAATAAAAATGAAATATTCCTTTAATATTTTTTTAAAACAGCCGTTTTTTCGGGAGCAGTGATTTTTTTAATGCTTAAAGTGAAACAATAAAAATGAAATATTCCTTTAAATATCGTGGCTGGGGGGTGTCTATAGTATGCCTGTAAAGTGGCGCATTTTTCCCGTGTTTAGAACAGTACCACAGCAAAATAACATTTCTAAAGGAAAAATTGTCATCTAAAACTGATCGCGCTGTAATGAATTGTTGGGTTTCGGCAATATAGATAAAACCCATTGAAAAAAAGAAGGGATCCCCCCAGTCCATTACCAGGCCTTTTGGGTCTGGTATGAATATTAAGGGGAACCCTGAACCAAAATTTAAAAAAAAATTGCTTGGGGGTCCCTCTAAAATCCATACCAGGCCTTTCGGGTCTGATATGGAAATTAAGGGGAACCCTGCGCCAAATTTTAAAAAAAAATGGCGTAGGGGTCCCCCCAAAATCCATACCAGACCCTTATCCAAGCACGCAACCTGGTAGGCTGCAGGAAAAGAGGGGGGATGAGAGAGCGCCCCCCTGAACTGTACCAGGCCACATGCCCTCAACATGGGGAGGGTGCTTTGGGTTGGCCCCCAAAGCACCCTGTCCCCACGTTGATGGGGACAAGGGCCTCATCCCCACAACCCTTGCCTGGTGGTTGTGGGGGTCTGCGGGCAGGGGGCTTATCGGAATCTGGAAGCCCCCTTTAACAAGGGGACCCCAGATCCCGGCCTCCCCCCCTGTCTGAAATGGTAACGGGGTACAAATGTACCCCTATCATTTCACAAAAAAAGTGTCAAAATGTTAAAAACGACAAGACTGTACAAAATAAGGTCCGTTGGCATGGACCATAGGGTGAGTACATGGATTGAAAACTGGTTACAAGGGCGAATTCAGAGGGTGGTGATAAATGGGGAGTACTCGGAATGGTCAGGGGTGGGTACTGGGGTTCCCCAGGGTTCTGTGCTGGGACCAATCCTATTTCATTTGTTCATAAACGACCTGGAGGATGGGATAAACAGTTCAATCTCTGTATTTGCAGACGATACTAAGCTAAGCAGGGCAATAACTTCTCCGCAGGATGTGGAAACCTTGCAAAAAGATCTGAACAAATTAATGGGGTGGGCAACTACATGGCAAATGAGGTTCAATGTAGAAAAATGTAAAATAATGCATTTAGGTGGCAAAAATATGAATGCAATCTATACACTGGGGGGAGAACCTCTGGGGGAATCTAGGATGGAAAAGGACCTGGGGTCCTAGTAGAGGATAGGCTCAGCAATGGCATGCAATGCCAAGCTGCTGCTAACAAAGCAAACAGAATATTGGCATGCATTAAAAAGGGGATGAACTCCAGAGATAAAACGATAATTCTCCCACTGGGGGGAGAACCTCTGGGGGAATCTAGGATGGAAAAGGACCTGGGGTCCTAGTAGAGGATAGGCTCAGCAATGGCATGCAATAAAAATGAAATATTCCTTTAAATATCGTGGCTGGGGGGTGTCTATAGTATGCCTGTAAAGTGGTGCATTTTTCCCGTGTTTAGAACAGTACCACAGCAAAATAACATTTCTAAAGGAAAAATTGTCATCTAAAACTGATCGCGCTGTAATGAATTGTTGGGTTTCGGCAATATAGATAAAACTCATTGAAAAAAAGAAGGGATCCCCCCAGTCCATTACCAGGCCTTTTGGGTCTGGTATGAATATTAAGGGGAACCCTGAACCAAAATTTAAAAAAAAATTGCTTGGGGGTCCCCCTAAAATCCATACCAGGCCTTTCGGGTCTGATATGGAAATTAAGGGGAACCCTGCGCCAAATTTAAAAAAAAAATGGCGTAGGGGTCCCCCCAAAATCCATACCAGACCCTTATCCAAGCACGCAACCTGGTAGGCTGCAGGAAAAGAGGGGGGATGAGAGAGCGCCCCCCTGAACTGTACCAGGCCACATGCCCTCAACATGGGGAGGGTGCTTTGGGTTGGCCCCCAAAGCACCCTGTCCCCACGTTGATAGGGACAAGGGCCTCATCCCCACAACCCTTGCCTGGTGGTTGTGGGGGTCTGCGGGCAGGGGGCTTATCGGAATCTGGATGCCCCCTTTAACAAGGGGACCCCAGGTCCCGGCCTCCCCCCCTGTCTGAAATGGTAACGGGGTACAAATGTACCCCTATCATTTCACAAAAAAAGTGTCAAAATGTTAAAAACGACAAGACTGTACAAAATAAGGTCCGTTGGCATGGACCATAGGGTGAGTACATGGATTGAAAACTGGTTACAAGGGCGAATTCAGAGGGTGGTGATAAATGGGGAGTACTCGGAATGGTCAAGGGTGGGTACTGGGGTTCCCCAGGGTTCTGTGCTGGGACCAATCCTATTTCATTTGTTCATAAACGACCTGGAGGATGGGATAAACAGTTCAATCTCTGTATTTGCAGACGATACTAAGCTAAGCAGGGCAATAACTTCTCCGCAGGATGTGGAAACCTTGCAAAAAGATCTGAACAAATTAATGGGGTGGGCAACTACATGGCAAATGAGGTTCAATGTAGAAAAATGTAAAATAATGCATTTAGGTGGCAAAAATATGAATGCAATCTATACACTGGGGGGAGAACCTCTGGGGGAATCTAGGATGGAAAAGGACCTGGGGTCCTAGTAGAGGATAGGCTCAGCAATGGCATGCAATGCCAAGCTGCTGCTAACAAAGCAAACAGAATATTGGCATGCATTAAAAAGGGGATGAACTCCAGAGATAAAACGATAATTCTCCCACTGGGGGGAGAACCTCTGGGGGAATCTAGGATGGAAAAGGACCTGGGGTCCTAGTAGAGGATAGGCTCAGCAATGGCATGCAATAAAAATGAAATATTCCTTTAAATATCGTGGCTGGGGGGTGTCTATAGTATGCCTGTAAAGTGGCGCATTTTTCCCGTGTTTAGAACAGTACCACAGCAAAATAACATTTCTAAAGGAAAAATTGTCATCTAAAACTGATCGCGGCTGTAATGAATTGTTGGGTCTCGGCAATATAGATAAAACTCATTGAAAAAAAGAAGGGATCCCCCCAGTCCATTACCAGGCCTTTTGGGTCTGGTATGAATATTAAGGGGAACCCTGAACCAAAATTTAAAAAAAAATTGCTTGGGGGTCCCCCTAAAATCCATACCAGGCCTTTCGGGTCTGATATGGAAATTAAGGGGAACCCTGCGCCAAATTTAAAAAAAAAATGGCGTAGGGGTCCCCCCAAAATCCATACCAGACCCTTATCCAAGCACGCAACCTGGTAGGCTGCAGGAAAAGAGGGGGGATGAGAGAGCGCCCCCCTGAACTGTACCAGGCCACATGCCCTCAACATGGGGAGGGTGCTTTGGGTTGGCCCCCAAAGCACCCTGTCCCCACGTTGATGGGGACAAGGGCCTCATCCCCACAACCCTTGCCTGGTGGTTGTGGGGGTCTGCGGGCAGGGGGCTTATCGGAATCTGGAAGCCCCCTTTAACAAGGGGACCCCAGATCCCGGCCTCCCCCCCTGTCTGAAATGGTAACGGGGTACAAATGTACCCCTATCATTTCACAAAAAAAGTGTCAAAATGTTAAAAACGACAAGACTGTACAAAATAAGGTCCGTTGGCATGGACCATAGGGTGAGTACATGGATTGAAAACTGGTTACAAGGGCGAATTCAGAGGGTGGTGATAAATGGGGAGTACTCGGAATGGTCAGGGGTGGGTACTGGGGTTCCCCAGGGTTCTGTGCTGGGACCAATCCTATTTCATTTGTTCATAAACGACCTGGAGGATGGGATAAACAGTTCAATCTCTGTATTTGCAGACGATACTAAGCTAAGCAGGGCAATAACTTCTCCGCAGGATGTGGAAACCTTGCAAAAAGATCTGAACAAATTAATGGGGTGGGCAACTACATGGCAAATGAGGTTCAATGTAGAAAAATGTAAAATAATGCATTTAGGTGGCAAAAATATGAATGCAATCTATACACTGGGGGGAGAACCTCTGGGGGAATCTAGGATGGAAAAGGACCTGGGGTCCTAGTAGAGGATAGGCTCAGCAATGGCATGCAATGCCAAGCTGCTGCTAACAAAGCAAACAGAATATTGGCATGCATTAAAAAGGGGATGAACTCCAGAGATAAAACGATAATTCTCCCACTCTACAAGACTCTGGTCCGGCCGCACCTGGAGTATGCTTTCCAGTTCTGAGCACCAGTCCTCAGGAAGGATGTACTGGAAATGGAGCGAGTACAAAGAAGGGCAACAAAGCTAATAAAGGGTCTGGAGGATCTTAGTTATGAGGAAAGGTTGCAAGCACTGAACTTATTCTTTCTGGAGAAGAGACGCTTGAGAGGGGATATGATTTCAATATACAAATACTGTACTGGTGACCCTACAATAGAAATAAAACGTTTTCGCAGAAGAGAGTTTAACAAGACTCGCGGCCACTCATTAAAATTAGAAGAAAAGAGGTTTAACCTTAAACTACGTAGAGGGTACTTTACTGTAAGAGCGGCAAGGATGTGGAATTCGCTTCCACAGGCAGTGGTCTCAGCGGGAAGCATTGATAGCTTCAAGAAACTATTAGATAAGCACCTGAATTACCGCAACATACAGGTGGACTTGTGTCTTTTTTCAACCTCACCTACTATGTAGCTATGTTACTATGTAACTAAAAGACATAGCTTGGGTACAAGTCCTTTATTAAAATATAAAAAAATAAAAATGTCCCATGATTTCCATTCAACTTCTTATATCGCTCCGCTGACGGGCCGAAAAAGAAAAAAAATCCACACCGATCCTCCTCCATGGGAGGCTCCCGCCATGTGGGGCTTCATCGCCTTTGACAGTTCTTATATAACTGAGGGCGGGGAAATCAAGTGACGTACCCAGGTGACCCTGCCCCCTCTGACGCCACAGGGACTTTCCCATGGCTTCCCCGTGGCGTCAGAGGGGGGCGGGGTCACCCGTTTATGTAATCGGTGCAGACTTTTTTTTTCTTTTTCGGTCCATTGGCGGAGCGATATAAGTAGATGAATTTTGACCATTTTGACACTTTTTTTGTGAAATGGTAGGGGTACATTTATACCCCGTTACCATTTCAGACAGGAGGGGGAGGCCAGGATCTGGGGGTCCCCTTGTTAAAGAGGGCTTCCAGATTCTGATAAGCCTCCCGATAAGGATTTTTTCATTTTTATTGTTTCACTGTAAGCATTAAAAAAATCACTGCTCCCGAAAAAACGGCTGTTTTAAAAACATTTTTTTGCATTGATACATGTCCCCTGGGGCAGGACCCAGGTCCCCAAACACTTTTTATGACAATAACTTGAATATAAGACTTTAAAATTAGCACTTTTGATTATTCATGTTCGTGTCCCATAGATTTTAACTGTGTTTGTGTGTTCTGCCAAATTTTTTGCCTGTTCGGTATGTTCTGGTGCGAACTGAACCGGGGGGTGTTCAGCTCATCCCTATTAGTAACCAATCAGCTTTTTGTTTTTTGTCAAAGCAAAAATCTGGTACACATAGTAAGTTCTTTTTCATTCAGCCTGCTGGACTGAAACTCTGGAAGAGTTTGCTATACCAACGATGGGATTTTAGTACAGTGATCTTCTTGCTGAGCTATTGTGTTCTATCAGGGGACCGCCTCCCCCGCCAGATCACACCAGTCAGAACTCAAAACCATTGGCTGAGAGCACTGATTGGATGCCAATTGGCTGCTGGTTTTCCAGCAAGCTTGTTCGACAGAAGTTATCCGTGACATCGGCTTCTGTCAAACAAGGGCCAAATCTGTACCGGCTAATTTTGGGCCATATTCGGCCCCTGTGTATGGGGCTTTCATTGAACAAGCTGAAGTTAGAAGCTGATTGGTTACGATGCACAGCTGCACCAGATTACAGCTAAATATGAGATCTCCCTATACCGATTGTGTGTTTGGTATTTGCATGTATTAGGGAGACCAGATTCAGCTTTTTTTTTTCTTTTCTTTTTTTTATCTTTGTGCTAAATGAGTACCTAAGTTGCCCTAGTGCACTCATTGGGGTTGATTTACTAAAACTGGAGAGTGCAAAATTTGGTGCAGCTTTGCATAGAAACCAATCAGCTTCCAGGTTTTTTTGTCAAAGCTTAATTGAACAAGCTGAAGTTAGAAGCGGATTGGCTATCATCAGAGGTGTCCTCATTAGGCAAATTAGGCAGTGGTCTAGGGCCTCACGCTCTCAGGGACCTCGCTGCCTCCTAATTTGCCAAACGTGTGTGTGGTAGTGGGAGGGTATGTCCCCCAGTCAGTATTTCCAGGGCCGTCTTTAACACGGGTCAAAAGCCTGCGGTGCCTGCAACTAGTTTTCCCCGGCCAGGGGCAGACTGACCACTTGAGCACTGCCCGAGGTCCCAGGGTCAGTGGGTGTGTGCATGTACACCCCTCCCCCAGCTCCTCCTCTTCTGTAGTGCTCCGCAGATCTCCTGCCATGTGCAGAGCTTGGATAATGCCCGCAGCGGCTGAGCAGCTTCCTGATCTCCCCTCCAGGATGGACAGTCTGTAATGGAGGATCTGCCAAAGCTGGTGCCTGGCAATCATTGAGGAGCCAGTCTGCCAAAGCCTCAAGGTACTGCATGATGGTCCTGCCCAACACTAGCAGCATCCCGTGACCTCACCTCCTGACTGAGGGCACCCAAAAAATCACCGCTGCCAGCCACCCTTGACCTCACTAACACAGCCCTGACGATATGTATGCCATCGGGCATATTATGCCACCTACTGCCATCGTCATTATTCTCATCATCCCCGTTCCTGGAATCCTACCACCCTACCTCCTGTCCTCATACTTATCATCTCTCCTGTATTCCATTTCCAGCTTCCTACCAACCTACCCCGTCATCATCATCTCCATCCTTATCATGATCCCCCTTTGCCTGGTATCCTACCATCCCACCTACTGTCTTCTTCATCCCTCCTGTACCCCAGTGCCAGCTTCCTACCCCCTGTCATCTTCATCCTACCTGTATCTCTCTGCCAGCTGCCTACCACCTACCCCCTTTCACCATCATCCCCCCTGTACCCTGCTGCTGAATCCCACCACCTCACCCATAATCAGCAGCATCCCCATCATCCCTCTGTACCCCACCTCTGGCATCCTACCACTCCACTCCTGTTATCATCCTCATCTTAATCCCTCTTGGTACTCCACTGCCAGCTTCCTACCACATCCCCCTTGTCATTATCATCTCCCCCATACCATACCTCTGATATCCTACCACCCTGCCTCCTGTCATCAACATCCCCATCAACCCTATGTACCCCACCTCTAGCATCCACCACCCTACACCCATTATCATCCTTATCTTCATTCCTCCCTGTACCCCACTGTCAGCTTCCTACCAACCTACCCCATCATCAACATCTCCATCCTTATCATAATGCTGTCACCATCACCCTAAACTGCATCCTGTCATCCATCCAACTGTACCCCAACAGTTGCATGACACACCACAATACTGCCCTGCTACCCAATGAGATGTAATTATGTGCTGTAACCTCTAGCAAACAATCTGTGTGCAATAATTATAAGAAGTAACCTCTAGCAACCAAACAGTGAACGGTAATAATGTGCAGTAACCTCTAGCAACCACTGGGTAAGCGGTAATGATGTGCAGTAACCTCTAGCAACCAATAGGTGACCGGTAATGATGTGCAGTAACCTCTAGCAACCAATCATTGAGTAGTAATATTGTGAAGTAACTTCTAGCAACAAATTAATGAGCGATAACGATGTGCAGTAACCTCTAGCAACCAATCAGTGAGACTGGAGCAATCAGTAAGTGTGAACCAGATCTTTATGTTTACATTAATAAAGTTTTTTTTTTTTTTGACAGTAAGAAATAAAGTTTTTTTTTTAGATAAGTCTGTGTGTGTTTGTTTTTTGGGATGTTGGGGTGGAGAGAAAAATTGCTAGGGGTGGGGGAGCACAGGAAAATGTTTGCCCAGGGTCCAATCAATGTTAAAGATGGCCCTGGGTGTCCTGGTGGGACTGGTGGGCTGGTGGGGTGAGTGGGTCGGCACACACTGGTGTAAAGCTATGGAGGTTCCAGCCAGCTGTAACAGCCCCCTCACACGGAGAACATCTCATCAGCTGCAGCCAATAGCAGGCTCTACCGCCATCCTAGCCTTCTCCCAAAGCCAGCACCACATTGCATGGCAGGCGTTATATTTCTCCAAAACACACACTAGACTTGGCCCCACCGATGCCTGCGCTCTTCAGAGACTACACCTCCCAGAATGCACTGTAGGGCGCTCAAAGCAAGCGTGTTTGCTTGTAGTAGGGGACGGAGGAGTGTATAGAGGGATCATCTGTCTGCGGTGAGATCATATATAGCTGTGGATCTAGTGTTTGGTGGCTGCTGCAGTTATGTGGTGTTACCGTTTTAGCCTGATGAGAGTTTGCTTGTCATTACCACAATAAGACCATCTCTTGTATCATATTCGCAGTCTCTGCCCATCTCTTATATCATGTCTGCAGTCTCTGACCCTCTCTTGTACAGTGAGGGGAAAAAGTATTTGATCCCCCGCTGATTTTGAACGTTTGCCCACTGACAAAGAAATTATCACAAAAAAATGATAACAAAAAAATCCAGAAAAACGCATTTCAAAAAAGTTATACATTGATTTGCATTTTAATGAGTAAAATAAGTATTTGATCCCTTTGCAAAACATGACTTAGTGGCAAAACCCTTGTTGGCAATCACAGAGGTCAGATGTTTCTTGTAGTTGGCCGCCAGGTTTGCACACATCTCAGGAGGGATTTTGTCCCACTCCTCTTTGCAGATCCTCTCCAAGTCATTAAGGTTTGGAGGCTGACGTTTGGTCAACCTCGAACCTTCAGCTCCCTCCATATACTTTCTATGGGATTAACCTCCTTGGCGGTAATCCCGAGCGTGACTCGGGTCTGACTTTTACTGTCAGGAGCGGTAACCCCGAGTCACGCTCGGGGTAACAGTGCAGAGCATCCAGCGGAGCCCTTACCTTCTCCTGGGTTCCAGTGATGCCCTCCACTGTCCTCGGCTGTGCTCCGCTGTGATCGCCAGCGCGATCACAGCATCTCACTTCCTAGTTCCGTTCCCTGCGAGCAGCAGCGGCGCACGGGAGCGGAACTAGGCGGGAAATTCAAAGTTGAAAAGTTCAAACACAAAACACACATATAAAAAGAGGTGATACAGTGTAATCTGAGAGGATTACATTGTATCATCTCAGATCTCACTGATACAGTGCCCCTTGCCCGAGTGCCCATTGCCTCCAATAAAATATTGAGAAGATGGAATCCAAAAAGCGCCATTTCGCTACAAAATCGCCTTTGGAGCAGTTGAATGACAGCGACAGCGACACGGAGTTGCTCCCAGAACTCAGCGATAGTGAGTCGTGGGGAGATTTGTCGTCTGACACTGAGCTGACAAGTGACAGCGATGACAGCGGTGATGATCCTGCACCTGACATCAGCGATGTGCGCACTTGGTGCCCTATTGAGTGCGATACGGACCAGGTAGCGCCCCCAAGATTTCCCTTCACTGGATCACCTGGGATGAAGGTCGAAGTTGAGCGTGGCAACCCTCTGGCATACCTGCAATTATTTCTCACAGAGGAGGTAATTGAAAAAATTGTCCTAGAGACAAATCGCTACCAACAGCAGCAATCCGCTACGCTGCATGCCAGGTTTTCCCGAAGCAGAAGGTGGGAACCGGTGACTAAAGAGGACATCTGGCTGTTTCTCGGACTCATTATTCTTCAGGGGGTGGTGGGGAAACCACGCCAGAAATGGTACTGGACCACCAACAAGTTATTGGTACTGTGATGTCCGAATACCGTTTTTCCCTCATCATGAAATATTTTCACTTCACTAACAATGAAGAGTTTGATGAGGCCACGCATCCTGCGCCCAAGCTAAAAAAAATCTGGGAGGTATGCCAAATTATTGGGAACAATTTCCAGCGGGCCTACGTGCCAGAAAGGGACGTCAGCGTGGATGAGAGTTTGATGGCCTACAAAGGACGCCTAAGCTGGATCCAGTATATTGCATCCAAAAGAGCGCGGTTTGGCATCAAATCATACATGCTCTGCGAGTCATCCACCGGGTACATATGGAACTCGGTCATTTACACCGGTAAAGGCACGAAGTTCAACCCCAGGTACAGCAATTATGGGATGGCCACATCATCTGTCCTTACACTGCTGGAGCCATTACTGAACCAGGGATATTGTGTGACCATGGACAATTTCTATACGTCGCCGGAACTGTTTGAGGTTTTGATCCAAAACAAGACGGATGCCTATGGTACAGTTAGGCCTAACAGACGTGACATGCCATCAATGTTTGGGAAAAAAAAACTAAAACCCGGAGAAATGGTTGCCTGGCAGAAGGGTAAGATGATGGCAATACGTTGGCGAGACAAGAAGGACGTGTGTCTCATGAGCACTGTGCACAATACCTCCACTGCCACGGTCCACACAAAAGGTGGGAAAGATGTGCTGAAGCCGCAAGTCGTCATAGACTATAATTGCACTATGGGAGGTGTCGACCGAGCCGATCAGGCAATGACCTTTTACCCGACTATGCGGAAACAGCAGAAAAAATATTATAAAAAGATTTTCAGGCATCTTCTGGAACAATGCCTTTGGAACGCTTACATCTTGTACCGAGCAGGGAGTGACAGGCCTCTTGTTCATTCAGATTTTATCTGGAAGGTGGCTGAGCAGATTTTTGCCAAACACCAGATGCCATCAGTTGATGCGAACAGACCTGGACGACGTGCTGTTGGTGTTGCCAACCCAGAACGCCTAACAGGTCGGCACTTTATGGACTACATACCGCCAACCGCAAAAAAGGCAGCACTAATAGCCTTTACGGTTAACAGGTAAAGATTCGTTTACCTGACTCATTTTTGACACTAGACTTTATGTCTAGCTATATAATTTTTTATTTGTGTGTTTTTCTTCCTTTTTTTATTCAACGTTTTTCTACAGTTGTTCTCCTATTACCTGGTCAGTCACTTTACAGTCTTGACAGTTTGCTCCCCCGATATTATGCTAATATGATAGCAGTGCTCTCTCCTGGTATTGGCCTGAATGTGAATTTCATGTACCTCTTTTTCCACTTGACGTTTGACTTAGTGACAGCACCCCTGCTGGGCCTAGCTTGCTTAATACACAACCCCTCTTGCATGCATAGTACCTTACCTTTTCTGCCTAACAGCACATTATTGACCTATCATGGCAATCACCTGTACCTCACATAATGTAAAGGGGTTTAACTCCCCTATAAAAAGGCGTAAAGCGTTTGATCTTTATAACCAGATGGGCACCAAGATTCTCCTACTTCAGGAGACGCACTTCTCCCACTCCTCACACCCAAAATACCTCCATAAAAGCTTCCCTCAATCATTTTGTTCCCTCCACACATCCAAAAGCAGGGGTGCTGCCATTCTGTTACATTCCTCGGTCCCTATGGAAATTAAGCAATGTTATAAGGATAAAGAAAGCAGATTTGTGATCGTCAAAGGTGTAATGCATAATAGGGAAATTACCATAGCTAGTATTTATGCACCCAATGACGCCCCTGCCTCCTTTTTTAAAATGTTTTTTGATAAACTAGCCTCCTTGGAATCTCCCCATATGATTATAGGGGGAGATTTGAACCTAGTGGCTAACCCCACATTAGACAGATCCTCCTCCACTACTGCTACCAAAGCCTTCCCCAGGTCTCTAACCCAGGGTCTTTTAAACCACCAACTCGTAGACACCTGGAGAACGCACAATATGGGCATTAAGGAGTTTACCTTCTACTCACACCCACATAAAAGTTACGCCAGGTTAGATTATATTTATACTACCCCGATCATTTTAGCCAATTCCACTAATGCCAAGATTCACCCATGTGTTTGGTCAGACCATCACGTAACCTCCTTCACCACTGACTTCATCAGACTTGCCCCCACACCATATACCTGGAGACTTAATGAAGCTTTGCTCTCAGACCTGGTCGTGGAGTCGGAGACAGCCAAATCCATTGACGAATACTTCTCACTTAACGCTCTCCCTGAAACCCCTCCCTCGATTGTCTGGACAGCCCATAAAGCAGTGCTGAGGGGCAAACTGATCAGCCTCACCTCCACTCATAACAAACTCCACAGACAGAGAATTGTCGACCTTACAAAAGACCTTGATAGGCTATACAAGGACACGAATTCTCTGGCCTTGGAGTCCACTAGAAAACTGATTGACCAAAAAAGCCTAGAACTAGACTCTCTTCTCTCCTCTAAGACGGAGAAGTCACTGAGATGGTCGAAATCGAAATTTCTACTTCATAACAATACAGCCTCGACCTTATTTGCCAGACGGCTTAATCAGTCCTCCCGTCCCCCGCATGTCTATAAACTAATGCTGAGCTCTGGATTACCCACTTCCCACCCTAAAGAAGTACTCCAACTTTTCAAACAATTTTATTCAACTCTTCTGGCTCCTACCCAAAAACCTCCCACCCAAACTGAGGTCGACTGGCTCCGCGAACTACCCTTGCCCTCACTCACCTCATCTCAAACTGAAAAACTCAATGCCCCCATCACTACCTCAGAAATACATAGGGTTATCAAGTCTCTAAAATTAGGTTCTGCTCCAGGCCCAGATGGCTTTTCAGCCATATACTATAAGAAATTTGTTAACATTCTGGCCCCTAATTTAGCGCAATTATTCAATTGGGTTCTACAAGGAGGAAGCTTCCCCGAGGAGATGCTTCTGGCAAATATGTCCATGATTCCCAAACCAAACAAAAACCATTTACTCCCCCAGAATTATAGACCAATCTCGGTAATAAACAACGACCTTAAAATCTTCAGTAGAATCCTAGCAGACAGACTGGCACCCATTATCTCCTCACTCATCTCCCCCTATCAATCAGGATTTATACCCCATAGATTCATTACTGACAACATACGCTTAGCCACAAACATTATCCAAGATGCCAACTTAACCTCCCGGAAACTGTTTATGCTTAGCCTGGACATACACAAGGCATTCGACAGCGTATCCTGGAACTACCTCTCTACCATCCTACAAAGGATGGGATTTAAAGACGAATTTTTCCATGCATTTCAAGCCCTCTATTTAAACCCCAAAACCCGCATCAAGATCCCGGGTTGTAGCTCAGACTTCTTTACAGTGGGTCGGGGCACGAGACAGGGATGCCCACTTTCCCCCTTAATTTTTGCCCTTGCCCTGGAACCACTCGCTATAGCAATACTTAGAAACTCAAATATTTCAGGCTACACCAAAGGCCCCGCCTCTTACAAATTTTGTATGTACGCTGATGATGTCCTCATGTTCTTGACTAACCCCCTCATATCTCTACCCAACCTCTTACGGACTCTTTCGGACTTTGCGGGAGTCTCTGGCCTTAAGATCAATGTCTCGAAATCGGTGGCCCTACCAGTGGGTTTTACACAGACCGAAACCCAACAATTAAAGAATACTTTTCATTTTGTATGGGCCACTACTCACCTACAATACTTGGGCATTGAGCTGACCGGAGACTTCCGCGGACTCTTTGAGGCCAATTATCCCCCCCTGACCGCAAAACTTAAAAAATCCCTTAAACTTTGGAATCATCTCCATATATCCTTCCTTGGAAGAATTACGGCCCTCAAAATGACGATACTTCCCAGGCTGCTTTACCTGTTTCGCTCCCTCCCTATTAAAGTGTCTAAATCATACCTACTTACTCTCCAAGCTCACCTTAATAGATTTATATGGCAAGACAAACCCCCCAGATTCGCCAAAGAGACCCTTTACCGTTCCACTAAAAGGGGTGGGTTGGGAGTCCCAAATATCTGGCTGTATTACTTAGCCAGCAGATTTGCCCAACAAGCACAATGGAACATTAGAGGTTCCAAAGTCCCATGGGTTAGGTTTGAACAAGACTCCATTGCCCCCCTTTACCTACCTGGCCTACTTTGGTCCTCGCACCCCTCCATCCCAGACCTTTCCACCCGAAACCTGGTGGTGGCAGCGGGCTTGAAGCTTTGGAAAATGTATAAGACGAAGTACTCTCTCTCCTCTCCAACACCCACAGGTGCTTCATATCTTGGGGACCCTAGATTCCCCCCTGCATATGACCACCCGGAGACCTTCCTGGAGTGGACCCAGGGCGATCTGATTGCTCTTGGGGATTTTCTAGTTAACTCCACATTTACCACATTCTCGGCGCTTCAAGCCAGATGTCAACTACCCAACAGAGAATTTTACCGATATCTCCAAATAAGACATTTTTTTCAATTACACTATCCCAACCCTAATTCAGACCCCCCGACACTATATGAAGACCTGTGCCACACATCCCCTCGTCAGAAAGGCCTTATCTCATTGATCCATAGTATGCTAGAATCTTCCAATGACCCACCCACCTTGAAATACAGATCACAATGGGAACAAGAGCTAGCTCTTGACCAAGAAGAATTAGACTGGGAAAAAAACTGGCAAAACATTCGCAAATGCACAAAATCACTAACGGTCAGAGAGACAGCCATTAAACTTACAACAAGATGGTATTATACCCCAGCCCGTCTTCACAGGTTTTATCCGCAGGTATCTCCCAGGTGTTTCCGGGGTTGCACCAACTTAGGCTCATATCTACATATATTCTGGGAGTGCGATAAACTACAACCCTCTTGGAAAGAGGTTTTTAAACTGATTGATAGACTGGCTGAGAAACCCATCAATCTCACATTTCACCACTGTATTCTTTTCCAAGACATCCCAGAAGTAACTAAACCTATGATGAGATTAATACACTCTATCTGCATTGCCACCCTTTGGGTCATTGCACTACACTGGAAATCCTCTACGTTCCCCTTTGCACAAATTATCTCACGGATAGATAGTATGATGGTGTCTGAGGAAATATTCCATACCTTACATGATTCCATCCCGACATATAATGCCAAATGGAATCCGTGGTTTTTATTCAGGCTCCAAGACTGACCACTCTTTGAATATTTAGACTGAATATTAACAATCTGCTATTTGTTCTATCTGGTTAAGAAATTTCCCTTTTTCTTTCTTCTTTTTCTTTATTGTTTTTCCTTTGATTACCTTACCAGAATGGATACCCTTCAGGGTGATAATTTCTCGTGAGTCATGAACAGAATGTATTAGGCCACTGTGAATTCAAGTTGGTCTTATAGCCTATCATGCCTACACTTCATTATATTGTATTAAAAGATATCCCTATGACTCTGAAGGATGTACATGTATACCTATTTTGTGTACCAATTTTGTTATTCTCAATAAAACTATTTGAAAACAAAAAAGGCAGCACCTACCAGGATGTGTGTGGTTTGCTGTTCACACAGAGATGACAAGGGAAAAAAAATCCGAAAAGAAAGCAGGTTCTTTTGTCCGGATTGTGACGTGGGACTGTGTGCTGTACCTTGCTTTAAAATTTATCACACTCAGGATGCTTACTGAATTTTCTTTGTCTGACAAATTTCTTTAGTTTGTATTACATTATTGAATAAAATTATATTATTTAAAAATTTAAAATCATGATTTTGTGTTTCAAACTTTATCACATCTGGGATGTCTACTAGAGTCTTGTTTGGTCAGGTTTAAGTAAGTAATTACTAGGAATTGCAGGCCTATAATACATAGCATCAAATTTCCATGCAAAATAATTGTACCGCTTTCAGCACAAAATTCCAGACAGAATCATACCGCCAGGGAGGTTAAGGTCTGGAGACTGGCTAAGCTACTCCAGAACCTTAATGTGCTTCTTCTTGAGCCACTCCTTTGTTGCCTTGGCCATGAGTTTTGGGTAATTGTCATGGTGGAATACCCATCCATGACCCACTTTCCATGCCCTGGCTGAGGGAAGGAGGTTTGACGGTGCATGGCCCCGTACATCATCCCTTCGATGCGGTGAAGTTGTCCTGTCCCCTTAGCAGAAAAACACCCCCAAAGTACAATGTTTCTACCTCCATGTTTGACAGTGGGGATGGTGTTCTTGGGGTCATAGGCAGCATTCCTCCTCCTCCAAACACAGCAAATTGATTTCATGCCAAAGAGCTCGATTTTGGTCTCACCTGACCACAACACTTTCACCCAGTTCTCCAAATCATTCAAATCTTCATTAGCAAACTTCAGACGGGTTTGTACATGTGCTTTCTTGAGCAGGGGGACCTTGTGGGCATTGCAGGATTTCAGTCCTTCACAGCGTAGTGTGTTACCAATTGTTTCCTTGTGACTATGGTCCCAGCTGCCTTGAGATCATTGACAAAATTCTCCCGTGTAGTTCTGGGCTGATTCCTCACCATTTTCATGATCATTAAAACTACATGAGTTGAGATCTTGCATAGAGCCCCAGACCGAGGGAGATTGACAGTTATTTTGTGTTTCTTCCATTTGCGAATAATCGCAACAACTGTTGTCACCCTCTCACCAAGCTGCTTGGCGATGGTCTTGTAGACCATTCCAGCTCTATTTAGGTCTACAATTTGTCCCTGACATCCTTGAACAGCTCTTTGGTCTTGGCCATGGTGGAGAGATTCAAATCTGATTGATTGCTTCTGTAGACAGGTGTATACAGGTAACAAGCTGCGATTAGGAGCACTCTAAGAGAGTGCTCCTAATTTCAACTTGTTACCTGTATAGAAGACACCTTGAAGCCAGAAATCTTGCTGATTGATAGGGGATCAAATACTTATTTCACTCATTAAAATGCAAATCAATTTATAACTTTTTTGAAATGCGTTTTTCTGTCTCTCACTGTTAAAATAAACCTACCATTAAAATTATAGATATTATAATATTATAAATTATAATATTATCATTTCTTTGTCAGTGGGCAAAATTAGCAGGGGACCAAATACTTTTTTCCCTCACTGTATTATGACCACACAGTCTCTGACCATCTCCTGTATCATGTCCGCACAGTCTCTGACCATTTATTGTATCATGTCTGCACAGTCTCTGACCATCAATTGTATCTTGTCTGTAGAGTCTCTGACCATCTCTTGTATTATGACTGCACAGTCTCTGACCACCTCCTGTATCATGTCTGCTGTCTCTGGGGGAAGCCTACAGAGGAGTCAAAGGCAGGAGTGCTGCTAGGACAGGGGTCACAGAAGGAATCAGACGTGTGGACTGTGGAGAAGACTATAGGATGAAACCAGAGCCACCAAGCTGGACCGTCTGAGCCCTGCACGGTGCACCTGAGAGGAGGTCAGTGACAGCGCTGCAAGGCCAGTCTGAGGGAGAATCACTGATATAAGGGGGAGTGAATACAGTAAGGTAAGGGGGCACTGATATAAAGGTTCCCCCCTATATCAGTAACCCCCCCCCCTTATCTTAGTGAATTCCCTAGTGAATTAGTGAAGGTCCTCTGTGGTCAACCGTTCCTGTTTTAAATGCAAGCTGGAACTCTGCAGACCCTGATGTAACGGTGAATGCTGTGCACTCTGATATAAGGTTATCGCTGGTCGCCAGAGTGCACCTCCCCCTCTTACATCAGAGTTCCCCCTTATATCATGATCCGCAGCATTTCCCTTTACATCAAAGTTCCCAGTAATCTTGTAAATGGAAATATGGCTTTTGATCTTTGTTATAACTTAACCACTTGCTTACTGGGCACTTAAACCCCCCTCCTGCCCAGACCAATTTTCAGCTTTCAGTGCTCTCACACTTTGAATGACAATTACTCAGTCATGCAACACTGTACCCAAATTATTTTTTGTCGTTTTTTTTCATACAATTAGAGCTTTCATTTGGTGGTATTTGATCACCTCTGGGTTTTTTATTTTTTGCGCTATAAATGAAAAAAGACCGAAAATTTTGAAAAAAAAAAACTGCATTTTTCGTTTCTGTGATAAAATTTTGCAAATTAGCAATTTTTCTTCATAAATGTTGGCCACAATTTATACTGCTACATATCTTTGGTAAAAATAACCCAAATTAGTGGATATTATGTGGTCTGTGTGAAATTTATAGAGTCTACAAGCTATGGTGCAAATCATATAAAAATGATCACATCTGATGTACTAAGGCCTATCTCATTTCTTGAGACCCTAACAAGCCAGAAAAGTACAAATGCCCCCCAAATAACCCTTTTTTGGAAAGTAGACATTCCAGGGTATTTAGTAAGAGGCATGGTGAGTTATTTGAAGTTGTCATTTTTTCCCACAATTCTTTGCAAATTAAGATTTTATTTTATTTTTTTATTTTTTTCAGAAAATTGTCATTGTAATAGCTTATTTCTCTCACATGGAATGTGCATACCACAAATGACACCCCAAAATACATTCTGCTACTCCTCCTGTGTATTACGATACCACATGTGTGGGACTTTTTCACTACCTAGCCACATACAGAGGCCCAACATGCAGGGAGCACCATCAGGTGTTCAAGGAGCATAAATTACCCATCTAACTTGTTGACCACCTATTACACTTTTGAAGGCCCTGGAGCACCAGGACAATGGAAACGCCCATAAAATAACCCCATTTTGGAAAGCTAACACCCCAACGTATAATCTATGAGGCATAATTAGTCTTTTGAACGGTTCATTTTTTTCCAGAAGTTGAAAAAAATTAAAACGCATTTTTTTTTTTTACACAAAATTGTCCATTTATAAGATATTTCCAACACATAGCATTTACATAGCAAAAATAACACCCTAAAATACATTCTGCTACTCCTCCTGAGTATAACAATACCACGTGTGAGACTTTTACACAGCCTGACCACATACAGAGGCCTAACATTGAAGTAGCACATTCAGGCGTTCTAGGAGCATAAATTACACATTTCATTTCTCACCCACCTATTACACTTTTGAAGGCCCTGGAGCACCAGGACAATGAAAACGCCCACAAATTTACCCCATTTCGGAAAGCTAACACCCCAATGTATAATCTATGAGGCACAATGAGTCTTTTGAATAGTTCATTTTTTTCCAGAAGTTTTTGGAAAATGTGGAAAAAAAATGAAAAAGCATTTTTTTTTTTTACACAAAGTTGTCCGTTTATAAGATATTTCCAACACATAGCATTTACATAGCAAAAATGACACCCCAAAATACATTCTGCAAGGTAATCTAGGTTACCTTACTTCTTTATAATATACATTTTATTCTTATTACCCCCATCATCTCGTTAGCTCCCCCAGGTCGCCGTGGGAGATCATCCTCTGGTGGTGGGGCCTTGCGCCTGGGGTCTGTTGGGACCTGGGTAAGCAGATTCGCCCCTGTTCCCCCCTTAATAATTTTTTATTACCCTTTTGTTAAATTTGATGCTGGAACATAAATTGTTTTGATTATGTATTTTGGTAAACTTCATTGTATGTTTTCTATTTGTCAGGTTCAGACTGCTTAGTCAGAATAAATCATCTCCAGATTCCCTCCTGACGAAGCGGCTTATGTCTGCGAAACTAGTCGAGGAATATGATATCTGAGATCTTGTGTTGTACTGTATACTAATGATTCCACTGGTGATATACCTGTACTTTTATTATGTTTTATTGCATTACCATTGTTTTGTCCTCTGCATCAATAAAATCAATTATAACTTTTACTACCGCCGTTATATGCTCTATATTGTTACCCACAATTATTGTACTGGAATAGTCCAATATGCCCCTATTCTTTGGTCGCCTGACTGGGGATCAGGCTTCCAACCTTTTTGATTATTGATTTCTGGATGATGGTACATATGTTGTCCATTTATAAGATATTTCCAACACATAGCATTTACATAGTAAAAATAACACCCCAAAATACATTCTGCTACTCCTCCTGAGTATAACGATACCACATGTGTGAGGCTTTTACACAGCCTGACCACATACAGAGGCCTAATATTGAAGTAGCACCTTTAGGCCTTCTACGAGCATAAATTACACATCTCATTTCTCACGCACCTATTACAATTTGAAGGCTCTGGAGCACCAGAACAATGGAAACGCCCGCAAAATGACCCTATTTTGGAAAGCTAACATCCCAACGTATAATCCATGAGGCATAATGAGTCTTTTGAACAGTCATTTTTTTCCAGAAGTTTTTGGAAAATGTGGAAAAAAATGAAAAAGCATTTTTTTTTTTTTTACACAAAGTTGTCCGTTTATAAGATATTTCCAACACATAGCATTTACATAGCAAAAATGACACCCTAAAATACATTCTGCCACTCCTGAGTATGGCAATACCACATGTGTGAGACCTTTACACAGCCTGGACACATACAGAGATCCAACATCCAAGGAACACTGTCAGGTGTTCCAGGGACACATAACATGCACATACCAAGAATTACACCCAAAATACATTATGCTGAGCAAAGGGTAAACAAAAGATTATCTGTGGTTTTAGTAGCGCAGTTGTGCACTGGAGGATAGCACTGGTCCAAGCAGCAGGCAGGGACTTGGTCAGCAACAGCGAACACAATTTTTCAGGCAGCAGGCAGGGATGCTGTCCATATACAGTCCAGGGTCAGTGCAGGCAGATATATTGTCAGCAGCGCCAAAAATATTAGTTCTGGTAGTAGGCAGGAACAGTCAGTCCTACAGTCAGCAGGCAGAAGTAGGGCCTCGTTCAGGACAGAATGGGGAAAGGGGTAGAGGCTTCTCCCACCCAAATCTCTTTGAAGCCCCTGAGTCTCCAGACCCTAATCTAGGAATGAGAAAAGAAAATTTTCATTATCCAGAAAAACTATTCTGTAGCCCCTTACATATGTGAGCCCCTGTGTTGAATCCCACTAATCCAGTTTCAGGGTACAAGATCAGTCCAAGTGGCAGGCAAATAACGTGGTCAAACAGTCCAAGGTCAGTTCCAGATCAGGCAGAGGTATGTACAGAATCGTTAGGCAGAAGCATGGTCGAATAACAGTCCAGGGTCAGTTCCAGATCAGGCAGCGGTATGTACCAAATCGGCAGGCAGAAGCGTGGTTGAATAACAAGCCAGGGTCAGTTACAGAGCAGGCAGTGGCATAAGGGGTGTGAAGGCAGGAACTGAGGATTACGTTTACCATACTTCACTAATAATTTAGTGAAGTATGGTAACGGCGAAAACATTTACCTATGGGGGAGGCCTGGTTGGGAAGGACATTGTGCACAATAATAAGACGTGTCGCTTCTGACTCTGGTACACACCTTACATCTTTTTTGATGTCTTTGACCTGTTGGTTTGGGAGGGAGTTTATCTGGAAAGTGGCATTCGGAGAGTCGACTAAGGACATCTGATCGGATGTTTTCTGGTGGGCCATTCGGGAATATAAGGGCAGTGTAAATTTCCTCCTGGTAGCCAAGGAAGGGTTGGGGGTTTTGGGTGGAGTTGTGATAAATGATATAGGAAATGAATATAGCCAATTGAAAAAAATAAATTGCTATTTTTTTTATACCAATGGTATGTCTGTCTTGTGGCAAGGTATGGTTCCAACATTTGGTCGTTGAAGTCGGTTTTTGGATGGGGCCATTCTTCTGGGGATTTCCACGTAGGTGTTATTGTGGATGGAAGACATGTAGACATCCCTTCTCTCCCTCGACTTCACTGCCAGAATCTCCTTGTTTCGCAGACTTGCCGTTTCTCCTTTTCTCAACTTCTTATTGACAAGACTTTGAGGAAAGCCCTTCCGATCCTTTTTTACCTTGCAACATGCTGGTGTCTTCTTCCGGTGAAGGTTGTGGAACAGGGGCAGAGATGTGTAGAAGTTGTATACGTACAGGTGGTAGCCTTTCTCCAGTAGGGGGTATATGAGGTCCCAAACAACTTTCCCACTGGTTCCCAAGTAGTCTGGGCAATTAGGGGGCTGCAGCTGGGTGTCCCATACACTATGAAGGCATATGTGTACCCTGTGGCTCGGTCACATAATTTGTACACCTTCACCCCATAGCAGGCCTTTTTGCTAGGGATAAATTGCTTAATTTTAAGCCTGCCGCTAAATTTAACAAGGGACTCATCCACACATATGTGTTGGTCCAGGGTTAACAGCGGGGGGAATACTTCAGAAAAATAATTTAGTATTGGCTGAATTTTGTAAATTGTCATAATTTGGGTCATTTTGGGGAGGGCACTGGGTATTGTCACTGAAATGTTGGAACCTCATGATCATCAGATACCTGGTTCTGGGCATTACCACGGAGAAAATAGGCATGTGGTGAATGGGGTGCATTGACCAATAGGAATGCAATTGATTTTTTTTGGTGAGTCCCATATTAAATGTGAGGCCCAAAAAAACCTTGAACTCCTCCACTGTTAGTTCTCTCCACTCGTAGGGACGGGCATAATATGATGTTGGATTTTGCAAAATAAATTGCTGTGCATACAGGTTGCACTGGGCCACAATTGACGCCAACATGTCCTCCGTAAAAATTAAATTAAAAAAATTAATTGGGGTAAAATTCTCCGTGTCCACCCCGACTGGGCAGTGAAAGGGGAAACGTTAGCTTCTCCTGAATTAGGAGGAAGCTACAAGGGGTTCTGAAGGGCATAGGGAAGGCTGTCATGAGTCCTAACCCTTTGGGGCTGAGGTGACACCCCACTGGTACTTGGCCTTTCTTGCCGAGGTACTGCAGTGCTGGTGGATGCCACTGCGGTGCTGGTGGATGCCACTGCCTCCTCACCAGAACGCCTTCATTTGGCGGGCCGAATATCTTCCTCCTCTGAGTCTGTCAGTGTTCCACTACTGAGGACTGGCTCATAATTTACGTCAGACTCAGAATCCGAATTTGAAAGGGAATCCGAAAGAGAGAGCACTGATGAGACGGCACAGATGGGCACTGATTGGTACAGATGTGCACTGTTGAAGTGGCACAGATGGGCACTGTTGAAGTGGCACACATGAGCACTATTGAGGTGGCACAAATGGGCACTGATTGGTACAGATGGGCACTGAGGAGGTGGCACAGATGTGCACTGATTGCACAGATGGGCACAGACGGGCACTAATGGCACAGATGAGCACTGATGGCACAAGTGGGCACTGATGCGCACAGGTGGGCACAGATGGCACTAGCTATAGATGCTATTTGTCACTGTGGGCACTCATTTTTTTTTTAGTAGAAAAAAAAAACCTCACAATTGTTCACAGAAGCTCTCTCTCCTCACACTCTGTGTGAGGAGAGAGAGCCGGCAATGAGAGATGATCTCACATGTTTAGATCTGAGATCATCTCTCATTGGCCACGGCGATCGCGCTGTAAACGGCCGCTGTGATTGGCCATTTACAGTGATCTGTGATTGGCTGTGTCCAAGGGACACGGCCAAAACAGATTTTCCCAGATGCGCGCTCACAAGTGCGCGCCGGGAGAGAGGAAAGGGGACAACGTCAATGGACGTAGTCCCGGCAATGTAGATCTGCGCTGTAGCTGTCATTTGGCTATAGCGCAGATCTGAACTGGTTAAACACATTGCTAGTAGCAGCTGCACATTTTTTATCTACATTTGTGTGCGTTTTACATATTATATATACACACGCAAAAAAACACACTCTATGTTTAATGTTATAAAAGTAATTGGTTAGAGAAAACTCTATAAATTGTGAATTCATAGTTCATAGGATTTAAGGCTCTTAATCTATGCAATTTATACAGTTAATTTCTATTGCTTGAATTATTTTTCCCATTATGGGAGTGAGTGGGGCCTAATGTCTAAGATTTGCCTAAGGCCTCACAAAGCCTAGAGCCACCTCTGGCTACCATGAACAGCTGCACTAAAATTTGCTCTCTCCAGTTTTAATAAATTAACCCTATTGCCACATTCGTGTTAACTTTTTACTGTCCCACCTTTTCCTTCTTTCTAAAAGTCAACCTGTACATGCCCAGTGTGATCAATTCAGATGACAGAATACCATAAATGAACTGCCCTGAATTGATTGGAAAAAAAGAGGAAAAAATGGGATATACTAAACTGCATATTCGGATGATCAGATGATTGGATTATTGGCTGCTATACTCAGAACTCTCACTAGATGTCAGTGTACTTTATACACATATATATGGTAATGACTCTGTTGTTTCTTAAAATATGTTATTCTTTTATGCAGTGCTTGATACAATGTTGCAAGAAGCAGTTGCTAATGTTTAACTCTTCACTTGCTGATGAATATGCAGCTGTACAACAGGATCATAGTAAATTATACAGAAGTATAGGAATAAGAATATGCATATAATTATTAAACCCATATCTGATAAGAATATGATGCACATAATTATTTTTCTACATGGGGATTATGGGTGGAAAATTACAGTTAAACATAGATAGGAGTATATTAAACATATTTCTGATATGAATATGCATATAACTATTTTTCTACATAGGGATTATGGGTAGAAAAACCGGAGTTATAGGGCGTACACACGGTCGGACTTTGTTCGGACATTCCGACAACAAAATCCATGGATTTTTTCCGACGGATGTTGGCTCAAACTTGTCTTGCATACACACGGTCACACAAAGTTGTCGGAAAATCCGAACGCTCTGAACTCGGTGACGTAAAACACGTACGTCAGGACTATAAACGGGGCAGTGGCCAATAGCTTTCATCTCTTTATTTATTCTGAGCATGCGTGGCACTTTGTCCGTCGGATTTGTGTACACACGATCGGAATTTCCGACAACGGATTTTGTTGTCGGAAAATTTTATCTCCTGCTCTCCAACTTTGTGTGTCAGAAAATCCGATGGAAAATGTCCGATGGAGCCCACACACGGTCAGAATTTCCGACAACACGCTCCGATCGGACATTTTCCATCAGAAAATCCGACCGTGTGTACGGGCCATTAGACTTACTGGTAACTCTTTTTCTAGGAGTCTTCCATGACAGCCTCTGAGACATAGGGCTCCCCCCTCTGGGACAGGAAACACGTATACCAATTATCTTAAAAGGTGGTCCCCCAGGCCTCCCGCTTCAGTTTTTCAAGAACTACCGGAAGGCTCTGAAAGACATAACACACTAACACAATGTCAGTACATAACTCCAACACCAGTTAATAGAAAACACCGGGTGGGAAACCAGGCTGTCCTGGAAGACTCCTAGAAAAAGAGTTACCGGTAAGTCTAACTCCGGTTTTCTCCTTTCGTCTTCCAGGACAGCTACTGAGATGATAAGCAAGGAACTTACTTTGTCAGGGCGGGACCACTGCCTGGGGGACCTTTCGTCCACATGTCTGCTCCTTGTCAGACAATAAATCCAGACGGTAATGTTTAGCAAATGTAGAGTAGCTGGACCACGTTGTTGCCTTGCAGAAGACCTCCAGAGAGGCACCGGTCCTCTGCCCATGAAACCGAGACTGCCCTTCTGGGATGTCCCTTGACTAATGGTGCTTGTCTAACTTCTAACTCATAAGCTTCTATAATTGCCATTCTTATCCATCTAGCAATGGAAGATTTAGACGCCCAATAACCTTTGCGGGCCCCCGCAAAATTAACAAAAAGAGAACCTGAGTTTTTGATGCTTCTAGTGGCTTCCAAATAAACTAAAAGGCTTCTCTTAACATCTAAAAAACCTAAAGATTCCTCCTCATCTGCCTCTGTAGTGGGACGAAATATCAGCAGGACAATGTTCTGAGTTCTATGGAACATAGATGCTACCTTAGAGAGGAAACTGGAATCTGTCTTGAGTACAATCCTATCCTCCAGAATCAACAATGGCTCCCGAATAGAGGGAGCCTGCAAATCACTCACCCTTCTGGCTGACGTGACAGCTATCAAAAAAACTGTTGCGTAAACCCATTTCACCATTGATTTCTCCAGGGGTTCGAAGGAACTACTAAGGACAGATCCCAAGTGGGGCAGGCACTCACCCTCACCTGCCTGGGCCTCACCAGGGCCTTGAAAAAGTTCCTAACGAATTGATTTTGCTGAAGTGAAGTCTGCAGGAAAATACTTAAGGCCGCGGTCTGAACCTTCAAAGTACTAACAGAAAGGCCCAGTTCTACACCTGCCTGAAGGAAATCCAGGACTGCCACAATCCCAGGATGATTCAGCCCCTGCTCCTCCAACCAGGAACTAAACCTTTTCCATACCTTGGCATCAATCGTCCTGGTTACTGGTTTACGGCACTCGAGCACAGTTTTAATCACCCTCTCTGAAAATCCCTGAGCTCTCAACAGCTGTTCCTCAGATACCAGGCTGTTAGTCTGAGGTTTTCTATTTGCGGGTGTAGAATCGGGCCCTGGGAAATCAAGTCCTCCCTGACCGGGGGAGGTAATGGAGGACAAATGGCCAGTCTCTTCAAGTTGGCAAACAAGGGTCTCTTTGGCCAAAATGGCGCTATTAGGATGAGGTCCTTTGATTCTGCCAGAAATCTCTGGAGAACCGCGGCTATTAGCCTCACTGGAGGAAAGGCATAACACAGGTTGAACTGCCAAGGATTGGCAAAGGCGTCTATCCCTGTGGCCTGATCCAGCGGGTGGATGGAAAAGAATTGTGCCACCTTCTTGTTGCCCTCCGAGGCAAAGAGGTCCACCTCCGACTGTACCCAACACTGTAAAATCTCCCTAAATACATTCATGTTGAGGGCCCATTCGTCCTGACTTACATGCTGGCGACTGAGAAAATCCACCAGCGAATTCTGAGAGCCTTTTAGGTGAATGGCTGAATGGCGGAGGACAGATTCACCTCGGCCCAGCACAGAATCTTGTTTGCTATGGTCTATAGGGCAGGGCTCCTTGTGCCCCCGTTTGTTCACATATGCGACAGCTGCCACATTGTCTGTCCGAACCTGTAGGTGCTGTCCACCTATCCGGGACTGGAAAGCCTCTATAGCCCTCAGAATCGCCAGAAACTCCCTCTGATTTGAGGATTGACTGGCCTCTACTGGTGACCAGGCTCCCTGAGCTAAGGACCCCTGCAGGTGGGCGCCCCAGCCCAATGCACTGGCGTCAGTTGTCACCACTATGGTCGCAGGGTGGGCCCAGAACAGACCTTTTTCCAGACTGTGATGAGCTCACCACCACCATAAAGTCCTGTTGATCTTGGCTGGTAGGAGCATAGGTTGATCTAGATTTTGTTTTTTGTCGTCCCAGTGACGAAGCATGAGACTCTGCAGAGGGCGCTGATGAAGCCTTGCCCAAGGAACTTCTGGGAAACAGGACGTCATCAGACCCAGAACTCTCATAACCTCTCTGATCAGGACTACCTGATTGGTCTGAAGCTGGGCTACTGCCTGATCCACCCTCAGGATCTTTTCCCTGGGGAGAAACACTTTCATCTCCAGATTGTTCAAGTAGGTGATCACTGTAATGGCCCTGACTCTTAGCGGGGCTAAGGCCTCTGCTAGAACCTTTGTGAAGATTCTCAGCGAAGAGGACAGACCGAAAGGCAGTGCCCGAAACTGCAAGTGCAGAACTTCCAAATTTATTATGACTGCTAGCCTGAGGGATTTTTGACATTCCTGATGTATAGGGACATGCAAGTAGGCATCCCTGAGATCTACTGTGGCCATGTAGCAGCCTGGAAACAGGAGGTTGGTAAATATACAGTACAGTAAATATTGACTCCATCCTTGTACCTGACAAACTAGTTCAGGGGACGGAGATTCAGGGTTAATCTGAACTTCCCTGAAGGTTTTTTCACAACAAACACATGGGAGTATACACCCTGACCCTGCTCCTTCTGGGGCACCTGCAAATGGACTCTCTGATCCACTAGGTCCCCTAATAATAAACCCAGAGCTTTTGCTTTTTCCCGGTCTCTGGGTAACTGGGTAACCTGAAAACTTAAGGGGGGAACCGAATCGAACTCCAATCTGTAACCGTTCCTTATGATGTCTAGAATGAACATTCTTGAAGTACAACTGGTCCATTGCGAGAGGAACTCCCCCAGTCTCCCTCCCAGTGGGACACAGGAGTCATTGGGATTTTGCGGTGGTTTGAGGAGGATTAAATAGGATTCCTAGTCTTTCACGCCCCTTATGGCCCATCCAATGTTTCTTGGGGCGGCCATCCCTCTCTTGTCGGCCCTGTTTCTTGGGGCCTCAAAAAAAGCGTTTGCCCTTGCTTTTCTTCTTTTTCTCAGGAAATGCTCAGGAAATGCTTTCTTTCTATCCTCAGGTCATCCAAAAAGGGTAACCCACAAAGCTCAAGCTTTGTGGCGGCGTCGCCTGTCCAGGCTTTAGCTACACAGCCCTCCTAGCTGCATTTACTAGTGCAGCTGACCTTACAGACTCCGCGGAGGCATCTGCCAGGAAGCCATCCGCCTTAAATAGCAAGGGAAATTATTTCAAAAGCTGCTGCCTAGACGTACCAGCTGAAAAGTGGGATTGCAATTGAGTTAGCCAGCATTCCAGATTTCTGGCCATGCAAGTAGCTGCAAGGGCTGGCTTCAACCCAATTGATGAGGCATCCCAAGCCCTCTTTAGCAGTATGTCCCCCCTTTTATCCATGGGATCTCTGAGCGATCCCAATTCGTCAAAGGCCAAATCTGTTTTTTTTGAGACCTTGGCTAACGGTGCATCCAGTTTAGGAATTTTATTCCAGGGATGGATGAGAAGCATCTGCTTCAAAAGGGAACCTCCGCTTTAGGCTACCTGAAAAGGATGGCCTCTTTTCCGGCTGTTCCCACTACAGCAAAATCAACTCTATCAGAGATTTATGCATGGGAAAAACCCTGGCCTTATGAGCACTAGAACCCTGGTACATCAGGTCGTGCTTGGAGAGTTGAACCTGCTCCTCACGAATTTATAATGTGTCATAAATTGCTTTCAATAAATAGTCCAGAGAAATTTATATCTGGACCCTCTGGAGGAATCATCCTCCCCCTCCGAGTCGGATGCTGAATCCACTTGAGAGGAGGCTCAAGGAGGATCTAGGTACCCTCTCCCTATCCCCCTCGCCCTCCTGACTGGGCTCAGATAGGGAAGGCATACTGACTGCCCTGGGTAGGGATGATGAGGGACCCTGCATCCTGTCCATCATTCCCTTGAATGACTGAAATGTGGACGCAAGCTCGTCTTTAACCGAAGTCAGGATTTTGTGACATGCTGCCACTAAATCATCCTTGATGAGACTGCTGACACAATCAGGGCATAGTGGCTTCTCCCAGTTGGGGCCTAACTTAGTCCCACATATGGCACATTTTTTCCTAGGCGGCTGTATCCGAGTCCTGTCCTGGGCTTTAACCTGAAAGTCAAACAGAAAAGGACAAACTTCCATTAGTATGCTTTCCTGACCCACACCACCACTGTGCTAGGGTCAGCCTAGGAAGTGCCCAGTCCATCACCTGAGGTTCCCCACCCAGGGAGGGAGTTACTTGGGTCCCAAGGACCCTGTCCCCCCAGTGTAAGAGATGGTCCACCCTCACCACCTTACCTGGGAGGTGCCGGAGTAGGCTGAACCGGAGTCTACTACTTGTGCAGCTGTCTCAATGGTCCTTGGTGTTTGCGCAGCCTTGCCGAGCCTTATCCACTGCTCCAGATGCCTGTGTATCCACCGCTGCGCCCAAGAGACTGGAACCAGGTCTCGCGGAGCCCCCTAATGACACGGTTCTACCGGAAGCGCATCTTGTGTCACTTCCACCTGTTGGAATGCAGAAACCCCGCCCCCCGAGTCAGCAGAGGTTACCGGCCTAGCGTCTCTCTCCCGCCAGCCAAAGACACTGATGCTGGTACAGGCGTTGTATGGGGACATGGTCTGTAGTCACCCGGGGTCCTGCTCTCCCCGTGGTGGAGCCAGCAATCTCACTCTTCCCCAGCAGGACAGAGGAGTGCCCAGGAAGAGGAAAGTCAATGCCAGGGGCTCACACAGGACAGTCCTGAGACATGCAGCTCCCTTAAGTTTCTAGCCGGTTCCTTCCCGTCCGGCAGGAAACACAATAACTGAAGAGGGAGGCCTGGAGGACCACCTTTTAAGATAATTGGTATACGCGTTTCCTGTCCCGGAGGGAAAAGCCCTATGTCTCAGAGGTTGTCCGGGAAGACAAAAGGAGAAATTGTAGTTAAACATACATAGGAACATATTTAACCCATTTCCTTTAAGAATATGCATATAATTATTTTTCCAAGGCGCCAGCATTCTAACTGTGGGCTCCTGGCTGTGGCTTCACAGCTATGCGTACACTGCACATGCACGAGCCGCGCTGTGCACTATGGTCAGTGACGTGTCCCAGAAGATTGGGGGAGAGGTGAACTTCCTTCCAGCGCCGCAGAGGCAGGGGAGAAAGTGGGAGCTGGGTGCCTGTAAAAACAGGGTACCCACTCCCCGCCCCCCCCAAAAAAATGACATGCCAAATGTGGCGTGTCAGGGGGTCACCAGTACTTAAAGCGGAAGTTCCATTTTTGGGTGGAACTCCGCTTTAACCTATTTCTGATAAGAATATGCATATAATTATTTTTCTACATAGTTAAACATACCTAGGAACATATTTAACTTATTTCTGATAAGAATTTACATATACAGTGCCTTGCAAAAGTATTCACCCCCTTGGCATTTTTCGTGTTTTGCATCATTTAATTTACAGAACATGCCCACAACTTCGAAGATTTATTTTTTTTTATTATGAAGTAAACAAGGACAAAATAACAGAAAAAGTCAATGTGCATAACTATTCACCCCCCTAAAGTCAATACTTTGTAGAGCCACCTTTTGCGCCTATCACAGCTCCAAGTCGCTTTGGATAAGTCTATGAGCTTGCCACATCTTACCATTGGGATTTTTGCCCATTCCTCCTTGCAAAACTGCTCTAGTTCCTTCAGGTTGGATGGTTTGCCCTGAATCCCTTTCCCCTGAACAGAAATCTTTAAGTTTTACTACAGATTTTCTATTGGATTGAGGTCTGGGCTTTGACTAGGCCATTCCAACACATTTACATGTTTCTCCTTAAACCACTTAAGTGTTGATTTAGCAGTGTGTTTGAAGTAATTGTCCTGCTGGAAGGTGAACCTCCGTTCTAGCCTCAAATCACACAGAGTGGTACAGGTTTTGCTCAAGATTATCCTTGTATTTAGCACCATCCATCTTTCCCTAAAACTCTGACCAGTTTCCCAATCCCAACTGCTGAAAAACATCCCCACAGCATGATGCTGCCACCACGTTTCACTGTGGGGATGGTGTTCTTTGGGTGATGTGATGTGTTGGGTTTGCGCCAGACATAGCATTTACTTTGATGGCCAAAAAGTTAAATTTTAGTCTCATCAGACCAGAGCACCTTCCTCCATACATTTTGGGAGTCTCCCACATGCCTTTTCGCAAACTTAAAACGTGCCACTTGCTGACAGTAATGGCTTTCTTCTGGCCACTCTGCCATAAAGCCAGACTCCATGGAGCGTATGGCTTAATGTCATCCTATGTACAGATACTCCAGTCTCTGCTGTGCAACTCTGCAGCTCCTCCAGGGTTACCTTAGGTCTCTGTGCTGCCTCTGTGATTAACGCCCTCCTTGCCCGGCCGTCTCTTGGCAGGTTTGCTGTTGTGCCATGTTCTTTCCATTTGGTTATGATAGATTTGATGGTGCTCCTAGGGACCATCAAATATTTGGATATTTTTTTTTTTAACCTAACCCTGACTTGTACTTCTCAACAACATTGTCCCTTACTTGTTTGGAGAGTTCCTTGGTCTTCGCGGCAGTGTTTCGGTAGTGGTGCCTCTTGTGACACTTCGCTTGCACACAGGTGGACATCATTTCACTAATTATGTGACTTCTGAAGGTTGGTTGCACCAAAGCTTTTTATGAGCTTCATAACAAAGGGGGTGAATACATACGCACATGCCAATTATCATTTTTTTATTTGTGAAAAATAGTTTTATGTGTATATGTTTTTCTAATTTTACATCACCAACTTAAGACTATTGTGTTCTGATCCATCACATATAATTTAGATTAAAAAAACATTGAACTAAAGGCTGTAATGTAACAAAATAGGTAAAAAGCCAAGGGGGTGAATACTTTTGCAAGGCACTGTCATTGTTTTTTTACATGGGGATTATGGGTGGAAAATTACAGTTAAGCATACATAGGAACATATT
This sequence comes from Lithobates clamitans, assembly GCA_037952925.1. NCBI lineage: Eukaryota > Metazoa > Chordata > Amphibia > Anura > Ranidae > Lithobates > Lithobates clamitans. The sequence goes on from JBBGZY010000291.1 coordinate 6,616,440, forward strand.
TAACTTATTTCTGATCCATTCTCTTGTCAAGAACATGCTAAATAGGTTTATTGTCAAGTGTAACCATGATATTCCATCCATAATCCCCATGTAGAAAAATAATATACCAATAATCTTTTCATATACAGGTTAATGTATGTGTTCCTTGTTAAGCATAACAATGACATCCCCCCATAATACATAATGTATAAAAATAATTATTCCAATATTCTTATCAGAAACAGTTTAAATATGTTACTTGGAATGTGTACAATGATATTCCACTCATAATACCAATGTAAACAAATAATTATGTGAATATCTGTTTTAGAAATAGATTAAATATGTTCGTTTTTAAGTGTATCCATGATATTTCATCCATAATCCCCATGTAGAACAATAATTATAGCCATATTCTTATCATAAACAGGTCAAATATGCTATGTAGGATGTGCGGTGATAATATTAACCCCCTTGTAGAAAAAGAATACTAATATTCTTATCAGACACAGGGGAAATGTCAAAAGATCAAAAAGTGTAGCTGCTGACTTTTAATAATCAGACACTCACCTGTCCCGCGGTTCAGCGATGTGGGTGCAGGAAACCTCGCTCCTCTCCGAGGCGCCGGCATTTTAACTGTGAGAAATCGTCTGTGGCTTATCAGCCGGGCGCACACTGCGCATGCGCGAGTTGCGCTGTGAATGGCCAGGCAATCTTCTGGGACCTGTGACGTGTCCCAGAAGATTGTAAAGAGGGAAGGGGGAGAGGTGAACTTCCTTCTGGAGCTGCAGAGCTAGGGGAGGAAGTGGGAGCTGGGTGCCTGTAAAAACAGGGTAACCGCCCCCCCCCCAAAAAAAATATGCCAAATGTGGCATGTCAGGGGTCACCAGTACTTAAAGCAGAAGTTCCATTTATGGGTGGAACTCTGCTTTAACCCAATTCTGATAAGAATATGCATATCATTAATTTTTCTACATGGGGATTATGGGTGTAATATTGTAGTTAAACATACCTAGGAACATATTTAACCCATTTCTGATAAGAATTTGCATATAATTGTTTTTCTACATGGGGATTATGGGTGGAAATTACAGTTAAGCATACATAGGAACATATTTAACTTATTTCTGATCCATTCTCTTATCAAGAACGTGTTAAAATATGTTTCTTGTCAAGTGTAACCATGATATTCCATCCATAATCCTCATGTAGAAAAAATGATACCAATAATCTTTTCATATACAGGTAAAATATGTTCCTTGTTAAGCAGAACAATGACATCCCCTCCCCAATACATAATGTATAAAAAGATTTATTCCAATATACTTATCAGAAACGGTTTAAATATGTTACTTGGAATGTGTACCATGATATTCCACCCATAATACCAATGTAAACAAATAATGATGTGCATTCTCCTTGTAGAAAAACAATTATACCCATATTCTTGTCAGAAATTGGTTATATGTTCTTAGGTATGTTTAACCATGATATTCAACCCATGAAGAAAACAAAATATATGCGTATTCTTATCGGAAATAAGTTAAATATGTTCATTGTAAACATGATATTTCACCCATAATCCCTTTAAAAAAAACTATAACTATACCCTTATTCCTATGAGAAACAGGTCAAATGTATTACATAGGATGTGTAGCTATAATATTCCTCCCATAATCCCCGTGCAGAACAATATTTATACCCATATTCCTATCAGAAATAGTTTAAATATGTTCCTAGGTGTGTTTAACTAAATATTCCACCCATAATACCCATGTAAAAAAATAATTATATGCTTATTATCAGACATAGGTTAAATAGGTTCCTATGTATGTTTAACTATGATTATCCACCCATAATCCCCCATGTAAAAAAAAAAAAATGTGTATATTCTTATCAGAAATGGGTTTAAAATGTTCCTAGGTATGTTTAAATACAATATTCCACCCATAATCCCCCTGTAGAAAAATAATTATATGCTTATTCTTATTAGAAACATGTTTAATATACTCCTAGGTATGTTTAAACACTTAAAGTGATTGTAAAGGATCATTTTTTTTTTTTAAACATGTCATACTTACCCTCCACTGTGCGGTTCGTTTTGCATAGAGTGGCCTGGAACATCCTCTTCTGGGAATCCCCCGGCGGCTCCTCCCCGCATCAGATAACCCCCTAGGAGAAGCGCTCTCCCGAGAGGGTTACCTTGCGGGCACGCTCCCGAGTCCAGCATTTGCCTCCATAGACATGAACTCCAGACTCGGCCTCGTCCCTTGGTGCCCGCGTCAATGGATTAGATTGACAGCAGCGGGAGCCAATGGCTGCGCTGCTATCAATATATAAAATCAAGAGGACCCTATAAAATCAGGGACCCTGTGGAGAGAGGGACAGCGCATCCCTGCCTAAGAGATGAAGGGGCTAAGGTAGGTAAAACGGGGGGGGGGGGGGGGCTGGCGGGCCGGTGACTGCCAGGTGTTTTTTCACCTTAATGTATAGGATGCATTAAGGTGAAAAAACACAAGGGTTTACAACCCCTTTAAGGACCGGGCCTATTTTTCAAACTTGTTTAAATCATTTTAGTAATCACTTTAAATCACTTAAAGTTAAAATCATTTTTTTTTGCTAGAAAATTACTTAGAACCCCCAAACATATATCATTTTATTTTCTAACACTCAAGAGAATAAAATGGCGGTCATTGCAATACTTTTTGTCACACCGTATTAAAAATAAGACAACAGTTATCCAATTTTTTTTATATTGTGAAAGATGATGTTACACCGAGTAAATTGATACCCAACATGTCACGCTTCAAAGTTGCGCCCACTCGTGGAATGGGGACAAACTTTTACACTTAAAGACCTCCATATGCGAGGTTTAAAAAATTACAGAGGATGTCTTGGGCTAGTATTATTGCTCTCGCTCTAGCGATCGTGGCGATACCTCACATGTGTGGATTTCATATGCGGGCGCTACTCATGTATGCGTTCGCTTCTGCATGCGAGCTCGGTAGGACAGGGCGCGTTTAAAAAATTCTTATTTATTTTACCTTTTATTTTTATACTGTTCTTTTAAAAAAAAAATTGTGTCACTTTTATTCCTATTATAAGGAATGTAAACATCCCTTGTAATAGAAAAAAAAAGCATGACAGGACCTCTTAAATATGAGATCTGGGGTCAAAAAGACCTCAGATCTTATATTTACACTAAAATGCAATTAAAAAAAAAATCTCTTTAAGAGCTATGAGCGAAAGTGACGTTTTGATGTTGCTTCCGCCCTGCAATGGTATGGAGATGGGTGGGGGCCATCTTCCCCTCACTCAGCTCCATACCACAGATGGGAACATGCGCGATCGCCTCTGCCGCCGGCTCCGGTAACCAAAGGAGGGAACCGCTGAGAAAAGTGATCTTGTGGTGAATCCGCCGCAGAGACCACTTTTATCTGAAAGCAGACCGCCCGCTAAAGAAGAGGATACTGGGGTTATAGCAGCTAGCTGCTGCCATAACAATGATATCCCTCTTCAAACAGCCGACGTATAACGACGGCGGGCAGTTCGTAAGTGGTTAACTTCAATATTCCACCCATAATCCCCATGTAGAAAAATAATTATATGCATATTCATATCAGAAATGGGTTTAACCACTTCAATACAGGGCATTTTCACCCCCTTCCTGCCCAGGCCAATTTTCATCTTTACAACACTGTACCCATATGACATTTTGATCATTTTTTTCCCCTACAAATAGAGCTGTTTTTGGTGGCATTTGATCATCTCTACAGTTTTTATTTTTTGCGCTACAAACTAAAAAAGGCTGACAATTTTGAAAAAAAAAAACATAATATTTTTTACTTTTTGCTATAATAAATATCCAAACTTAAAAAAAAAAAAAAAAAAAAAATATTCCCCCCTCAGTTTAGGCCTATATGTATTCCTCTACATATTTTTGGTAAAAAAATAAAAATAAAAATCGCAATAAGCATTTGATTGGTTTGTGCAAAAGTTATAGCACCTACAAAATAGGGGATAGATATGTAGCATTTTTATTTTTTATTTACTAGTAATGGCGGCAATCTTGCGGCGGACAGATTGGACAATTTTGACACTATTTTGGGACCATTCAAATTTATACAGCGAACAGTGCTATAAAAATGCACCAATTACTGTATAAATGTCACTGGCAGGGAAGGGGATAACACTAGGGGGCGATCAAGGTGTTAAATGTGTTACCTAGGGAGTGGTTCTAACTGTGGGGTGAGGGGACTTACTGGGGGAGATGACCGGTCGGTGTTCCTCTGTACTGAGAACACACTATCGGTCTCCTTTCTCCTGACAGGACATGGATGTGTGTTTACACACACAGATCCACGTCCCTGCTCTGTGACCAGCAATCGCAGGTGCCTGGCGGACATCGCGGCAGCCAGGCATGCGCATCGGCTCCCAAATGATGCGGCGGCCCCCTAGTGGCCGGGAAGCCGAGGACGTCATACGACGGCCGCCCAGGATGAGAGAGACACCTTGCGGCCATCATTTGACTATACATGGGATGGGAAGAGGTTAATATATTCCTAGGTGTGTTTAACTACAATATTCCACCCACAATCCCCAAGTAGAAAAATAATTATGTGTATATTCTTAAATATGGGTATTGTTTAGTGTTAATATGATATTCCTCCCATAATCCCCATCAAAAATTATAATTCTACCCATATTCCCATCAAAAATAGGTCAAATGTAATTTTTCCATTACTTCTGTATGCTTTACAATGATCCTGTTGTACAGCTGCATATTCATCAGCAGGTGAAGAGTTAAACATTAGCAACTGCTTATTGCAACATTGTATCAAGCACTGCAAAAAAGAATAACATATTTTGAGAAACAACAGTCATTACCATATATATGTGTATATGGTACACTGACATCTAGTGAGAGTTCTGAGTATAGCAGCCAATAATCCAATCATCCCATCATCCCAATATGCAGTTTAGTACATCCGAGAAAAAATACATTAGAATAAAAAAGGTAAAAAAAAAAAAAAACAACAACACAGACAAAACAATTTGGGAAGATTATTGTTTACTAGAAGAATAAAAAGTATTTGGGTTGAAGTTTAAGCATAACAGTCTTAGGTGTTTCAAGTGAGCAACAAGAAGTAAATACTGCACAAACAAAATTAAGCAACACTGAAACTAATTTAACACAAAACACAGTTATTTTGTATAGTTATTTAATAGGGAAGCATCTTAGAGCTGATCATGAGTTGGAGGCCACACGTAAAGAATAAATCCATCCAAATCTTAAAATGTATAATATGTGCATCAATTATACAGTTCCTGAGGCTGGAAATTGTCATGTCTATTGAAGTGAATAGAACATTTGCGAGATAAGTATGCCCTATAGGCTTCTCTCAGGGGTGAAAACCTGTATGGCAGATCCAATAGGAGATTCTGAATATTACAGAGGTATTAATACCATTTATAAATAACATCTCAAGTACTGCCCAATTCTACATTTCCAGTTTTCAATGGAGCTATTGCAAGGGTGTACACATAAATGCAGAATTCTGTAGAATTTTGCAGCCAGTCAAATCAATCTAGGAGGCAAAAGCCTCCTTATAGCGGTAGTAAAGTCTGCTTTTTCACTTTTGCCTACAGGTAAGCCTATAATAAGCCTTACCTGGTAGGTAAAAAATGAATATTTTCTAAATGTGCACTGTTTAGTAGTTATTCACATTGGTAGCGGCCGGTGACATCATCGGCAGATGCGCCCTGCACTCTAAATGGATGGCACACTCGAGTGTGCTGTCCATTCCGATCGCTTAGCTACGATCCTGACTCCCCTGCGTGAGAGTGACACCATCGTGGCCCAGCAATTTAAAAGTGCGAACCCCGAAAGAAGCCCAGGTAAAGATGGAAGACCTGTCACCAGGGACGGAATGCTGCTGGAGCGATCTGCTTTACACATAAAGTCTGTCATTATGTGCTAGTATGCTGTGCATACTAACCTGCAGGGGGACCTTTTTTTTGTTTTTTAAGAGACTTTACTACCACTTCAAGGAGGCAACAACTAAAGATTGATGAATCCTCAGGGGATTCATTATCATCTTTTTCAATGGGTAGCTCCAGATCAACTCCTAAGTTCTTGCCTAAAGCTTATATATAGGAATCGACAAAGCATTTGTACAGGGATGCACACATTTTGCGATCTCATCTCTTCTTTACCAGGTAGGTGCATAACAGTATTTTAGCTAACAATGCTGCAGGTGTTATGTCACTCTCCTGTACTGCCTCTTACCTGCTTGTTTGAGTTACTGATTGTGGCCACCCAAAAATCTCTTAACTAAATCATCTAAGCAGCTCTCCCTCCTTGCAAATCATCAGATCAGGCTCTTTCACTGCGAGCCTGGATTTATCTTTCAGTTGGTATGTGTACAACTCAGTACAAAAACTAATTTTAGGTAGCGTAACTACGTCAACTGAACTGAACTTTGATTTCCTGGGTTTTTAACGTAAGCATAATCCTAACTTTTTCTCAGTTTGTACATATGGCTCATGGGCCCCCAGCAGGGCTCTTAAAAATACAGTGAACACATTATAATACACATATAATAATAAACACCTACAAAAGGAAAAAACAACATACAAAAACAATATGCAGTTTCTAGTTGTGTTATGGCCCCGCCCCCCCAGAACTATCAAAGCCTTAACACCAACAATGTACAGTTTTATAAAGGAATGATGAAGGGCATTTTCAAAGACATAGTTCAGCTCATAAAACATTTTCTCTAGTCTGTGTGTGACAGCCTTAAAGGGATTTTCTACTTTCAGAGAAAATGTAAAAAACACTTTTAGTGTGCAAGTCCTCCTCAGAAGTGGTCAGACAACCCAACCCCACCAATAATGTAAAGGCTGCTCCGTTGGCCTAAACTTAGCTCTGGTCAGCTTTTTCACTGTCGCACAAAAAAAGCAACGGACACAAGCCACTTCTCAGAATGGTGGGGTGAGGACCACTTGTTGCCACAAAATAAATATCACCACACCCCCTCCAGAAGCTGTGAAACTAGTAAAGTCAATACGCATTTAGATATTGAAGGGAAATTAAGCTGAAAGCCTAAGGTCATACAATAGAATGAAAATGAACAGCTGTCACTTAGGCTGACAGCTGTGAAATAATAAGAACCATTTCCTCTTCACAATTCATAGGGATTGATTAACTAAAGGCAAATAGTCTGTGCACTGCAAGTGCAGTTTTTCCTCGATCTAAGGGGAGATTTTTCTCATTTCAGAGTTTCCCCTCAGATGTAGCGCAGCTGCGCTTGCAGTGCACAGACTATTTGTCTTTAATGAATCAACCCCACTGTCTCCTTATAGGTTTTAGGAATGAAGAACTTATGGCTATACAACTAAGGACTTAAATAGCTGTCCCTCTTTTAAAGTTTTGAGAACATGGTATGTTAAACATTAAATCAATTGTTTATCCTGAAATCGGTTTTGGTTACCAAAAAATGAAGCACAATTATAATACACATCTATGGTAAGCTTGACGTGCAATACAGTAAACATTGGATCTGTCCCCAGTATATAGAGTCTCTCAAGCTGGAGTATGGATAGTATCAATATGCTAAACATTAGAATCCACTGCCAGCAATGGATGCGTACCAAATAATAGATTTTGATTTGCGCTAAAGATCTAATCAATAACTTCTCTTAAACACTTTAAAATATATACTTTTTAAATATAAGTGTAGTATTTTTTATTACAAGTGTGTGTAAAGGATGGTCTCCGCTTTTGTTAATAACAGTAAAAGTGAAACATTTCTCAGAATTTTGTGAACCCAGACACAGGAAATTATGCAGAACAATATACTATGCTTTGATTACCGACACTTTCAATAATACACATAGGGTGCTGTGGGAACACAAGTGATAATGGCTACTGTAGATTTCCTGCAATGCATGAGCTGTATAGTGATGAAGTGCAGGATAGTAAAGAGTGCATAACTAGCATGCCTTCCAGCTCTAAAAATGTAAGGCTGGCCAAATATCTCATGAACAATAAGATCCTCGCATGAATTGCTTCAAGATGTGATATTGAGTGACTGCCTGAACCCTCTAAATATTCCCTTCTAGTAAATAACAAACAGCAAGATTATCATAAGTGATGCTCAAAATTAGTATTAGACGGCTAGTTGTTTATTTTATTGGGCTGCTTACAGCCATCCCTATGCAGAGTCCACTAGTAGGCCAGAATTAAAGGAGTATGATTAGGAAGGACAGTGAACCGCAAGAGTAAAGCCTTAATCACCCTTATTTCTATGATGCCTTTTACATAGGTCTCCAAAAAATGTACAAAGAGAACAACGATATTGCTAGCTCAATGTTTCAGTTCCATCGCATTCTATGAAGAAATGAGTTGCTGCAAATAGTGACCTCCATTTACAGGGACTCATATATTCATAAAATACTAGTGAAAAGATTGCGTGCACAAACCACAAGTACTGGGCCAACAGTATAGCTGAACTCTGTGCGCAGTTTTCAAAGATCCCAAACTCTGGAAAGACAGCATAGAGGTAAGTGTAATTAACATTTTGCATTTAGCGCTCACTGTTCTTTCTAGTTTATTTCCTACAGATATCCTATAACAGTGTGGGTTATTTACTAAAGGCAAATCCACTTTGCACTACAAGTGCAAAGTGCACTTGGAAGTGCATTTGCTGTAGATCCGAGGGGGACATGCAAGGAAAATAAAAAACAGCATTTTAGCTTGCACATGATTGGATAATAAAATCAGCAGAGCTTCTCCTCATTTCAGATCTACCCCTCAGATTTACAGCGACTGCACTTCCAAGTGCACTTTCAGTGCAATTTCAAGTGTAGTTTGCACTTGTAGTGCAAAGCGGATTTGCCTTTCGTAGTAAATAACCCCTAGTGTCTCTAGACCACTTTTGGATTGTCCATAGGACTAGAGAAAAAGCAGTCCAGCGTATCACTAGTTTTTGGCACCATAATCTTGCTGCTCTAACATCTTGGTGCAGTGCTGGTAGAATTCAGGTGCTGATGGTTCTGCCGCTCAAAAGGTAAGAATAACCTGCAGTGGTTAGCGTCAAAATTAGGATTTAGGGAGTATTTTAATGCTAAGTGATAGTATACAACTTAGGGTACTTTCACACTGGGGCTGCCGAGCGTTATCGCTAAAGCACCGCTCACTTTAGCAGCGCTTTTTGGCCACTAGCGGGGCGCATTTAACCCATGCTAGCAGCCGAAAAAGGGGTTAAAAGCATCTGTGTTGTGGCGCTTCCAAAGCGCTTGTCAGAACGTCCGGCAAGCGCACCGCCCCAGTGCGAAATGTCAGACTGAAATTGAGGGAGGCGGTTTTCAGGCATTATTTAGAGGCTATTTCTAGAGCTAAACCGCCTGAAAATTGCCTCAGTGTGAAGCCAACCTAAGAGTTCCGATTAAGTGTTAGGGATAGACTGTTAGGGTGAGGGCTGTATCCAATTGTTAGATTCAGGTTAAGGATGAGGGACATTCTAGGACACATTTTAGCACTTGTTTTCATGTCAAAAACCCAGAACTGAGCTCCTGCTCTTAAAACGAATGTGGCAGCACCGTTTATGGTTTATGCCAGAAAATTCTTGACAAGAGATCACTGCATTGAGTATCACTTTAAATGTTTTTTTTTTCTTGAAAAAGAAATAATTAATTTGGAAAAAAGTTGTTTGCCACTGTAGTTAAAAGTCTCAGTGACATACATATACATACACATAAAAAACGCGCAGGACCCTTTTTTTGTTCGCACTAGAAATGGATGGCATGGGTGTTCACACCCATGCAATCCAATTCTGCAAATTGCACTGCGTTTTACGAGGTTTCATTAACTTAACACACCCGCATCAGTTTGCATTAACGGGGTGCGATTTGGATGCGGTGCGGAATCCACACAGAATTCACACCGAATTCCACACCGCATCGGTGTAAACGGGGCCTCAGAGATGTGAAAAGTGTCAATGGACTACGAGCATGCTAATCAAGTCCATCTGTTGCGGTAGAATATGGGACGTGTAGTTTATAAATTCAAACAACCCTGTGCATGAATGATGTGGCTGTGATAGGAATCCCTGCCTGCTGTCAAATGGAAGGTGGTGCTAAGGGGGAGAGGGGGGGTCTTCTTGAACATGTTATACTCTAACTAAAGGTATAACATATTAGAAAGGTGAACCTATCCTTTAAGTAAATGCCATCGAAAATACCAACTGTGACAAAATAAAACCTTTAAATTAATTTAAAGAAATGGGACCCTTTGGGTAGTAAAATAAAGGCTTCCCTTTCTGCAACCTGTGGATTTTCTTGGGTCAAAAAGCAGAAAATACAGACTTAACCTGCAGCTCTACCTGCTGGGGTAATTTAGTATTGCAGCATAACCATAAAATATGGTGACACTATAAAAAATCATTCTTTGCCACTAAATGGGTTTCAGCCTACCAAGTGCTTTAAACAGCAAGGATTACGATTCAAGGAGAACTGTTTGTTGGGACTTGAAATGAGGATTTATGGGGTCGTTCAACTCCCCTCCTCCATCCCGATTTTGGTACACGTTCTACCTCTCTTTTTTTGTAGCAAGGATTAAGCTTCAGCTGTAGTTTCTAAGCATGCAGTGGTGATCCCTCCACTTTTCTGCACAAGCCATAATAATTCCATTTTTTTTTTTAAATCATCTATGACTGATCAGCTCAAAAGGTGCCCAGCTCAAGCAGAAAACCAAGTTAAATGCCAAATGCCAGATGCAAGATGCAAGGAAGCCTCTCCAATTCACAGTGTAAAAGATTCCATATAAATCCTGTATAATATTATTACAGACATTGGAGAATGATCAACTGATCCAGCTGTTTGAAGACTCTTTCACACTCTGACGAATGCTCCCTGGCCAAGCCTGCTCAAAAAAGTCAACCAGGAACGCTTTCCCTGGCCAATTACTTCAGTTTCCCTAAGACACAATTATAAGCACATACACACAAGTCTGCCCTGTGTACACTAGTTGTACGTGCATACTAGTAGAATGATCTTCCAATAGACAGGTTATTAGACAGGTTATTAGACAGGTTTTTTTGGTTGCCAGGTCATGCATGCACAGCCAGCTGTGAATTAATATTTATAGAAAGCTTTACTATAGGATTGCATTGCTGTTATAAGTGTGGGTTTTGATAATGCCACTGAACAGTGCTGCATCTGAAGAACACAATTTTCATGAATGAACTGACTTCAGTTGTGTATACACACTTAGATTATTTTCACTCAGCATGCGAGCTGAACAAAAATGATCTAACAGATCTTCCCATCCATTCTATACAGAGTAGATGGAGGAATTTCCTGCTGCAGCTATTGTATTCTTACAGTCATAGCCAGCACCTGACAGAATACTGGAACACGGCTGCATCTCATTGGATGCAGCTGCTATTTGACCAATTTGCTACCCAACTTCTTTGATCTTTCAATTAAAGGATGTCAGGCAGGAGGGGGCCAACAGGACCATCCACGTAGCAAATTTTGTCCATTTACCAACCAAAATTAGTATAGTGTATAGTGTGAACGCAGCCTTAGAAGGTTATAATATAGATATTTTTTTTCTCTGTACAAACCTGCGGAAAAGTTGATTGTCCATTAGCTTTAGTAAAACAAAATGACAAGTAACAAAACTTTACATACATGAAATAGGTTTGCGGATTCTTTTTAAATAAGATAGTACCAAGTGCCTAGAATTCATAACTTATGGACAGTCTGATGCTGTTAAAGTGTGAGAATGATTTCAGGATTGCTGAGGAGATGCTTGATCTGGTCGTGAAACTTTTCTCTGTATTGGTTGAAATGCATTATGCTCTCAGGCTCTTCATTAAACCAAAACTTGTCAAATTCATACAAAAGATAACCTGAAATAAAATGACACCATAATTCAATCTGGAATAAATGTACACAACATTTTATGCCACAGGGCTCTAAACAGGAAAATCAGAAGATAAGAAGTTAATCTAACTCATACAGTTTCATAGAGAGATTATAATAAAATTTATAAATACTTACAAAAAAACTGATGGAAGCACTTGATCTCAGGGAAGCCAGGAACCATATTATAGAAGTGAGACTTCAGGGCCCCACTCTTGAGTAAACTGTAAGCCATTTCTGTTAGGTTGATCCCAACTATTGCATACGAGTACCTGAAATAAATGCAAAGTGATGAGGCGCTATAGCTCTTGAAATGTGTGTCTTTGGACTAATGGTATAGGGAAAACTGATAAACTTCTAGACATGTGATGTATTTGGATGTTCTTTGGATTGTAGACTATAAGATACAACACCCTTGCTTATTATATACACAGTACTGTGCAGAAGGTTTAGGCAATTGTGAAAGTAAAGATTTATAAATTCAGTCTACACTAGATGGAACTAACATAATCTTTAGCATTGTGAGGGATCTCTTGGAATGGCCATGGAACAAATTCATTCCATATACCCAATCTTCACCCTGTTTTCTCAACAGGGCAGTTTTACTTAAAGGATATGTTCACCTTTAAAAAAAAAAAAAAATAATAATAATAAAAAAAAATGCACATTTTTTTTTAGCAGGTAAAAAAATTGCATTTTTTATTAGTAGCCTGTAAAGCATTGCACCCATGATCAACAGATTATGGGTGTAATGCCATGGTCCTGCAGACTGTCTGTGTAGCTTTCTGCCTCTACCTCCGATACAAGCAGGCAGTTACTGAATGACAGGAAGCTCAATGAACTACCCAGAGCGCTCAACAGCACCCTGGTAGTTGAGACTACAAGCTGACAGCTGCAAAGGCTGTTGGGAGACTTGTAGTTTTCACATTCACAGAACGCTGTGAATGAATGATGCAGCCGCATGGGTGGAGCCCCACACGGCCGTGTTTTTTGTAAATTGTGACAGTGAGCGCAGGGGAGGGGGGGGGGGGGTGCCTGGGGAGAAGATCCTCTGCTAGCTGTAAAAATATGAGTATGACATGTTACAAAAGATGAACTTATCCTTTAAGTCAGGCTTGGATTATATTGCACTAATTACTAACTTGAAGTTTAACAACCAGAATATACATCACAATTATGGCAACATTTAATCAATACCTCCCTACTATGACAGCGTGTAAATTGCGCAGTGTGAGTAACTAAATTCAGTTATTGTAACTGCAAAATCAATAAACAAAATAGAAAAAATGCTATATAGTGGAGATGCTTTCAAAAATAATGAAATTAATGTTTTTTTTATCATTTGAAGTTAAAAAATTAAAAAGTTAAAGTACATAAAACAACTAAAACATGTTTATCTTTGCTGTATTCACCCTTTGACTATAAAACACCATAAATTCTCTAGGTACACTTGCACACAGTTAAACCCAAAAGCAAACAATTATTAAATTGCAGCTTGCCCATACCTAGATGTGGTGGCTGCATTGGTTTTATTTTTTAGGCTTTCTTTCTTTTATTTTCACCAGGTGATCTGGTAAGTCATTTTTTTTTCAACCTAACAATCTCTCCTGCAAATGAATCAGTAAGACCCCTTTCACACCGAGCCGCCTATAGCGTTGGCGGTAAAACGCCGCTATTTTTATAGCGGATTTGCGGCGCATTTCAGACGCTAGCGGGGCGCTTTTAACCCCCGCTAGCGGCCGAGAAAGGGTTAAAACTGCACACAATGTGCCGCAATAGCGGCATTTTGCCGGCAGTATCCCAGCGCTGCCCCATTGATTTCAATGGGGAGCAGCGGTGGAGAAGCTGTAAACACACCGCTCCTTCACCGCTCCAAAGAAGCTACTGGCAGGACTTTTCCTGACGTTCTGCCAGCGCACAGCTCCGATGTGAAAGCCCTCGGGCTTTCACACTGGAAACAATGGAGCAGCTGTTTGAGGGCCGATTGCAGGCGCTATTTTTAACGCTATAGCGCCTGCAAAACGCCCTTGGTGTGAAAGGGGTCTTAAGAGTGTTGAGACAAACCAGCTACTACTGACAGGGATGCCTACAATGATCAGTTTTTATTTATTAAATGTAACACCTTTATCCCAAAAGAAAAAAAAAACTGTTGCTGTAACTGCAATGTTGGTTGTAGTTTAACTTTGATTTGTTAGTGTATCTAAATCTGCCAATCTAACTAACACTCCCCTCCCGCCCGAATAACAATGCTGTCATCTGGTTTGCCCCCTGTGCTTCATCCAGAGTGGAGGCGCTCTAATACAAGGAGGTGTGTTACTGGCCAGATCACCAGGTAAAAACAGAGGGGGGAAAAAGCCTAAAAAATATTACATTTTGGGTTTTGGGTTTAATGCCACGTTAAAGATTTTGCAGGCATATGAAAAACAAGATAACATGTAGGGTAAAATAGAATTGGGAATTAGCTGTGCAGGAGGAATTGAACTGGGTAAAGAAAAGCAATGCTCTACTAACAGGTTGAGGTGGATGAAGACATTGCAACATAAACAATCTTTTTCATGATGGCAAGACTGAGCACAGGTGATCTTACTGCATCATCAAGGTCTCTAATGAGCAGGAATATGAGGAAAACAGGTGTTTCCAGATCTGCTGGATAAGCTCTTCTGCAGAAGCACAAAGTTGAGGACTAAAAATGCAATGGTCGGTCAAGGAAACTTGACCAGTGCAGCAGATGAAAGAAGCATTATGCCAACTTCCCTTTCTAATTAGAAAATGTCCAGGGACACCATCAGCTCAGACTAATGCCCCGTACACACGGTCGGACATTGATTGGATATTCCGACAACAAAATCATAGGATTTTTTCCGACGGATGTTGGCTCAAACTTGTCTTGCATACACACGGTCACACAAAGTTGTCGGAAAATCCGATCATTCTGAACAGGGTGATGTAAAACACGTACGTCGCAACTATAAACGGGGCAGTGGCCAATAGCTTTCATCTCTTTATTTATTCTGAGCATGCGTGGCACTTTGTGCGTCGGATTTATGTACACACGATCAGAAATTCCGACAACGGATTTTGTTGTCGGAAAATTTTATAGCCTGCTCTCAAACTTTTTCCATCTGATTTTCCGACACACAATGTGTGATGGAGCCTACACACGGTCGGAATTTCCGACAACAAGGTCCTATCACACATTTTCCGTCTGAAAATCCGACCGTGTGTACGGGGCATTAGGAGACACCAGCAGGACTTCCTTGGTACTCCCATCTACAGTCTGATGAAGTCTGGTCAGATGTGATCTTCATGGAAGTGTTGTGGCTAGAAAGCCATATCTCTGATGAGGACACAAGACCAAACAACTCATGCACAAAAAAACACAAGAACTGTTGTGCAGAAAAATGGCAGAAGATGCTCTGGAGAGAAAAGTCCACATTTTAAATATTTCGCTGTAACATAAGGCAGTTTGAAAAAGGCCTTGAGAACGATCGAAGGATGAATGTCTGCAGACAGCAGTGAAGCATAGTAGAGGTTCCTTGCAGGTTTGGGGCTATATTTCTGCACAGGGAGCCGGGGATTTGGTCAGAATTGTCTGCTTAACCCGTTAGCTGCCGTGTCCGTAGGGACCAGATTGTTTCACACACAATCCAATGGCTGCAGACTCCTGTCCAATTGCTTCCACACACTCCTGATAACAGCGCTCTACACCCCATTCCCACACATTTGCTCTCCTCCCCTTCTTGTTGGTGACCTGATATATCACTTGTGGGTCACTCCGTCACTTTCCTCGGCTAGAATAGCTGGAGAGGAATGTATTGCAATGCAATTTACATTGCAATACATTCAGTGGACCCCAGCCGACCCTTCATGTCTCATTAAAGAGGGCCTGTCACCAAAAAAAAAAAAATCATTACATGGGGGGAACTCTTTGTCTCCTATGTAATGAAAAAAAAAAAAAAGTTAAAGCGTTACTAAACGTTTACTTTAGTAACGCTTTACGTTACTAAAGCGTTTATTATAATATATATATATATATATATATATCTCATATATATATATCTCATGTTATTAGCTAATTGTAGAAGTCATTTTGGTGAAACTACTGCCATCTAGTGAAATCACTGAGATGTTACAGTAAGTGACAGCTGTGCCAGCATCACCATATGCAATGAAGCAATACAGAGTGGTTTTAGTCAATGACCTAAAAAAAAAACAAGTAAGCAGTTCAGTAGTTCCGAGTTCACTGGCTGGATTTTTAATTGCATCTATGACTAGACCAATAATTTGTACCATCAAAATCAATGGTGTCTATCATATTCTTTTTATTTTCAACTTCCCCCATTAATAAATCCAGGCAAATCGCACAATTCTGCAAAAACAGCTTTCATGAATTTCCTTGCTTCTTTCTCCTGCCATATGCATGTTACAGAAGAAGTTCTTTGCCATATATTCTTACCCAATTTTTGGATGATTGGAATGAGAAAGAATTGCACGGGATTCTTCTGTATAATGTCTGCTAAAATACCTGCAACAGAAAACAAATAACTGAATGACTAAAGAGGCAAAACAAAGAGTATTTATACATGTTTTTAAATTTTTTTATTCCAGAAGTAATAATACGTTTATTTATAAAGATTTTTTGTTTATCCTGGTCCTCATTTCCTTCTTTAAATGCGCCGCCTCTGAATCTGAGAACTGAGAGATCAAAGTCTGCTGATCGATCAGCTCTCGGTCTTCAGTGAGCAGAGAGCCAGTGACTGTTACCGGCTTTGTGCTCTACCCCTCCAGGAGCTGTGGAGGGGCCGGGAGCAGCGGGCTCAGGGTCCCAGAGGTGCACTGGGAAGCTGAGCTGGCTGCTGGTCTAGGTATGGATGGATCCTGACATTAAAGTCGGGTTCTCTTCAGAGTCTGGACTGGCTAAGTGGCATCAGCCGACAGCAGACTTTAGTACTCTTGTCAGCTGAATATGGGTCACAGGAGTGCAGAATGAAGTGCACTCCTGTGACCCACAGGAGTAGGGCCAAAAGAGCTTTGGTTATACTTCTCCTTTAACAAAAAAACAAAAACAAAAAAAAAACATTTTTACCATAAATATTAAATTAACCTTATCTGATGATATTTTCCACAAGAGGATACATTATTAAAATTCAAACTTCGGGGCAACTGGCTTGAAATACGGGATGTTCCCACCCCATGTCATTGGTAGCTCATAGAGCCCTTTTCTTAAACTGTAACTCCAGCCCTTTTTAGTCACTAGATATGACTAGCTGGCTCTCATGGTATGGCGTTAACTCTCACATTCAAGCCATTTGACAATTCTGTGCTTTTTGTCAGATGAAGCTTGCACTCTCATTTCCCTTCTCCCTCATTTCTCTGTTCAACACAAAAGCTGGGCCTGCTGGATATCAAATTGTTTGTTTCTCTTATGTGATGATGTTCTACCCTTTTCTTGTGGACTGCGTTTATTGTTACACACATGGTCCCATAGTAATAAGTAGTAGTCATCTAGATCAGAGAAAGCACGATGGGAACAAATGAGAAACTTGGTCAAACCCTATCTTTATTGTTTGCATTGGAACTGGGAGTATGGGACGGGGGAGAAAGGTTAGCGTGGAAAAGGGGGATGTTCGTTTTATCTGTACAATTTGAAAGATTTTCAATTAAACAAAAAATACACTTTCCATCTTTCTAGCCATGAACTTTTTTGTTCATCCTCATAAAACAGACAAAATGACATGGCCCCTGTCTATCAATAAGCACTGTAGAAGGCATCAAGAGGCTAAATAGTGGGACTTTGAGGGCACAACCATAATAAACTAACAAAAAATATATAAAAAACTTAATTTTTATTAATAGCGTAAAAAACACATAGAACAGACATGAAGGTTAAAAACACATCAGATATAGGCATACAACTCAGTTACATACACCATAATGAATCCTATCCTGCAGTCTCCTAGATAATTCTCTATAATTGTGTATAAACTGTATAACCAGTAATTACGGGTAGAATAAAGGGTACACTTCCCCTGTAAAGTTGAATTTGAGAGAATGCTGCAGGTCTGGTGTTCCAAAAGTGGTGTAGTCTCTAATTGCTCTACATGTTTCACGTTGACAAGGAACGCTTCTTCAGGAGCTAGAGGTTCAAATGGATATGAAGAAAAGAAAAATGCTCACAATAGTGAATCTAATCAATGCATCGCTGTCAGCGATCAGAAGTAAATATATATATCTGAAAAGAAGTCGAATGGGCAGCAAACAAGGAGCAAAGGCCTCCCAAATGTGTATCACATCTGATGGTTAGAGGTAAGCGGGTTGGCTTGTATGGGCTGCAGTTCCCACAAAAATAGCACAGGAGTCTGGAGGTGTTCAGTCCTCCTGGAATGCTGCCAGGTTGTATGTCTCCCGAGACATACAACCTGGCAGCATTCCAGGAGGACTGAACACCTCCAGACTCCTGTGCTATTTTTGTGGGAACTGCAGCCCATACAAGCCAACCCGCTTACCTCTAACCATCAGATGTGATACACATTTGGGAGGCCTTTGCTCCTTGTTTGCTGCCCATTCGACTTCTTTTCAGATATATATATTTACTTCTGATCGCTGACAGCGATGCATTGATTAGATTCACTATTGTGAGCATTTTTCTTTTCTTCATATCCATTTGAACCTCTAGCTCCTGAAGAAGCGTTCCTTGTCAACGTGAAACATGTAGAGCAATTAGAGACTACACCACTTTTGGAACACCAGACCTGCAGCATTCTCTCAAATTCAACTTTACAGGGGAAGTGTACCCTTTATTCTACCCGTAATTACTGGTTATACAGTTTATACACAATTATAGAGAATTATCTAGGAGACTGCAGGATAGGATTCATTATGGTGTATGTAACTGAGTTGTATGCCTATATCTGATGTGTTTTTAACCTTCATGTCTGTTCTATGTGTTTTTTACGCTATTAATAAAAATTAAGTTTTTTATATATTTTTTGTTAGTTTATTATGGTTGTGCCCTCAAAGTCCCACTATTTAGCCTCTTGATGCCTTCTATAGATTATCGGGGACGTTGGCACAAATATTATCCAAAGTACCTACAGAGTCACCCTGTATATTAGGTACTCCAACACTAGGATTTTTCTGTTGCTATTCCAATAAGCACTGTAGGTGTTTCACAAACAGTGACTGCGGAGTCTATTGGTGTCAGTCACACATACCCTGTCTGGTAGACTCTCTGTGGGATAAGAGGATCAGAAATGTACAACTAGGAAACAGAGCTTGTTCATATAAAAGGAACAAATATGGCTGTTGCCATGTACACCTACAATTACAACTATACACACAAACATGGTTTTAAAAAAGTTAACCCAAATTGATAAGATTATTTATATTGTGCTGATCTCTCACGAGTACATAAAAAAAAAAAAAAAAAAAAACACACACATACATTAAAATGCTATAGTTCTCCTAGAAATAGGAATGAAGAAGACATAGGGGTGGAGGCATGGAGGCAGTTGCTGCTACTGCCTATTCACACGTGCACCCCCAGAGTTGAAGATCGGGACTATCTCGGTACTTGATAATAACTTACAGTTGAGAAGAACATAAAAGTTATATAAATTTTAATAATTGCAATACAAAATTACATAAATAATATATACATACAATAATAAAATCAAGAATATATACCACACTGAATACAGTAAATAACGAGTGGAACCCGCAAATTTTCTGTAGGGGGGGGTTTACAGGACTTTTATCTCGACCGGTTTCGCGGTCTAAAGCGCTTCTTCAGATTATTTATATTTTGCTGATCTCTCACGAGTACATAAAAAAAAAAAAAAACACACACACACACATTAAAATGCTATAGTTCTCCTAGAAAAAGGAATCATTTTTTTTTCTAAAACAACTCTGACTGACTGTGCAAAACACTTACAGTAAGTTTGCCAGTCCTAGAATGCCCATGCCACGAAAATCAGTTTTTGGATCATCACCTTGAAAGCCAATGTCACCCCACTGTTTAGTTATTCTGGACTTCAACTTCTCATGTGGCATAAGCAAGTCCCAGAGCTGAAAAGACAAATGACAAAATGGAATATGTTTAAGTGAGAGTATGCACTGTATTACTTTGCAGCTGGAATGTATAATCTATGCAAGTATTCATTAGAAATCGTTAAAAGAGAAGTATGGCATTTTTTTTTTGCCGTTTTATACTTACCTAGGTGGATGCAGCATCTGTCCCCCGGCGCCTCTGCACTGAGAACCGAGCGATCAAACATCGCCGATGGCTCGGTTCTCACAGCTCCCCGAGCAGAGGGCTGCTGACTGTCAATCAGCAGCTCTCTGCTCTGCCACCCCCACCCCACCCCGCGCGCTCATTGGAGCACTGAGCTGTGGAGGGGCAGGGAGCGCCATCTCAGGTTCTTAGCAGCTCGCTGAGAGAGGTGTCAGTCCAGGCACCTGGTGGATCCAGACTTTATTGTCGTGATGACATGGTGCCTGGAATGATTCCAGTGACTTCAGCAGAGAACGGACTTCAGACCACTTTTTACTGAAAACGGGTCATAGGAGAAGCCCAGCCAAATGAGCCCAGGCTGGACTTCTCCTTTAAGATGCATGTAAACTCTAATGCCCTGTACACACGGTCGGACTTTGTTCGGACATTGCGACAACAAAATCTATGGATTTTTTTCAACGGATGTTGGCTCAAACTTGTCTTGCATACACACGGTCACACAAAGTTGTGGAGAATCCAATTGTTCTGAACGCGGTGATGTAAAACACGTACGTCGGGACTATAAATGGGGCAGTAGCCAATAGCTTTCATCTCTTAATTTATTCTGAGCATGCGTGGCACTTTGTGCGTCGGATTTGTGTACACACACGATCGGAATTTCTGACAACGGATTTTGTTGTCGGAAAATTTTATAGCAAGCTCTCAAACTTTGTGTGTCGGAATTTCCTATGGAAAAAGTTTGATGGAGCCCACACATGGTCGGAATTTCCGACAAGGTCCTATCACACATTTTCCATCGGAAAATCCTATCGTGTGTACAGGGCATAAGAGTGCATAACACAGTAAAGCTTTCATAAAAAAAGAATTGTGACCGGAGTCACTTTGTGGGAGGAAACTCCGTTTTCAGATCCCCAGGCCCCTCTTATGTGCAAGTTACCCTGTGTCTATTAGGAGCACAGGGTGACCGAGAAATTGATGGACAACTACTTAATGAATGCTGAGAGCGTGGTTTGGATTACTTCAAATGGGACAGAAATATTTATCAAACAATATCCCTTAAGAAATCTATGAAGATAAATTAATTCCACTTTGTCAGACTGTGAGACTCATAACCACTTCCGGCCACTGTACATAAACAGCCAGGTGGGCCTTTTGTCGTTTTGAGTGGACGTTCAGGGACATCCTCATAATGAGTGCTCACAGCTTGCTGTGATCACAGGATCCAACTGAGTAGAGATTGGATTATGGGCGCTGTGATTGGCCTTCCAGATTACGTGACGACGGCTGTGTCCAATCACAGCCGCCACAATGTAAACAGACACGTGTCTCTGTGGCAGTTCTCCCTACCAAGATCAATGAGATTGTACTTTCATTTGAGTACAGGGTTGTATGACTTCGCAATTCTCATTCAAAGTATGACAGCCCTGAAAGCTGAAAATTGGTCTGGGAAGGAAGGGGGTGAAAGTGCCCAGTACTGAGCTGGTTAATTAGCTCATGTTAAATATATCACGGTCAGCTATTAGTTGGTAGTGAGGTGAATTGGCATAGTTTATGTTGGCTGTTCCTTAGTTATGTTAATTATATTCCTGTATACAGTTGCCTTTGCATACAATAAAGTGACTAGGCTCATCTGACCTGGTGTACTATAAAATCTGTGTGAGTTTTCAATAAACAGTTCCAGTTCTTATAAAAGCCATTGTCGGCTAGTCTTGTATGGTCAGCTATAATATCTGGTTCCTGGTTCAAGACTGGAGGAAGTTGTACATTCTCACACATATGGATATGTGTGAGAATGTGTTTCATACTCACACATATCCCAAAAATAAGAGGATCATTCCACTTTTCAGGGCAGTGGGAGGGGTCGTGCAAATCATTCCTTTACATCCCAAACCGCTAAATACACATTCAAAACCTCTGGTGTATAGTGCAAATCAGTGGCAGGTGGTCGTATTTTTTTGGGGGGGGGTGCATTGTTTGCCGGCTTCCCCTGTGTCTCCTCCCTCCTCCTCCACCTTGGTGGCCAACAGGATCGCTTCTCCTCTCAGCCAATCGGGTGACGGGTTCAGGACCTACTTCCTGATTGGCCGGGAGAAGAATCAGGAAGACAATAGCAAATATTAATGTGCTATTGTCACACAACTGGGTGGGCTCAGGGCGCAGTGCTCTGCGCCCCGAGCCCACTCTTTTTTGAAGCCTATTAGAGCCTCTGGCTCTAATCACGTGCTTCTAAAAAAAATAAAAATAAATTAAAAAATCTCTCGGAATCCATGTTTCTGGCGCCCCGCATGTAGATTAGTAGGCTGGACGCATGGATTAGGGGGGCGGCGCCCCTGCGTCCTGCATTACGGGCCACCACTGGTGCAAATATGGATTCATATTATAGAGCCATTTATGCCAAACATACAGCTGTTTTCAGGCTTTTTGGACATCATCGGTACAGTGCACGGAAACCACAGCTTCTATGGAATAGGGCTTGAAACCCAATGAGACAGAATAACCATACAGGTTATGGTTTGATTCATTTTGGAGTACTGTATTTTGGTGCGGTATTCTTTCCAAAAAAAAAAAAAAAAAAAAAGAGTGCAGGTCCTCCAAGTTCTGAACAGCTGAGCTACATGACAGCATATTAATTTGGAATGGACACATGGTTGCCAATATATGAATTAAATGACAAGTTCTGAATATAACAGTGTATGCAATTGTTTCACATTTGCACATGTCATAACTGCTTTTCTCCTCATACAAGTCAGTTTGAATGCAAAACAAACCTAATAAAGCTTACAAGATGGTCAGAAGAAATGCAGAGACACTTCAAACTAATTTTAATTACAAACTGAAGAGACCTGAAAGCATGCTACATTTGCCCATCTACAAAATTCCTCAAAAGTGGCTATAAACAACCTAATCTTTAAAAAATGTAGGAACATAGTTTAGCCAATGTAGTGTAATGTCATTTAGGGGTGGAGTGATAACAAGTGTTTCAGAAAACATAGAATTTTCAGAATATAATAGCATTTCCTTTTTTTATGGGTAAAGGAGGATAAGACTGTCATTGCACATGTACTACATACACCATTTTACCAAATCAGGGAGAATATCAAGGGCTGGTCACAATGGTACAGTTGAGATTAAGGATGGAAGGGTATTCTGCTGTCAGCTATGTGTCTTTAACCAGCCTTGGCCATCAGTATTGCTAAAACCCAGAGATGATCTCACATTCATGGAAAGGATGGGCATTTCATCCACTGGTTCATAAAACTAAATATCTACTACTCACCTCCATGAGCTGCTGCTCGTGCTCAGGGTTGTCAGAGTCATATGGCTGTTTTCTCACATCCTCTACCTCTAAAAAAAGCTTCTTATACCCAGAGATCTGCAACAGGCATATCCTCAAGTTTATCTGAAATCTGAAACAGAAATAATCTACTATTGATAACAACATAAAATCCTGCACAAAATGTCTTTGCAATAGTACTGAGCTCATTACACAAGTACACCATTTCCAATACCACAGGCACAGATAAAATGCAACTCACGTTAAACTGATCACTGTGTTTTTTTTAATTCATTCTAAATTCATTGTTCTTTTTATATTTATAATCACACATCATAGAAAAGTCAAAATATACCTATGCCTGTGGGATTCCACAGAAAGTGTATAGCGGGCACCTTTATGGATGAATGCACATAGATTTTAGAGCTTACTAGGAGCCCCAAAACGGAGCATGCTCATTAATGCTCCAGCTTGGAAAATGAAGTTGATACCTAGTTTGATGCCTCCCACATCCTCATAACCAATTGATAGGTTTGATTGCCAGCCTCAGTGGCCAATTGCAAGGTACATCTCCTGACGTCTTTCCCTAAACCTTATATTGAAGTGTTTTGGATAGCTTGAGGGAAGTTAGAACCTCTGTGATGTTTTATTTTGCTCTGTCTGTCATAGTTGCAGTAATTTCCCTTTGCTGGTGACTGCTGCCACTGGGACTAGATGTGAAGGGAATCTGTTTTATTTCTGTATCCCTTTTGAAGAGATATCCTCTAATTTCCTGTCGCAGAACAGAAATGAAGGAAGAGCTCCTATTACATCCAAAAGAGTAAAAGAAAAAAATGTAGAAGTTCAACTATAAGATAAGTATGTATACTGCTAGGTACTAATTCTCTTAAGGCATAAGGCTCAATATCACACATCAGTTGCCAGGAGATATTATAAATGGGCATATGGTCCCATTGCTGGTGTGAGTGAGGTTGGCGACCTGGCTAAGCAAATATATGTCCAGTAAAATAGGTAGGATAATTGTAAAGTATATGGCAAATAGCTAATAATTTAGAGATTTGCGTTTCTAATGTTAAAAAATGTAGCAGAGTCTTAGGTTGGTAAAATATTCTTCTCAACTTATTTATCAGTCACTTATTTTTAAAAAATGCAGCTGTGGGAACATCTGGTGCAGTGATGGTGCCTGCCCTTTATACCTATAGAAGAGTGTAATAACATACTAAGAAGAAGGTGTGGGAAGCTTATGACCTCTGGGCTATGCAGACAGAGTAATCATAGGTCCTGCATTGTCCTTGCACAGCAGCTGGGAGACCTCCTGAGTAAGTATTCATAAAAAGTGACTGCAACGCTCTTTAGAATTCTCTTGCCTGCAACAAATGTCGGCGCTTGCCCCAAATTTATGTACCTGTTGGGAGGAGATTCAAAAAAGTGGCATACACCCAAACCTATAACTAGCCTTTGCAGTAAGGTGCACATGGAAGGGCAACGCACATCACAAATATTTCTCAGCACACTTACCTGCTAGGTTGCAAAAAAAACAAACTGACCTAACAATTTAGACAGGGTCAATTTGTTTGTTTTTTTTGTTTTTTTGCCAGGCTAGCTGGTAAATGTGCTGGAAAATCTTTGTTTGTTTTTGATGCTGGGAGGGGGTAACAGCAAACATGCCACCCTGCTAAACAGTGTATAGAGAAAGGCATTGTGCCTGTCTCTGTACACCAACACCAACTAAGAGTCGGTCTTAATTACCTCCAGTTCTGTTATCCACAAACTGGAGGTAATTGTTTTTCAATTTGGTGCAGCCACAGCGCCACTTTGTTAAGTGGCGCTATTAGGAAGTACCTAAATCTGTGGCATGTAAATCAATCGTAACTGGCGCAGGACTTTAAAGGGCTATCCCACCAGTAAAATGGCATAAATAATGCTTTGCTGAATCCCCCCCCCCCAGTTTTGCAAGTATGCATACATTAAATCTTGCCATTCTGCTTTAAATTCTGTCATTGCTCTTTGATGTACCAGCCATTGACCTTCAAACAACTCAGTGAAGTACAAGGGAAACAACAGGAAATTAACTCCCTGTCGACTACACTCCAGTTAAAAAGTGGATGCAAACCTAATAAAAAATCAATTGCGAAGTGCTTTTTAATCAATAGTATTTGCTTTTTTACGTAATTTTTATGGAAGTGAAGACAAAATATCTGGTGATCATCCAGTCTCCTGTGTCCTCTGCAGATTTATGTTCTATCCTCAGGTTCAGACCTACAATAGCCTTGTGAAGTTTGATATGAGTAAAATTGTAGAATGACTGACCTAAGCACCATTGTGAATTCGGAGTGTCTAGAGATGTCACTCATCCCTATAACTACACCTACAGCATTAGGCCACTGCCCAGGTCTTCAGAGCACTCAGTGATATCCATCATCCCTATAACTCCACCTACAGCATAAGGCCACTTCCCAGGTCTTCAGAGCACTCAGGGATATCCATCATCCCTATAACTACATCTACAGCATAAGGCCTCATGCACACTGATGCCTGGGACTGTATAATGTAAAATTTAGGCGTATTTTACAGTCTGTGCCCAGGTTGTACATACATATGCTTGTATACAGGTGTACAGTCATTGTTTTCTGTGTGTGGCTGTGGCTCCCGGTCAGGGAAATATGCCTGACTTTTACTTAGTGCGGTGCCCATTTGCGAGAAGCCTTAGGCAAATTCCTAGGTGTTTATAGAATGAGAGAATTCCTAGTATATGCGATGTTGGCAGGACATGCCGAACTTCATTTACACTCGCAACCTATGGAGCTGGTCTGAGAGATGGACACTCAATCACAAAACCGCAAAAAAACAAAAACCAAAAAGCGGTACTTTTTTCAAACATTTGGAGGAGCTTTATGGTTTTCACACTTTTTTTATAAATAAAAAAAACACACACACAAAAAACAAAAACAAAAATGAAACCTGACGTATAGGAACTGTGACATAACCTGAAAAAGGAGGCGGCTAATGACCCATGCACTCAAATTGCTTAGATGAGTACATAGTATCCAAATATAAAATGTAGATAATTGTAGAATACTGCTCTCAGATCCGGGAAAGAGAATTAAAGTTTACTTATGAGCAATGAATGAACAGGTGCCGAACACTTCTCTGCCGAACACTTCTCCAACGTAACTCGGCTGACACAGGGTTCATACCAGGTAAAACACAAACCTTTTATCTTTTTCCACGTTGATCTTTTTTGCTTTTATTATATCAGCTACATTTTTGTCAACTTCATCTTCCTTGATATTTACTGCACATCGCAGTACCTGTAACATTCACAAATAATAATGAACAATAAGAATATCCAAGTTTTGTAAAATAGCAGAAAAATATTATTACAAGCATATCTAAACTACAGGCATAACTTGTTAAAACCTAGTTAGAGAACATATTAAAGGACAAGTTCATCTTTGTTACAAAATCACCCCAGCCTCAATACATTTACATATTCAATACCAACCCCCCCATCTCTCCTCCTGGCCCTGTCAGGTCCATACTTACCTCCTCTGATGCAGGAGCAATGTCCCATTCAAGTATGAACAAAATCAGGGTAAATAAATCTGCTTTAGGCTGCATTCACACCTGAGCGTATCGTTTTCAGGCATTTTTCTGACTTTTTTAAAGCTTTTTACAAGAGGAAATTAGGGGTGAAGAGCTGCTATTTGAGCGTTTTACAAGTTTTTCTGCTCAAGTCAGGCGTTTGTATTGAAGTCTATGGGGCCAAAGAAGCTTGTAATCTGCCAAAAAGAAGCTCATGTACTTTTTTCAGCTTCAGACATTTTGCTTCAGGCAACAAAACACTCATATGGGAACAGGGGCCATTGAAATAAATGGGATTTTGCTTGTTGGGCGTTTGGTACTTTAGAGATAAGCGTTATACGAGCTGAAAAACGTTAGGTGTAAATGGGGCCTTAGATTTGTAGTTATTTACCGACAAGGATTTAAAACAATCGATATACTGGCACCCGTAGCTTACTATTCACATAATACATGCAGGGGTGTGGACATTTGAAAAAAAAAAAAAAACATTTGTCTGAGGAACTAAATTGGGGGTCCCAATCTACTTGTCCCTTATGACAATCTATTTGTCCTGATAAAAAAATAAAAATTATTTTAACAAAAGCTGTATTTAAATAAAGGTCACATTTTACATCATTTATGGCTTTTATTTTATAATTTCAATAAAAAAATGAGACAACCATCTCATTCAGTAATAATACTACTAAACGAGACAGTTTTATCACTAGTGATGTTGAAAGGATGTATGTCCCTTTAAATGGCTTTGCCAGGATGGAAAATATAAGAAGGGTTGATGTTTTTGTTTTTTTGTTTTATTAGGTAGAGGTGCTTTTAGAAATGTCTGGGGCTTTTAAAAATAAAAGGGGCTTTAGGGTGACTTAAACTTTTAATGTTTTTAACATTGCGCTGTTCATCTCCTACTCACCTTCATGCCTCTCTCCAGCACCGCAACCGGGGACTAGCAGGGAGGGGAGAGACCTTGCAGTGTGACGAGCACCGACTGGGTGCTCATCAGGAAAGTGGAGTGTCGTGTTCGCTTAACCCTCATCAGAAGTGCATCTGCTGAGCAAGTAAAGGAGGCACTGGCCCCAATGAGGAAAAAAAGAAAAAAAAAAAAAAGGAGGAAAAAAAAAAAAAAAGGAAGAACAACAAAACTTTATTCATTCAGATGACCCTCGCACGCAAACACTTGGGTGCTCAGTACCAGCACATACTGAGCAGCCAAATCAAGCTCCTGTGTCCGCTCTGTTGAAGGGCCAAAAAAAGTAAACCCGCTGCTTTCCCGTAGCAGGGCTAAATACAAAAAAAAAAACGAACTGCATGTCCTGGTGATATGATTTGTGCATTTCTGTACATATATATATCTACCAGTCACATAATACACAGTGTATACAGGCTACACTGGGAGATGGAGACCTCCATTGCATAATATACGAAGTATGCAGGTCATGTTCCTGCAACCTAACATATACAGAAAATGCTCGCACTTAAACCCTTATGGTTCTGATGGACCTTCAAAAACTTTCACAGTATAAGATACGGTACATACAGATGATGCTAGGGCCTGTAGCCCCCACAGTAACATAATATACAGTGTTTATTAGTCCTCTGGGTGGAGGTGGTTGTGATCAGTGGCTGGGTTTACTGCTGAAGAAAGACCCTTCATTTCTTTGTACGTGGGCAAACTTACAAAATCTGCAGGGGACCAAATAATTATTTAAATTATTTTCCCCACTGAATATTTACTATAAATACAATGTGTATGTAGGCTGGGGAACTTCTTGCATGGAGATGCTCTGTCAGAGTGATCTGAAGCTGGCCATATAAAGGAAAAAAAAAAAAGAAAAACACAACACCTGACAGATTCCTTCATCTTTACTAAACAGCGGGGATGGACAAATTTCCCACTATACAAGAAGGATTGGGGGGGGGGGGGGGGGTAGAACCTGAACGGACAGTAGGTATTAACTGTGACCCCAAATGATAGTCTCAAAAAAAAATGTTTATAGCAAACTTTATTAGGACTTGAAAAAGTTAAAAAGACAGTACTACAAAATTCCAAATTTAAACCTCCACCCATCACTTAAATATAACAACGGTGTTACTCTAAAAACAAAAGACAAATGGAGTCCGGGCTTGAATGCCTGAATTAATTACCACCAATTAAATATGATCCTCATATCATAAGTGGCCACCATGTCAAGCACTCAAATGAGCCATCAGATATAACAAAATTGTAAATTAGCAGCATGCGTGGGGTTCAGATAAAGAGGACGGGCATTACAGGCTAAGTTCATTGGAGGCTCATATGCTAAGGCAACCAGAAAAAGAAAAAAAATATATAAAAAATTCCCAAGGTTCATAGGGACATCCAACTGCAAAAGGTGTAAGAAGAAAGGAAGAGATCAATTCATGGATGAACATGAAGATGCTCCCAATAATATTGGAGATTCTGATGTAGGTATATACGGTACTTTCCATTAATCAATTAGGAGAGTTCAACACAATTCATTGCACATATTGTCAATGGTTTAGGATGATGAAAATATCTGTAAGACTGAGTATGATGACTGATTGCTCCTACAGATGCATGTATTGCAGGAGTGTTCTTGCTTTGCTGCTCTAACAAGCTATGGAACTTGTTGGAGGTAAGGGATCCCACCCATGTGATCAATTTCCATACACCTCATCGGCTTGATAGTCTAAATGGACTCACGTTTCCAGGTGTAGACTGGTTAAACCGGCATCACTTCATGTGGCATCAACATGTTTGGCCCCGCCCTCGGGGCGAAACATGATTGAGCCCCGAAGCTGTGGTCTGGATGAATCGAGCCGAGGCTGCTTTTACCTGCTAAACACTCAGGCCATGTGAGATGTGCGGCGGGTGGCCGGGCTAGCTTTTCCTATTTTTGCAGTATGCTTTGAGTCTGGATGTACCTTTCTTTAGCCTGCACCCTCATTAGCCGTGGCATCCAACTCATCGGATCTTGACAGCTTGAGCGGGGACCCTTAAGCATTTATTCATGGGTCAAAACTCTTTTATTGGTATAACAGAGCAAAAAAAAAAAAAAAAAAAGCAAAACAACAGAAGTCCATTGTTAGGTTTTATATACACTTCAACGTAAACTGGGAGCTGTACTAGAAACCTTACCTTGTTTTTTGAATGCTCCAAAGAGTATTCTAAAAAATAAAGAGAAGCCCATTATATTTTTTATTTTACAAGAGTTTATTATCAAAAGCAGAAAAGGATTTACATCCATTGAACATTAAGACAGCTCATAAGATGTAAACAGATCATGTTGTACAAAAATAACCAGTTACACTTACCGGTAACGGTGTGTATGGGAAGTCTTCCAGGACGGCACCCTGAGAGATGACTGGTCCACCTGACAGGAAACACAATCAATCAAGAGGTTAAAGGCCCCCGCCCCTCCCGATGCTCCTCAGTTGTGACAAAGTATTGACCCACACCAGTGCACGAGAGTGAAAAACAAACACCACCACACTCTAAGCATTGCATTATACCTAAATAGAACGGGTGGGAAGTAGGCCTGCCGTCCTGGAAGACTTCCCAGTAACACCGTTACCGGTAAGTGTAACTGGTTATTTTCTAAAGTCGTCTTCCAGGACGGCACCCTGAGAGAAGAGCAAGTAGCTCAGGCCTAACTTTAGGGCGGGACCACTGCTTGCAGGACCTTCCTGCCAAATGCCAGGTCCTGAGGGGATAGTAACTCCACTCTGTAATGCCTCAGGAACATGTTCTGGCTTGACCATGTAGCGGCTCTACATATCTGCTCCACCGAAGCTCCGACCCTTTCCGCCCAGGAGGTTGCCAGAGATCACGTGGAATGCGCTTTAAGGTTTCTAGCAGCTGCCCTACTGGACTGCTCATAGGCTAAAGAAATTGTATGTTTAATCCATCTAGCTATAGAAGCCTTGGATGCCTGTTGGCCCTTCTTTAAATTAACTAAATGATGGCTGGACTTTCTAAATTCCTTAACTTTTTCTAAGTAGGATAATAAACAGCGTCTGACATCCAGACAATGAAAAGAAACTTCCCCTTCATTCTTGGGGTTTTACTACAAAAGGAAGGTAGCACTACTTCTTGAGTCCTATGGAACTTTGATGCTACCTTAGGGAGGTACAGGGGGTCCTGCCTAAGTATAACCCTGTCCTCAAATAAACTGAAAAATGGTTCTTTAATAGAAAAGGCCTGGATGTCACCTACTCTCCTAGCTGAGGTGATTTCCAGTAAAAAGGCCAACTTAAAGGTCAGGATCCTAAGGGTGATCTGATCTATTGGTTCAAACGGGGCCCTTGTTAACCTATCTAGCACTAAGGTAAGGTCCCAAGGAGGACACCTAGACACCTGAACAGGGGACAACCTCTCTCCGACAGAGAGAAACCTCTTGATCAGGGGGTGTAATGCCAAGCGTTTCTCCAGAAAACAGGACAGGGCTGAGACCTGTGTCCTAAGGGTCTTGGTTGCTAAACCCAGATCTGCTCCATCCTGGAGAAATTCTAAAATAGCGGGGATCTCTTTCTGTGAAGTCCCTTTCACCTGACACCAGCGAGAGAAAATCCCCCCAGGTCTTGGCGTAAATACGCCTTGTGACCGACTTTTTACTAAGGAGTAGTGTATCCACTACTCTGTCCGATAGGCCCTTCTCCCGCAGGTTCTGCCTTTCAAGAGCCAGGTCGTCAGCTTGAAGAAGCTGGGGTCTGGATGGCAGACTGGACCCTGAAGAAGAAGGTCGCACTGGACAGGGAGGTGAAGAGGTGGGGCTATAGACCAACCCTGCAGGGTTGGAAACCAAGCTCTCTTGGGCCACCAGGGCGCTATCAGAATTAATTTGCTTTGCGAGAGGACCAATTTTTGCAGAACCCTCGGAATTAACCCCAAAGGGGGAAAGGCATAAGCCAGACGGAAGTCCCAGACTTGTGCCAAAGCATCTATCCCCTCTAAGTGCCCTTTTTCGGGCACTTAGAGGAAAAGAATCTCCTTACCCTTCTGCTTTTTCTGTGGGCAAAGAGATCTATTTCTGGAACGCCGAACTGCCACTTACCAGGGAAAAGACCTCTGGATTCAGTTCCCACTCCCCCTGCAGAATCGGCTGCCAACTGAGGTAGTCTGCCTCTACATTCAACGTTCCCTTTATGTGGATTGCGGAGATGGAAAGAATCCAACTCTCCGCCCAGGACAGGATCTCCGCTGATAGGGATAGGAGTGTTGTGGATCTGGTACCTCCCTGATGATTCAGAAATGCTACTGCCGTGGCACTGTCTGATAAGACCTACACCTCCTGGCCTCTGATCCTTCCCTCAAAAGCCTTTAGCGCTTCCCCTATGGCCAAAAGCTCCCGAAAGTTGGAGGAGCCCCTTCTTTGCTTTGGATCCCAGGACCCCTGAGCTATTAGATCCTCCAGGTGGGCCCCCCACCCCCAGGAACTTGCGTCTGTAGTTATCCTGAGAGGCTGAAGTTGGCTCCAAAAGAGACCCCCCTGAAGTCTCTGAGGAAGAAGCCACCAGTGAAGAGAGTCTTTTACTTCGACCGGAATGGCAATCTCTATGTCCAGAGAGTCTCTTTTCCTGTCCCAAGAGGATAGGAGGAAGTACTGGAGGGTCCTGGAATGTAGCTGTGCCCGCGGAACTGCTGGGATAGATGCCATCATCAGACCCAGTACTCTCATGATACCTCTGTAGGAGATGGTCCTTGCCTGTAACAGCGACGTGACTGCTGATATGAGGCCCTCTACTTTGCCCTGAGGTAGAACTAACTTTTGTTCTGAGGAGTCCACCAGGAAACCTAGATACAACTTTGTCTGGGCAGGAGTCAGCGAGGACTTTTCCCTGCTGATGATCCATCCAAGGGCTTCCATTACTCTGGATATATCCAGAAGTAGTTGATCCTGACTCAGATTGTAAATCAAAATGTCGTCTAAGTAGGGAATCAATGCCACTCCCCGGAGGTGCAGGAAAGCCACCACCTCTGCCATGACTTTCGTGAAGACTCTTGGACTGGACGCCAGTCCAAAGGGGAGGGCCGCGAACTGCCAGTGCTGCACTCCCTCTGGAGAGGCAATCGCGAATCTCAGGAAGATCTGATGGTCCTGAAATATAGGGACATGAAGGTAGGCGTCCTTTAAATCTAAGGTCACCATGACCACGTCTTTGAGGAGGTGTCTCCTGAGAGAATAAACACTCTCCATGCGGAACTTCTTGTATGGAAGAAAAACACTGAGGTTCCTTAGATTTATGATAAGACGATACCTTCCTGAGGGTTTTGGTACCACAAAAATGTGGGAATAAAACCCCTGACCCTGCTGGTCCACTGGGACAGGTATTATGACCTCCTGACTGGCCAGCTCTTTTATGTTTTGAAGGAGTCCTCCTGCTTTGCAGGGATCCCTGGGAAGGTAAGTCAAGAGAAACTTGGGGGGTGGAGGGGAGAGAAATTCTAATCCGTAACCCTCTCTTATAATTTGAAGAACATGAGGGCTCTGAGTGACCCTTTCCCACTGAGAGGCAAAGTCTTCCCCCTACTGGAAAGTCATTAAGGGGTCTTGTCACCCGACTTCTGGCTGGAAAAGAGAATGCCTGACTTTTGCTTGTCTTTTCCAGCGCCCCAACGTCTATTAGGGGAGACCTTTTTCTCCGAGAAGCGGTTCTTTGCCTGGGGGCCACAAAAAAATCTTTTCCTCTCCCTCCTAGGTTTGGTAGGAAATTTTTTTCCCTTTTTCGGTAGATCTGGGCAGGGCCTGATCTAGGCCAGTACCAAAAAGGAGAGTCTCTTCAAAAGGGAGACCACATAGATGGGTTTTAGATGAGCTATCCCCATCTCAAGTCTTAACCCAGAGGACTCGCCTGGCTGAGTTTAGTAAAGCACCTGATTTGGCGGTTGTACGTACTGTCTCAACCACAGCATCCGCTAAGTATGCGAAAGCATTCCCTATGACCTCCAGAGAGTCCAAGACCTCTTTAGAATTGGAGGTTCGGGATACGTGGTCCATCAGCTTACAGACCCACATGTCCGCATTCTTTGCGATGCAAGCTGAGGATAACGCGAGGCTCATAGCCGCAGCGTTAGCCTCCCAGGCTCTGCGTAAAATGGTTTCAGCCCTCCGATCCATTTGATCCTTTAAATTACTGTTGTCTTCGAAGGAAAGATCAGACTGCTTAGAAACCTGTGCTAAGGCGATGTCTAGCCTAGGAGTTTTGAAAAAAAATTTCCTCATTCTCCTCAGTAAAATGGCATCTACGCTTCCATGTTTTATATTTCAGGAGCCTTTTTTCTGGTTCTTTCCATTCCCTTAAGACCCTGGACTGAGGTTTAATTAAGCCTCTATACATTTTATCCTGAGCAGAAACCTGCGCAGCAGGCTCCTGAATTTCTTCTGAAGCGTAAATAGCTCTCAGAAGATCCTCCATGTCGTCAGCTGAAAATATATGCCTGCTAGATTTGGAGTCCTCCCTCCCATCCTCCTCTTGGCTGTCCACCACCCCTTCATCCGAAAATCCCTGATTAAGGGTTTCAGACTCGCACTCTTCCTCTGAATCCTGAGGGAGTGGATACTTCGGAGCATCCGCCCGATATCTAGACCCCCTAGAGGAGGCGGAGCCCTCCTGGGAGGAGGCATCCTTACTAGAATGAGCCTCTGAATCCCTAGGCTTAAGGGTGGATTGAAAAGCCTTTAAAGTGGACAGCATCTAAGTCTGTACAGTGAGGAACTCCTTCATAATCTGAGAGGTCTCCTTCCCTGTCAACTTCTGTATGCACTTAAAGCAGAAGGGCTTTGGATGATCTGGGGGTAACCTATCATTACAGTTCCCACATCTCTTTGAGCGGGTGGAGGATTTCACGGGACGGCTGGCAACCTCACGGGCAATAGTATGGTCCCCTGAAAAAAACACACAGGCATAACACTGTGAGACTCGGAGGAGAAGAGTTGGGGTATCCTCCCCCATCTAAACCTCTGGAGGCCAGTCAGACTCACCCCCTGTGGTCTCTTCCATGGCCGCAGACCCTGCAGGTCTCTCCTTTTCATGTTCCATGCTGCTTCAGAGGGAACCTTGACACACAGGAACGCAGAGCAGACGTGGGCGCCTGTTCCCTGTGGCTTTTATACCCTTCTGTGTGGCTGCATCGTGCTACCGCCGCCATCTTGCCGAAGACTGGAAACGGCTCGGCACACCTGAAGCCTCTGCTGAGTTCACTTCCTGCTGCAGTCTCCAGAGGAGGAAGTGATGTCACTCCTCCCTGATCCTCAGGAAAATGGCGCCGAGCGCTCCCAGGACGCTGAGTTGCACTCAGCAAAGGGAGATTGCACAATCCCAGCGAACGGCTGGCTGCTCGGCCGGATGCGTGGACGGGTGACCACAGTCCTGCTGGGAAGGAATAGTCCTGCAGACACCGCTGTATAGGACCTAATCCCCCTGCGCAAGAGAAAACCTTTAGAAGGAAAACCAAACTCCTTCATCTGCAAGGCCACCGCACAGGTAAGGAAGGGAGACAGGAAGATTGGCCCCTGAAGTTCTGGGTACACCACTGTACCCAGGGTCCTTCAGCACTCAGGGGGGCTCTTCCAATTTCTGCTGCCCCCCCTGAGGAAAGAATAGGGGGACACCCCAGGAAGGATGGAAACATTCGGCCGGACCCCGTGGCTTTCCAGGCATTTGGTCCGGCTCCCAGGGGGAGACCACCAGCCCCAGGCTTCGGGTCATAAGAAAAATAACAAACAGTTTCGCTGTGGGGAAACACAATCAAAAACTGAGGAGCATCGGGAGGGGCGGGGGCCTTTAACCTCTTGATTGATTGTGTTTCCTATCAGGTGGACCAGTCATCTCTCTGGGTGCCGTCCTGGAAGACGACTTGAGAAAGGTAAAGTCAGGTTAACACAGAGAGGTAACCAACGAACCTCTGTTATTGATGTTTGTTTGTTAAAACTGCTTTTTTTCCAATAGAATAAAAGCACGTTCACATATGTCAATAGGCTATGCCTCATCCAGGGGGTATGTCGCACTGCCAGCATGTAAAATAATATGTTGATGTAAATAATAGTGTAGTAATCACCACATACTGTATATGGTCAATACTCAAGAATGACATCTAAGACATATTAGCTGGGGGTGGGACAAGCCCTTGTCTCGATGTGTTTCCTGGACGTTATACTTTGTGTATTATTTTCACTTCTAGATGGTATAGCTAATCTACTTACTAGCCCTGGCCCCCCTACTGTGTCGTCCTCTTTCCACCTGTATGGCCTTGGCGCTCCTATGGTAAACAGTGTGATGACAGTGTCTTCTAACACTCCAGCATGTTCAATATAATACCTGTATGCATTCTATACATGTGATCTTTTGCATGAACATGTCTAACATGCATGCAATGGTCCTTAGTATGTTATGGCAGGGCTCAAAATGTCAAGTCCTGAGCTACTAGCCAGGCCTCAAGGGTTACTTGCCATCAGTTGCCCACCCAACCCCTACCCTGCCCCACCCCTAAACACGCCCCTACCCTGTCCTTGCTCTCCTCTCTTCCCCTCCACGAGCGCTGGGAGAAGGACTCCCATACAACCCACCTGTCGGCATTGCTTGCCCCCCTACCCCCCCGCTCCCAGGCAGTCCTTCCTCGCCAGCCCTCAAAATCCACTCACAAAATGCGAGCAGGCGAGTGGAATTTTTGAGGGCTGTGTTATAGTAAGGATAATGGTTTGATGTTATGTACATTCTGAAATATGTTCTCTGTTTTTTTTTTTAACAGGTAAGTTCTCTGTTTTAATTTGGATTATACTGTAAATATTTTATCCAGCCTCCTGAAGAAGAGGAAATCTATTCCGGGAAACACGCTGGGACAAGGGCTAGTTCCACTCCCAACTAATATCTCTTAGATGCCATGCTGGAATATTGACCATAAATGTAACGATTACTATACTATTATTTGCATCAACATATTATTTTGCATGCTGGGAGTGCAA
Organism: Lithobates clamitans; assembly: GCA_037952925.1. Taxonomy (NCBI): domain Eukaryota; kingdom Metazoa; phylum Chordata; class Amphibia; order Anura; family Ranidae; genus Lithobates; species Lithobates clamitans. Next base: position 6,653,398 of record JBBGZY010000291.1, read on the forward strand.
CATACCTCCCTGGATGAGGCCTAGTCATTTGACATTATACTGTATGTGAACGTGCTTTGATTTTAATTATTTTTTTTTCCAAATACGTGGATATCAATAAAATAATTTTACGATGCTGCAGGGGACTCAGAAAACAATTTTTTTTTTTGTGTCCTGTTTACACCATACATGTGCGGTGGTGTGCGCTACATAAAAATATAGCATGTAAACATTGAAACAACACATCATGCCACCCCTAAACACCACCAGGGATGCCTTGTACCAGTGGTCTCCAAACTGCAGCCCCTTGAGTCATTATTCCCCCACTGACTAGGAGGGCATAGCTCCTGCTACTGACAACAGGGCATTATTCCTCCCACTGACACCAAGGACGGGGCACTATTCCTCCCGCTGACACCAAGGACGGGGCGCTATTCCTCCCGCTGACACCAAGGACGGGCCGCTATTCCTCCCGCTGACACCAAGGACGGGGCGCTATTCCTCCCGCTGACACCAAGGACGGGCCGCTATTCCTCCCGCTGACACCAAGGACGGGCCGCTATTCCTCCCGCTGACACCAAGGACGGGCCGCTATTCCTCCCGCTGACACCAAGGACGGGCCGCTATTCCTCCCGCTGACATCAAGGACGGGCCGCTATTCCTCCCGCTGACACCAAGGACGGGCCGCTATTCCTCCCGCTGACACCAAGGACGGGCCGCTATTCCTCCCGCTGACACCAAGGACAGGGTGCTATTCCTCCCGCTGACACCAAGGACGGGGCGCTATTCCTCCCGCTGACACCAAGGACGGAGCGCTATTCCTCCCGCTGACACCAAGGACAGGGCGCTATTACTCCCGCTGACACCAAGGACGGGGCGCTATTCCTCCCGCTGACACCAAGGACGGGCCGCTATTCCTCCCGCTGACACCAAGGACAGGGTGCTATTCCTCCCGCTGACACCAAGGACGGGGCGCTATTCCTCCCGCTGACACCAAGGACGGAGCGCTATTCCTCTCGCTGACACCAAGGACGGAGCACTATTCCTCCGACGATGGGGCATCACTCCTCCCACTGACACACAATGATGGGGCACCACTCCTCCCACTGACAACCGACGATGGGGCACCACTCCTCCCACTGACAACAATGGAATACTATTCCTCCCACTGACACCAATGATGGAGCACTATTCCTCCCCCTAATACCAAAGAGGTGACACTCTTTACTGCCGCTAACACAAGGATATTTTCTACGCCCGCTGGTCACAATCTGGCTCTCCAAAAGTTTGAAGGACAGAAAACTGGTCCTTTGTTTAGAAAGTTTGGAGACCTCTGCCTTATACAGAGCAACACAGTTGGTGTGAAGGATCCCTTAATAAAAGCAATTCTGATGTTATGAGTTACTGGACTTTGAAAGGCGAGAAATCAGTAATAATTGTAACTATATCAATTATATCTTTTCAGTATTCACCTAGGTATTGTATGTGCATGTATCTGTATATTCGGCCTAATCTACCAGATAATTCTCCATACCTGTTTATCTTTTCTAATGGATGGCAATAATTTTATTGTTTGATGCTTAAAGCTGAAACTACAGCCTCATCTTCAGTCTTTCACAGTTGTACAGGCTCCTGTACTGATATTGTTTACGCCGATTTCCCTTGCACACTGTGAGCTTTTCATAGCATGCATTGGGAGCCGCAGCAAGTCAGATAAGAGTTTGCCTGATTTCCTGGCTGGAGGATGCCCAGCATCATCTAACACTTTCCTCCCAAGCATGACTGTTCCTAGCTCTCCCTATTAAATCACTGGATTTCAATGAGGCTCAGCATTGCATGTGGCCATTACCTCAGATGATCTGCATGCAAATACAGTCTGCCTATGAACACGCACTCCACACATCATGATATTTGCAAGATTCCTCCCAAGATGCAACTGTTTGCATCAGGTCTGAGGGCTCTTATGGGGAGTACTGAAGTAGGGTATTGAAGTGTTTTAAGGAAGCTATGTACAGCACCAAGTGGACCCCTCCCACTAGCCATGATCTGCCTGAATTGTACAGAGAAGCACAGAGACCCAGGACATTGCTGTATCTAAAATAAGGTACTGTATGTGATGAAAGCAGAAAGGTTTTTTTTTTTATTGAAATGTTGATGAAGTGGAAGGGAGGAGCCATGGAAGATAAAATATAAGCAGATTAAACTTATTACCTATCCTGTGAGTTCTAAAAGCTCCATCCTTGGATCCGTCACAAATCCGCTGCAACTCACATTTGCCATGAATTTGTCTTAGAAACCATTTGAACCAAAATCTGAAGTAGTTGCTGTAGAGATACTGCCAGAAGTACAGAAGCATCCTAAAAAAAGAGTGAAATAATCAAACGTAATCATATCCTTACATTTTTGTTTAAAAATTATATATTATATAAAAATTAACCAATCATAACGATAAGATATTCTTCAGTGCAGCTCACAGGAGGTGTCAAGGACACAGCATTTCTGGCAAGATAAATAGGTATTTTCTGTATTTGCTGAAAAAGTGCTTGGTTTGAAAAAAAGAATACTAATGCAGCCAGCAAACCTAAGGCCCATAAGCTGTAATATATTACATATTTGTTCTTGGGTTTATTCATTTTGAAGAAGAACTTAGAGCCCCCCTCCCTTACACGAGAGCCCCCCATCAGAGTCCCTCTCACTTACACGGGGGCCCCCATCAGAGTCCCCCCTCCCTTACACTGAAACCCCCATCAGAGTCCCCCTCCCTTACACTGAAACCCCCATCAGAGTCCCCCTCCCTTACACTGGAGCCCCCATCAGAGTCCCCCCTCCCTTACACTGGAGCCCCCATCAGAGTCCCCCTCCCTTACACTGGAGCCCCCATCAGAGTCCCCCCTCCCTTACACTGGAGCCCCCATCAGAGTCCCCCCTCCCTTACACTGGAGCCCCCATCAGAGTCCCCCCTCCCTTACACTGGAGCCCCCATCAGAGTCCCCCCTACCTTACACTGGAGCCCCCATCAGAGTCCCCCCTCCCTTACACTGGAGCCCCCATCAGAGTCCCCCCTCCCTTACACTGGAGCCCCCATCAGAGTCCCCCCTCCCTTACACTGGAGCCCCCATCAGAGTCCCCCCTCCCTTACACTGGAGCCCCCATCAGAGTCCCCCCTCCCTTACACTGGAGCCCCCATCAGAGTCCCCCCTCCCTTACACTGGAGCCCCCATCAGAGTCCCCCCTCCCTTACACTGGAGCCCCCATCAGAGTCCCCCCTCCCTTACACTGGAGCCCCCATCAGAGTCCCCCCTCCCTTACACTGGAGCCCCCATCAGAGTCCCCCCTCCCTTACACTGGAGCCCCCATCAGAGTCCCCCCTCCCTTACACTGGAGCCCCCATCAGAGTCCCCCCTCCCTTACACTGGAGCCCCCATCAGAGTCCCCCCTCCCTTACACTGGAGCCCCCATCAGAGTCCCCCCTCCCTTACACTGGAGCCCCCATCAGAGTTCCCCTCCCTTACACTGGAGCCCCCATCAGAGTCCCCCCTCCCTTACACTGAAGCCCCCATCAGAGTCCCCCCTCCCTTACACTGGAGCCCCCATCAGAGTCCCCCCTCCCTTACACTGGAGCCCCCCATCAGAGTCCCCCCTCCCTTACACTGGAGCCCCCATCAGAGTCCCCCCTCCCTTACACTGGAGCCCCCATCAGAGTTCCCCTCCCTTACACTGGAGCCCCCATCAGAGTTCCCCCTCCCTTACACTGGAGCCCCCATCAGAGTCCCCCCTCCCTTACACTGGAGCCCCCATCAGAGTCCCCCCTCCCTTACACTGGAGCCCCCATCAGAGTCCCCCCTCCCTTACACTGGAGCCCCCATCAGAGTTCCCCTCCCTTACACTGGAGCCCCCATCAGAGTCCCCTCTTGCCATATTTGCTCGCAGAATCGCAGGCTGTAGTTTGGAGACCCCTGATCCACACCATGACATCATTCACAGAACTTCTGGAACACTGCATGAATAATAGGAGTTGCTGGATAAACCTGTACACTCAATACTCAAGCAGATTTGTAACCAGCAACTCATGATACTAAGCTAAAATTATTAAAAAGATAAATAATTAGTAATAAACCCGGAATGTGGAAGCACTGCTGCAGCCTTTATAAAGATGACAGAGCACATATTGAAAACAGACAGGTGATTATTGATTCTAATAACAGAGCAATGTGATATATCTCATCAACATGTCAGACACGTTATTGAGGAAGGACACACATACACACACAGGTTTCTGCATGGCCGTATAATCAGCACGAATGCACCATCAGAAGCCCGATCCCCCATCCTCACCTTGTCCTGTGCTACCAATTCCGACCCCTGACGATTATCAATACACACATAGCCTGCTGAACAGAGCCTGTCAGTCCACGTCACAGGTCTACTAGAGCGATGTCTACCAATTACCGGAGCCATTTTGTTGAAGTCAATGGTCGGACGCGTTCACTAATCACACCAAACATGGCCTCCGCTCTGCAACCTACAACAACTGACTGGAGACATTTTGTGCTGTAAAGACTCGTTCTCTAGTATTTTTTACCTCAGAAGAAAGCGACTAATGGGTCGTCTCCATAGAGATAAAACAGTTGTTAGGAATCATGGGCTTAACCACAAACTGTGCAATGGAATTTGAAAATTGACATTCCTAAAACAACAGTAGCATCTGAGAGAAATATATTGTCTGCACAAAAAAATAAAATAATAATAATAATTACTGTCACAGAGCCTGTCTGAGTTGTGACTAAAAATTGTGTTTAACTTAAAAGTATGTGTTTATGCAAAAATAAAATGTGTATATTAGTATGTGTGTCCAATAAAAAATAAAAGTAAATAAATAATTATAAAACATTTCTATATATATATATATATATATATATATATATATATATATATATATATACACACACACATTTCTATATATATATATATATATATATATATATATATATATACACACATTTATATATATATATATATATATATATATATATATATACACACATTTATATATATATATATATATATATATATATATATATATATATATATATATATATATATATATATATATATATTCATTTATTTTAATTTGACACACATAATATAACATAATATATATATATATATATATATATATATATATATATATATATATATATATATATATATATATATATATATATATATATATATATATATATTCTTTCTTGGTGGTAATACAAGTTGGAGCATTTCTATGAATTTGTTTTCTGCCAGTAAAATAGGGACATCTTTTGTTGATGAGGTTATGCATACCGGAGCTCATGTTTTAATCTGATGTAGCACCCTGATGTCTAGGCAGGGTTGCTTCTAAATTTACCTGCCAGGTATAGTTGCCTTGGCTATTTGCTAGGGATCAATTGATTTCATCCTAAGGTGTCCGTTTATGAAGCAGTGAAATCTATTCACTGCTTCGTTCTCCGGCATTCACAGTGAAGAATCTTCTCCTCTGTGTGCCAGTTTATGAAGCTTTGTAGATCGCTTCACCTTTGGAGGAGTGAAGTGATCTACAAATGCTTCAAATAGTGGAGAACGGCCCCTGATACTGGAATCTCGTGAGACTTTACGAGATTACAGTACCAGATGTCAGTTTATCAAGCAGTGATAAATTATCACCGCTCAACGGCGTGGATTAATGTTAATAAAATAATGAGTCCCCCTACATTATACACATATGTATACACACACACACATTATATATACATGTATATACACACACATGATATATATATACATATACATGTATATATGTATATATATGTATACACATAAATATGACAGGGGGACATGCTTACAGTGTTGGGGGGTCTGAACGAGGCATAAGGAAGTTAAAAATCTTCCTCCTTCCCCCTCAGATCCCCCCAGATTTCCTCTTCACTCCCCGATTCACCACCTCAGAGCTGGTGAACCTGGGAGTGTGAATTCTGACACAGATCGCCAGTGAAGCGCTGAGATCACCGCTTCATAAACTGGCAGTTACTGTGTCATTCATGGGGATTCTCCGTGTGTAGAGATAATCGGCGGGAGAACAAGTTCAAACATGTTCTCCCCCGATTATCACTGTTTGATAAACTGTTTATGGACTGTGATCAGCGGTGATCCTCGGGATCACCGCTGATCACTGCTTCATAAACGGACACCTAAGTCTGGAATTGCTGTACTTCTCTCTTCTGTCTCTAGATGGCTGGGTATTTGGTGACATTAGATAAGACAAGGTCTTTGCTAGGACAGATTAGCAATAGATAGGGTATCTCAGCCAATGAGCAGGGATTACCTTGGGTCCCTTGGCCTGCTGGGAGAGCCTATTTATTTGGTGAGGTCAGATGATCGGGGTTTAGTGCCACTTGGACGGCTGTGCGGGTGGACATGTGTTGTGCTGCCCGGGCTGCTAGGCCGGAGTTTGGGCCTATCCCGGGCACATCTGGCGGCTACAATCCAGGAGGAAGGGGGGAAAGGATCACCGCTCCAGGTGGATATATGGAAGAAAGACTCTCCTCAGAGTTGGAACACCAAGTGCAGGCTAAGCATATAGCATATAGCAAGTGAGGCAAGGAAAAGTTCTGGACAGCCGCGCCTTTGAATATAGCCTTTATTGTGAAAAATCAAAAATACAAGCCACAGCAGAGAATGGGACAAACGAGCTGATGCATTTCACACTTAACAGTGCTTATTCATAGCTACCCCACCACCAACAACAATGTAATTTCCTGTCGCATAATGGCAGCATACACCCATGGGTTGTGGCTCCGCCCCCGCAACCTGATAAGACCGCGTAGCTATTAAACTCTGAGAGAGCCCCTGCCCCAGCATTCTCCTTTTTTTCCCTCACCTGTCAAGGACCGAACATGCATCCCTTACCAACATTCGCCCCAGCCAGGTTCTAGCCTCTCCTGGGTGGAAGTCCTATCCTGTACAGCCTCTAAACGAGCTTAATGGAAGGAACCCCACTCTGATGGTCTCAGGGGTATGTTATGGATTGCAGCGGTCTCCAGCTCCTCTCAGTGCACCTGTGGGTAACTTCCCCTTCTCTCTGTCTCCATAGCTCCAGCTTGTGTCTCCCCTCCGCTCTCTGTGCTTAGCGCCGAGCGTCTCAGCTCTTCGCGCATGCGCAGACAGCGGTATCTCGTCAGGGCATCCCACTTTCCAGCTTCCAAAATGGCGTTGGATGCCTCGGAGCGCTTCTGCGCATGCGCGAGCATGACGTCATCACCGCCGCGGAAAGTTTAAAAATGCTGTAATGTCAGTATTTTCTTGTCTCTTCTCTCCTGAGCCTGTAAGGAGGAATTTTGACCGGATCTCTTTTGCTACACTACCCAGCTGTACTACCCTGTCTTTCTCTTACTATCTCCACGCCCAGGTAAGCTCTCTGGCTTCTTTTTTGCTTGCTCACTAACTGCTATCCCATGCATGCTAAGCCACCTATATGTTATAGGTTGATTCATCACCTTTCATGGAGACCGCTGCCCCGGTAGACCATCGCCAGCCTACTAGGTAAGAGGGGATGATGGGTAAGTATGAAGAAAGGAAAAAGAGAGCCTTCACTAATGCTGTTTAAATTGAACAGCCCCACCAGGTCTTCCAGATCGTCATATTCAAGACGAGGGGAGCCTTCAAGAAGGAGCCGCTCAAGCCACAGGCAGAGTCGCTCAGAGCGCAGCAGAAGTCGCTCAAGTCGCAGAAGCCGCTCAAGTCGCAGGAGGAGCAGATCAAGTCGCAGGAGAAGCCGATCAAGATCAAGGCACTCCCACCACAAGAAATCCCCTGCGCGCAGGAAATCTCCTGTCACCCAGCCTTCCCGTCCACCCGGGAACTCCTGCTGGATTTGCGGTGCTACAGCACCTCCAGACAAACTAGCCTGTTGCACGTGCTTCATTGAGGCAACTAAAGACAGAGAAACAGAGACAAGGGAACCGAACAAACCATCCCCACAAGTTGCAGGGCCAGAGGCCAGCAGACCCATAAAAAATACCTCATCCACTGCTCCATCATCATCAAAGACGTCAGACCCTCTCTCTGACATTGATGATCTAGAGGCATCCACCGGCTTTGACTTTTCACTAATCGATCCATTCGTGAAGTCAGTAAAGGAGGCGATCGACAGGGTGGAGGAAAAAGAAACTCCTCAAAAAGTGAGGAAATACTTTCCAAATCTTAAAAAAGACCCAGAGAACTTCCCGTTCATTGACGAACTTGAGGATCTAATTAAGGATGAGTGGCAAAAGCCAGAGAAAAAAAACGGCCTCAGCAACAGTTTAGCAAAGCTCTATCCACTTAAAGAGCCTAACGCCAACCCACTAATATCTCCTCCAGTAGTCGATTCCTCTCTGATGCGCCTCGCTAGGCACGTAACACTCCCAATAGAAGATGCAGTCACATTCAAAGATGTCCTGGATAGAAAGATCGATCTGGATCTTAAGAGAACCTACCTCTCGGCAGGTGGTGCTTGCAGGCCAGCAATAGCACTGGCTGCTGTCGGCAAGGCTATCTCAAGCTGGTCCACGATGGCCGAGAAGCTGGTGTCAGAAGGAGTGGAACAAGAGAAAGTTATCTCAGCCCTCCAAGAACTTAGTCTCACAGGCGACTTTGTCGCAGAAGCCTCTGTGGATATAATTAAAACCACTTCAAGAGCAATGTTAAGCTCAGTAATGGCCAGAAGGGCGCTTTGGTTAAAACCCTGGTCGGCATATCCCTCCTCAAAGTCCAACTGGTGTAAAATACCCTTTGATGGCATAAATCTTTTTGGAGAAAAACTGGACTCGGCCATTTCTAAAGTCACCGGAGGGAAATCGGGACTCATTCCTTCAGATAGGAGGCCCAGACAGCAGAGACAACCGGTTTCTAGATGAAATCTACCAGATAAATACAGGGAGGCAAGATCCTACAGGCCTGGGAAATAGTATAGGAGGAACTGGAAGAATCCCCAGTCATCATTCCTCAAGCTCCAAAAGTCTAAAACCCCTACCACAGGGGAACAAAAGTCTTTTTGAAGGTGCGTTTGCCCAACCATCTATAGTGGGGGCCAGACTCATGAGATACAAGCAGGTCTGGGTGGATACAATAAAGGACCCATGGACGATAGACACTGTCCAGTTCGGGTACAAATGGAAATTCAAGGCACGGGCTCCAAGAGACCAATTCTCTGTAACCAGATTACCGGCATCTCGGGAAAAAAGGACGCTACTAACAAGATACGTCCAAGACCTGTTACAAAAGGAAGCCATAGTGGAAGTTCCAATATCCCAAAGAATCTCAATCGCTCAATCTTAGTCGAGACATTAAAAATGGAGAGCCTCCAGTCAATTCTTCGGGCCATGAATATTGGGGATTGGATGCTTTCCATCGATTTACGCCTATCTGCACGTCCCCATTCACATCTCATTTCAAAAGTTTCTCCGCTTTGCGGTAGGTCTTCATCATTTTCAATTCCGAAGTCTCCCGTTCGGGATCTCCACCGCTCCAAGGACATTCACAAAAATCTTACTGCCAGTAATAGCCTTACTAAGAGAACAAGGATTGAGAGTCCATCATTACCTGGACGACATCCTTTTGCTAGCAGACAATCAGGATTCCCTTCTACTGCATCGATCCATTCTGATTACCACCCTACAAAACTTCAGCTGGATCATAAACTGGGGGAAAAGCAATCTGCAGCCCACTCAGAGAATGATATTCCTGGGGGCAGAACTAGACACCCGTCTCAACACGATAGAACTTCAGCGGGAAAAAAATTCCCAGTCTCATTCAGAAGGCAAGAAAGTTATTAGCTTCTACCACACTACCAGCCCGGGAGTACCTCAGCATACTGGGGTCATTCTCAGCAACCATCCCGATGGTACAATGGGCCCAATGGAACACCAGACCCCTGCAAGCATCACTGTTAAGACAATGGAACGGGGTGTCATTGTCTCAGCCAATCATAATCCAGAAAGAAGTAAAACAATCACTCTGGTGGTGGACCAGATTGAACAATCTGAAGAGATGCAGGCATATAGTCCCTCTTCCTCAAGAAGTAATCACTTCAGACGCCAGCCTGAAGGGCTGGGGGGCACATTACCGCCATTACGCAGTCCAGGGCCTTTGGACATTCATAACACAGAACGTGGTTTCAAATATATTGGAGATGAAAGCAGCATTCCAAGCTCTGTTAGCCTTCAGCCCCCTCCTCAGGGGGAAAGAAGTCCTGCTAAAATTGGACAACAGGGTGGCAGTTGTCTATATCAACAGGCAGGGGGGCACCAGGAGTCGCTCCATGATGCAGGAAGTCCGTCCAGTCTTTGAGTGGGCACAGCTGAACCTGTCGGGATTAACGGCAACGTATGTCCCAGGAGTCCAAAATCAACTAGCCGACTCTCTAAGTCGGACCTTTGTATCAAACAACGAGTGGGCCTTAAGTCACCAAGCCTTTACCCTCATAACCCAAACCTGGGGGATACCGGATATAGACCTGGCAGCAACACCGGTCAACACGAAATGCCAGAGGTATCTAGCCAGAATTCCTTTCCCATCGGCAGAAGGCACGGATTGCCTACAGCACGACTGGAACTTCCGTTTGGGGTACATCTTTCCGCCAACGCCACTCATTCCAAGATTCTTACTCAGACTCAAGAGGTCGAAAGCCACAGTGTTAGCAGTCCTCCCATTTTGGCCGAGACGACCATGGTTTACGACACTCCTCCAATTGAGCACAGCAGAACCAATGACACTCCCAATGACAGCGGATATACTGTCGCAGGGGCAACTCCTTCACCCATTTCCGGAGAGGTTGCATCTAACAGCATGGAGATTGAAACCACTAGGTTCTTAGCCCAAGGATGCTCCCAGAAAGTGATAGACACTCTCCTTCAGGCCAGAAAATCCACGACCAATAAACCCTATAAAAGGATCTGGGAGAGTTTTCTCTCAATTGCACAACGGCAATCCTGGAACCCGGCATCTCCATCAGTTGCTCAGATCCTCGAGTTTCTCCAGCTAGGTCTAGATAAAGGTCTTAGGTCTAGTACCCTGAAGGTACATGTATCAGCCCTGTCCGCCATGACAGGAGTGAAATGGGCTCAAGAACCTCTTATCATCCAGTTTCAGAAGGCCTGCCTAAAGTTGAGGCCACCTAGAAAACCTTCCTTCCCGACATGGGATCTTTCAGTAGTGTTGGAAGCCTTATCCCATGAGCCATTTTTTCCGTTAGAGAATGTTTCCCTGTGGGACCTAACTCTCAAGGTCACTTTCCTAATAGCAATTACATCAGCTAAAAGGGTATCGAAAATTCAGGCCTTACAGGCTAAGGAACCATACCTAATGTTCTATCCAGACAAAGTAGTCTTAAAACCATCGGATCGCTTCATCCCGAAGGTGTCATCGTCTTTCCACTTTAACCAAGAGCTATGTCTCCCCACCCTCTCCACAGAACAGGGTGATCCACACCCGCTTGATATAAAGTCTAATATCCAGGCCTACCTCTTGGCAACCAGCGATCTGAGGAAGACAGAGGACCTACTAGTCATTCCTCATGGGTTTAGAAGAGGACAAGCAGCAACCTCTCGCACCATCACAGCATGGTTGGTGAAGATCATTAAGAGAGCTTACGCATCTAACAACACATGAGTACCTGAGGGCTTAAGGGCACACTCCACAAGGGCAATGGCGACCTCCTGGGCGGCCTACTGCAGGGTATCAGCCGAAACCATCTGCAAAGCAGCCACTTGGTCTTCAAAAACCACCTTTATTTCCCATTATAAAGTGGACTCCGCTAGATTGTCCACGGTAGAATTTGGGAGAGCAATTATTCAGGCTAACTCCTCAATACCTTCTAAATAAAACTTATCTTTTTGCTCATACCCACCCAGTTTGCGAGTTATTCCCCATAGGTGTATGCTGCCATGATGCGACAGGAAAACGGAAAATTTTAACTCACCTTTCCATAATTTTCCTTTCCTGTCGCATCTCATGGCAGCATACAAATGCCCACCCATCTGAGGTGAGGTATATATATACGGAGAATGCTGGGGCAGGGGCTCTCTCAGAGTTTAATAGCTACGCGGTCCTATCAGGTTGCAGGGGCGGAGCCACAACCCATAGGTGTATGCTGCCATGAGATGCGACAGGAAAGGAAAATTACGGAAAGGTGAGTATACAATTTTCCGTTATATATACTAGTATGTTTTGGACATGTGACTACATGTGTAATTAATTAGATCCAATTATCTATCTTATGTGATTAGAAAGGTGCACATAGATTTGTGTATGCAAGTGTATAGAATGAAATAGATAAGTGAATTTAAGACTAAAAACAAACCTAAGTAAAGCGTTCGGATACATTGTGAACTGTAAATACAGCATGTTAGTGCAAAAACAAATATGAACTTAGATGCTAATAGACATAATTGCAATAATAAAGTTACTAAATGATAATGATGATGATAATAAAGAAGAAGTGTCTGTGGACAAAAGTATAAATTAATTAATTAATTAATACCACCCTACAGAGATTGTGTACAAGGAACGTGTGTTTGCATTTTCTGTAAGGTACACCAGACCTCTATTGTATATGTGATAAGTGTGCCGTGAAGCTACAGATATGGAAGGAAAATGTATAATCCCTACTCACATAAATGCCTGTGGATGTAAACTTCAAATATGAACAGTTTAAACAATTACCATTATATAAAAATTGTATAAAAAATATTTTCTTTAAATATGGACACTTATTATTATCTAAATAAAAAATTATAACAAAGTTTAAAAATATTGTACTCAAAAAAATCATCATAATATATGCACAGAATAAAGAAATGTGCACCTATGAGCACTCCTTTGATGTCCAAAAAACTACTCAACATATCCAGCCTGAAACCATTCTCATAATTGAGGTATTAAAACAATGCTGTGAGTATTCTTTTTATGACGGACAAAGCAAAGAGAGTGGGCATGGGAAAAGATAAAGCAAGAACCCCCATTCTATGCATAATGTCATTTCAGAAATTTAAGAACTACCTTAAAGCGGAGTTCCACCCAAAAGTGGAACTTCCGCTCATCGGATTCCTCCCCCCCTCCGGTGTCACAATTAGCACCTTTCAGGGGGGAGGGGGGTGCAGATACCTGTATAATACAGGTATTTGCACCCACTTCCGGCATAGATATCCGCAGAATCTGTGGGTATTTACGCCACTTCCCGTTCCCCCCCCCCCCCCGCTGTCTGCTGGGAAACACACGGGTCCCAGAGACAGTAGGGACCATCCGTATTGCGCGGCGCGACTCGCACACTCGCAGTAGGGAACCAGGAAGTGAAGGCGCAAGTGCCTGCGCATGTGCGAGTCCTGATTCCCTTACCGAAGATGGAGGCGGCAGCACCCAAGGACCGAGAGACGGTTCGGCCTCGGGTGCCGACATCGCGGGCTCCCTGGACAGGTAAGTGTCAATGTTTTAAAAGTCAGCAGCTGCAGTATTTGTAGCTGCTGACTTTTAAAAAAAAATTTCGGCGGAGCTCCGCTTTAAATGAAAAGTAAAAATTAAAGCTGAGAAAAAATTAAAAAAATCAAAAAGGAAAGATATAAACATGATAAACCATGAGACATCGAGGGATCAGAGATTTAACCGAATAGAACTCTGTGTAAACAATACACACACGTACAAGCATGTAAATGTGTGTATGTATTGCATGTGAATGTATGTTCCACTGACCATACCAAGGCAATTAATACAATTAACATGATGTGATATTGACCACTGGTATTCGACACACAATCAACGATATGCAACAATACTAACATTACAAAACATTGTGAGATTGAATTAAAACCCCCTATATTAGGCATTGAGTTTGGTGTTTAAATCGTCAGTGGGTGTGTCGTGCACATAAGCCAAAAGACAAGTGTAAACTGGGCACTAGTAGTGGACACACATGCAGCGATGTACTGCAGTACTGACATCACAACCAGGGCTTTTTTTCAGCGGGAACGCGGGGGAACGATGTTCCGGCACCTCTTGGACTGACTGTATGTAATGGCAAGGGGTGCTGGGGTGTGCTGCAGGGTATTGATGCTCACTGCTGGGGGATCTATTCTAGCTGGAGGGGATCTATTTTTGCAGGGGGGTCTATTGTTGCTGAAGGAGGTCTATTGTTGCTGGTGGAGGACCTATTGTTGCTAAGGGTGGGTCTTATGTTGCTGGGGGGTCAGTTGTTGCTAAAGGAGATCTACTGTTGGGGGAGGGGTCTATTGTTGATGGCTGCCAGAGTGTCTATTAATGCTGGCTGTGCGGAGATCTGTTGATGCTGCCAGGAGTCTATTGTTGCTGGGGGGGGGGGATTTTATTGTGGGTGGTACATTGTTGTTAGGGGGATCTATTGTTGTTGGTTGAATGGAATTTATTTTACTGCTTTTCTTGATACCATTACCAAATTCCATACAAATTACTTAGCACCACAAAATGATACTTGGTTCTGTATTGTCTAAAATGGGCGGTACTGGGAGGTGGGTAGGGGGTGCAAACAAGGGACGATGCTCAGAAGTGAGTAGGGGTGGGGAAAAGGGGTGACTCAGAAAAGGAGAGTTCCTGCACCTATAGTCAGAGAAAAAAAGCCCTGATCACAGCCATTGTAAAATTACAACCCCTATACTGGGCATTGAATTTGGTGCTTAGATCGTCGGCAGGTGTGTTTTATACGTGAGCCAAGGGACAAGTATATAAATTAATGTAGAACCGAACAAATAAGTCTCAAAAGCAAAAACACATGTAATCAAAAGGTCAAGGGGGCAACCAATGACGGTCAGTAGTTTTAGTAATGATGGTAGGAGACATCCCACTCAAAATCATAACTCACCAGAATCCCGACATGTTAAATGAAATCCTATATATGAACCATACACACGCTCACATGCAAATATATACTTACAGATGCAAGCTTGTGTGTATTGGCCTGCCCGCACTCAAATGGTTAGTGTGCCATAATACTAGCTACTGGTATTGGACATACATGCAACGATATTGACATCGGGTAACTGGCACTAAGTAAAAGCCTTAATAGTCGACAAGTATATCATGCATATAGACCAAAAGATAAACATGTAGACTAATTAGAACCAAGCAGCTGAGTTTCCAAAAAAAAACAACAAACAAAGACAAAAAGCTAGAAAATCAATAATGAATATCTAATGAAGCCAGTATAAACAAGGTTTAGTCATAATAGTGGGACACATCCCACTCAAAGTTTAATCCTGTCGGAATTCTGGTATGTAAAGTAAATATCCAGAACACTTTGCACCTGCAAAGTGTTCTGAATCTGTCCCCTCCTCTCTTAGGGGTTACTATCTCCTCCACACCCTGTATAGAAAGACCCGCAACATCTTTGAAATGAACAAGATTCCAATGTTTAGCCACATTAGTAGATTTATTCTTTTCAATATCATATAGGTGATCGTACAATCGATCTTTAAGCCTACGTGTGGTGCAACCTGCATATTGAAGATGGCACAACTCACATGTGATGACATAGAATAAAAACCTGGAATTACAATTAATGAATGATGAGATATCAAAGGTCTTATCATTGCAACTGGAGCTCACACATTGGCCTCTTTTGATGTAGCGATAATAGTCGCATCCTTTCATGCCACATTTAAAGTTACTTTTAAAATGAAGCCAATTGGAGCCCAATTGTGCACTGGAAAACAGACTAGGTGAAAGGGATCCTCCTAGGGTGGGGGCTCTTTGAGAAACTGACTTGATACCTTTTGAGAGTATTTCACTGTAAATAGGGTCGTTAAACAAAACAGGCAGATATTTAGTGACTGTATTCCGAATTTTCACAAATTCTGTGCTAAAGGGTGTGGAGAAGACAGGAACATTGCCCACAGAAGGAGAGTATTTATGTTTATTGGTGTAATTCTTGCATTTATCCTCCCTTAATAGAGTTTTCCTAGGGATTTTATTGGCTGCAGAAAAGGCTCTAGATATAACTTTATCTGGATATCTGTCTTTAAACCTTTGGGTCATATCAATGGCTTCTCTATGGAAATTATCTGGTGCGCTACACAGGCGTTTAAGTCTTAGAAACTGGCCAAACGGGACACCTTTAATGGTGTGTCCCTGATGGGCAGAATCAGCTCTTAGTAAAGCATTACCAGCTTTGGATTTCCTGTATATGCCAGTTATTACCTTGCCATCTTTGCCAGACAACTGTACATCTAGAAATTCAATGGAGACCTCCTGGAGATTCCCAGTAAACCCCAGGTTCAAAGAATTGTCATTTAGATAGAAAAGCAATGTGTCCAGATTAACCTTGTCATCTGATGTAATAAACAGGAGATCGTCTATATAAACAACAGAAAAATATGGTATCCAACCGGCGGGGGCTATCATGTCCAAAGATGCGCCTCCTCTCCCACCAACCCATTTACAGGTTGGCCAATTAGGGCGAAAACTTCGCCCCCATGGAGGCACCGCATCTCTGGAGTAAATAGCCCCCGTCAAACATTAAAAAATTATGTGTTAGTAGAAAATCTAAAGATAGTAAAATTAACTCCTGAAGTGCCAATGAAAATTTCCCCGACTCCTTTAAGAAAAATGTGACCGCCTGTATTCCCAGAACATGAGGAATGCTGGAATACAGGCTTGTCACATCACAAGTTATCCACCTGTAATTGGTTTTCCATTGAAAGTCCTGTAATTTGATGAGCAATTGTTTGGTGTCTCTGAGAAACCCAGGGAGACCAAAAACTAAAGGTTGTAATTGATTGTCCATCCATTCACTAAGACGTTCATTTAATGAACCTATTCCAGCAACAATAGGTCGACCCACAAGGGGATTTAACCCCTTGTGGATCTTTGGTAAATGGTGGAATACAGGCATTATTGGGCACTCAGGGATGAACAAATTTTTTTCTTTCTGTGAAAAAATTCCAATGTGGACCGCTCTATCTAAAAGGGAGGACAATTCTTTTTTAAAAAGGTAAAGTGGGATCTGCTCTAAGTTTTTAATACGTGTTAATGTCAGACAACTGACGTAAGGCTTCATCTTTATACGTATTATGCCCTGTACACACGGTCGGACATTGATCGGACATTCCGACAACAAAATCCATGGATTTTTTCTGACGGATGTTGGCTCAAACTTGTCTTGCATACACACGGTCACACAAAGTTGTCAGAAAATCCAATCGTTCTAAATGCGGTGACGTAAAACACGTATGTCGGGGCAGTAGCCAATAGCTTTTGTCTCTTAATTTATTCTGAGCATGCGTGGCACTTTGTGCGTCGGATTTGTGTACACACGATCGGAATTTCCGACAACGGATTTTGGAAAATTTTATAGCAAGCTCTCAAACTTTGTGTGTCGGAAATTTCGATGGAAAATGTGTGATGGAGGCCACACACGGTCGGAATTTCCGACAACAAGGTCCTATCACACATTTTCCATCGGAAAATCTGACCGTGTGTACAGGGCTTTAGAGTCCAGCACAACTACAGTATCCCCTTTATCCACATTTCTGATCACAATGCTACCATCAGAGGCTAAAGATTTCAGAGCTTGTCTCTCTGCACCAGATAAGTTATCTGACATGGGACTTGTCCGACAACCCAGAGCCAGATGGGTCAAATCTCTCTCTACAAGTTTTTGAAAAAGATTGAGATCTTTGTCTTTTGATGCCACCGTATAGAAATCCGATCTCAGATTAAACAATATGTTGTTTTGCATATCATCATCACTTGCATATCATTATCACTTGCCTCAAAGTGGGATCTTTGAGGCAAGGACTGGATTCTGAAGCCAATTCAATGAGATCCTGCAAAGCGCAGACCTCTGTAAACAAACAAGGAGAGGGAGGAGACTCACCTGTATCAGAGGTACTCAGAGAAGTCCCTCTCCTTTCAGATAGAAACTCAAAATAATGGTTTTTAGGAGTGAGACAACTTGAAAATTTGTTGACATCTAGCAATGCCCCAAAAAGATCAAAATGTCTGCTAGGGCAAAAATTCAGTCCCTTTGAAAGTAAATCAATTTCTTCATCATTTAAAATCCTTGGAAATGCTCAAAATGTTGGAAATTATCGGGGTGTCTTGCCTCATAGTGAATAGTGAGTACTTTTTGGAGCATTTGTGTCTCCTACCTCCTCTCCTTGTCTTTTTGTGGATTGTTTCTTCTTTGCTTTTTTGTTGAATCCACGAGGGTTTCCTGAATTTCGGCCATCGCTTGATTGATCCGGACCAGTTGGCGTGGAGAATCGCTCTGGCAATGAGTCCGATACTGTAGTGGCCAATGTATCATTAGCTAATTCATTTTCTTGATCTGAAAAACGTACTTGTTTCTTTTGGTGTTTACGAGATTTACCAGGGAAAAACTGAGTTTTTTTCCATACATAGACTTGGTTGTTTTCATAGTCTATAGGTCTCTAGTCATTTTGCCCCTTTTGCTGTCAATGACAAATTTTTCCATTGTATACAATTTTTTATTTAAACGTCCAACCAACTCTGTGCAGCCAGCATGGTTTTGTAAGGTAATGAGGTCTTTCTGTATAGTGGACATTTTAGTTTGCAGAGTCTCTAATTCCTTTCTCTTGGATGTTACTATGATATCCATAAGTTTGAGTGAACAGGTTGTTAACGTGTCCGTCGATTCCTTTTTCAAGTTCTCATCAAAGAGTTCCGATGTGGGGAATTTTTTAATCCTTAAACCACGTGGAATCTGTACTAAGGAAATATACTCTGTCAAAAAACAGGTATCTCAGAAAGACCTAATTTCTTTAGCCATCAGATGTTTCATGTCCTGAACAGACGTATCAATGAAACTTCATTATCGTCAGTGGTTTGAAGAGTGTATGCCTGTGAGTTCAGTCTGAAAGGATTGTCTGATGGTGCTGTGAGGGTTCTGCTAAACCCAGATTCTGCTGTGGCTGGGGTAACTGTAGTAGCATCCATATTAGACTAGCTTTTTTTGATTTTTCACAATAAAGGCTATATTTCGGAGTGCGGCTGTCCAGAACCTTTCCTTACCTCACATCTGGCGGCTAGGCTGTCTGAGGGCCTATCCAGAAGCAAGAGAGCAGCGTAGGGTTGGGATTGCAGTCCAACCAGAAGTGACGGTTCTGCCGGCCGGAGAACCTGACATGGTCGGAGGTAAAGGGGAAACTGTCGCCACTAAGGGACCAACCACCTTGGTACCAGGGACCACAGTGAGTAACTGAAGCAAGTACCGGAGCAGTATTCTCACCAACCGGGGATAGTGAAGAATGGGGAAACTTCAGCAGGTGCCAAGCCAGCCAGGAACCCAGCCAGTGGGGTGACGCTTGAGGAGTATCTAGAGTGCCAAGCCAGGGACCCAGCGGGGGGTGATGCTTGAGGAAGATACTAAAGTAAGTAGATTAGAAAAGCTCATGGGATTCAGTGGCAGTGAATCAGCATGTCTAGTGAGAGAGACTGGGAGCTCAGCGGGCTGAGAGTCTACAAGAAGTGACTGTATAACAGTAAAGGAGTTTGTTACAATCTGTGTTAGGAACCGTTCTAAGACTGTTGCCATAGAAGACAGTGATCCTACATCATGCAGATGTGGTGTCTTGCTGGATGCCTTTCCCTGCATGGCTGTCTACCTGTAGAAGTAGACAGACAATGAGAGCTAATGTGAGAAGGGTTGAGGCAGATTTGATATGCGGGACCTGAAGGCACCATACAGATACCCCAATCGATCTAGAGTTGCTGCGTGACTGATCTCTACGCGTTTTGTGAGGTAATTCTCGCTTCCTCAGGAGAGGCGAGAATTAATAATTATTATTATTATCATTCATTGATCCATTTTTATCTCCAGATACCTACCTGCACCCCTCTTGAGGAAGCGAGAATTACCCCATGAAACGCGTAGAGATCAGTCACGCAGCAGCTCTAGATCAATTGGGTTATTATATGGTGCCTTCAGGTCCTGCATATCTAATTTTTTCATATGAACTCTATGCAGCACCATTCATGTTCATCATTTATGTCTTCTTTATTATTGTGGTACACATGTTTTTAAATGTATGATAATAATTTTTTCATATTTTTACATCTACTTTTTGAGGTGTGACTCTTTAAAAGTCCTGCTGGCAAAATGTTTTTTTTTCTGTGTTGTACATACCTGTAGAAGTGTCGGAGTTTGCTAACTGACATTACAACTTCCTAAGGATGTCCTGGCCCTAAACCCTCTCTCCAACTGTTCTGTTCAAGAGAAAATAAATCTCTTTGCATTCAAGAAGTGTCTGGCACCCATAAATCTACCTTACATTACACCCACTATGCCTTGCAACCCACTCTATACAGGAGAATGTCAGCTGTCCTTGGCTCTGGAGGTTCCCATTAGACTAAAGGAGGCCTGAGACCTTGCTACACTAGCTATGTTGACATTTTAACAAATATTTTTGTACCAATGAAAACGTTTTTTCTATATATTTTTTGTATTAGTTTGACCTTTCTTTGCTGCCTGAAAGCCCCTGGGAGCACCTTTTTGTCTTGTTTTGTTAGGACAACAGAGGTGCCTTGACAGGGCAGTGAAGCCCTACATTTATTTGCAAATGTACAGTATTCATTAAAAATCTCTTGACAACAAGATTAGCTAATCCAGATCTTCAGGTTTTACCCCCTTCATGACCAGAGCATTTTTTGCTATTCAGCATTGCAATACTTCAACTGGCTATTGTTCGGTTATGCAACACTGTACGCAAATTCTTATATTTTTTCCACACAAATAGCGATTTCTTTTGGTAGTATTTGATCATCACTGTGTTTTTTATTTTTTGCAATATAAACGAAAAAAGACTGAAACATTTGAAAAAACAATGATGTTTTCTAGTTTTCTACTTTATAAAAGTATGGTTATAAATCATATCCAATAAAATCAATCAATTTCAAAATCAATTTAGGCCAAAATGTATTCTGCTACATGTCTTTGGTAAAAAAAAACAAAATCCCAGCAAGTGAATTTACACAGCTTTTACGTTCTGACTGTATGTCACATTTCTTGAGGTGCTAAAATGCCAGGGCAGTACAAACACCCCCCAAATGACCCCTTTTTGAAAAGTAGACACCCCAAGACTAGGTGTGCGCAGCCTATTGCATTAGAGTGTGCACCCCAAAGTTTATACACATACAGACACACACTATTATAAATTAATGTAAGCAAATATTTTTTAAATGTATTAAAACATGCACAATGTCAGTAGAGCAGTAGATGGTATCAGTAGGGTAGTGGACAGTGTCAGTAGTTCTCTGCAGTCTGCACTGGACAGTGAATGAATAGGAAGTGCTCTCTGCTAAGCAGCTTCCTGTTCCTTCACAAACACAGTTTACTATGCCTCAGTTATGAATAGACACAGGAGCAATCAGTACCGATCACTCACTGTATTCATTCAGAAAATGAAGGGGCTAGTAAATGACATATTTAACAACACGTTCCCCCACTCAAAATACTGACATCCAATATTGGGAGAGGAGGGAAGTCAGCAGTGCTGCGGGGGGTAGGGGTGGGACACAGGGGGGGCGGGAACGAGAGGGAATCAGCACTGCATAAGATGATTAGTGTGTGCCCAGGCACACCCAGAACACCCCCTGTGCATGCCTATGACCCCAAGGTATTTGCTGAGAGGCATATTGAGTCCATGTAAGTTTTTTTTTTTTTTTTACACAAAGTTGTTACTTTAATGAGATATTTCTCACACATGCCATGGGTATATGTAGAATTACACCCCAAAACACATTCTGCTGCTTCTCTTAAGTATGGGGATACCACATGTGTGAAATTTTTTGGGAGCCCTGTCGAGTACGGGGGTCCAAGACAAATGACCACCTCGGGTTTTCAAAGGGCGTAATTTCCTCATTTCACTTCCTGACTACCTATCACAGTTTTGGAGGCCCTAAAATGCAAGGAAAGTTCAGACAAACCCAAATGACCCCTTTTTGGAAAGTAGACACCCCAAGCTATTTGCTGTGAGGCATGTTGAGTCCATGGAAGATTTAATTTTTTCCTCAAGTTTTCGGAAAATGACAAATACATTTTCTTTTTTTTTTTTGTACAGGATTTTCAATTTAATGAGATATTTCACACACATACCATGGGTATATTTGGAATTATACCTCAAAACACACTCTGCTACTTATGGGGATACCACATGTGTGAGGCTTTTTTGGAGTCCAGATGAGTACGGGGGCCCATGACCAATGACCGCCTTTAGCTTATAAAAGGGCGTAATTTCCTAATTTTACTTCCTAACTACCTATCACAGTCTTGGAGGCCCTAAAATGCAAGGACAGTTCAGACAACCCCCAAATGATCCCTTTTTGGAAAGTAGACACCTCAAGCTTTTTGCTGAGAGGCATATTTAGTGCATGGAAGATTTTATATTTTGTCAAAAGTTTTTGGAAAATGACAAAAAAATCTTTTTCTTTTTTTTTTTTTACACAACATTGGCATTTGAATTAGATATTTCTCACACATACCCTGGGTATATGTGGAATTACACCCCAAAACACATTCTGCTACTTCTCATGAGTATGGGGATAGCACATATGTGAGACTTTTTGGGAGCTTAACCACGTACAGGAGCCCAAATATATTTAAGCACTTGCCGCCCGCCAACCGTTAAATGATGGAGGAGCGGTGCGACTCTCGTTCTGGGACAACGTCAAATGACGGCGCCCCAGAACGGCTGCTGTTGCACACCCATGATGGCACACAGCACGGCGATCACATCCAGGCCGTGTTTCTAGGACACGGCTCGACCCCATTCTCAGTAAAGAGCCGATGACGCGGCTCTTTAACCATGTGATTGGCTGTGTCCAATCACAACCAGTTACATGTAAATGCAGAAGTGCCGTTTATCGGTTCTCCTTGCCTCACACTGACAGAGTCAGCGGCATCTCCTCGCAGGGGAGACAAGGACAGGTAATCAGAGCACTGATCATCAGTGCCCTGATAACAGTATAGTACCAGCAGCGCCCATCAGTTACAACAATCAGTGCCCCTCAGTAACACCCATCAGTGATACCAGTCAGTGCTGCCTTTCAGTGCTCATCAGTGCCTGCTCATCAGTGCTGCCCATCAGTGCCCACCAGTGCTGCCTATCGGTGCCCACCAGTGCCGCCTATCAGTGCCCACCAATCCCGCATATCAGTGCCACCTATCAGTGCTTCCTCATCAGTGCCACCTCATCAATGCCCATCAGTGCAGCCTATCAGTGCTGCCTCATTAGTGCACATCAGTGAAGGAGAAAAATTACTTACGGTATTTACAAAATGTACTGAAATTAAGAAACAAAGAAAATTTGCTGAAATTAAGAAACTAAGAAAAACATTTTTTTCAAAATTTTCTGTATTTTTTCTTTTTTTTAGTAAAAAATAAAAAAAACCAGCAGTGATTAAATACCACCCAAAGAAAGCTCTATTTGTGTGACAAAAATTTCATTTGGGTACAGTGCTGCATGACCGCACAATTGTCATTCAAAGTGTGAGAGCACTGAAAGCTGAAAATTTGTCTGGGCAGGAGTGGGGGTAAAAGTGCCCAGTAGGCAAGTGGGTAAAAAAACACATACTGTATTTTTCATAGGCTGACAAATGCACAAACAAATGCAAAAGATGAATTGTAAATGAGGGAGCACTTTATGAACTGAATAACGTGAACCAGCCCGGAGAACAGATGCACTCCTAACTTCTAGCGTAGTCCTCCCCTTGAAGCCAGTTCAGCCAAGTATATGTGAGGGGTGAATTAAGGCACAGAGACGATGCTGCATAATAGTAGATCAAGCTGTTTTTCTAACCTGATTGTATGTCATCCCCAACAAAGCTGCCCAAGGATGTTCATATTTGTCCATTAAAGTGAGGAGTTGTTACTCTTTTCTCATGTCTGTAGACACCTTTACAAATGGTAATTTACTTAATGAGAGGTCATTTGCAATTACGGTACTAGGAACCCTGGAATATACATGGGGGGCATTTAGCTCCGATGAATGAGGTCCTGTCGTTTTGGGAGAGAAAGGCACAGGTGCAGCTTCCAGCACAGCTGTTTGCAGGCTTTATTTGTCCCTTGGTGCAAACTGCTCTAAACATATGTACTAAGTGTACCTTTAGCCCCATCCAGCCACAGTAGTTTTATGCCTCTCATAGAGTTTTACAGGCTACGGGCAGTAGGGCTGTGCCTATGGCCTGCAACACAAACATTGGGATCTCATACACTGGGCTAAATGCAGTTTTCAGGTCCACCGAGACAGATTCACATGCAGCAGCAGATGATTTCATAAATGTATCCAATAATGATAATAATGACATGACTGGTGTATGCTGATGTATGGTTTTTCTCACCTGTTACCCCCCCTGCTCCCACCCTTACATTCTTAAGCCCCGTACACACGATCAGAAAATCGTATGGAAAATACCGCTTTCGAAGCGATCGTATGATAATCAGGTCGTTAGTACAGAGCTTTCGAGAGCCAATCAGGACAGTTCATCCGATATTATTCTGACATGCAGGAAAATGTTTTTCATACGATGCCAGATCTTACAATTTCCGTTTAACCAGTACAGCTATCGTTTCGAAAATGCAATACAAATGCATTACAACACATGACATCACTTCCGAATTTTATTTCTGTCGTGCGGGAATTTTCGTGATTTTAGTAAACTCATGAGATTCGATCTGATATCAGCATGCAATAAAAAAAAAACGATCATTCGTCCGATAATCTGATTGTGTGTATGGGGCATTACCCTTACCATCCCAATAAAACACACCACACCTTTTGGATTAAATGGTCGCATGGCACCTTTATTAACAACCATAACACAATTCCATAGATTGAATTCCATTTTAAATATATATAAATATATATAACAACTTTTTAACATATACAGTATATAATGACTGCTATGTCTGAGGTTCATGAAGGAAGGTATTCTATCGCATCGGCTGTACCCCCAACACTTCCGCATCCTGGCCCCTAGCCGCGATCCCACCAGCTCAGGGACAACTACCTTCTTGCCCAATACAGCCCGATGACCGATAGCCCATTATTACCATATAGGGAAGGTACCCATACCAAGATAAGCCCAACCCGTTCCACACCATATACTGTATACCTTCCACCATTCCGACCTTCATGAACCAGAGACCCCTGCATACCACCTATAACAGAAAACATATTATCAAACATATCTGGATCAGCTACAGAAAGGGAGGGAAACAAAAAGTTTCTATGGTGTTGCCTCTTCTCCTGCTCACCCCCTACTGCCTAACCCCCGCCCCCACCAGCTATGCTCCATACCAAAGCCACACCTCTTGGCTCTCTCTTTGAGCCACCCCGTGCAACCACTAACAGCAACCACTAGTCACGTGGGCCCTCCACCACCCAGGTTCCCTTTGCTCCGGGCCTCTCCTTGACTGGTGTATGCTGATGTATGTTTTTTTCTCACCTGTTACCCCCCCCCCCCCCACCCTTGCATTCTTACCCCTACCTTCCCAATAAAACACACCACACCTTCTTCCATTTTATATATATATACAGCTTTTTAACATATATATATATATATATACTCACTGCTATGTCTGAGGTCCATGAAGGAAGGTATTCTAGCGCATCGGCTCAATCCCCACCACCACCACCACTTCCGCATCCTAGCCGCAATCCCACCAGCTCAGGGATAACTTTTGCCACCTTCTTGTCCAATACAGCCTGATGACCATAATTACCATATAGGGAAGGTACCTATACCGAAATATGCCCAAATCGTTCCACACCATATACTGTATACCTTCCACCATTCCCACCTTAACGAACCAGAGACCCCTGCCACAGATGCCCACTAGTGACCCCTTACGCGTGGGGGGCCCGCCACAGCCGCAAGGCCCATTGGAGACCTTCCTGGAGCCCCAGGAACCACATGTCTATGCCCACAGCTGACAAGTGAACCCAGTCTCCCCTTAAATACAGGCCATTGTCTTCCTCCAACTCACAATGGTGAACCACCAGCCCCCCATTGCGGACCACAAATTTCGTCACTGCCTTGTTGACCTTGATCCTGGCCTTATTTATCCTGTCAACCGACCAAGCCTCCATGCTGCTCTGCCAATGATGTCTGACTAGATTAGGACAGTGTCTGGGAAGGCCACCCGCAACCGAAGGAAATCCCACTTTATGTCTCTAATGAGGTCCCTGGATGCCCTGATACTAAGGTCATTGCCCCCAACATACAGTAGCAGCACATCAGGAGGCCTGTCCATCCTGGCGTACTGCTGTATCTCCTGCACTACTCGGGACCACAGCTTACCAGGTATCCCGATCCATCGGACCGTGGCCTCCTCCTTTGAAAAACCCAGCTGCCTGCCTTCTGGTCTAACCAGAGCCCTCCTAGCCCCCCAGTGAACATGGGAATGACCCAGGATCTACATCAGGCACACTGGGCCTGAAAAACAGAAACACAAAAGAGAATATAGGCAATAAGACCCAATACACCAAACACACAGAACCCCGCATTGCACTTCCATCCCCAGGCCAGAAAGGCCACACACATTCAACACCACACAGACAACACAAAAAGGACATAGACCCCATGACCCACCAGCCCCATGAGTGGAGGAGTCCAACCCCCCCCCCTTTTCTCCCACTTCAAAGGAGATGAGGGCATACATACAACCTAAATCGGTGAGATTCCCGACCAATACGCTGAAGTATTCTGGTCACTAACACCCCAACACGCCGCCTCAGTGGCCGCTCCAATCCTGAAGGAATGCAAAGAATAGTCCCTTAGAGAAAAACCACCCACCTCCAAGCATTATTGGAACACAGTCACAAACTGATACCGAGACAACGCCGACCCATCCCTGTGGATCAAAAAGGGGCCAGGCCCAGCAGGCGGCAACGCCACCCAATTCCTTATCACAGCAACCGGGCGCAAAGCCAGACCCTCCACTGCCCCTCGTACCACCCTGGCTCCTTTACCCATCTGATCATTTTTTGACCTACGAATAAGGAGCGTAGCAGTGTCGCACCGGACTGAAACATCCGAGACATCCAAACCCCCAGCCACCGACTTGGAAGGGCTGACCAAGTCACCCACTCTCAGTGCCTCAAAAAAGGCCAAGACAAAAGCTGTCCTAAACAGCTGGACTTCAAAAGGGGGGAAACAGACACTGGGCAACACCGCCGACAACTTTTCCAACATCCCCAAAGACACTGGTCGCCCTTTTCTGTAACCCCTCAACACCTTCCGAACTATGAAAGCCTTTGTACGGACCCTACTTACCAGCTCATGCCATTCCCTCCACACCCACTCATAAGTCCGCCAAGTAGCTTCTGCCACTGACTTCTGAACCAACGACATCATGGTGTCAATATGAGATCCCACAAACGACCGGGGCACGGGACCCCAAGCTGCTCTGCCTCCGCTGCCAACTGCCGGAATCTGTCCCACTGTAATCGAGAAAGTGCATCAGCCACTTCATTCTCATTCTCTGGAATATGAACAGCACACACAAAAATATTCAACTGCAAACACAACTCCACCAAATGACAAAGCAAATGGACCACAGGCAGGGAAGATGCTGACAGGGAATTGATGGCCTGCACCGCCCCCCGAGTTAATGCAATGAAAGCGAACCTGCCGGTTTCTGAAATCTGTCCCCCAAAGCTCCACAGCCAGCACTATAGGAAAAAGTTCCAACAACATCAAATTCCGACCAGGCCCTGACAACACCTTCGGCCACCGATCCGCACGCATTGAAATAAGCTGCATAACCCACTGACCCTGCTGCGTCAGTAAAGAGATCCAGCTCCACCTGCACCCTTGCCAAAAAGACTGGCCTTTGAACTGCTCCAAAAACACATCCCACACCCACAAATCTTCCCAATGTTCCCGACGAATCCAAACAAAGTGATGTGGGGCATTCACCTCCGCAGTGGCGGCCACCGAGCGTCTACAAAACACGCACCCCATGGGCATGATGCGACAAGCAAAGTTGATTTTACCCAACAATGACTGCAACTTTCTCAACTGTACTTTTGAATGGCGGACCACCTCAGCTACCGTCCGCCGGAGATCCTCCAGCTTGTTGCCCGACAAGTGGCACTCCATAAAATTGGTATCGATGATGATCCCCAAAAACTGCAAAACCGTAGTGGGTCCCTCCATCTTGTTTTGAGCCCCAAAAACTTGAAAAATATGCTGTAACGTGGCCAACAAAACATGACCAATCCCCCGGGGGGCCTATAATAAAGAAATCATCCAGATCTGCAAAATAGTACTCAGGTCAGACAGGTCCTGATGACCCATTCCAGAAAGGAACTGAACATCTCGAAATATGAACAAGAAATGACACATCCCATTGGTAGGCAAAGGTCAACAAAAAATACTTGTTTCTAAAGAAAAAATTTGCGCTAGGTGTACAAAAAAAAAAAAAGTGAATATAACCCGTGAAAGAATATCCTGCAGCTATGCACTATACCTTGATAAGGGCACTACTAAATAGATATAACAAAAAGCGCAGCGCTGGATATATATACAAAAATACAACAAAGATTGGTATTACTATTAAAGCACCAACAACTTTCATATGTGATCCATAAATGATGAAAGAAATTAAAATGAACAATAACATAAATGAGTGCTTCACTGTAATGATATATGTGCGTGACTAATATCAATTTTTTATCCACATATTTTGAAAAAGTCCAAAGATACAAAAATTATAAATAGATTTTTAAAAAACATTTCAAAAGAAAGTGTCCAAAAAAGCGATTAAATGTGACTTTAAATCGCACCGCTTGATCAAATGAGGCGTAAGATACCGTACAAAGGGAAGGATCAATCGCATCGTTCACTGACCCTCCCTTAGGGTGAGACAGGTGGTGATTGAGCCTAAATTGATTCGGTTCCCACTTGGGTACCACTCCCAAAGGCGAAACCACTAACTCCCCCACCAGTGACAACAAGAATGGGCCAGCCATCCTTCCCAATGCCACTTCCTTTTGCAGCTTACTAGACACTACATCAGGATGATCATAAGCCGACTTAAGGTTAGTCGAAATAGGGGGGACCCGATCCAATGTACTTTGAATCGGTAAGCCCTCCTTAAAGCCCAACAACAGCGTCTGTGCAGTTACCCTGTTTGGATAACTACTTGGATACGGCGCCATTTTTTCCACCCTCACCGGCGCCATCCCTCTTTTCAGCGTCGGCTGATTTCTTTCCTTTCCTGAAGCATTTTGACAAGTAGTGAGCTCCTCCGCAGCCCGAACACTCATCCGGGAAACAGCAGGAGCCTCCAAATTTGCAGGTGCCCTCGTTAAACTGCCAGCAGAACCCCTTACGCTTTGCGGCCGATGGTGAAGAGGCTTGGGCACCTCCGACCCCCTCAAGAAAGGGAGGCGGCGCGACTCTGGCTTGTGTCATGAGTTTCATCCACAAGTTAATGTCTTTGTGATCCCATCGCAACTACGGTCTCACAGCCTTCCGCTGCCGGAACTGCTCATCATAGCGCAGCCACGCCATGCCCCCATACACGCTCTGGGCTTCACTGATGGAATCCAGGTAACAGAACAAAGTTGAACAGTTCTCCCCCAGACCGTACTTACCTTGGAAGATTCCGCACTACCGAGGAGAACAGAAGTACCGGTGACACCGTGGGTGCGAGGGGTCCCGCTATGGAACCCCTGCCCACTATGTCCCTGAAGCCCCCTACCAGAGCCAATAACAGCTGCTGCAGCAATGTATCCCCCGAGCCTCTGACACTACTCCCTGCTTCCGGGAGGGAAATCCCACCACCCAGGGCCCCCCAACCAACCCCAGATGCCATTACAGGTGCCAGGACAAGCCCACCCCCCTGCCTTGTACCCTAGGAGACCATCCAACAGGGGAGAAGACATAAACAACAGGTTCACAGGGTTAGACACAGACACTGGGACAGATGAGGATTTACCAGGCTGCCCAGGGGAAACCGAGCAATCAGCCGCTGTTCCAGATCCCTGAAGAGGTCCCTGCTGAACCGTCGCCGCTGCGGGCCCCTCCAAATCTGTGTCCGACACTTCCCCCTTGGACCGATGACCCCCCTGACCACCAGAAGATGCTGCCGCAATGGAGGGGGCTGACTGCCCGGGGCTGAAGTCCTCATCCTGGGCCCAACACGGCTCACCGCTGACCGCAGCCCACACTGCGCCCTCTACCGGTCAGCAGATGCCGCTCTCACGCCATCTCTGTCTACACTGGGACTTCCGCTTCCTCGTACGATGGCCCCGGCTGCCCTGGAGGAGGGGCCAGCACCTGCCGACTATCCACGCCGGGCCATGCCGCTGGCGGGGGAAGGCTCCACGCGGGCCGCCGAATCCTGCGCCAGCGACAATGGCGGCCTGGAGGGGGACGCAGAGGGCACCCTCCGGGCCAGGTTCCTCCTGTGCTGGGGATTCCTCCTAGCTCCAGCGGCAGGAGAAGGTGCCGGTCTCTTTGCCTCCTCCTGCCTGAAGCATGCAGGAGGCCTAGACCTCCTCGCATGTGGTGAAGCAGGGGAAGGGGAAGCAGCAACCTGCCCCAACCCCCGCAAAGGTGCAACCAGCTGCACATTAAGCCACTCTGGGCCGTTCACTTGCCTCTTCTCCTGCTCACCCCTACTGGCTAACCCCCACCAACCCGCTCCATACCTAAGCCACACCTCTCTCATTGCTCCATACCTATTCTCCAACCTTTTGACCTGACCCCCTTTCAGGAACCACCCCGTGCAACACAGGTTCCCTTTGTTCCAAGCCTGTTCTGTTCATCTTCTTATTTCTGCCAGCAGATGGCACAAGCTAGCTGCAGAAACAACTCTTAGCAATGGAAACAACATAATCTGGGATTCATACATATGTGGCTGGTACATTACCACTTCATAGCATGTACACTGTCTTCATAAAATAAAAATGCTATGTTTTGTTTATGAATATTTTTTTAATACAAAACAAATCAATTCAACAATAAAGTTGGACTATGAAGCAATAGGTTTCTGAGTGGGATTTTTATTTCACACTCACGTACTGATCTCTGCTTACTTCCCCCAAAATAGAAAAAAATGTGTACTTTTGTAAAGATCTCAACATACATTAACGCACGTTGAGCACTTCTTAGTACCAAGCCCAACTAAAGTTGATTTAAAACTTATACAAGGGTCAGAATTGTTATTAACTTGTTAACATATTTGGGCAAAAATAAAGTTGTTTGTATTTAGGAAAAATGTCTGTTATTAGATTAATGAAGAGATTACGTCCAAAGCTGTTGGGTCCTTTCATTTCCTTTTTTTGGCATAAAACAATAGAAGCCATGTTAGGTATTTACCCATTATACAGTAGGTGGTGCCAGGACAATGTCATCTAGTGCCCAGGGTGCAGATGTGAAACTGTGCCCCCTCGCTTATTAACCCCAAAGAGGATGGGGACAGGGCCAAAATATTGTTGTGCGCAAAACTGTTTGTAATGTTTGTGGAATGCAATTAAATAGTACCAATGTTTGTGGTGCATTGCAGCAAACTGAAAGGTTTTAAACATGGTGCACAAATATGAGGTGAACAGTGTCAAATTGTCCCTGGGTTAGTGGGTCACTTAGATAAAAAATGTCCCTGTGTTAATGGTGTCACTGAGATGAACAAATGTGGTGGCGCAACTAGTATGAAAGAAAATTCCCTTTCGGTGGTTTCACTGAAAGGAACAATGTCCCAGTGTCGGTTGTGGAAGAAACCCCCATCACAAATCTCCACAAAGACCCCCCCCCCCACCCATCTCTTAGTACAGAGCTGTTTCCTCAATCCCTAAGGCTGGGTTCACATATATGCGAATTGGATGCGTTTTAATCCGCATCCATTTCACATGACATGTGAATGTGACCGGCTCTCATTGAAAGCCGATTCACACATGTCTGGGGCAGCTGCGGCCTGGATTAAAAAAGGGTCCTGTGTGTTTTTGGGTCTGGTTCAGGTGCGAATTCAGGCAAAAATTTGCACCTGAACCGGTGAACAGGACTGCAAACCACAGCCGCACATATGAGAACTTGGCCTTAGACTCCCTCCCTACCAAAATTACAAAGCTCTTTCCCTATCCCCACCAGTTCTGAACCCCCCACCCATTCTACCCCTCACTAAAAAGCTCTTCACCCACCTCAGTAAAGAGCTCTTCCACCCGCCCCACCCCCAGCTACTTAAAAAACCTTGCCGACAGGAGTAACACTCAAGTAACTCCTATAAATTGATATATACACAGAGATCCTGTATATACAGTAGATTACCTGGCTAACACAAGAGAGATGTGAGGTAACAGTGTGGGAAATGAGCAAATGTTCCAACGGAAATCCTGAGTGAATGGATGGTCCCCTTATCTTGACGCAGGTGCACTAAGACCTCTTTCACACTGGGGCCGCGTTAGCGCTAAAGTGCCACTCGTTTTAGCGGCGATTTAGCACTGTTTAAGCGGTGCTTTTCGGCGGCTAGCAGGGCGCTTTTAACCCCAAAGAAGGGGTTAAAAACGCCTGTGTTTTGGCCCTTCTGAAGCACTTTTCAGGTGCTTTGGAAAAGCTGTTCATTCATTTCAATGAGCAGGGCGTTTTGGGAGCGGTGTATACACCGCTCCCAAACTGCCCCAAAGATGCTGCTTGCGGGACTTTTTCCAACGTCTTGCAAGCGCACCGCCCCAGTGTGAAAAGACACTAAAATTAATGGGCGGTTTTCAGGCAATATTTAGAGGCTATTTCTAGCGCTAAAATGCCTGAAAACCGCCTCAGCGTAAAAGGGGTCTAAGATAATCTCTTCATTTAGAGACACCACGAATCTAAAAGACAAAATGAGGGGAATGCTTCTAAGGGCCCGTTCAGACATGCGGCTGGGGTAAAGTAAAACCGTGCAGCTGAGCCATGGTTTTACAGCCGCTCTGCCTGCTCACCTGAACGCTAAACATACAGCTACTACTGGCTGTACACATGTGGCTATGCTTCGCAGCTGTGGCAAAACTTTCAGCAGCAGCACCACCTGGCGAAAGCGACTAATGCAGTTCAATGGAGCTATCCTGCAACTGTCCTGTGACGTATTGCTACCTTACCACCTGTCAAACACCTCTGAAAAGTGGTCAGAGCATGGATCACTTTTCAGAGAAGTGACAGTCACTGTTGCACATGTGAACAAGCTCTAAGAGTTGCTAATGAAACAAATGCACAGAACTAAAGTGTTTACCTCCTCACCTGATAACAGAACTATCACTTCACGCTCAGAGCTCATTAACACAGAGCTTAAAAAAATGCTGCTTTTACAAGCATATTTTTTTCAGCCTGTAAAAGCACCTCTATGTAAGTCTATGCATACCTCCCAACTTTTTGAGAAGGGAATGAGGGACACCTATTAGCAATAGTATGTAGGCATAGGACACACCCCCTGCCATGCCCCCTTAACCACTTCAGCCCCGGAAGAATTTACTCCCTTCCTGACCAGTGCGTTTTTTGCCATTCGGCACTGCGTCGTTTTAACTGACAATTGCACGGTCGTGCAACGTGGCTCTCAAACAAAATTGACTTTTTTTTTCCCCCACAAATAGAGCGTTTTTTTGGTGGTATTTGATCACCTCTGCGATTTTTATTTTTTGCGCCATAAACAAGAAAACAGCGACAATTTTGAAAAAAACGCATTATTTTTTACTTTTTGCTATAATAATTATCCCCAAAAAATAATTAAAAAAACATTTTTTTTCCTCAGTTTAGGCCGATATGTATTCTTCTACATATTTTTGGTTTAAAAAAAAATCGCAATAAGCGTTTATTGATTGGTTTGCACAAAAGTTATAGCATTTACAAAATAGGGGATAGTTTTATAGCATTTTTATTAATTTTTTTTTTTTTACTAGTAATGGCGGCGATCAGCGATTTTTATTGTGACTGCGACATTATGGCGAACACATCGGACATTTGACACAATTTTGGGACCATTTGTCATTTATACAGCAATCAGTGCTATAAAAATGCACCGATTCCTGTGTAAATGACACTGGCAGTTAAAGGGTTAACCACTAGGGGGCAGGGGGGGTTAAGTCAGTAGGGGGGATGGGCTAGCTGTCACACGTCACTGATCTCTGCTCCCGATGACAGGGAGCAGAGATCAGTGACATTGTCACTAGGCAGAACGGGGAGATGCTGTTTACATCAGCATCTCCCCGTTCGTCCTCTCCGTGAGGCGATGGTGGGTATCCCCGCGGCGATCGAGTCTGCGGGACTCGCGACCCGACTAACGGAGCTCTGGGCGCGCACGCAATGGCACGGAAACTCAATGGGACTTAGCTGTACTCCCATTTGCCCAGCCGTGCCATTCTGCCGACGTACATCGGCGTGCGCCGGTCGGGAAGTGGTTAAAGGAGAATTATACAAAAAAAATGATTAGTTAAACCCACAAGTGTTTTTTTTTACTACAACGATTCCTTTATATTGGCTTTTGAGATTTACAAATACAGCAATTTAGAAATTGGATGAAAGGTTTAGCACTGAGAAACACTTTTTTAAAAGGTAAAAAGTGCATTTTACATACAGTTATATAGATCAGACAAAAATGAGGGACAAATAAGGAGGAAAGAGGGACAGAGGGACTTTGTTCTAAACCAGGGACAGTCCATCAAAATCAGGGACAGTTAGGAGCTATGGTCTATGTGTACATAGGCATATTAGAAGAGGAGCGTTTACAGGCTGAAAAAAAAAAAAAAAAACTCACCAAAGGCACATTCAGGAGATGAGCCGAAGAGCAGAAAAACATGGAATGCGCATACACGTGTCTAGCGTTTGGGTGTTAATGCATTCCAAGGGCCAGAATAAACAAATATTCTATTCTGACCAATAGAATACATTAATGCTCAAACATTAAACGTGTGCAATTTGCAGCTTTTAGCATGTTATTAGGCAGCATTTTCCTCCCAATAGTTCTGGTGTTCAGGGTTCTTACAGGTTTAACTGAAGATAGCAGCTTGGGACATCAGGAGCCTGGCAGTAAATAAGGCTAAACCTGAGTGTGCAGTGAAAGGCCTGTTATCCTGTGAAGAGATTAGTACTTTAATTTATGCATTTGTTTGGTTGCTACTGTTAGAAAAAACAGAGAAGGAAGCTGCTGGAGCTCCCAGTGTGCCCCAGCCTTTACATAGAGATGCTGCACCTGGGGCATGTGTCCTTTCAGCCCCACCTCGTACCAGCTGTCATTATATGACTAGTTCATTTTGCAAGGCGGTAGAATTCCAGGAAGTGCGGCAGATCAAAGCTCAGAGCCTATGTCACTAGCTGTTGTATTTGTTGCCAGTAAGCTGATATTTGAACACAAGACCAGAAGACTTGCAAAACATCTGCTGGTGTTGTAGAGCAATGGTAATATGGGGCCTAATTCCCAGTTTATGCATATTTTTAGGGGGTACTTGTACATTAATATATTGGAGAAACTTTCCATTTCAAACTGTATCCACTTGCGGTCCACCCACCGTACATAAAATGTGGCAGGGCAGCCTCTCTGTGCCAGATCACGTACCTAGTATGTGATCTGACATTTCCGGGTCTGGGGTGTGCACGGGCGCTGCCAGTGACCCGCTGCTGGCTGTGTGTGATCCACCGGCACCTGCCATTTATTCAGTACGCCCACCTGCCTGTGTAAACAAGGCAGATTGCCGTCCTGTGAGGAGGGAAGGCATTGATCCTGTGTTCTTGCAAAGCAGGGACAAGGATCTTTGCCTTCCCTTAGTAAATACACCTCCCCCACAGTACACAAGCACTGGCTAGGAACACATTTAAAGTGATTGTAAAGTCTCGTTTTTTTCCCTATAAAAAAAACAAATGTTATACTAACCTGCTTTGTGCAGTGGATTTGAACAGAGCAGCCCCAATCCTCTTCTTCTTGGGTCCCTCTTCTGTGCTCCTGGCCCCTTCTTCCTGTTCAGTGCCCCCCTAGCAAGCAACTTGCTATGGGGGCACCCGAGCTGAGTCACAGCTTCATGTGTCCATTCAGACATGGAGCCCCGCCCCGTCCCGTCCCCTCTCTCCCCTGATTGGCTAGCTGACTTTGATTAATAGCAGCGGCAGCCACTAGCGCCGCTGCTGTGTCTCAGCCAATCAGGAGGGAAAATGTTGGTTGGCTGAGACACTAATGGACATTGCTGGACAGAGAGGGACCTCAGGTAAGTGTTAGTGGGGCTGAGGGGGGCTGCTGCACGCAGAAGGCTTTTTATCCTAATGCATTAAGATAAAAAACCTTCTGCCTTTACAACCACTTTAACCCTTGATCGTCCCTGATGTTAACTTCTTCCCAGCCAGTGTTATTAGTACAGTGACAGTGCATATTTTTTAGCACTGATCACTGTATTCGTGTCACTGGTCCCCAAAAAGTGTCAAAAGTGTCCGATTTGTCCTCCGCAATATCGCAGCCCCACTATAAGTCGCTGATCACCACCATTACTAGTAAAAAAAAATTTTAAAAAATCCCACAGTTTGTGGACGCTATAACTTTTGCGCAAACTAATAACTATACACTTATTGGGTTTTTTTTTAATACCAAAAATATGTAGCAGAATACACATTGGCCTAAATTTATGAAGAAATTTGACTTTTTCAATGTTTTTATTGGATATGTTTTGTAGCAGAAAGTAAAAAATATTGTTGTTTTTTTATCAAAATTGTCAGTCTTTTTTGTTTATAGCGCAAAAGAAACCACCAAAAGAAAGCTCAATGGGAAAAAAGGACATACCGTATTTATCGGCGTATAACACGCACCGGCGTATAACACGCACCCCAATTTAGGAGGGAATTTTAAGGAAAAAAAAACTTTTAGGAGGGAAGTTGAAGGGAAAAAAACTTACATTTAAATGCCCATCATTGCAGCCTTCTCAGTGCAGCCTTGCCCCAGTGCAGCCATGTCAGTGCAGCCTTCCCCAGTGCAGCCTTGTCAGTGCAGCCTTCCCCAGTGCAGCCTTGTCAGTGCAGCCATGTCAGTGCAGCCATGTCAGTGCAGCCTTGTCAGTGCAGCCATGTCAGTGCAGCCTTCTCAGTGCAGCCTTGCCCCAGTGCAGCCATGTCAGTGCAGCCTTGTCAGTGCAGCCTTGTCAGTGCAGCCTTCTCAGTGCAGCCTTGCCCAGTGTAGCCTTGTCAGTGCAGCCTTGCCCCAGTGCAGCCTTCCCCCAGTGCAGCCTTGCCCCAGTGCAGCCTTGCCCCAGTGCAGCCTTCGATCCCCTGACCCTGCTGCTGTGCTTCAAAATCGCCGACCGCGATTTGAAAATGGCGCCGCCGGCGCCGAAATACACAGAGCCGGTCCTCGGCTCTTTCCGGCGGCTCTCGTTTACTTTCGGTTTCACTCGTAGCCCCGAGCGGAGCTATCCGGTTCGGATAGCTCCGCTCGGGGCTACGAGTGAAACCGAAAGTAAACGAGAGCCGCCGGAAAGAGCCGAGGACCGGCTCTGTGTATTTCGGCGCCGGCGGCGCCATTTTCAAATCGCGGTCGGCGATTTTTAACTTTTGTCAGGTCGGGATCGCAGGGGATCGGCGTATAACACGCACCTGCGACTTTCCCCTGATTTTAAGGGGAAAAAAGTGCGTGTTATACGCCGATAAATACGGTACATTTTATTTGGGTACAGCATCGCACGACTGCGCAATTGTCAAAGTAACGCAGTGCCATAACCCAAAAAATGACCTGGTCACGAAGGGGGGGGTAAATCTTCAGAAGGGCAAGTGAATATACTGCATTGCCTTTTGTTGTAATTATTGAAATCTTACTTGTTCACTGTATGTTTTTACAGATTGTCTCAACATTTCTTCGAGACGCCTTCAGTCATGACCTTCCTGTGTTATTTCTTCCAGACGTCCCTTGTGCTTGAGACTTAAAAATAAGAATGTGGTTGTTACAGGCAATATACAGGTAGATTGATTATAACTCCTTGTTGTTATTCTTTTATATAAATGAACAAAGGTGATGGAAAATAAAACAGTAAAAAAAAAAATGCCTAACATAACATCATGTATCAGGGTTAAAACATTCAATATATATATATATATATATATATATATATATATATATATATATATATATATATAAATAAGACAAACAGTCATTCCATACTAAGCATACAAATGGCAAACAAAACCAAAGTGTTGTCTACAACAGGAAACCGATGACTTCATAGCCTACTCATTTCATAAATATTTAATTAAGTGTATGTAACAAAGAAAATGACTTGTGCCTAGTTGGAGAGACCAGGTTTATCTTGAAGTCCTGACCACACACTACAGCATGCTACTTTCTATATTATTTCACCATTGTGCCATTACATCCATTTGCGGCAACATGACAATTTTTTATGAGGTGACACTTTCCGAAAATCAACATTATTATTATTATACACGATTTATATAGCGCCAACAGTTTGTGCAGCACTTTACAACGTTAGAGCAAACAGTACAGTTACAATACAAATCAATACAGGAGGAATCCGAGGGCCCTGCTCCTTAGAGCTTACAATCTAGAAGACAGATATGTATAGAAGTTGTGTAAGCTAAAAACCAAGCATTTTCAAAGCTTAACTAACAACTTGCCATACAAAACAGCAATGCTGGCCATACATTAGTAGAATTGTTATAAGATATGTTTCCTTTTATGAATGTTTGTTTGATTTTTTTAATATTTAGAGGGGTCAATTTGGCATTTGTTTTAGATCCCAATTATGCAATTTTCCTTCAAGAAATGACATTCTTTCCGATGTTTGCATGTTAAAAGCAAACATTTTAGTACTTTTGAAAGACATTCGTCAACTCATTGAACGTACTGAGAATTGTTGCATGGATATTTGCTGGAAAATACAGTAAGGTTAGAAAAAAATTATAATAACTTTGGGGCTTTCAATGTTATCCAGGTCAGCCACATCCCTTTAAACTTCTCAGTAGTATCATTATTTTTGGCTACCAACTCCTCCATACACACGATACCACTCCGGGATTGAAGGACTGATAGAAGATTTCCAATATCTGGGTATCAATTGTCTAACTGCTGAGAGAAAGAAACAGAGAAGAGATTTTTGTTAGCTCTAGGCAGTAATCAAGGTAAAAAAAGAGAAAAGAACCAGGTCAACAGAATTAGGAACTAATTCATCCGTGGCTAAATTATAAAGACAAATTACTTGTTCCCAGAGTTTATAAATAAGAGGACAAACCCACCAAAGATAAGAAAGATTGCCTATAGAAGCATGGCAACACTAGCATAGATCTGATTGTGATGGAAAAGATTCGCAAATTAACTGGAGTGAGGTACCATCTTGCTAGCAATTTAAAATTGCGTTCTTGGGTATCACAAGCTATTGAAAATTTATGAGTGTTGATAAAAATTTGGTTCCACTCTATCTCTTGAATTGGACGGCCGAGTTCCACCGCCTATTTGGCCATATATGGTGGTAGACCTGGTGAATTGAGAATAGATATTAAGGTATAAATCTTAGATATAGTGTGTGTTGGTGGCTCCAAAGATATACATAACTGCTCAAATTCTGTGAACGGTCGATGAATAGTGGATCTCTGTGTTAAGGAGCAGTAAAAACTCTGCAGTTGCAGATAGAGAAACCAAAGGCGTATCCTTTGATCATGTAGAGTTTGAAAATTTGAGAATGACATAAATATATCCTCCAAAATCATATGTTTGATCTGCGGTCAATAAGATTTGTCCAAGCTTAAAATAGCATGTGAATGGAAACCAGTAGGGAAGGGAGGATGGTCTATTAAAAGGAGTGAGAGGGCCTGGGATGGAAGACAGAGGAAATTAGTTTAAGTAATGATGTCAGCATTCTAAAACCGTATAGGTGAGCCAGGGCCAAGAAGAGCGGGATCTGATAACTTTGAGAGGGAGCCAGAGGGCAGTTTTAGGATTTAATGGAGAAGAATCTGTTTCCAGTTGGAACCATTGTTTATCGTGAGAGTGGTGAAACCAGTCTAAAATGCGAGAAAACACAACTGCCTTATAATAATGCTCAGAGTCTGGTCAAGCTGCACCTCCACAGACTTTTGATCGACAAAGTGTTTTCCAAAAAATTTGAGGTTTACTAGTTTGGTAGTTAGTTTAGTAATTATACAGGTCTGGTATAGATTTTAAGGGGAATTCCACACCAATGTTTTTTAAAAAAACAGCGTGGGGTCCCCCCCAAATCCATACCAGGCCCTTTGGGTCTGGTATAGATTTTAACCACTTAAATACAGGACATTTATACACCCTTCCTGCCCAGACCAATTTTTATCTTTTAACACTCACACAATTTGAATGCCAATTACTCAGTCATGCAACACTGTACCCAAACAAAATTTTTATCATTTTTTTCATATAAATAGAGCTTTCTTTTGGTGGTAGTTAATCACCACTGGGTTTTTTATTTTTTGCGACATAAGTAAAAAAAGAGCGAACATTTTGAAAAAAAAAAACACTTTTTTTTAGTTTCTATGATAAAATTTTGCAAATAAGTCATTTTTGTTCATAAATTTGGGCCAAAATTTATACTGCTACATCTCTTTGGTAAAAATAACTCAAATTAGTGGATTTAGAGTCTACAAGCTATGGTGCAAATCATTGAAAACTGATCACACCTGATCACACCTGATGCACTGATGGCCTATATCATTTCTTGAGGCTCTGAAATGTCAGGAAAGTACAAATACCCCCCAAATGACCCCTTTTTGAAAAGTAGTCAGTCCAAGGTATTTAGTAAGAGGCATGGTGAGTTTTTTGAAGTTGTAATTTTTTCCCACAATTCTTGGGAAAATGAAGAATTTTTTTTTTCAAGATTGTCATAATAAGTTATTTCTCACTCACTGCATATGCATACTTCCAATTACACCCCAAAATACATTCTGCTACTCCTCCCGAGTATGGCGATACCACATGTGTGTGACTTTTACACAGCCTGGCCACACAGAGAGGTCCAACATGCAGGGAGCACCATCAGGGGTTCTAGGAGCATAAATTACAACTCTAATTTCCCAACGACCTATTACATTTGTGACACAACTTCTGGTGGTGCTTCCATGCAGCATTAGGGTAAGGCTCTCCTTTTTGGTTTAGAATTTTATCACTTTTACTTTTTTAAGTCAACTTTTTGCTTAATATTTTTTCTACCTGTTACTCATCTATTTTAGGTTTCTTCAGATGAACTGTGACAGGTACTCAGGTACTCAGATGGACTGTGACAAGTACTCAGGTACTCAGATGGACTGTTGCGAAATGTAGACAAAAAAGAATTACTCCTGCGCTCGTGAAGGCATTTTTTATGTAAATTGGTAGTACTGTTTAAAGTGACAGAACTGGAGAAGATGGTCATGCGTGTCCCGCTGCCTAAACTGACCAGGGGTGGTCTGGAGAAGACTGTGTGGGAAAGGTGGATGGAAGGCGCGTGATCAAACGCTTACATCAAAAACACACAGTTTATTCATGTGCAATGGAATACAAACATGTAGGTAATACATATATATATTACGTTTCGTAAGAGTTAGGTTACAAAATATGCACTTAAAAGGTTAAAAGTGAGACATGCCCATGTAAAGGCAAGTGGTTAGAAATAGGCTGACGCGTTTCGAGGATAACCTCTTCATCACAGCCTTGAGAACAGGAACAGTCTGTGCAAACCGGTAGACCAACATATATACATAAGGAGGAGTGGCTAGTTGGGAGATATAACCTGTGATGAATAATTCATTCTCCTTAGCTCCATACCAGTCCACATCCAAGCGCTCTAAATGAAATAAAAATCATATATGTATAGTACGGAGCACATAGAAAATGTATGCTACACAGTACAGACTGGAGACGTATGCTTGAAGTATGAATTCAAAATGATATGATAGATAAAATCACACATATGTAGATTTTGAAATGATAAAAGATATTAAAGCAATGCATAAAATAATAGAACATTGAAGCAAACAAACGTAAAAACATAGCTCTGCTGTCCTCCACGGTGAGATCGGATGAAAACGGACAGCTTGTCTGTTTTCATCCGATCCGCTGGGTGGATAGCGAATGTATCGCCATCTGTCTGTTTTGAACGGATCTTGTCGGATCGGATGGCTGGCGGGTGTCGGCGGACAGATCTCCACTGATATCTGCCTGCCCATACAAGTCAATGGGTGGCCTGCTTGGATCCGCCTGAAAAACGGACAGGTGGATCCGAGCAGGCCGATCATGTGAAAGGGGCCTAAGATTGCATCCATGTATTGTGGCTGTCTGTGCAGAAGGCAGCTGAGTGTAATCATTCCTAAGGTGCACCATTGCAAGGCACAAAGAAATACAAATACAGCCGGGCACCGAACAAGCACTGCAGTACAAATGTCACTCTCTCTATTTAGAGGCAATGTATTTTAAAATTTGATGTGGAGTGAGGGAGGGTGATAAATACAAGCTTTTTTTTGGGTTTTCAATAAGTACGCTTTAACTTCTACGCAACTTCCTTCACATTCATTTGGAAAATCAAAGTAGAGGAAACCTTGTTATAAAAGTGTTTATTTGCTCAGGTGGTAGAGCTGTATCATTTTCCCCTGACATGAAAGAGTTTAGTCTTCTTTTGCACACACATTGATAGAAAGGGCGTACACACTGAACCTGCATTACTTATCTTCTTCAATTTGTGCAGGCACATCTGCATAGGTGTGTCAGTGGAGGTTAGTGACATGGTGCTGGTAAAGCTCCTACCACAGTCATAGTCTTGGATGACATTTTGATTAAAAATTACACCAGGTGGGGAGCGCATGCGCGGAGCTGAGTGCTATGGACGTGCCTACCTAAATCTCCGTTACCTGAAGAACGGAACAGCCATATAACGACTGGTACACGGTATTTACCCACAAGTATTCCTCCCCAATCTGTGTCCGTACTAAATAGCCACATTGGGGCTCTTTTTCCTGGGACAAACTGCCCTCCATGAAGCCGAAAAACGACAAATCAGCACCGCCTCAGACAGCCAAAATGACGACTATGCCGCCCCCCCCTCAGGAATGTCACGCGGGGCTGCGAAAGCCTTAAAGGCATACACACAATCTTCGGTCCTCTTAAGAAATAATGATTTTGACTTGGAGAATCTTGAAGATACAAATGAAATGGCTCCCCCAGCCACGTTAAAACAGATTGAAAAAATGTTCCAAAAATCATTAAAACATACCTCAAACCATATTACCACTAGTCTCACTAAAGAGATTAGGAATCTAGGCCAACGCATGTCTGAACTTGAAATTAGAGTAGACGATATGGAAAACTATACCCTGAATTACTCGACAGAGATTGAAAACCTTAAAGAAGAAAATACCATCCTACAAACCTGATTGGAAGATTACGAAAATCGTGCAAGGCGCTCCAATTTACACATCAGAGGAATCCCTGAATCTGTAATTGACTTACAAGCCACAATGATACAAAGCCGCTCTTTTTCAGAAACGACAACCGGCAATACCAGTGGAACGACTTGAAATGGACAGGGTTCATAGAGCCCTAACACCCAAAAAAACTAAAGGTCTTCCTCGCGATATCATTAACAGTTTTCATTTCTACCGTACAAAAGAACAACTATTCAAAAATTTGCCCGTGGGACTTTAAATGAAGTGTCCATGGTGATCACAGAAAAATAACAAGAGTATAGAAAAGACAAAATTTATTGTGATAAATAACATCCAGTACAAGTCATTTGGTGGTCTCCTCCCTCTCAGCTCCCGGTGGAGATGTATTCCCTCTGCCCCCCACCTGGGGGCCACCTCCTCAGGGTTCTACGCCTGACAAGTGGGTATTGGATTATTTACTCTGGCTTCATGTTGTTGTCCTACCATAACCTATACTTCAATATACTCTTTACCTGTTAATTACAGACATCAGATATACACATCAGCCCCTGATGATGCGAGGAGAGCTCGCGAAACGCGTCGGGTTAGAGATGTAGCATGTATATCTGTACTGTTTATACTTTTTATATTTTGATGTTATGTCATGATGGCTATGTTTCTAGGACCATTTTATCATGCTGCTGCTCTTATGCATGTGTCACCGATGTTCATGACTTGTACTGGATGTTATTTATCACAATAAATTTTGTCTTTTCTATACTCTTGTTATTTTTCTGTAATCA
This sequence comes from Lithobates clamitans, assembly GCA_037952925.1. NCBI lineage: Eukaryota > Metazoa > Chordata > Amphibia > Anura > Ranidae > Lithobates > Lithobates clamitans. The sequence goes on from JBBGZY010000291.1 coordinate 6,697,551, forward strand.
CCATGGACACTTCATTTAAAGTCCCACGGGCGAATTTTTGTATTTTTGCGTAATATAGGGATGGAGGTGTCTCATGTTAGGGAGCAGCTCCCAGACTTTTCTGTTTCAAAAGAACAACTATTAGCCACTGAAAGAAATAATTGTGTCCCTGAAAGGCTAGAGATTCTTTATCAACTGTTTGCAGATTTATCACAACTAACTACCGGTATCAACAAAAGACGGGCACTGAAACCCCTACTTCAAATATTGCAACATAATTTAATTACGGTACGTATAAATGGAGTTTTCCCTTCTCATGCCTTTTACTTACCAAGGCGCAAAATATACCTGTCATACTGCAAATGATCTACAAACAACTCTTCAAGATTTGCATCTATTGAATTCTACCCAAAACCCGGATGGCTCTCAAAGAACAGCATCATGTTCCTCAGACAAGTCATCTAACCCAGCAAGCAGAAATAAACATCATGGATCGCACAAAAGAGGTCACTTTCGTTCCCCGGACCCAGTACCTGATGATTCCATGGACTGAATGTTGCATATGCTTATTCTTAAGGTTTCTTTACCAAGTGACAAGTAGACTTCACTGGTTGGTATTGATATTGTTTATTTTTTATTTTTCAAACAAGCCTTAATATGGCTCTATTCTTAAAAGTACCGGTATATATCTGGCTATGTTGATAGGATTTTTTTTCTTATTCCGGGAAAACTAAAGTTGTGTTCATACTTAGTTTTTTCATTTTTCTTTTTTACAAATTTTTAGCCTTAATGAGTTTTTTCTGTTTTTCTCAATGTATTTGACACATTGTGTTATAATTAATAATGTGCTACAGTCGCAAATGGTTAGCTTCTTATGAAATATTGATCATTTCCATCAATTATTCTTCATAGTTTTTGAGTCCTTACTTTATACTTGGACATTTTCTGTACTTGTTCTATATCTTATTATGATACAACTTTAATGGCTGGCTTTCCGTATCCTTCAGGGATGTTCCCTGTGCTCCTCTTTCACTACCCTTGGTTGCTCTTTGAATTGGTGAGTAACTGACAGTAGCTAATGTACCCTTGGAAGGAGATTTTTCTCCCCTCAACGGTTATGTTATAAGTCTATACATATTTTGTCTAATACTTGCCACATTTAACTTTAACATTTTCTTTTGGATCTTTTTCCATTTCTGTTTTCATCTTTCTTTACCCCCCCCCAGGAAAATTCTTTCATATATAGTTTTGAACACATGATAATGTACTTTATATCTACTTAACACTATGGCTTCTTTGAACATTCTATCCCTGAATGGTGAAGGAGTTAATATCCCACAATAACGCACTTAAGCCTTTCGATCCTTTGCTTCTAGAAGAGCGCACATCTTATGCCTTAAAAAAACCCACTTTACTACAAAATCCACCCCTAGCTATATTCCCAAGTCTATACAGCCTCTGCCTCGACTAAACAGTGTGGCGTACTTAGGGAATTCCATCGTAATACCCCATTTACACTAGTAAAAGAGATTAAAGACCCTGAAGGCCAATATCTGATTCTGACAGTTCATTTATTCACTGTTGTGTCTTACTATGCCCCTAAAAACGCCCTACTTCTTTTCTCTACCATCTACGACAAATAGTAGATTCACATAAGATAGGTACTGTAATCATTTGTGGAGATTCTAATCAGACCCTTTTTCCTTTTTTAGACAACTCACCTATACCTCAACTGAACATGCCTAATAAACATTCCTTTTCACAACTTATTACGAAATGCAATTTAGTGGACTCCTGGAGCGAGTTGAATCCTACTAAAAGACAATATACACATTATTCATATCCCCATCTATCATTTTCGCGGATTGACCATATTTTGACTGTAGGAATGGCACCTGAAATTCTGACATCCAAAATCTTACCGGTCCCATGGTCAGATCATAGTACAATCTATACTGTTATTGCCTCTACTATTCCTAATGCACGTGATCCCACATGGATTCTTAGAGATTACTTACTTAAAAATTCAGCTAATAAAATAAATATTGAATTGGCACTTAAGGAATGTTTAGAATATCATTTTTCTCCTGACATCTCCCCAATCACTCTATGGGAAGCACATAAGCCAGTTCTTCGGGGTATGTGTTTAAGACAAGCTGCACTGCTTAATCGTGAATGTAAAACTCTTTGCTGTGAATTAAAAAAAAAAATATAATACATGCTATATGGCATTTCAAAATAATCCCTCTACGACATTGAAATTGAATTTAGATAAAGCCAAACTAGAGTTTTATTTGTTTCTCACAGAGTCTGCAGACAAAACTATTAAACGATCACAACATCATTTCTGCATGAAAGCAAATAAACGTTTTTGGCCCGTGCACTTAAATCTAATCACATTCCCTCCAAACCTATACGCCGTAAAATATCCAAAGATGTATATTCCAATAATTATATGAAAATACTTCAAAAATTTAAATCACATTTATCCACTTTATATTCATCTGATAATGAGCTGGATACCTCCAAGGTGAACAATTTCTTTTCCCACATTTCTCTTCCATCATTATCTAAAACACAATGGGAAATGTTGGAGGAATCTGTATCGGTTGATGAGGCGTCCAGAGCTATCACAGATCTAAAATTGAATAAGACCTGGTTCCGACAGATTTTCTGCTCTTTATTACAAAACATTTGTGGACATTCTTTTGCCTATTTTACAGTAACTAGTGCCTTCAATTCTCTTCTAAAGGGACACTCCTATGGGAAGGAAACCCTAACAGCAATTACCGTATTTATCGGCGTATAACACGCATCGGCGTATAACAAGCACCTCAATTTAAGAGGGAAGTTTCAGGAAAAAAAAACATTTAAAAAAAAAAAACAACCACTTTGAAGCACAGTAATGGTCAGTGAGCATCAATGCAGCCTGATTAGTGCCCATCTGCAGCTTCAGTGCAGCCTGATCTGTGCCCATCTGCAGTCTAATCAGTGCCCATCTGCAGTCTAATCAGTGCCCATCTGCAGTCTAATCAGTGCCCATCTGCAGCCTAATCAGTGCCCATCTGCAGTCTAATAAGTAACCATCTGCAGCCTAATCAGTGCCCATCTGCAGTCTAATCAGTGCCCACCTGCAGCATTGCTCAGTGTCCATCTGCAGCCTTGCCGAAATATAGACTGCCACTGAGGGGAAGGAGGGGACGAGCGCTGTTGAAATAGAGTCGGATCTCCTGTGTACTCGGCTCGGCGTCACGCCCAGTCCCGCCCCTTGGCCCGGATGCTATGATGGATATAACGCCGGTCCACTGCCGGGACGTCAATGCTAGGAGATGTCCAGGGGGCAGGACTGAGCGTGACTGCTAGCCGAGCCGAGTACACAGGAGATCCAGCTCTATTTCCGCAGCGCTCATCCCCTCCTTCCCCTCGGTGGCACCCTATATCGGCGTATAACACATTTTAAGGGGGGGAAAGCGTGTGTTATACGCCGATAAATACTGTATTTGCATGCTTCCCAAATCTTATACAGATGATACTCTGTGGTCGAATTATCATCCTATGTCCTTATTGAATTTAGATATTAAAATTTTTGCCAAAATTCTTACCAAAAGACTAAATACAATTATCGGTGATCTTATACATCGTGATCAAGTGGGTTTCGTCCCTATTCAACAAGCCAGTGATAACATTAGACTTGCAACTCCTTTATCTCATGCTGCTAAAATACGTTGCATTCCTACATGCTTTCTTTCTCTTGACATTAAAAAGACATTTGATACTATCTCATGGTCCTATATGCACTTTACCTTCCATAAATGGGGATTTGGTCCGCATTTTTTAAAATGGATCTCTGTATTATACCATAAACCTAGAGCATACATTAAATATGCAGGCTATAAATCGGAAACGTTTAATATACAGAGGGGCACAAGACAAGAATGCCCGCTCTCCTCACTTTTGTTTGCATTGCTTATTGAACCCCTGGCACAAAGAATAAGAATGGAACCCACCATTACTGGTATTGAATTAGGTATTGAATTAGGTGGTTGTCATCACAAATTATGCTTATTTGCGGATGACATTCTCCTATTCTTATCTTCACCACAAGTATCTGCCCCCAATCTTATGGTTATATTAAATACTCAATCATTTCAGACCTTGAAGTCAATGTTCAAAAATCAACCGCATTGAACATCTCATTATTTGAGATTGAGAGATTAGTTGTACAAGCCTTGTTACCCTTTAAATGGGCTGCACATAGTCTTCCATATCTAGGTATCCAGCTCACTGCCAACCCTTTAGACCTATTTGCCGCTAATTATCCAGCTTTGTTGAAACTAGCCACGCATTTGTTATCAACATGGTCATCCATACTATCCTCCTGGTTTGGGAAAATTAATATAATAAAAATTACTATACTACCAAAAAGTTCTTATATCTATTTAAAGTCCTCCCAATACATATACCTGCCTACTTTATAAGAATTATACAACAAAAAGTAATACAATTTACTTGGGGGAAAATCAAACCAAGATTACCTAGAAACACTTTGTACCTCCCTAAGATAATGGGAGGTTTGTGTTTTCCAAACTTTTCACTATACTATAGAGCTGCTCAATTGGCACAATTATCCAAATATAACTCTACTATAGAGACTCCTTTATGGGTAGCAATTGAAGCAATGGATTGTGACCTTCTTCCCATAAATAATATCCTATGGCTACGAGTCTACGACCGATAGATTGTAAAACTTTAAAAAACCCGATAACTAAACATTCTCAATCTATTTGGGACAGGCATAACATTTCACATGGTCTACGATCTACTTATAACCCAGTCCTTCCTTTTTATCAAAATCCGGCCTTTTATCCAGCATGGATATCTCCCAGAACTTTCTGGGCCTGGTCTAAAGCTGGTATTTCATGTCTACATAATATGACTTCAACAACATTGATTCGTCCCTTCCCTGAATTGTGTGAAATCTATGGACTTCCCCAATCCAAATTATTTCGCTATCTCCAAATCAAAATGTTTATTCTCATCCTTTAAGCACTATTTGTAATATTAACACTCTCTAAATTTGAACAAATATGTATGAAAAACCCACATGCCACAGGTCGCATTTCCACCATTTACTCTCAACTACTAGCTCATTCTGATACAAAATTTGCCATCATATGTTGCTAAATGGGAAAAAGATTTCGATCATACTATTTAAATTACAGAATGGTCTACTATCAAATCTACTTCACCAAACATAGTAGCGCTTGAAACATCATACAAGGTACTTACATGTTGGTGCTTGGTCCCTGCTAGACTCACCAAATTTGCACCCGATTACTCAGGCCTCTGCTTTCGTGGCTGTCCTGAACGAGGCACATACATACATATTTGGGGGCATTGCCAAATTGTACATAAATTTTGTAAAAACTTATTTCCCTAGCCTCGTAAATATTTGATTGTTCTATTACCACAGATGCGACAATGGCTCTTTTAAATTTAAAGCCAGACACACTAACACATAAACAATTCAAACTATTCCTTCAACTCTCGACAGCGGCGAAACAGACAATTGCTAAGGCATGGAAAACACCTATATTGAACATCGCAGAGACCAAGAACAGAATGAATCAATTATTAATACATGCAAAGATGGATGCTTTGGATAAAAACAAATTGAAAGAGTTCGATACTTTATGGGGACCATGGATTGCAAATTGTCTCCCTAGTACCTTTGACAATTGAGTACTCTCATCCTGGTAATAGACTTTTTCTCCTATGATTATACTGTTTTCTACTAAGTAATTTTGCCTCCGGATCCCTACTACTCCACTTACCCCTTTGTCAGGAAAGAGGCAAGTACCAGACTCCCCAATATCGCTGCCTTCCTTCGCACATGCGTGGTAGAGCGGCTCTCCGGCGCATCCCTGGGCACAATTCGGCTAAACGGCTAATGCGCGTGCGCAATTCGGCTAAACAGCTAATGTTTGTGTGCAATTCAGAAAACGGCTAATGCTTGTGCGCGATTCAGTGGAACGGCGAATGGGCGTACGCAATAGCGCGCACAACATGAGCCTTCCACTGGCCTATAAAAGCCATTCTGTGCCATGACCAGAATGCTGGTTTGTCTTTCAGCTCCCCATGTGTTTTCTGCTTGTATCCTGATTCTTGATTACCTGTTGTGACCCGGATTGACCTTGACCTGCTCTGATCTCTTCCTGCAGCTGACCCTCGGCTTGCCTCTCGGACTTCTCCACTTGCTTCCTGTGTTTGACCCTCGGCCTGTCTACGGATATTGCTTCCTGTCTCCAGTGATTGACCCTCAGCCTGCTCCTGGACTTTGCTATTGTCTTCAGTGCTCGACCCCTGGCTTGCTCACAGACTTTGCTTCCAGTTACCTGTGTTTGACCCTTGGCCTGTTTACGGACTTTGCTATCAATCTTCAGTACTAAGTCATCAGCTTGCTGACAGACCTGCTAACAGTCCTTTGCACTAGACTGTTTTTGCCTAGAGACTCTAGAGAATCTAGAGACTCTTACTAGTCAACGGTGTTTGACCCCCGGCCTGTTGTTGGATCAGCTGCTCATCCTCCTTCTTGAGCTTCAGCATCTTCCAGTCCTGCACAGCTGTCTCCCTGCCGGTGACCTTCACGCATAACCTGCCCAGCCTGCTGGTGACTCGTGCCTCTTTGTGCCCTTCACCCCCTGTACCATCTTCAGGAGTGGAGTGCGCTTAGTCACAAAAGGTTACCGTTCTCAGCATCTCGGCCTCGGTGAGTACCCTTATCTGACACCCTTCCTCCTTTTTCCTCTTTTCTTTTAAGGTTTTCTCCTCAATCTCCTTATTCATAATCTTACATGTGAACCAAATGATTTTGAATAAACCTGGACATTCTTTACTATTGCAGATAGTTACAATTAATTCTAATGTTTGTAACTATGACCATTTAGACATGAAAGGGTTATTCATTTTTACCATTGATTCTACAATAAGCTTATACGCGGCAATTTTATTTACTGTTAACAAAAGATTGTTCTGACATATTGAATCAAACAGGTTCGACACGAAAAATCCTCTTTTTCCCTTTTTTTTCCTTCATATATTCATAGTAATGCATTTCTATGATACATGTAATTATTTTGAAAATCTTGTCTATTATACTATAACTGTTATTTTTTGATGATCTTTCAGATAAAATTTTTGAACGAGAAACATGACACCAAGTGCAACAACAGATGCAAGTTTCTCATGTAGTACAAGATAAGACCTGATGAAGTGTTGTTTATATGATGCTTAAGGGCTCATTTACATGGGCATTGAGGCTTGCATGAGTCATTTGTCTATGTTTTCAGGGCAGAGTGGAGCTGCATGAAGCTAGCTTGTGTTAGTGAATAGAGACACAGAGGCTGTATGGGTTTCACCAGCACTTATGGGTTTTGACAGTGACAGGTGCACGGCTTGGAATGCACATCGTCTACATTTGGGGCTGCGCACCCTGCTCTACACGCACGTCAAACTTGGATGTGCAGGAGAGTCCGTACAGCTGATGCACCTACATTCATCAACATAGGCTGCCTGCCAGCAGCTTCAAAGAAATAAACAAATGGCTCTTCCACACTGGACAGGCCTCAGCACCCATGTGAATGAGCCCTAATTCCTATTCTAAGGTATGCTTAGAATTCCTATTTCGCATGAATCAGCATAATCTTTTGTGGCATTGACAAATGACATCATTATTTTGAGTAAAAAGAAATACTTCTGTACACTGTTAGAAATTAGTTAGAGAAAAACTTTCCATCCTGCCCCTTCAAATTTTCTTGTGATGAATGTCGATTTGACTCCACTAATGATTAGAGAATCAATCGAACATTCTTAAAACTAAACATTTCAAATGAAATTCTGCTAGTGTATGGCCAGCTTTAGCCATGAATAAAAAAACTGCTGTTCCACAGTACTATCAGAGGCAGTAGACTTGTGCACAACGGAAAATTTTGTTTAGTTTCGGTTCATTGTCATTCGTAAAATACATAATTTCGTTCTGTTATATTCGTTATGTTATGTTAATTCATTTTAGAATGATTCGTCATAATTTGCCAGTAATCCAACCTCCAGTAGAAAATTAATCAGCTGATTGGACTGTAAGATTTACTTTGAGTTAACCTTTTGTTTCATTAGATCTTTAACGAATTACCGAATCATGTCGAATTCATTTGTTATATCCGCTATAACTTCTTTCGTATCAGTTAAAATTCGTTATTTTTGCATTCGAACATTCGGATGCATCCAAATGCCTAAAAGATGCAAAATTCGGCCGAATTTCGATTTGTTATGAAACGTATTGCACATGTCTAATAGGCAGCCTAGATCCATAGCTTCCAACTGTCCCTGATTTTGAGGTACTCTTCCTGATTTGCAACAATGTCCCTCTTTCCTCCTCATTTGTCCCTCATTTTGATCTGATCTATATTGTTTTATATAAAATGAACGTTTTATCTTTCAAAAAGTGTTTGGCAGTTCTAAACCTTTCATCCAATTCCTAAATGGCTGCATTTGTTAATGCCAAAAGCAAGAGTAAAGCAAACTCAGTAGTAAAAAAAGCACTTGTGGGTTTAACTAATCTTTTATTTTTCTTTTGTATAATTCTTCTTTGAGTGGGCTAGCAGGGGGTGTGTCCTATGCCTACATATTTTTGCTAATAGGTGTCCCTCGTTCCCATCTCAGAATGTTGGGAGGTATGTAGTTCACTCGGTCTCCAGTTTCCAATTAATACCCTAGACAATTTCTTGTTTTCAATCAGCAGAGCAATAGAGGATCAAAGGCTGCCACCATATGCATTGTTAATTAGAAAATATACCCAGAAACCATTTTTTTTAATCATATTGACATACTAGTTTGGCATTAAGTTGATCTCTTTCCAGTGTACAACTAGCAAAACATAGCTCCTTCTTTAATTCCTGGAATTTGGAGGCTGCCATTTCTGCTAATACCTCCTTCTGAAAGCGCTGCTTGTCAAAGTATTATGCTATACCTCTGGCTTCAATACCTTCTGACCTGGAACAATTATGAAGATGAGAAAATTAGGTAGAAATCATTTTCCTTGTCTACATAATTGTTTCATGTTAATGAGTAAAAGCGGAACTAAACTCTACCTATACTTAATGTCAGAAACCATGAATCAGACTGAGACAGAAGTACAGTTAAATCTCACTTGTTTAATAATAATAAAAAAAAGGTAAACAGAGTAAACGTAGTCAAAACATAGCCAGAGTTCAGGAACTGGAACGGATAGTCAGACAAGCCAAAACATCAGGGAGCCAGAGAACAGTGTAGTAGAACGGCAAGCAGGATCTGGAGCCAGAAGGAATGTCAGCCAAGCAAGTCTTTAACAGGAACACAGGAGAGCGTCTCTAGAGATGTAACCAATGTGAAGGCAGAGATCATCTAGACTGGACGGCTTAGTTAGGCAGGAACGACGAGCAGGATCATGAACAGGTGAGTCACTGTGGAGAGATAGGAGCTAGCAATTAGCCGACAGCTGAGAGGCCAGCTCAGAGTAGGAAGGACAGGGCCATGTGCGTCCACGGAACCTACGGGAGTCAACAATGGACTGCACTTCATATTCCTCAGGGTTCTCAACCTGAACAGGATGAGGACGTGGCACAGAGGTGGTAAAGCGGTTGCAGACCAAAGGTTTTAATAAGCAGATGTGAAATACATTTGAGATACGCATATTAGAAGGAAGGTTTAATGTGTAAGCCACTGGGTAGAATACGGAAAGGCCCAATAAACCGTCATAAAATGTCATATTGCCGAATGGACAGAGGTATAAACCATCCCATTTTGCAAATTGTTGCACTTTTGGGGTTGTCTATTTGCTGACATGCCCATGTGGTTGCTTTTATGTGGGTAAAACAAAACTTGAACTCCACGTGCGGATAGGTAGACACATAACGAGCATGCATACCTGTAATCCTGATCTACCCTTGGCGCGACATGCCCGTGAGGTACACCAAGGAAAGTTTCCAAAAATTTAATTTTTGGTACTGGACCGGGTACACCCTAGCAGTAGGGGGGATGACTTGGACAAAATCCTACTACAAAAGGAGACCAGGTGGATAGTGGCCTTACAAGCCACATTACTACCTGGCCTAAACGATTGCATTAGCTATCGACCGTTCCTGGAGGGTTTTACATCGGGAGTATGGGAGGGTCAGGGTTAATTTATTACCCCCCTCCCTTCCTTTTGCCATCTCTTAGACCTCCTGGTCTGTCCCCTTGTAGGTCTTCAACTGATAAACCATATCATATTTCAATACGTGGGATAGATATAATTCAGAGGTGAACAGGGAATAAATAGTAACTTAAGAGCCTTACGAACACGTACATCCCAGTGTCCATATATATCTGTAGCTGTATATCTTGCAGGGTCTATTAGTTTTTAATGTCATTACTAATTGACCAAATCATAGTTATATACAGGTGATTATCAGTAACAAATATACACTGACATCTACTACTTACTTTTGTCTACGATATATCTTCGTTGGTTTTCATGTCTCAGGGAATATATCCAGCATATGGGTGATTCCAGATAAATGAATTTGGATGTAGGTACTCATTAATGCCCACTAGATGACACTCAACCATCTGCACACTCTCCTGTTGCATAACTCTATTTGCATCTGCATCCCTTCCAAATGTATGTCACAAACGTTCTTTTTTCTCTTCTTAACAGCGGCATGAGCACAGACTTTGTGATCTTCATCCTTCCCAGCACTGCATCTGTCCCCTCCCTCTATCTTTTCAGCTGGGTTGACCTCACATATCCCACTGACGCTGCAGCTCAGCTCCGACAGCGCCAAGGGTGGTGACGTAGGCATGTACTGGCGGTGACCTCCTTCTGCACACACCAGGGGAAGTGACGCAGGCACGCACCGGCGGTGATTTCCTTATTACATCAACCACCGCTGCGTGTGTTTGGACGCATACACCGGCATATATAGATAGCGAGTGAGCCAATTCTGTCCAGGCATTGATCCAGCTACCACACGCTACATGGCAAACTGCTAAATCCATAGGTAGGTTTTGCATACCTGGGGTATTGATGTCTTATTTTACCTTAACATCTCTTTAAGCCCTATGAGACTGATTGTTCATTTTTTACATGTATATATAAAGGACTCATCTGTGGTGGGACAGTTGGACATTTATTCCTGGGCTATTTAGCCTATACTACTGCTTTCAGTAAAGTGTTTGTCCCACCTATCCGGATGTGAACCATATGGGCATACATCACAGAATAGGTAGGCATCCCCTTTCCCCCCCCCCCATTAGCGATTTATATGGATCACTTTTCACCTGTGGGCTCGTTCCAGGCTTATGTCCTGTAGGGGATCTATATCCACCTGCAGCCCCCCCCCCCCCCCTTTCCTTTCAACACGTGTTTTTTTCCCTCCCCTTGTTCCATGCTTTAGGTCTCTTTGGTGACCCCTGTCATACCTAATGCACTCATTTCACTCTGTTTCACTTATCTATTCTGAATCATCTATTCTGATTTTTTTGTTTGGTCGTTTACGGTCTGGTTATATCAATACACCTGTCCAGACCTTATTTCACATTATACAAAAATCTGGTTCCAAAGAATCTATAATTTTTCTTATTATTATGCAGATATTGCAGATACTATGCACCTTGAGAATGTGCCCATTACGTACAATACTCACAGCTTGTGAATTCTATAATATCAATTTGTACTCTCCGGTCCTCAGTGCCTGCTTAGACATGGAATCATCACACTGGGTATTTTCGTAGGTCGTTTTTGTATTCTTTATTTATTTCCTTGCTGGTCAGTGTCCTTTACTATGCATGTTTATGCATTTTTATGCTTGTAAATTTTTCATCCAATCACAGTCCCCCCCCTTTTACATGACTTCCTTTGCTTTGTTTGTATGCATTGTCTGACATATTTACGCTCTGATTACATGTGTTATCTGACATATCTTTTTGTAATTTTAGAATTTATTTGAATGCTAAAAAACTGTTTGAACCCTTGGCCCCTAAGGAAGGTATTTGAACATTTCATACCGGAAACGCGTTGGGAATTTAAATTGTATGCTAACTATGTGTACTAAATTTTTTTGACTTTCCATGTAACATACGTTGTGCATCTTTGTCACATGTTGATTTTATGTTTTTTTTCTATTATTAAAGATTGTTTTGTACTTATTTCTAAGTGGGTGGTCTGTTAAAAGTCCCAACTGAGGGGATTACCCTTTTTGTTCCTATTGATAGGGAAGGGACCACCATGCTCTTTGTGATATGATGGGAGCCTCTCGTTTTTCTAGTTAGGCAGGACCGACGAGCAGGATCATGAACAGGTGAGTCACTGTGGAGAGATAGGAGCTAGCAATTAGCCAACAGCTGAGAGGCCAGCTCAGAGTAGGAAGGACAGGGGCATGTACATCCACGGAACCTACGGGAGTCAACAATGGACTGTACTTCATACTCCTCATGGTTCTCAACCTGAACAGGGTGAGGACGTGGCACCGAGGTGGTAAAGCGGTTGCAGACCAAAGGTTTTAATAAGCAGATGTGAAATACATTTGAGATACGCATATTAGAAGGAAGGTTTAATGCGTAAGCCACTGGGTAGAATAGGGAAAGGCCCAATAAACCGAGGTGCGAACATCAGAGAGGGAACCAGAAGTCGGAGGTTGAGAGATGACAACCAGACCCTGTCCCCAACCTGGTAGGAAGGCCCAGGCAGGTGTCTGCAGTCAGCATGGAGTTTGTACCTATCAGTAGCATGTCACAAAGCCTCCTGGACTTGTGTCCAAGTGGAACGAAGACCATGGAGATGTTCCTATAACGCAGGAATACTCTGCAGAACAAAAGAGTCAGGCAACATGGAAGGTTGGAAACGATAGTTTGCCATAAAAGGGGACAATCGGGAAGCAGAATTCAAGGCACTGTTGTGAGAAAACTCTGCCCACGGTAAGATCAGTTATTATGATGGTCAAAATCATAATCATCACGTAGGAATTGCTCCAAGGACTGATTGGCTTGTTCTGCGGCCCCATTAGACTGCAGGCAATATGCAGAGGAGGAAGCAAGCTGAATTCCCAACTGTGCACAAAAGGCTCGCCAGCACACAAACTGACTACCCCCATCGAAGACAATCACCATGGATAGCCCATGTAAGCTTAAGATCTTCCGAGCAAAAATGGAAGCCAGTTCCTTAGAAGTGGGCAACTTCTTAAGTGGAATACAATTAGACATTTTCGAGAACCGGTCAACCACCATAAGGATAACCATGTTGCCCTGGGAGTTGGGTAACTCCACAATGAAATCCATAGACAGGTGGGTCCAGGGCCTCTCTCCATTGGGTATGAGTTGTAGGAGATCCACTGGAAGGTGTCTTGCTCTGAGCACACATGGAACAGGCAGCTATGAAGGCGGTTACATCAGGACATAGACAAGGCCACCAGAATTGTTGGGAAATGGCCCAAAAGAGTTGATTCTGCCCAGGGTGGCCAGTAGCCTTAGGAGAATGGTAAGTCTGGAGCACGGCAGTATGGAGACTCTCTGGGACAAAAGCAGCAGTCACAAGGTTTCTCAGGAGGAACATGGACCTGAGCAGCAAGAATTGTGTCACCCAAAGGAGAAGTGAGACTGGTGCGAACCGTAGCCAGAATACGATCAGGAGGAATCGCAGGAACCGGAACCAACTCCAACTTGGAAGTGGAGGAAAATTGTCATGACAAAACGTCAGCCCTTACATTCTTAGTACCAGGTAAGAATGACACAACATAATTGAAACTAGACAAGAAAAGAGCCCATCACGCCCTTCTGGGAGAGAGGCATTTAGCCTCAGACAAGAATGTGAGATTCTTATGGTCAGTAAGAATGAGAACCGGCACAGTGGTACCTTCAAGGAGATGTCTCCATTCTTTCAGGGCTAAAATTATCGCTAACAGCTCTCTGTTATCAATCTCGTAATTGCACTCCGCAGGTGACAATTTCTTGGAAAAGTAGCCACAAGGATGCATAGTGCTCTCAGAGGTAGGACTTTGAGACAGAAGGGCACCAACTCCAGTCTCAGAAGCATCAAGCTCAAGGATAAAAGGTAACGTAGGATCAGGATGTGCCAACACAGGAGCAGAAACAAAGGCAGCCTTGAGACTCTCAAAGGCCTTAATGGACTCCGGAGACCAACTCTGTGGGTTACCGTCCTTTCTGGTCATATCAGTCAGGGGCTTGACCAGAGACGAGAAGTTACAAATAAACTTCCGATAATAGTTGGCAAAGCCAAGAAAACGCTGCAGAGGACGTAAACCCACGACGGGTCGGGGCCACTGTAGGACTGCTGAAAGTTTCTCTGGGTCCATCGAAAAACCAGCAGTGGAAATTACATAACCCAAGAATTTAACCTGTTCACAATGGAATTCGCACTTCTCCAATTTACAATAGAGATTGTTCTCTCTGAAGCACACAACAGACATCTGTGTGGTGGCTCTCCAGGGACTTGGAAAATATGAGGATATCATAGAGATAAACCACCACACAAAATTGCAACAAATCTTGGGGGACGTCGTTAATAAATTCCTGGAAAACTGCCGGGGCGTTACACAGGCCAAAAGACATTACGAGGAACTCTAATAGCCTGTTCTAGTATTAGACTCAGTTTTCCACCCGTCGCCCTCCTTAATCCTCATGAGATTGCATGCCTCTCTCAAATCAAGCTTTGTGGAAACCGTTCCTCCCTTAAGGCAGTCAAATAACTCCGTAATCAATGGAATTGGGATAGGCATTCTTAATCGTGGACAGGTAGGACAAGACTTCAAAAAGTGACCTGCCTGGCCACAATAAAGGCACAATCTCTCCCTCCTCCTAAAGGTTCTCTCATCCGCAGAGAGACGCGTGAAGCCCAAGTGCATGGGTTCACCTTCACTGACCGTCTTGGTACCAGGAGGCATGGGAGGTGAGGAAGGCAAGGGTGGGACTGCAAAGCTCGGAGATAAATGTAAAGGAGGCTTCTGCAAGCACTCCTTAAAAGAGAGTGTTTCTCTGAGTATGGAGTCAATGAAGATGGCAAACGTGATCAACTTCTCCAGCTCAGTGGGTAGATCTCGGGCTGCTATCTCATCCTTGATGGTATGCCGAAAGACCATGAGAAAAAGCAGCCACGAGGGCTTCATTGTTCCAAGCAACCTCTGCTGCCAGAGTACAGAATTCAATGGTGTAATCGGCAACAGTTCTCGTACTCTATTTGATGGACATGAGGCACTTGGCAGCAGAGCGTGCTGGAACGTCAAATACCCTTTTAAAAGAAGCCACAAACTCAGGGTAACTTAAGACAGCAGGTTTTTGAGTCTCCCATAGAGGGTTTGCCCAGGCCAAGGCTTTCTCAGAAAGCAAAGATATCATGAAACCTACTTTGCTTCTGTCCGTGGGAAACGCCTGGGGCAGCATCTCAAAGTATATCTCAACCTGGTTGAGAAACCCTCTGCATTGGACTGTATTGCCCCTAAATTGCTGGGGAAGCAGAGCAGAACCAGACATACCTCTTATAGAGGTAATACTCGAGGTGGGTGCCTGCACAGAGACTGGAGCAGCAGCAGGGACAGCCTGCAACACAGGTTGTACCGGAGCAGTCACAGTGGGAGATTCCAGGTGAGCTGTGCGACTCAGGATCGTTTGTAACGCCATGGCAAACTGATCCATGCGGCGATCCTGCTCATCCAATCTTGAAAAAATATTACCAACAAGTGAATAGACTGCATATTCTGAATTTATGGCCTTTGCCTACTGTCAGAAAGAAACCATGAATTAGATTGAGACAGAAGTACAGTTAAATCTCACTTTTTTAATAAAAATAAAAATGGTAAACAGAGTAAACGTAGTCAAAACATAGCCAGAGTTCAGGAACCAGAACGAATAGTCAGATAAGCTAAAGCATCAGGGAGCCAGAGAACAGCGTAGTAGAACAGAAAGCAGGATCTGGAGCCAGAAGGAGAGCATCTCTAGAGATGTGACCAAGGCGAAGGCAGAGATCATCTGGACTGGACAGCTTAAGTAGGCAGGACCGACAAGCAGGATCATCAACAGGTGAGTCATTGTGGAGAGATAGGAGCTGGCAATTAGCCGACAGCTGAGTGACCAGCTCAGAGAAGGAAGGGCTGGGCCCAGCCCTGACACTTACCTCCTCTCCAATGATGCAATGCCCACAATTTCCCATGCCAGCACCATCATGGGCACAGGAGTTAACCTTGGCTCTCGGCAGATGACAGGTGCCAGTATCTGGCATTAGATACACATTATTGTTACCTTTAAAAAAAAGATACACATGATTGAAGAGGAAGGTGACCTCCTACACACTGGGTATTTAACCCCTGTGCATGAGATTCTGCTATTTGCGTGCAGACACAGATGTCACAGGTGCAACACCCAGCCCCAGTCCCAGCAGCCTGTAATAGTCTATGAGAGGCTAAAAACTGCTGTGGCTGAATGGTGTACTGAGTGGTACTAATGTTTAGGTCATTATGCACCAAGGAATAAATGTCAGCATTCTAAACATTAGTACCACTCAGTGCGCTGTCCAGCCCTGTACAGCTACTGCAGTTTTCAGCAGTTAAGCAGTTGTTTTATATCATAAGAACCACCATTGGAACATGATGTGATGGTGCGAGTCTCCTATGTATTGGCAAACTGAACATCTAGTGGCACCACATCGAAAGATACCAATCATGTGTAGCCATCTCTGTCTACATTTCTCAGATGTAAATAAACTTGGAAAGAGAATACCTGTATTCTCTAATGTGCATGCTTTTCTAGCTGCAAACTTAACCCTTTCGTTAACATTGTATTGAAGGATCACCAGGTAACCACTATTGCCTAGTTTCTGTGATTATGTGCATACACCTCAATCACTGTAGTAGTATGGATATATACGTAGCGGTACCCCGGATTGCTGGTACTTAGCAATCCGCCAATCACCCTACTGGCATACTTCCCACAACCAATTAAAGCACAGAACAGTCAGTTTTATGACTTTTGTCATATTTATTTCAGGACACAACTTGGCTGGGAAAAGGATCATATGAGATGCCCATAGTATTTAGCACGTTGCAAGTTGTAATTAGTTATTCAGTGGCCGTGGCCTTGCAAGAAACTTCATACACTGCTTGCACCTTGGTCTCTTTTAATTTGAATAACTCTTCTGCAGACTGTTACTTCCACTTTCTATGTCCAAATCCTTACTGCAAAACACACCGATGTCCTATTTCTTCACTTCCACTTGAACAAAGAAGAATCACTCTGAATAATTCCCCATTTGTAAACCATAATGGGATTGTCCATGCGACTCAAAGAGCCAGAAGCGAACACAGCCTCTTCCCGATGCCCAGAGAATCATACATCCACACAGACTTTGGAAGGCACTACCAATGTGTTAATCAGGCCAGAGGTAACACTGTACTTCCCCCCAAAAGACCTGACACATGGCAATGAAAGGACCACTGCATTCAGCCAGTCCAAGGCTATTACTGCTGTGTTCCCCGGCCACAGCATTCTACACTGACCTTTCTCTAGGAGGATAATAGTTCTGTGTCCCCGGTCACAGAACACTGCTCTACTCTCCTCCGCTTGACTGCTACTTCTTCCTTCCAGATCTTCTCCAGAATGCAAGTCCTGTGTTCCCCGGTCACAGCAGCTTGATACTCTTTTAAGGATGAAGATCTTTATCTTAAGCTCCCTCCTGACGGTTCCTCCATCCCTCCTCCGCGCACGGCGCATCCCCACGTGGGGACGCCCTGAACTGCAACTCAGTACCATTGTCGGTTCCTACTTTCCTAAACTTCTCCCTGGAAGCATGTGACCCCAGCTTATATGGGAGGCCTGCCCCCTGCCAATCCTGAAAGATAATTGGTCAGGGCTCCTCACATGAGCTGCCTGCCACTCAGATCTCAAGTCCCACCTCTCTTCCAGAACTATCCGTCTGAAAGCAGAGTAGGTATCATTGAGTCAGAGCACAGGTGGCCACACCCCCCACTACACTGAACACTCCCAGTCCCAAATCACAACAACCAGGCCCAGCCTAAAGCACAGGCCTGGCTAAATTTACCTGCACTTGGGCCCTGAGCTAAAAAATACAGCACCTACCTTTAGGTAGAGGGTGCTACATATACATATCTAGATCTGAGAGATCTTACACAAAAGAGGTAGTTCCATCCGCAATACACATTTATTGATAGGGTTACATAATATATACAAATTACACACCAGACTGTATTTACAACACAATGTACAGTGTAGGTCCCCTGGCTTACATGATATTTACAAATACAATATAAGATGCCTGTCACCATATGAGTACCTGAGTACCTGTCACAGTTCATCTGAGTACCTGAGCACCTGTCACAGTTCATCTGAGTACCCGAGTACCTGTCACAGTCCATCTGAGTACCTGTCACAGTTCATCTGCCACTCAGATCTCAAGTCCAATCTCAAGCCTGTGCTCTGAGGAAGAGGGGATGTTCCCCTCGAAACGCGTCAGCAAGCAGTGATCGCTGTGAGTTCCTCTGTGACCTCTGGTGGGCTCCGCTGATCTTAGATTGCATGCTGTCATTTGAAGCTTGGTTACAGTATGAGATCCTCTACAACTGTTTGTAAGTAATTCCTTTTTGTCATGTTTTTAATAAATTTACATCCAAAGGATAATGCACATGGCTAGTGTGCCCTTTCTCTCTTTTTTCTCATTGTTTGTTAGGATTCCCCATCCTTGAGGGCAGCAAGGCCTGTGGCTATACATTACTTGTCTGGTACCCACTTGTGCGCAGGAGCATTTTTTTCTTTGTCAAGGGTGTATAAATGCCCTGTATTGAAGTGAAGTGGTTAAATATATTTCCTTCTAACTGAAATATATTTCTAATTGCAATATTATTTACAACTGTTAATGGAGATTTCACATAAACCCATTATATAACAGTCGGCCCCTTGTGGCCAGTGAAAACTAAGGCCACACATAAAATAATGTTTTATGGGTAATCTCCTTTAATATTTGGAACTTTTTGCTTTGCCTTCTAAAATAAAAACTCTGAAAAAAAAAAAAAAAAAAACTTTTAAACTCTCCATCTCTACAGTCCATATTTTTGGATCTCAGTTTTAGTAGTCATCACTTGTTCTGGATGTAATAAGTCCATAATAAAAATAATAAGAGACAAAACACAAAAAAACAAGAAGAAAAAAAAAACCTTTGCTCTCAACAGCCCAATAATAATAGTACGAAAATCCATAATGCCAATCTGTTCATGTTGCCCTTGCTTCTGGGACAGCCTTCCATGGTGATTCCAATTGGATACAGCATACAGTTATGCTACGTACACACGATCGGTTTTCTCGTCGGAAAAAGATATGACGGCTTTTCCGACGGGATTCTGCTTAAGTTTGCCTTGCATACACATAGTCACGCAAAAGTTCGCTGAAATTATGACCGTCAAGAACGCGGTGACGTACAACACTACGACGAGACGAGAAAATAAAGTTCAATGCTTCTGAGCATAAGTCGAATTGTTTCACAGTATGCGTAGGGATTTTGCGCTTCGGAATTGCCACAGACGATTGCATTTTCGGATAGGAACTTTTCCCGACCGAAAAATTGAGAGCATGCTCTCAATCTTTTGCTGGTTGGAATTTCGTCAGCAAAAGACCGATGGAGCGATGGAGCATACACATGATCGCATTTTCCGATGAAAAACTCTCGGCGATCTTTTGCGGGCCGAAATTCCAATCGTGTGTACGGGGCATAACAGCCTTTGGACCAGCTTTCCTGGCTTTCTGAGATTATACTTTATTAATGTGGACAAAGGTAGGGAAAGAAAAACACGAGTACTTCTAAGACATATGCATTCAAATGAATGCATATCTAGTAATTATGAGTAGTAAGGACCTTTGATTAGAATTGCCATAGATTTACTGCGACATAATAATGAGACCCTTTCCCAGTGAGACGTGTAACAATTTGAATGGTTACGCCCCCTTCAGTCAGGTTGTCTGATTTTCACCACTCATCTTTCTTCCTCCATTGTCATATGCCTGCAAGTAACTCTGCCCCGTCTTCTGCTGAATACCACTGTGTGTGTGTGCGTATGACCCTTCAAGTGTCCAGGGGGATCTTGTTGCCATCGCAACTCACCACTAACTTTTTACTGAAACTGTGTTCAGTTATACCAACCCTGATGGGCTAAAACCTTGGCTGGTGCCAAACATTTGTGCATATAGCTCCGTCCTTGGCTACCATGTGTAGCTACTGTATGAGTCCTGCCTTTAGCAGGCTATGGAAGAGGTCATAACTTTAAGAGGTCTCAGTGCAGATTAGGCAGTGTCAACTAAGCAGACAAATATAACTTGATTTCAGAATATGGGTAAGTGTGATGTCACCAGTTACTTGTGGCTTCAGGAACAATCACACTAAATTACTCTTAAGTACAATTGTAATATACTCCCTGCTATTTGCCAATCACTATGAATCTCACAAGTCCCAGTATATCTATATGATATTCAAGCAATGCTCTTTGAACTTGGTTATGGCACAAAAAAAATATTTGACCAACCCAAAATTTTTTATACCAATGACCACATATGATGACTGCCACATATTAGGACTGTAGAGAGTACTGTGTGACACATATACAAAGAAAATAGTCACATGACTGTTGCTAAACCCTGGTGTTACTGTTACTATTGTCATAGTTGGTAATAGCTACAATGACATAAAATTTAAATAAAACAATTATCCAATGTTGAAAGAGAAAAAAAAGAACCCCTAAATGCTATAGGGAAGCTTTTTAACATTTTTAACCGTTTTAATGTTCTCCATATAATGTTGCCCATACTCCCCTCTTATTTAATTCACCATAGCAAAACCAAACTCCAGAATCACCAAAAACTAAAGGTGATATAGGAAAGAAAGAAAAATAGTTAGTATAAAAAGAAAAAGAAGACAAAAAAAATTGAAACCAAAAAAAAAAAAATTAAAAAAACATACAAAAAAACAAAACAAAAACAAAAGAGTACAGATTTAATGCTGCCTTAACATAAGATTTGTGATACCGCTGTCTCTTTGAATCTGTATTTAGTTAAAAAAAAAAACACAATTGAGATTGCTTCCAAACATTGCAGCTATACAAAAGACAACGGCCTCTCTCGGTTGTGATTAACATATTAATTGACCTTCCATTGAAGACCAGATTTGCAAATCAAGCAGGCAACAAAAAGTTGTATTAGGAGGATAGAAACTCTGAAACTCTGTTTAATGAAACAGACAAACAAAAAAAATGATATATATATATATATATATATATATATATATATATATATATATATCTATATCTATATCTATATCTATATATCTATATCTATATCTATATATCTATATCTATATCTATATCTATCTATCTATCTATCTATCTATCTATCTATCTATCTATCTATCTATCTATCTATCTATCTATCTATCTATCTATCTATCTATCTATCTATCTATCTATCTATCTATCTATCTATCTATATATATGGATTATCCGTCCATGTTTGTGTATTTACCCTAAAATATAAAACTTAAAACCATTAATAACACCTCACTCTACCTCTCTGAGAGGTTCCTAAACTAGTAGTGGATGCTTGGAACAGACTTCCAGCAGAGGTAATGGGTCTATCAACAGTAAGTACAGTCAAAAATGTACAAAAACACCCACATATCTATACTCTGACAAATAAAAAAATATAAGAAAACTTGGTGGGTTTGTAAGTACTTAAAATCTAAGAAGACAACATGTAGACATATAACCTTCACACATATTACCAAGACATGAGTCAATTTGGAAGGAAAAACAAAACACAACACATACTGAATCCACAAGATGCCATAATTTGCAAAATAATGTATTATCATTTACTTTCCCAGTGTCAGAGTGAATGAAACTTCACTCCAAGCCCCAGGAAAGGAAAAAGAAACAAAACAAAATCCATACAGTTTCTCAGAGTTATTGGGATCGAGAACTCATATCTGTGCACAGGATCATTTATTAAAGAATACATTTAAACTTATAAAAAAAGCAAAAGGCATAAATGTAAACTGGCAGCAGTACAGAGCTCATTGCCAACGGAAACAAAAATACCAAGCTCAAGCGTTAATGTGATCACATTTCTTATTGATGGCCCTCCAACAATGGTGTGTACACCTTAAAAAAAAAAATCTGTTTACACATAGACAGTTCATACACATCCATTATATCACCCAGACACACACCTTAATTGAGATTGAATGCCATACATTCAGGATAGTAGAGCTTATGTAATTCCAAATGAATTACTATGTGTTTCTGCAAACGGGAGAAAAAAAACAAAAACAACCACGAACACCAACAAAAATAAAAATAAAGCAAGAGTAAGCTTCTGTACTAAGCAATACTTGTACCCTAAGGGCCCTTTCACACTGGGGCGGCGTCGGTGGTAAAGCGCCGCTATTGTAAGCGGCGCTTTACCGTCGGTAATCGGCCGCTAGCGGGGCGGTTTTACCCCCCCGCTAGCGGGCGAGAAATGGTTAAAAACCACCGCAAAGCGCCTGCAAACCGCCCCAGTGTGAAAGGGCCCTAAACCTTTAAATATTTATGGCAGTCTTCGGATCCTTCGGGGAAGATAAACCATGTTTGAATATCTAGCATAATATACAGTGCCTTGCAAAAGTATTCACCCCCTTGGCATTTTTTGTGTTTTGTTGTCTCACAACCTGGAATTAACATTGATTGTTTGAGGATTTGCATCATTTCATTTACAGAACATGCCAACAACTTTGAAGATTTTCTTTTTATTATTGTGAAGCAAACAACAAATAGGACAAAATAACAGAAAAACTCAGTGTGGATAACTATTCACCCCCCCTAAAGTCAATACTTTGTAGAGCCACCTTTTGCAGATATCACAGCTCCAAGTAGCTTTTGATAAGTCTCTATGAGCTTGCCACATCTTACCACTGGGATTTTTGCCCATTCCTCCTTGCAAAACTGCTCCAGCTCCTTCAAGTTGGATGGTTTGCACTTGTGAACAGCAATTTTTAAGCCTGACCACAGATTTTCTATTGGATTGAGGTCTGGGCTTTGACTAGGCCATTCCAACACATTTACACGTTTCCCCTTAAACCACTTAAGTGTTGCTTTAGCAGTGTGTTTGGAGTCATTGTCCTGCTGGAAGGTGAACCTCCGTCCCAGCCTCAAATCACACACACAGAGTGGTACAGGTTTTGCTCAAGAATATCCCTGTATTTAGCACCATCCATCTTTCCCTCAACTCTGACCAGTTTCCCAGTCCTGACTGCTGAAAAACATCCCCACAGCATGATGCTGCCACCACCATGTTTCACTGTGGGGATGTTGTTCTTTGGAGAATGTGATGTGTTGGGTTTGCACTAGGCATAGCGTTTTCTTTGATGGCCAAAGTGGTGGCCAAATCAGACCAGAGCACCTTCCTCCATACATTTTGGGAGTATCCCACATGCCTTTTTGCAGACTCAAAACATACCACTTTGTTTTTAGCTTTCTTCTGGCCACTCTGCTATAAATCCCAACTCTCTGAAGCGTACGGCTTATTGTCGTCCTATGTACAGATACTCCAGTCTCTGCTGTGGAACTCTGCAGCTCCTCCAGGGTTACCTTAGGTTTCTGTGCTACCTATCCAATTAATGCCCTCCTTGCCCGTGAGTTTTGGTGTGCAGCCGTCTCTTAGTAGGTTTGCTGTTGTGTCATGTTCTATTTGGTTATGATAGATTTGATGGTGCTCCTAGGGATCATCAAAGATTTGGATATTTTTTAGTAACGTAACCCTGACTTCTCAACAACATTGTCCCTTACTTGTTTGGAGAGTTCCTTGGTCTTCATGGCAGTGTTTGGTTAGCAGTGCCTCTTGCTTAGGTTTTACAGCCTTTGGGGCCTTTCAAAAAGGTGTGTATATGTAATGACAGATCATGTGACACTTATACCGCATACACACGAGCGGTTTAGCCGTCGGAATAAACTCCGACAGTTTCTCCAACGGAATTCCATTCAAGCGGTCTTGCCTACACACGGTCAACCCAAAGTCCGACCAAAGTCCGACTGTCCAGAACACGGTGACGTACAACACTTACGACGGGACTAGAAAAAGGAAGTTCAATAGCCAATAGCTTCTGTCTCGTACTTGCTTCAGAGCATGCGTCCTTTTTGGTCCGTTGGACCAGCATACAGACGATCGGTTTTCCTGATAGGAATTGGGTCTGTTGGAAATATTTAGAACATGTTCCATTTCTAGGTCCGTCAGATTTTTTTAAAAAAAAGTCCGATGAGCCCTACATAAGATCGGTATATATGATGAAAAGCTTCGGTCTGACTTTTTCTATCGGACATTCCGCTCATGTGTACGCGGCTTTAGATTGCACACAGGTGGACATCATTTCATGAATTATGTGACTTTTGAAGGTAATTGGTTTTTACAGGCTTTATAACAAAGGGGGTGACTACATACGCACATGCCAATTATCAGTTTTTTATTTCTGAAAAATAGTTTTATGTATATATTTTTCTAATTTTACTTCACCAACTTAGACTATTGTGTTCTGATCCATCACATATAACTCAGATTAAAAAAACATTGAACTAAAGGCTGTAATGTAACAAAATAGTTAAATACCAAGGGGGGTGAATACTTTTTCAAGGCACTGTACGTTACCTTTGTTAGGTGTATGTATTTATGTGTATATATACACATCTATATAGATACACCTGCTTAATATGTAAATACTTTTTCATGAGCTCACTGCACCTGGAAAATATAACTTATAGACAAAAGTGATTACCCTTTTCCCTTTCTTTGACACACAAAGAAAGCAAACACTACCACATTGTTACATTTACATATTTACATTGGTATATGTTCACTGACATTCACACTTGGATCTGGTGAAAATAAATTACTCAGATCATAGACCTCTGAATGACACATTATATTTGGTATTTCTTTCGCTGTTTCTACATTATTTATATTTAAGTTTTGTTCCCAGTAAGGTGAAGTCCTAGCAGATAACATAGAAAGGTTAGGCCTCCCTCCTGTGTTTTCTGTTTGAATGGAACAGATGGTTTTCTGTTGGACCTTAACAGTTTGATCAAAAGCAGTGGCAGAATTACCAGGGTCACAACAGGCGCAGTTGCGACGGGGCCCGGCATTCCGACACTGTGTGTGTGTGTGGGGTGGGGGGGCCCAGTGGGGTTGCTCTTCACACAAGGCTCTGAGCGGAGATCGTGTGTCATAGAACAATGGCACAGAGACACCGGCGGCATTAACATTCTATTTGCCCGTCCGTCCTCTCTGGCAGGGGATGAGAGAGGACACACAGCTGATCTCACAGCTCCCCCTTCTCCCCCCTCCCCTTTCCTGTGAGCTCTGCAGGCAATCAAGTGTGACGCTAAGGAGCTCACAGAGTAGAGGGGAGGGGGGAGAAGGGGGAGCCGTGAGATCAGCTGTGTGTCCTCTCTCATCCCCTGCCAGAGAGGACGGACGGGCAAGTAGAACGTTAATGCCGCCGGTGTCTCTGTGCTATTGTTCTATGATACACGATCTCCGCTCAGAGCCGTGCTGTCCTCAGAAGGCAGACGGCACTGATGGAAATTAATAGCAGGCACTGATGAGCACTAATAGAAGGCACTGATGAGCACTGATAGAAGGCACTGATGAGCACTGATAGAAGGCACTGATGAGCACTGATAGAAGGCACTGATGAGCACTCATAGAAGGCACTGATGAGCACTAATAGAAGGCACTGAAGAACACTAATAGAAGGCACTGATGAGCACTGACGGACGGGCAAGTAGAACGTTAATGCCGCCGATGTCTCTGTGCTATTGTTCTATGACACACGATCTCCGCTCAGAGCCGTGCTGTCCTGAGAAGGCAGACAGTACTGATGGAAATTAATAGCAGGCACTGATGAGCACTAATAGAAGGCACTGATGAGCACTGATGGAAGGCAATGATGAGCACTGATGAGCACTAATAGAAGGCACTGATGAGCACTAATAGAAGGCACTGATGAGTACTGATGAGCACTAATAGAAGGCACTGATGAGCACTAATAGAAGGTACTGATGAGCACTGACGAGCACTAATAGAAGGCACTGATGAGCACCGATGATCACTAATAGCAGGCACTGATGAGCACTGATGAGCACTGATAGAAGGCACTGATGAGCACTGATAGAAGGCACTGATGAGCCCTGATAGAAGGCACTGATGAGCCCTGATAGAAGGCACTGATGAGCCCTGATAGAAGGCACTGATGAGCACTGATAGACGGCACTGATAGAAGGCACTGATGAGCACTGATTGAAGGCACTGATGAGCACTGATAGAAGGCACTGATGGGCACTGATGGGCACTAATAGAAGGCACTGATGAGCACTGATAGAAGGCACTGATGGGCACTGATAGAAGGCACCGATGGGCACTGATAGGAGGCACTGAAGGGCACTGATAGGAGGCACTGATGAGCACTGATAGACCACATTGATGAGCACTGATAGGAGGAACTAATGTGCACTGATAGGCTGCACTGATAGGTGGTACTGATGGGCACTGATGAGCACTGATAGTCACTAATAGCAGGCACTGATGAGAACTGATAGAAGGCACTAATGGGCACTGATGAGCACTGATAGAAGGCACTGATGAGCACTGATTGAAGGCACTGATGGGCACTGATTGAAGGCACTGATGGGCACTGATGAGCACTGATAGAAGGCACTGATGAGCACTGATAGACGGCACTGATGAGCACTGATAGAAGGCACTGATAAAAGGCACTGATGGACACTGATAAAAGGCACTGATAGGAGGCACTGATGGGCACTGATAGGAGGCACTGATGAGCACTGATAGACCACATTGATGAGCACTGATAGGCAGCACTGATAGGAAATACTAATGTGCACTGATAGGCTGCACTGATAGGTGGCATTGATGGGAACTGATAGGTGGTACTGATGGGCACTGAGGAACACTGATAGGCAGAACTCAGGCAGTATTGATAGGCTTTAAGGGTCAGAATTGAAGAGTACTGATAGGTGGCACTGATGGACGCTGTTAGGCGGCATTAATGAGCACTGATGGGTAACACTTGTAGGTGGAAGTGATGGGCACTGATAGGCGGCATTGATGAGCACTGATAGGCAGCACTGATG
Source organism: Lithobates clamitans (assembly GCA_037952925.1). Classification (NCBI taxonomy): domain Eukaryota; kingdom Metazoa; phylum Chordata; class Amphibia; order Anura; family Ranidae; genus Lithobates; species Lithobates clamitans. The sequence goes on from JBBGZY010000291.1 coordinate 6,724,787, forward strand.
GGCACTGATAGATGGTACTGATGATTGGGGCACTGATTATCAGTGTAAACTGACATTCTTGACAGTTAACGGCAGTCCTTTCCTAACACAGACACAGCGTGTGAGGAAAGGGCTGTGGATAACCGGCAAGTATGTTTACATGTGATCAGCTGATCACATGGTAAAGGGCCGATGTGACTGCGCTGGATGCATGTCTCAGGGGTCATGCAGGAAGCACGGTTTTGGGAGGATGTCCATGAACACCCTCCCAAAATTGGAAGCCCAGGGCTCGGATGGAAGGGGGGCCCATCATGGTTTCTTGCCCCAGGGCCCTGAAGGTTCTAGTTACGCCTCTGATCAAAAGATTGTTTTATTTCTCTCAGTTTTTTCCTACACCATATGCGATTTGACAGATCAGATCGCATGACAAATCGCACCACATCTGCATGGCATGCTTCATATTTTACCTTAAGAACATGTTGTGATGTTTCCATTATTTTATTGGTATTTTCCCAATTATGAATATGCGACTTCAGTAGCTCAATCTCATTTTCAAGAGAGGTAATTGTGGTAATTAACTTAAGTTCTTTCAGAACTGATGTCCTGTGCTGTAATCTGAGATCGCTTTCCATGGAATTTACATTCAAAGGGTAGCATGAGGCCATTTGCCTCTGCCTAGTAACTGCGGGGCCATGCCTATAGATCTTATCTTTGGAGGCATTGTAATTGTAATGGTACCTCTTTCTGTTTGAAAAGGTAGCCAATTCTCCTGTAGTGTGACTTGCTAAACAGGTATTGTTGTTTGTACTCTGGTGATATATCTTTGATTTCACAGAATTAGACCTTCTTACTACATGAAAATACTTGTGCATACAGTCCATGATGCATTGATATGAATCTTTAAGAGGATTTATAAAAAAAAATCCACATTTAAGTTTAAATTTTGGATGGGCATTAGATATTAGGAGGGTTTTGTACTCTGGGTCCTCTCTGTGTCCGTTTCTCCATTTGCCTACATAGTAAGCTGACCATATCCTGTTTGCATTAAGAAGTGGATTCTCATTATTATCAGATTTTGTTCTATACGCTGTTATTAAGCCTAGGTCAAAGGGATATAATATTTTTAGCAATTCATCTACAGTTTCATTGTAATCTGCTCTTCCTTCTTTAACATGGTCTGGTAGTGAAGACCATGTGTCTAAGTTAACTGTTAATAGTAAAAACTTTCCAGAGGTGGGGTTTTTAGGCAGCACAGTGACGAATTGAGTCAGTAATGTATGAAAATAGAACAAATTTATTTGTACAAAAATAACATGACATAAAAGTTAAAACGATGAGCTCCAGTGGGAAGTACCTTAAAACTAAATTGGCTAAACATACATTTGCAGACATATATTCATAACAAAACTTGATATCATGAACATCAAATCTGACGCGTTTCAACTAAGGGTCTTCTTCAGAGGGTCAGTCTGCTGGAAAATATATACAAATAGGGTTGATATACATATATGAATCCCATTATATATGGCAACAATTGTGTTTACCATGCAATACACAATATCGTATAATTACCCAAAAATGTATGTCAAGCAGGAAAGGAGAAAAGCCTCCCACATGGAGATCCCTTAAAAAAATGATCTTCTTCTCTTCCCCGGGGAAGAGTCCCAGGCACCTCTACTGCCACCGCAGCTCAGACCGGGCAGTGAAAACAGTGACGTAACTTACGAGAGGTCACACTCTCACGCACCGCCCGCCAGGCCAAAAAACGGCCGAAAGACCAACCACACCTGCGATGAAATTAAAGGACAAACTAAATCAACACCCATTACATATACAACAGGTTAACCAAATTTATTATGTGGACAAAACGGCCACTAGGGGACTGGAGTCTCCAATTATATCATGCGTATAATTCAAACAAGGAATTCAAAACCATGTTAGTATATAAAATTAATAAAGATAATTCATAGAACTGTATAATAGGTATTACAAAACACTCAGTTTGTGCCATATATGAAAATGATAATGAGGTGATGAAGGGGGGAGTGAGGGAGTGGGAGGAAGTGGGGGAATGAGGGGGAGTGAAAGGTGAACAAACCATGCAGTGTATATGTGTGGGGTGGGGAGTTAGGTGGCATGTGTGCCAGAATGTGTGAAGGATGCAAACGTGAGCAGCAAAGGAGGAATAGGAAGTGCCAAAAGGAATGGATCCAAAAGGGGAAAAAACAAAGAAGAACACAAACTGTGAATCCAAGCATTTACCTCAAAAGGTGTTAGGTAGCGCATGTGATTGCACCATATTGCCCCATGTAACTAGACTGTTACTTGTCAGCCAACCCGGAATTGGTCGCAAGCTGTGTCAGACTCAGCGGATTAGTATCCAATCCGAGTCGACCAGTCTAAAATACAAAAAAATTAAATAACAATATCACTATAAATAAATAAATTAATAAAAGGATCAATATGGGAATAAGTTAGCTTCCACATAAACCGTAGTTGTATTGGGCAAAAAAATGGTGCAAAGGCACATCGCTAGAAAGTGTACTTACAATGTGACAGCTATAGGTGCTTCTAATCCACCAGGCAGGGAGAGACTGAAAGTGTATTGTTACTACCGCTTCTATATATATTGCTTACTGGAGGCGTGTATATCTTGTTCCGGTCCATCACAGGTGTGTGCAATCACCCGATTAGTCCATGGTAGGAGGAATGGCCGCCATCCAAGCGGCCGAGTGTGGCCTCCCCGGCGTTCGGGAAAAGCCATAGGCTCCGATAGGACGTCACTCTCGCCGAAATCTTGCGATGCGCCCGCGTCACGTTGCACGCACGGGGCCCCGCACATGCGCAGTGATGGGGAGCATCCGAGAGTGTTCCGGAACACCGCCGGCAAGGGGGGAGGGGGGGAGAAGCAGCCTAGGGAATCTGGCTCCTCCCCCCCCCCCTTGCCGGGAAGTCACATCAAAGATCACCCCCGACCCGGAAGCAGCAGGACAAGGCGCCGGGGCCCTGGCGGAGAAGGGAGAAACAATTAAATGGGGGGACACAGAGCAAGATAATGATTGATTGTGAGGCCTAGGTATATCAACAAGGCAAGCTTGTGAAGAGGAGGGGACCATAGGCGCCATCCAAACCACATGGACACCATTCCCCAAACCTTCACAATACCCTGCATATACACATTATCCATAATTCAAAGGTGGTGCCATTATCCACCAAGCATTACACATATTGTATATATATGAAAACATCAGTGAATATAGGAGAATTTAATCACATACATTGGTAACTCTGCAGCATCAATTTTAAACTTGAAATAAATAAAATGAAATAAAAGAAAAAATACATTGCACAGGGGGAGAGAGGAGACAGGGGCAGGGGACATGGTCAAAAGATCTTATGTGTTTTTATTTAATTTGTGACCACTCTAGAGAGGAATATTGCTATTGGGTTTTTCCAGAGACAAAGCCCTTTAGGAATGGGGCGAACGAAATTGCCTCATTTAATCCTGGGAAAGAGGTGGAATTTAGTTTAAATATCCATCTCTGTTCATGCTGCAACAAGATTTTGTTCCAGTCGCCGCCTCGTTCTGGTATATGAATTCGATCGAGTGCGGCGAAGGACACTTTGGGCATTTTATAATTGTGGGTTTCCATCACATGTCGCCCAAGTGGTGGATACGGGTTGCCAATTTGCATGTGGTAGACATGTTTGGATATTCGCCGGTGGAATTCTTGTTTCGTCTTACCGACGTAGTATGCTCCACATTCACATGACATGAGGTACACAACTCCTCGTGTCTGACAGTTGGTAAAGTGTGTTGGCTTGAAAATTGTCCCATTTGGAAGATTAAAGGTTTTTTCGCATCTTATATATTGACAAAAGGAACAGTGTCCATAGGGAAAAGATCCCAAAATGGAACAGTGCTTTCGTCTTTTTTGTGCCTTTTTTTACTCGCTTTGAACAAATTTGTCCCTCAACGAAGTAGCCCGTCTGTAAGTAATCGAAGAAATATCCAAAATAAACCTGCTAACTTTCGGATCATCCAGAAGTATGGGCCAATGCTTTCGAATAATGTTTATGATCGCATTATGTTGTTTGGAAAAGCGTATATTGACCCTGATAGGATCTATACCGGGGCCATTCGTGGCCTTCTTTTTAAACAACAAATCATGTCGGGATTGTGCGGCTGCTCGATTGTAAGCCCTGCGTAAACAGGAGCGGCTGTAACCCCGTGCTAACAGTCTAGTTTGTAATTTCTGTGCTTCTTGCTTAAAGAGGACCTCATCGGAACAGTTCCTGCGCAAACGCAGGTACTGTCCATATGGGATAGAGTTCTTTAAGGCGGTAGGATGGAAGCTATCCGCATGGGGGATTGTATTTCCTGTGGTGCTTTTTCGAAACAAGGTACTGGAGATTTGGCCCTCAGGAGTATGCCTCAGCTGTACGTCCAAGAAGGTCATTTGGTCGCGATCGTAAGTCATACAGTTTCATTTTAATCTGCTCTTCCTTCTTTAACATGGTCTGGTAGTGAAGACCATGTGTCTAAGTTAACTGTTAATAGTAAAAACTTTAACCTGATCTCTGGAGTTGGCAACTCCTAGCAATTTACATCCTTGCAAGACATTATCTGCATAAAATGTTATGTGCATTCCTGGCAATAGTTTGCCAATATTGTTAGCTACAAGTAGCACATTTTCTAAAGACTGTCTGTCCTCCCTATCCATCTTTTGTGCTGTGCTCTCAATTCCTGTTAAAAAGGCATACATGCACTTCATCCGCTGCAGGAAACATCTTTCAAAAAATTTTAAATAGACTGAATCTTCATGCATAGAAACACTGGGCAACAGCTCTTTTCATTTCCTTCTAATGCATCTGGACTCTTCATGTACAAATTCTATATTATATTAAGCTTTTGACATAAGTTATGTGTTCCTCAGTATACCAACAGTAGGCTCCCTATTGATTACACACTGTACAACACAGCTATTTCTTATAGCCCATTTCTATATTGAGCACATAGTGCACCCAATGTTCATTTTTAGCATTCAAATGAAAAACCCTTTTTATAGTGTGCCTTTTGTAGATATTGCAACCCCTTGAGATATTGCTGAAAGAGACCACCAAATTTTTCTGTCCCTTCGTCGGTCACCATTTGTTGCCTAGTTTCTGTGATTATGTGCATACACCTCAATCATTGTAGTTTTATGGACATATACATATCTAGATCTGAGAGATCTTACACAAAAGAGGTAGTTCCATCCACAATACACATTTATTGATAGGGTTACATATTATATACAAATTACACACCAGACTGTATTTACAACACAATGTACAGTGTAGGTCCCCTGGCTTACATGATATTTACAAATACAATATAAGATGCAAGTATAGCGTTAGATTACCTGTTAACTTAAGGTCGGCCCATGGTGACTGCTCTCTGTCCCCACACCAAAAAGGGACTTAGCTTAGTCAAAAAACATTATATCCCCCTCCTTTCTGTACTGTGATTAATATAATTCTCCCTAATTAGTTACTGTACCTAGTAAATGTATATTGGGCACAGCCTGATTGGATGAGTCAAAGAAGGCTGTTATTTACTACCCATTTACTACCCTAACCTTTGAAGTTGAACTAATTACCGTAACACCAGCACAACAATCAATACTTTAAATATATTTCCTTCTAACTGAAATATATTTCTAATTGCAATATGATTTACAGCTGTTAATGGAGATTTCACATAAACCCATTATGTAACACCACATAAGATGGGTAAATAGCTAGAAATTATGCGTTTATGTCATAGAATTGTTGACTGTTGTCAAGAACAATGAATCAGACTGAGACAGAAAATGCAGTAAAAATCACACCTTTTAATGCAACGGTAAAAATGGTATAGACCAGTAAACGTATTCAAAACATAGCCAAGAATCAGCAGCCAATGCGGGTAGTCAGACAAGCCAGTAATCAGGAAACCAGAGATCAGTGTAGTCGGAGGCAGAATAACAGGATCAGGAACCAGAAGGAACGTCAGTCGGGCAAAGTCTTTTACAGGAACACAGCATAGAATCTCTATATATGTTGACCAAGTCGAAGGCACGAAAGGAATGAACAAGGCAGTTTAAATAGCCAGAAGAGGCTGGCTGTAGGTGGGACTGACGAGCAGGAAATGATCACCAGGTGAGCCACTGTGAAAACCATGAGTGCTGACAATTATCCATCAGCTGAGCAGCCTAAGCACAGAGAAGAGAGCTGCTGAGAGCCTAGCCCTGACAGTACCCCCTCCTCAAGGACCCCTCCCCCTCGGAAGGGGACCAGGTTTGAGGGGAAAACATTGTAGCAGATATAGACATATGGGTCGAGGCCACTGTATAACTGCAGATAGTTTCTCTGGGTCCATCAAAAAACGGGCAGTAGAAATGACATAACCCAGAAATGTAACCTGTTCATGACGGAACTCGCACTTTTCCAACTTACAATACAGATTATTATCTCTCAACCTCTGTAGCACACGGGAAACGTCTGTGTGGTGGCTCTCTAGGGATTTTGAATATATGAGAATATCGTTGAGCGTTGAGATAAATCACCACACATTGCTGCAACATATCTCGAAGGACATCGTTGATGAATGCCTGAAAAACTGCAGGAGCGTTGCAGAGACCAAACGGCATTACGAGGTATTCGTAATGTCCGGTCCTGATATTAAAACGCAGTTTTCCATTTGTCTCCTTAATCCTCACGAGATTGTATGCCCCTCTCAAATTGAGCTTAGTGAAAACCGTTGCTCCCTTGAGGCGGTCAAATAATTCCGTAATCAATGGAATCGGATAAGCGCTCTTAATCGTGATGCGATTGAGACCCCTATAAATCGATACAAGGTCTCAGTTCACCATTCTTTTTCACAAAAGAAAAAGCCAGAACCAGCAGGAGACAAGGAGGCATGGCACCAGGTTAATTGCGCAATCATACGACCGGTGTGGAGGCAAATTACTGGCTTGACCTTTGTCAAAGACATTGCTAAATTTGCGGGTACTCCTCTGGCATGGAGGAAAGTGAAGAGGTGCTCAAGACCTTAACCACTTTCTAAAAACATGTTTTACTGCACTGTGGCAACCAAGAAAGAACCTAAGCACGATGCTAATCAAAAGAGGGGTTGTGCCTCTGTAACCAAGGATAACCAATGACCACCGGGTAGTGAGGTGAAGAAATTACTTGAAATTGGATTATCCCATGGTGAAGAGCCCCTACGGCCATGGTCAACGGAGCAGTCTTATGAATTACATGGGCAGGCTGTAAAGGTCTCCCATCAATAGCCTCAATGGCAAGTGTAGTAGCATGAAGCTGCAGCGGAATCGATTGCTTAGACACAAAGGCACTATGCAGGAACAGGCCTAGAGTCGTTTAGAGCCTGTGTATCGATGGACGACTCAGACCAAGAAAGGGTAACCGGAACTAGTGACTTATCCTTCAGGATAACTGGGGACGCAACAATGCCACCTAAGATCTGTCTCCTACAGGACCTCAAGGTGCACGCGTTTCCTGGACGGGTAGGACAAGACTTCAAAAAGTGACCTGCCTGGCCACAATAAAGGCACAATCGCTCCCTCCTCCTAAATGCTTTCTCCTTCGCAGAGAGACGTGTGTGTAGAACTGCATGCGTTCTACTTCACTGATGGACTCGGTACCAGGAGGCATGGGAGGTGAGGGAGGCAAGGGTGGGAATGCAAAGCTCGGAACCAAATGTAAAAGGAGGCTTCCACAAGCCTTTCTTAAAAGGAAGGTCTTTCTCGGAGTCTGGAGTCAATGAGAATGGCAAACGTGATAGACTTCTCTAGATCGGTAGGTATGTCTCGGGCTGCTATCTCATTTTTAATGCTATCCGAGAGACCATGAGAAAAAGCAGCCAGGAGGGCTTCATTGTTCCAAGCAATGCTGCTCTGCTGCCAAAGTAAGGAATTCAATGGCATAATCGGCAACAGTTCTTGTACTCTGATGGACATGAGGCTCTTGGCAGCAGAAGTGGAGCGAGCGGGAATGTCATATACCCTTTTAAAGGATGCCACAAGCTCAGGGTAACTCAGGACAATGGGCTTCTGCATCTCCCATAGAAGGTTTGCCCAGGCCAAGGCTCTATCAGAAAGCAAAGAAATAATGTAGCCTACTTTGCTTTTGTCCCTGGGAATGCCTGGGGCAGCATCTCCAAGTAAATCTCAACCTGGTTGAGAAACCCTCTGCATTGAACTGGATCTCCCCCGAATCACTGGGGAAGTGGGGCAGAACCAGACATACCTCTTACAGAGGCAATATTCAAGTCGGGTGCCTGCACAGAGACTGGAGCAGTAGCAGAGACGGCTTGCAACACTGGTTGTACCATAACAGCCACAGTGGGAGGATCCAGGTGAGCAGTGCAAATCAGGAACCTCTGTAACAATATGGCAAACTGATCTATGTGGCGGTCCTCCTCATTCAATCTGGAAAAAATATTACCACTAGGTGGATTGCCTGCATCTTCTGTATTAATGGCCTTCGCCTAATGTCATGAACCATGAATGACAGAAAATGCAGTAAAAAAAAAATCTTTTAATGTAATTGTAAAAATGGTACAGATCAGTAAACGTATTCTAAACATAGCCAGGGATCGGAAGCCAATGCGGTAGTCAGAGAAGCCAGTAATCAAAAAACCAGAGATCAGCGTAGCCAGAGACAGAAGAACAGGGTTGAGGAAACAGAAGGGATGTCAGCCGGGCAAAGCCTTTCACAGGAACACAGCAGAGAATCTCCAGCTATGTTGACCAGGGCAAAGGCATAAAGGGAATGAACAAGGCAGTTTAAATAGCCAGAAGGGGCTAATGAGCAGGAAATGATCACCAGGTAAGCCACTGTGGAAACCATGAGTGCTGACAATTATCCTTCAGCTGAGCAGCCCAAGCACAGAAAAGAGAGCTGCTGAGAGCCCAGCCCTGACAACTGTAACATGTGGAAAAAAACAGATGTTACAAGTCTGGTTGTCCGATCCTTGTTCTTTCAGGAGGGTCTCTATGTGTACCTCTAGCTTACAAGTGTGCCTGCTTCACCACATGTTTATTGTATCCACATTCATGGAACCTCTGTTCCATAAGTTTTGCTTCATCAAAATCAGAGTAGAGCAGTTACTCTTGGCTCTAATAAACTAGCCTCCGGGAATAGCTCTGATGTGAGGGGGTGGCAACTGGACGTGTGGAGTAAAGAATTTTTCCGAGGTGGACTTTCTATAGGATCATACCGTGACCACATGATTCTGGACAGATTCCACCAGAGTTAAATCCAAATGTTGAATTTCCGAAGGTTGTTCTTCCCCTGTGAATCTTAATATTAAAGGATTATTATTTAAAGCGTTTGTTACCTCAACACATATTCCTGATATGTGGCTACTGTACCATGTACTTGTATGGGAAAGTATCCTGTTATCTTTGTATTGCTCCCTTTGTGTGAAATCCCTGGTGTTCCTGCTAGCCCCCTTGCGTTCCTATTAAAAACTGACCACACTAAGCAGGAGAACACACCGTGGTCAGTTCTCTAGCTATGCTGGGAAGTCAGCCTGCTCTCCTCCAATGATCAGACTTGTCCTGACACCCCCCCGCTGGTAGACATTTCACAAGCGATAGCTTGCTTGTTCACAACCGGTTGTGAACAAGCAAGCTATCGCTTGTGAAACGTCTACCATTGCCTGAACCTTTTTTGACAATAAAGATGACATCGAGATAATTTGGAGTTCCAGTGTGCGACCAATTCCTTGTCTTGATCGTCTTCCACGGTGGTGAGCCGAGGTCTGCACCTGTGATCCATCCTGCACCTGAGTTTGCCTGGAGCGGTGTGCTTCTCTCTGTTCTTTGCTAGCGTAAGTGGGAGCTAGTCAGGCTCACATTGAAGCCGCCTGTTTTTGCACATACCACTTTCTGTTAAAGAGAAAGTAATTATGTTGTAAAAGGAAGGACACACTCTGTAGAATAAACAATTTTAGTTCCTTCGAGAATTTAGCTTAGAGTTCCATGTGGTGTTTTAATTCTTGCAAAACTAAGGTATGAGGTATACAGGAATACAGAGACTACATGTCACATGTAAATCATTTGTGATTGTTATTCCATGGAAAACCCTCAAGTTTTTGTATAGTTTGTTTTGTGTCTTGTAAATATGAAGCTACAACCCTAGTTACTAAGGGTTGTAGTAAAACATCAATAAGATTGCCAAATGCTGGTCACAATAGGCCTCCCTAAGACAGGAACATTCGATTTGTGCACCTTGAGCAGGTGGTGGAAAATGTGGATGACTGGGCAAGGAGGGAATAACTTTGAAGTCGGGTCGGATCAGATTGTAGACGTCTATATGCATCTTAATCCGACAGTTGCCGGAGTGCCTCTCTTTGAGCCAATGGTATTAAAGATGATAACGACCCCTTCCTTATCTGCCTTTTTAATTACGGTGTTGCGATGCTCTTTCAGAGACTTCAAAATTTCTCTTTGTTTGTTCAAATTAGAATAGTTGCGACTGGGGAATGTGTCAACTTCCCTGGCCAGGGTGATGAGGTCCTGTTCCACAAATGAAACACATTTAACTTTTCTCCCTGGACTAAACTGAATAAAATTTAGATTTGTGTTGGGATGATAAATTCCCAAATTCCCAAATTTTGCTACAAAGCAAAGGGAGAACGAAGGTTTGCAGTCCAAGGACCTCGGCTATGGAATACTCTTCCGACCAACCATCTGGCCTACAGGAAAAAAACTCAAGACCTACCTCTTCTAAGAAGCTGACAACACAACACATTCAGTGCCTTGAGGCGATTCAGTTCGCATTTGCAGCGCTTTACAAATTATTTATTCATTGATTCATTCATAAACTGTATGAAGTATGTGTATTGGCCACCAGAATACCAGAATATCCATGCTGGATGTTGAAGAGGGAGAGCGGGCAGAGGCATCCCCTTCTGTATCTGAAAAATTCACTCTCTTGGGTGTACTTGTTGGTGTGGAGAATACCTCCACCAGTCCTATTACGTGTATTGGGGCTTCTCCACCAGACTTATCTCTTGGAAATTTCAATCTCTTTACTCTTGCGATTGTGTCCTCTAATGAATCCAATGATTTAGTTGGTCTGACTTCCAATCAAAGGAGGACAGACTAACTGCAAAATAAAGATCACTCTGGGTCTGGGTGATGTCACTCTTCAAGACGTGTCTTTTTGTAGTTAATAATCGATAGGCTATTTGATGCCTCATCTCGTACATTTGTACATTGTGCCCTGAAGTTTTCATCTTCAGCTTCCGATGACTTGGAATTTTTTAGGTCTACCTGGGATCACACAGCCCTTTTCACAATCTTCATGAGGATGTGTTTTTTCATTCACACCTGCATTGGCTACGTTTACCTCTACTACCCTGATTATTGGTGTTTTTACATTGCATAATCCTTTGCTGTTGACAGATTTTACTCTTATGCCTCGTACACACAGTTGGAATTTCCGAAAACAAATGTTCGATGTGAGCTTTAGTTTTGGAAAATCCGACCGTGTGTATGCTCAGACATTTGCTGTCGGAATTTCCGACAACAAATGTTTGAGAGCTCGTTCTCAAATTTTCCGACAACAAAACTTGTTGTCGGAAATTTCCGAGTGTGTGTACACAATTCCAACGCACAAAATTCCACGCATGCTCGGAATCAAGCAGAAGAGCCAGCACTGATTATTGAACTGCATTTTTCTTGGCTCGTCGTACGTCTTGTACGTCACCGCGTTCTTAGCGTTCGGCATTTCCGACAACATTTGTGTGACCATGTGTATGCAAGACAAGTTTGAGCCAACATCCGTCGGAAAAAAATCCACGGTTTGGTTGTCGGAATGTCCGATCGTGTGTACGCGGCATTAACTTGCTCATTTGGCTCATGTTCGTAAGCTTTGTGAAGGACAATTTATACTGTTTGGTATATGGTTCACAAATCTAGCTATTATTATTGCAAACAGCAATTTAAATACAGTGACTAACACATATACAAAAGTGCTTATAATGATCTATCATCTTTTAAGCGTTCTGTAAGTACACATGGTTTCACTGGTGATTACACACTACTTCAGTTGCATGTTAGTCCAGCACTTTAATTTCTTTTTTTTTTTTTCCACAATATATTTTTATTAAGGAGTTTTAAGATAATACAAAGAATATACACAATGTGTACACAAGATTTGTATGGAATACATAACAAAATCAAGATAGAATTCTTATAGAAATCTAAAGTAGTAAAAGTAACTTATATTAAAGCGGGGGTCCACCTATCTATCGTTTTTTTTTTTTGGAGTTCATTCACAAACTTTTCTTCTTATGATTATCTACTCACATGTTCTGTGTAATAAGTCCGCCTGTGTCCGATTTCGTTGTAAAGAATAACTTATAAAATTCACTGAAGGCGGTTTCCATCTTCATTGTGGGCATTTGAAGCCCACAAGCATGTATTTCCTGGATGCAGTGAATGCTGTGCTCCCAGCATTCACCGAGATGTTGTGATGATGCTGTTGCACAATGCATGCTGGGAAGCCTGAGACTAGCTCCCAGGGCACTGTGGGAGGTCTGGGAGAGGCTAGAAACACGCCTACTCCCATGGGAGGAAAACCAGGAAGTGCTAAGAAGATTAGAAAAAAAAAGGTAATTACGGCGATTTAAATTTTTTTTACACAGCATGTCAGCATCTAGGCAAGGAAGAGAATGCATAGAGATAATGTTCAAATTTGGGTGGAACCCCGCTTTAACAAAACACAGATCAACTTATAGGCTAACTATATTGGTTTTGTTATAATAAAGCCAAAGGAGGCAGAAAAATGAATTGAGAGGATATGGTATAACACAGAAGATAACCAAAATATTTGTTTAAAAAAAAGGGGGAGAGGGGGGTGGGGAGTAGTAATATTAGCATGGTCTAAGAAAGTATTATATTAATGAATAAATTAATTCAGAAGGTTTGTGGAGTATTGAATTTGCAGGTATTATCATCATGTAGCTTTACATACAGGCTCAACCATTTATTCTAAGTGATCAAATTTATATATATATATATATTCGTAGAGGTGGTGGAGGTCAAAGGGTATAATCTCTAAAGGACCCACTAACAGGCCAGGTTTGCAAGATAACTGAAATATATCACAGGTGATATAATTTGCTGCTCAGTGATTGCAGTATTCTACTCTGCATCTCCCCAAGGTAATACTTAAAATCTGGCTTGTTGGTGGGTCCTGAGGACTGGAGTTGAGAACCACTGGTCTAGACGGTGATACGACAGAGCCATAGTTTCTTCCATAGCATGGAAGCTATCAATTTCAGATAGCCAATCTCTTATTGAAGGGGTATAAGTTGATTTCCAAGCTCTAGACATTAGGAACTTTGCTTCATTGAGATGGTGCCTGACTAGGGATTTTTGGTACAGACGTGTTGTGATTGTGTGGAGGTATTAAGAAGACAGAGGCCCGGGTCTAGCTCAACACTATAGCCTGTGATCTCTTTTGTTAATTTACACATTTTCCCAAAATTCATTTTTTAAAGGGCAGTTCCACCAGATATGTAACATAGTTCCAGTTTCTTCCTTACATCTTCAGCAGGAGTCTGTGGACTGTGGAAACCAGGAGTATCATTTGTCTGGAGTGGCGTACCACAGTCAAGATCTTATATGAGGTTTCCTGGAGTTTAGTGCTAATCGAGCACTTGTGCGCTAGTATACAGGCCTTATCCCACTGGGGATCTGCAAAGGATTTTCCAAACACCCTTGAGTGAGTTTGTTTTCTTTGTAACTGTGGCATTCATTCTAGTTGCGTAGGAGCTTGGTAAAAGGAGTGTTTGGATTTTAGCTTACACAGGAAGCTTTGAAGTTGTAGATATGTCCATTGGGGGAGAGCCTAACCACCACACAATGCTCGCAAATTATCTCTTGATTTTATTAATCTGTTCTGGTAGTAGGAATCAGTTTGTTACTAAACCCAGAGCTGAATTATGGATTATCTGCTATCCTGGTTAAGGGTCCAGGGATAGAGGCTATCTCGTAGTTGCGTGCTAATAAGTGGAATATTTGTAGAGTAGCGCCTATGTAAGGATGTTGCCTTATTGCCAGCGGGTAATGGGACTTCATGGGAATCCATGGTAGAAATCTTAAAAGGGAGAGGGGAAATTGCGTTTTCAATAAATATCCAGTCCTTGTTTTGGGTGTGGCAATGCCAATCTATAATTCTTGTAATGTGTGTGGCATAATAATATCTTTTAAAGTCAGGTAGGCCCATGCCTCCTGCCTCTTTGGAGTATGTGATCGTGTTAAAGTTTAATCTCGGTTTTTTATAAGCCCACACAAATCGCCTCTGTATGTGTTGTAAATGTCTAAAAAAGGTGGATGGGATTTTAATGGGTAGCGCATGCATGCAATATAATAGTCTGGGAAGAATGACCATTTTGATAATAGCAGCTCTTCCAAACCAGGAGAAACTGGAGTGCCATTTCTTAAGGTCATAGGAAATGTTTTTAAGCAAAGGTCAGAAATTTTTGTTAAATAAATCTTTAGGGTTCGGGGTGAGCCAGATTCCTATTTATTATTGAAGTATTTCAGAGCTTTTTCTTCCCATTTGAAGGGGCAGATTCTATGAGCTGTTTTTAGTTGTTCTGCCGGTAGTGTAATATTTAAAGCTTCTGATTTGCTATAATTGATTTTTAGATTCGAAATATACCTAAAAGTTTTAAAGTTTCAAGTAGGTTGGGAATCGAAATATGTGTCTGTGTCAGAACAAAGAGGAGGTCGTCAGCATACGCTGCTAATTTAAATTCTCTTCTCTTGTTTTGAATCCATGAATTGGAAGTGTTTTGGTTAAACAGATGAAGGGTTCCAGAGACATAATAAATAATAAAGGTAAAAGTGGGCAGCCCTGTCTAGTGCCGTTTTTGATTTTTATAGTATCTGAGAAAGTGCAGTTGATTTAAATTTTTGCCGTCGGGGAAGAATTTTTGTAGTCCGACGTGTTTGCATGTCACGAACATATAGTCCCAATTTACACGATCAAAAGCCTTCTCCGGCATCCGTGGACAGGAAAAGGCCTTTTATTTTATTTAGGTGTGCGTTATGAATCAGGTTTAAAGCTTTGGTAACATTGGCATAAAGCCGACTTGTTCTGGGCCAATTATCTTTGCTAAAAGGGGTCTAAAACGGGTTGCTAAAATTTTTGCTAGAAGTTTTATATTCAGGTTGAGCAATGAAATTTGGTCTATAGCTTACGCATTCTTTGGGATCTTTATTTGCTTTTGGGATCACTGTGATATGAGCTTGTAGGAAGGATTCAGGGATTTTTGGATGTGTATGCAAGGAATTGAGATTTGCTAGATGAAGACTTTTTGGAATTTCAACAAATAGCTTGTAATATTGGGCAATTAGGCCGTCTGGTCCCGGACTTTTCCCTGATTTGAGTTCTTTGATTGCCTGAATTAGTTCAGTTTCATGGATTGGAAGGTCCAGTTCCTGTATGTCATTTTTATGCAAGGTTGGAAGGGAACTTTGTTTTAAGAATTCTTCAATAAATTGCCTTCTGTCTGCGCTAAGATTGATAGGTTTGTGAGGTAGCGAAGGTCGTATAGTTTTGAATAATAATCATGAAATAGGAGGGGTTCCGCCTCCAATTGCAGGTTTTGGTGCAGTTAGTTAGAAATGGCAATGGGAGCATGATCAGATAGGGATTGAAATCCTATTTTGGCTTCTGTCAATAAGGCAAGATCCCTTTGCATTATGAAGATATAAACTATCCTTGAGTATTTGTCATGGGGTATTGAATGAAATGTGAAATCTTTTTCTGTAGGGTTCAGGAGTCTCCAAGAATCCATTAACATCAAGGAATTCAGCATAGATCTAAACGATTTAAGACCGGCCGCCGTCGTCAGACGGCAGCACAATGGCTCTCCTGCGCGAATCGCCGTAGGTGTACGGCGGCTTATGCAGGCTCAGTTGCGGGCGGGTGCGCGGGTCGGGGGGACTCGATGTCCTCCGGCGGCCCGCGATTGCCTTGTACACAGGCAGAATGGGGAAATGTGAAAAAGGCATTTCCTCGTTCTGACAGGTGACATGACAGAGATCTACTGTTCCCAGTGGTCGGGAACTGTAATCTCTGTCATGTCCCAGTAAGCCCATCCCCCACAGTTAGATACACTCATAGGGAACACAGTTAACCCCTTGATCGCCCCCTAGTGTTAACCCTTTCCCTGCCAGTGACATTTACACAGTAATCTGTGGCTATTTTTATCTCTGATCGCTGTAGAAATGTCAATGGTCCCAAAAAAGTGTCAAAAGTGTCCGATCTGTCTGCCACAATGTCACAGTCCCGATAAAAATCGCAGATCACCGCCATTACAAGTAAAAAAAAAATAATAATAAAAATGCCATAAATCTATTCCCTATTTTGTAGACGCTATAATTTTTGCGCAAACCAATCAATATACACTTATTGCAATTTTTTTTACCAAAAATATGTAGAAGAATACATATCGGCCTAAACTGATGAAGAAATTTGTTTTTTAAAAAATGTTAAATCTTTTTAAAATTGCCACTCTTTTTTTGTTTATAGCGCAAAAAATAAAAACCGCAGAGGTGATCAAATACCACCAAAAGAAAGCTCTATTTGTGGAAAAAAAAGAACATCAATTTTGTTTGGGTACAGCGGCGTACGACCGCGCAATTGTCAGTTAAAGCGACGCAGTGCCGAATCGCAAAAAATGCTCTGGTCATCAAGGGGGTAAAACCCTCCGGGCTGAAGTAGTTAATGCATTTGATTGTTTTATAAGCTATTGAGGTTTGGCCGTTGGAGGTGTCTTGAAGTGGTATCAGTGGGATATTGAAATCTCCACCGAGTATCACCATTCCCGCTGAAAACCACTTCAGTTCGTCTACAACCTTTTTGCAGAAGGAGATGTGTGCCTTATTGGGAAAGTACGCAAGAGTCATTTGTTGTCCATTTAGAGACCCTTTTAAAAAAATATATCTACCTTCTGGGTCGGCTAGCTGATCTTTAATGGAAAAATGTGAGTTTTTACTGAGCAGTATTGCAACACCTTTTGTCTTGGCTAAGGGATTAGTGGCGTGAAACACCTTTGTGAAATAGTTGTTAAAGCATTCCCCTGAAAAAAAAAAAATTAAAAGCCAGCAGCTACAAATACTGCAGCTGCTGACTTTTAATATATGGACACTTACCTGTCCAGGGAGCCCGCGATGTTGACAGACGAAGCCGATCTGTCCGTCGGCTCTCGGCTGCTGCCGCCGCCATCCTCGGTAAGGGAATCAGGAAGTGAAGCCGCACGGCTTCACTTCCTGGTTCCCTACTGCGCATGTCGCGCTGCACGTCCTCACTGGTCCCTGCTGTCTTCTGTCTCCCAGAAGATAGTGGGGCAGGACAGAGTAGGCGCCGGAAGTGGCGTAGGTCACAGTGAACGCCGCAATGATCTATGCCAGGAAGTGGGAGCAAATACCTGTATTAGACAGGCATCTGCTCCCTCCTCCCCCCTGAAAGGTGCCAAATGTGACACCGGAAGGGGGGGGGGGATTCCAAAAAGTGGAAGTTCCATTTTTGGGTGGAACTCCGAGTTTCGGGGTTTTATTTGTTTTGAAATGGGTTTCCTGCAGGAGTACTATTTTGAATTTAGCTTTAGAGAGTTCTCTTAGTAATGAAGTTATTTTTTCAGGGATGTTGAGTCCTTTTGTGTTGGGGGAAATTAATGTAGGATATTTCCCTAGCTCGGAATAGGCCATGCTAAGAAAATAAAAAAAAAAAATACAAAAAAAAGAAGGGGGGGGGGGGGGAGTACAGTAGGTGTAGAGGTTAGAGTAGTTAAGAGAGACTAGGGAAGATTATAGCACAATGCCTCTATAAGTTTAGACCTTAGTCTAATACTAATAGCAAAATATTAACTGTGCGTCTATTAGGAGCTGCACGTGGAGTTGTTTTATCTCTTCGTTTTAAACTACAGTTGTTTGTGGGGGTGGTGGGAGAGTTGCGGTTCACATTGTTAGTGTAAGAAAGTGTTTATGAACTATTATTCAAGATTTTTTTTTTCTTTTTTAACACTAAGGGCCAGTTCACACCAGATGCAGTTTTGTTAGCTTTTTTTCTGCACTAAAAATGCATGCACAGTGTTTTCCATGTATTCCAATGGCTCAAGTTTACACCATGCAGTCAGTTTCCGGTGCAGAAACTGACTGAAAACTGACTGCAGGGTGTGAACTAAAGCCATTGGAATACATGGAAAACACTGTGCATGCATTTTGTGCAGAAAAAAAGCACATGGAACTGAACGGAACTGCATCTGGTGTGAACTAGCACTTATATTTGCCAGAACTGCTAAGGGTAGGAGGACCTTAGCTCCACGGCATTAACATAGCAGTATATCATAACGTAACAATAAATGGTCAGGCACACAGCCCATGGACTGATCAGTCACATTGGCTGTATCTCTGAGAATAAAGTAATAATCCAAACAATATAAACTCTATAAGACCTAACCAGCAGAATAAGCTTTTCTTCAATGTGTCCACTGAGGATCAGAATCCTTCTAATCCATCTGAAGATGAGTATACGCTGTTCAAAAGCATAAAGCAAAAAATAAAAAAAAATAAAAATATCGGGGGAACATCCCCTATAGTTATGATGTAAAGCTTATGTCCGTCAGGTATCACCAGATTATTCTACTGTGACTGCTGCTGGTATAAATACAGTGCCTTGCAAAAGTATTCACCCCCCTTGGCTTTTTACCTATTTTGTTACATTACAGCCTTTAGTTCAATGTTTTTTTTTTAATCTGAATTATATGTGATGGATAAGAACACAATAGTCTAAGTTGGTGAAGTAAAATTAGAACAATATATACATAAAACTATTTTTCAGAAATAAAAAACTGATAATTGGCATGTGTGTATGTATTCACCCCCTTTGTTATGAAGCCCATAAAAAGCTCTGGTGCAAGCAATTACCTTCAGAAGTCACATAATTAGTGAAATGATGTCCACCTGTGTGCAATCTAAGTGTCACATGATCTGTCATGACATATACACACCTTTTTGAAAGGCCCCAGAGGCTACAACACTTAAGCAAGAGGCACCACTAACCAAACACTGCCATGAAGAGCAAGGAATTCTCCAAACAAGTAAGGGACAATATTGTTGAGAAGTACAAGTCAGGGTTAGGTTATAAAAAAATATCCAAATCTTTGATGATCCCTAGGAGAAGCATCAAATCTATCATAACCAAATGGAAAGAACATGGCACAACAGCAAACCTGCCAAGGGACGGCCGCACACCAAAACTCACGGACTAGGCAAGGAGGGCATTAATCAGAGAGGCAGCACAGAGACCTAAGGTAACCCTGGATGAGCTGCAGAGTTCCACAGCAGAGACTGGAGTATCTGTACATAGGACGACAATAAGCCGTACACTCCATAGAGTTGGGCTTTATGTCAGAGTGGCCAGAAGAAAACCATTACTTTCAGCAAAAAACAAAAAATGGCACGTTTTGAGTTTGTGAAAAGGCATGTGGGAGAAGGAAGGTGCTCTGGTCTGATGAGATTATAATTGAACTTTTTGGTCATCAAAGAAAACGCTATATCTGGCGCAAACCCAACACATCAGATCACCCAAAGAACACCATCCCCACAGTGGGACTGGGAAACTGGTCAGAGTTGAGGGAAAGATGGGTGGTGCCAAATACAGGGATATTCTTGAGCAAAACCTGTACCACTCTGTTTGTGATTTGAGGCTAGGATGGAGGTTCACTTTCCAGCAGGACAATGACCCCAAACACACTTCTAAAGCAACACTTGAGTGGTTTAAGGGGAAACATGTAAAAGTGTTGGAATGGCCTAGTCAAAGCCCAGGCCGGAATCCAATAGAAAATCTGTGGTCAGACTTAAAGATTGCTGTTCACAAGCACAAACCATCCAACTTGAAGGAGCTGGAGCAGTTTTGCAAGGAAGAATGGGCAAAAATCCCAGTGGTAAGATGTGGCAAGCTCATAGAGACTTATTCAAAGCGACTTGGAGCTGTGATAGCTGCAAAAGGTGGCTCTACCAAGTATTGACTTCAAGGGGGTGATTAGTTATGCACATTGACTTTTTCTGTTATTTTGTTGTTTGCTTGACAATAAAAAAAATCTTCAAAGTCGTGGGCATGTTCTGTAAATTAAATGATGCAAATCCTCAAACAATTCATGTTAATTCCAGGTTGTGAGACAACAAAACACGAAAAATGCTAAGGGGGGTGAATACTTTTGCAAGGCACTGTAAGTATCAATGTTTCTTTTTGAAATCGTTGGTGTATGTAATCCATGAGGGCCGAAAGGTGAGGTCGTCTTCTTGATTTAAGGTTAGGATTTATCCCAATATAGTTCAACCCTTGTGTGTCCTTAGATTAAAAGGTCATAATTGCCCCCGATCAGGATCCATAGGTATAAGAGACGTGTTGAGTAAAACTAGCAATCCTGGACAATAGTAACCTGTGTTTCCGAGAAAAACCTCTTAGCTATATAAAAAGGAGGAAGGCATATTGGTATTTTAGGGCAGGGTATCCTTCTTTATACTTGAGATAATGTTGTGAAAGCAGTCAGGTATTACCTTTTGGTGTCTGGTGGTATCTTACAAGTGTGTTCTAGAAGAAATACAGATTTCATTGGCAGATGAGAGGGGAGATCCAGATGTTGGTTCAGGACCACGTAGTGATGAATATACATGTATGTTCACATATTTCTCATGTATCCTAAACCTGGATACAGAACAAAAATGTCAAACAAAAGGTAAAAAGATAAACAATAAACAAGGTAAATGCAGGGCAGCATGCCATTTGTATCAGGTTTCGGGTTCATAATAGTGTGAATAGTGGAACCTGTTATCATACAGATAAGGAGTGATTAAAAACTAGAAGAAAATTGCAACAGCCTGCATGGGTGGATGATTTCAGGTATTATCATTAGATCTAGATGAGCTTGATCCTGGGGTAGCAGGAAGTGACCTTGACTGGCATGATTGCGATTTTTGCCTCTCTTATGTGGGATCCTTGTTGGAGAGTCAGATGATGATGTTGGAGTACTGCTTGTATGAATCGGAAGTTTAAAATCTTGATACCAGTCAGGTAAATCTATCTGTGGGAGGCCCAGATTTTCAGAAAAATTTTGTAGCTCCTGTGGTAGCTTCAGATGGTATTGTTTTCCGTTAGCAGTTACTTGAAGGGTGAAGGGAAATTTCCATCTGTAGGACAGGTCGTTTCCCCTCAGAGCCTCCAGCAGGGGGCGCAGTGCTCTCCTTTTATTTAGTGTAATAGGGGAAAGGTCTTGAAAAAGCTTAATTGTGTCTCCATTTAAATCAATGAGATCATTTTGCCTTGCTTTATTTAGGATCTCCTTTTTTAGTGTAAAGCTTGATAAGCAGAAAATTACATCTCTAGGAGGGGCATCCTCTGAGCCTTTAGGTCTCAGGGCTCTGTGAGCTCTTTCAAAATCAATTTGGGTTTCAGTATCCCTTTCCAGCACACTGTTGAAAATCTTTTGCAAAGCTGGTTTGATTTGATCTGTTACAGTTTCTGGTATTCCCTTACTCTCAGGTTGCTTCTCCTTCCCCTGTAATCTAGGTCTTCCAAGTGTCTATTAATGCTGATAAGGTGGTTAGAGTGTGTGTCTCAGAGATTGACTGGAGCCTGCTGATAGCTTTATCTCTTTTTTCCTGCTCTGTCTTGGGATGTTAGTTTATCATACATGTGTTTAAGCTCTGTTTTAAGGTGTGCAATGGCTGAGGTCACCGATTTTGTGATATCAGCAGCGATCACTGTCATGTCTGCCACCATCAGGGGAGAGTCATTATGTAAAGGGTATCTTACCCATTCCACTGAAACGGCAAAAGATCCATTATTGCTGTCCTCCTCGTGGTGGGACGCCGCCATCTTGTCAGCTAGTGTTGTGCTGCAAGAGGCTGAGCGGGGTTTGAAGAAGTCTGGGATAAACCGATCCTGTGAGGTTTTATCTGATCACTTCTGTTTAGGCTGTTGGGTCGCTGTGATTCTGCTCATGTTTGCTGAGAAGGGACTGTTTTCCTGTGCCGTGGAGCCTTAGAGGACCCGGAGCTCTCTCAGAATGCTGCCATCCGCTCTGTGTGTCAAGCCACGCCCCCTTTAATTTCACTTCTTGATTTAGCTCATCTCTAAGCACCCCCACTTATACTATTCTAATACATGTAAACGTTATTATTATTTTAATGCACAGCTTTGTCTGCATTGAGAAGACAGAAAAGGATTCAGTACTTCTCATATTACTATTAGTTCACGTTATTCTTTGCTTTTTGTAAATACTTGATTTAACTATAATATCCACAGAGTTTTTTTAGGGGACTTTCTCATAGTTGGTTGCCCATTTGTATTAGACATCTCCACTGGGGTACAAATATATTTGAAGGGTCTGTTTGGATTCAGTAAACAGTCTTTTTAAGGGAGCATACGAATGATGAGGAAGTCTACAATAATCTATTTCAAAAATTACTTATATCCAATGAAACCCAACTTTGGTGGGATGTGGTTTCAGAGGTTTAAGGATCAAGACATTCCCTTGCTTTGAAACAGAAGATGAAAATTGAGGGCACAATGGACAAGTGTAGTAGGCGAGGCATCAAATAACCTGACAAGACTATTTATTAACCACAAAAAGACACATCTTGAAGTCCTGAACAATGGCATCACCCAGATGCAGAGTGATCTTGATAGAATTCATAGTTGGTGTCACGCTTACCCCTAAAGCAGGTGGTCAGACACTATAGCTAGCTTCTGTGTTATTCATCTATAGCAGCAGGGGTGTTGCTAGGTGGAGAAAAGGCCAGGGGCTTTAGCCCAAAGGTAAATTTGATAATCCCTCCCACATTTTAAATCAAGTCCAGCCCAAGCCTGGCATCATGGGGGGGGGGGGGGGTTAGGCTCACTTGCTGTTTGCTGCCTGGCTGGGCTTCAGTCTGTTCCAGTGCTGTCCAGCAGGCCTCAGTGACAGCACACTGAGTCTGGGCTGAGGGCTCACTTGATCTGGCTGTGGAGTGTGTGCTGTTGCAGCCTGTTGCTGTGCTGTCCCATGGGTGGTGGACCACAGCACAGCAGATGCGGAGGTAAGGGCTTGAAAACAGACCCGGAAGCCGGAACCGGATGGAGGCCACACTAAAGCTGGTGTAACCAGCTCCCCTCCACCCCAATAAATTATTAATTTGGTTTCTGCCATTCTTGTTCTGGAAACTGCCTGGTGAGTGAGCAATGATGTGTGCAAACTGCATACTTTAGCCCCAGGGCCGGACTGGGAAAAAAAACCAGCCCTGGAAATAATTTCATACCAGCCCCAAAGCATTATTATAACATCCCAATAGCATACCATCATTATTTTCTTGTTCATAAAAGGGAAAACCATGCATTTTAAAGCACATTTGAGTGTATTATACTCACCAGTGCCCATCAGCGCAGCCTCATCAGTGCCCATCAATGCAGCCTCACCAGTGCCCATCAGCTCAGCCTCATCAGTCCCCATCAATGCAGCCTCACCAGTGTACATCAATGAGGCCTGATCAGTGCCCATCAGCTCAGCCTCACCAATGCCCATCAATGCAGCCTCACCAGTGCCCATCAATGCAGCCTGATCAGTGCCCATTAACTCAGCCTCACCAGTGCCCATCAATGCAGCCTCACCAGTGCCCATCAATGCAGCCTGATCAGTGCCAATAAATGCAGCCTGATCAGTGCCCATCAGCTCAGCCTCACCAGTGCCCATCAATGCAGCATCATCAGTGCCCATCAGCTCAGCCTCACCAATGCCCATCAATGCAGCCTCACCAGTGCCCATCAATGCAGCCTCATTAGTGCCCATCAATGCAGCCTCATCAGTGCCCATCAATGCAGCCTCATCAGTGACAGTGCCCATCAGCTCAGCCTCACCAGTGCCCATCAGCACAGCCTTGCTAGCACATGGGGAGAGGAGAGCCACTGGTTTACACAGAGTGGGAATCTTCCACTCACACTAAGTTCCACCTCCGTGTGACGTCTATCATAGAAGCCAGTCCAGGAGGCGGGACTTCGTATGACACTGGGCCTGCACCGAGTAAGCGGGAAATGATCCCCGCTCTGTGTAAACCGGCGGCACTCGCCCCCCTCCCTTCAGAGGCAGCCTGGCATGCACCCGCCCAGGATCGGCCCTGCAAAGTGGCCCCAGGGCAGGCTGCCAATAGCCCAGAGCTCCTGGCCAACCCCAGGCCTTGGGACTCTGGGCTAATAATTGTCATTGAGTAATACGAGGCTCAGGCTTTTTAAGGGCTCACTCTGGGCTATAGCCTGGGTCAGCCCCCACTCCTGATGCCACTGTATAGTGGCCCCCTTTCCCATAAGGCAAGCAGGCCTACCAGTACTCGGCTGCCCCAAGGTCTAATACATAATGCTATATTGTCTGGCCACCACGTCAGGGCAGGCACAAACTGAGCAAAGCAAACAGGTACTTGCGGTTGGCAAACAGGCAGTGTGATTTAATGACAGTCCAGGTACAAGGCAGGCAAGGTTCAGAGTAGTCAGGGTCCAATCCATAGTCAAAAGGCAGGCAGAGTTCAGAGAATAGTCTATATACCATCTGAGGTCATAAACAGGGGAATCCCAACAGCAGGAGCAGAACAGACAGACAGAGAACGTGAGCATGTTGTACACACGCTATCACAAGCATGAGAATGCAGGCTTGGCTGGCTTAAATTAGGTTTGGTGTCGACCCATAGACCGGCCACATCAAACACATTGCAGGAAGTATCACAGCCAAAACCAGGATGCTAGAATGAGACCGGCAGCTATCAAGGATCAGGAGCGCTACACGCTCCTGACAGTTGGTGTGACTTCCAATCAAGGGAGGAGAGACTAACTAAAATATTGACTTCATTAGAAGGCAAAATCAAAAAAGTAAAAAGAGATCGACACATCTAAGGGATAAGACTGACTAGAAAGAGGGTACAGTGTATACAGTAAGTGGAGAAGCCCCAATGCATGTAAAAGAACTGGTGAATATGGAAGATCAAGGTATTCCATACTTATAACCTCCTCCACACTAATGAGTACACCCAAGAGGGTGAGTTTTTGACATTAACAACTTTACATGTTGTTTAACTCTGAAGAAACTATTTAAATACTGATTCAGCTTTGAGTTCACAGGAAAGCACTGATACAACAAGTTTTACTTCTCCTTTGAATTTTGATTTTCAATATTTTTGCTTGATATGAGTTCCATAGAATCTCACGCATATTCTGGTATTCTGGTGGGCAAAAAAAAATAATAAAAATGAGCGCTCCGGATTGTCTTCATGTATCCTCCCAACACAAATCTGAATTTGACCCAGTTCAGAGGAGAAGAGTAATGGGGCGTACACACGGTCGGACTTTTCGTCTACAAAAGTCCAACGGACGCCGACGGACTAAGGCCCCTTTCACACTTATACGACTTGTCCCACGATTTTGTACTGCAAAATCGTATGACAAGTCATTCTCCATGATTTTCAATGACTACCATTCATATTGGCACGACTTTAAGTCGTGCCGACTTGAAAGTAGTCCCTGCACTACTTTGGTCCAACTTCTATGCGAGTTGTACTCCATAGACCTCAATGTTAAACCCTGAAGTAGCATGCAAGTCGTGCCTGAATATTATATAGACACGACTTCAGCACGACTTTGTAAGCACAAGCCTGGCCTCGCTATTCGGGAAAGGAAAACTTTTCTTTCCTTTCCCGATGAGCGACAGGCAGTGCTGACAGCTGTCTGGTATGAATCCAGAGGGGGAACGCTGCGCCAAGTTTTAAATAAAAAAACCGGCGTGGGTTCCCCCCCAGGGGCATACCAGGCCCTTAGGTCTGGTATGGATCTAAGGGGAACCCCCTACGCCGAAAAATCGGCGTGGGGTCCCCCCCAAAATCCATACCAGACCCTCATCCGAGCACGCAGCCCGGCCGGTCAGGAATGGGGGTGGGGACGAGCTAGCGGCCCCCCCCCTCCTGGACCGTACCAGGCCGCATGCCCTCAACATGGGGGGTGGGTGCTTTGGGGCATGGGGGGCACCCTGCGGCCCCCCCACCCCAAAGCACCTTGTCCCCATGTTGATGAGGACAAGGGCCTCTTCCCGACAACCCTGGCCGTTGGTTGTCGGGGGGCTTATCGGAATCTGGGAGCCCCCTTTAATAAGGGGGCCCCCAGATCCCGGCCCCCCACCCTATGTGAATGAGTATGGGGTACATGGTACCCCTACCCATTCACCTAGGGAAAAAAAGCATCAATAAAAACACAGTACACAGGTTTTTAAAATAATTTATTAGGCAGCTCCGGGATCTTCTTCCGACTTCGGGGGTCCTCTTCTGACTTCGGGGGTCTCTCCGGCGTCCGCATCTTCTGCCGGCTCCACCGCTATCTTCTGGCGCTCTTTTGCCAGCGGTGGTCCGGACCTCTGGATCGTCTTCTTCCCTCTTCTCTTCCAGAGATGTTGACACGACGCTCTCTCCAGCCAGAATGGTCTCTGTGCGCTCCGCAACTGACTTATATAGGCGGTGGCCCCGCCCCCTTATGCCGTCACAGTCCCTGGGCATGCTGGGACTGTGACGTTTTAGGAGGCGTGGTCACTGGGTGAGGACCACGCCCCCTTATGACGGCACAGTCCCAGCATGCCCCGGGACAGTGACCTCATAGGGGGCGGGGCCACCGCCTATATAAGTCAGTTGCGGAGCGCACAGAGACCATTCTGGCTGGAGAGAGCGTCGTGTCAACATCTCTGGAAGAGAAGAGGGAAGAAGACGATCCAGAGGTCCGGACCACCGCTGGCAAAAGAGCGCCAGAAGATAGCGGTGGAGCCGGCAGAAGATGCGGACGCCGGAGAGACCCCCGAAGTCAGAAGAGGACCCCCGAAGTCGGAAGAAGATCCCGGAGCTGCCTAATAAATTATTTTAAAAAACCTGTGTACTGTGTTTTTTATTGATGCTTTTTTTCCCTAGGTGAATGGGTAGGGGTACCATGTACCCCATACTCATTCACATAGGGTGGGGGGCCGGGATCTGGGGGCCCCCTTATTAAAGGGGGCTCCCAGATTCCGATAAGCCCCCTGCCCGCAGACCCCGACAACCAACGGCCAGGGTTGTCGGGAAGAGGCCCTTGTCCTCATCAACATGGGGACAAGGTGCTTTGGGGTGGGGGGGCCGCAGGGTGCCCCCCATGCCCCAAAGCACCCACCCCCCCATGTTGAGGGCATGCGGCCTGGTACGGTCCAGGAGGGGGGGGGGCCGCTAGCTCGTCCCCACCCCCATTCCTGACCGGCCGGGCTGCGTGCTCGGATAAGGGTCTGGTATGGATTTTGGGGGGACCCCCACGCCGATTTTTCGGCGTAGGGGGTTGCTCTTACAATTCATACCAGACCTAAGGGCCTGGTATGTCCCTGGGGGGGAACCCACGCCAGTTTTTTTATTTAAAACTTGGCGTGGAGTTTCCCCTTATGATTCATACCAACTACTGTATGTTTTAATTTGTTAATGCCAAAAACGTGGCAAAGTAGTACTGCTCCCAAATCGCGGTAAAATCGCGGCAAAATCGCGGTAAAATAGCGGCAAAATCGCGGCCGCAAAATCGCGGTAAAATCGTGCGACTTTGAAGTCGTATAAGTGTGAAAGGGGCCTAAAGCTGGCTGGTAATCCGATCGTGTGTGGGCTTCTTCGGACTTTCAGCAGACTTTTTCAGCCTCAAATCCGACGGACTTTAGATTTGAAACATGCTTCAAATCTTTACGTCGTAACTACGACGGACCCCGAAGTCCGCTCGTCTGTATGCTAGTCCGACGGACAAAAAAACGACACATGCTCATAAGCAAAAACTAAACGGAAGCACTCGGTCTAGTAAAACTAGTGTTCGTATTGTAGGTAGCACATTCCTCACGCTGCAAAATCTGTGATCGTTGAATGCAGCGCATTTAATGTCTTCTTTACGAATGCTATAAAGAACGAAGATGTTTTGCTGTTCATATTCAAACAGAGTTCTCCCAAACAGATTTCTGGATTCTTTTTCTCTTTGATCTCATGAATGACATGGTATGCTTTTTCAAAACAATGTTTCCATAGTAATAATACTTTTAATTTTTTTATTTTTTTGGTGGAGTCATCTTTTCTTGTAATTTTTATCCAGATATTTATTTTATGATTGTTGTGGAACTTTTTTTCTGTTTATCTCTAATTTTTTTGGTAAAGTTACCACAGGGAACCCATTTTTATATATATTTGTTAATTTTTTTTTAATGTTTGTAAAGTTACCACAAAGAACCCTTTATATTTTTTGTTTTTATAGTGATTTTTTTTTTGTTTTTATATAAAGTTAACCCAAAGCACCGTTTTTGGTTATGTATCTTTTTTTTTTAAAATACTTACCACTCGAACATTATTAACATTATTTTAATCTATTTTTGGTGTGTTTTTGCAAAATCAATGAGATTGTTGTCCCTTGTTAATTTAAAACATTGTGTCTAAAATCTATGATTTAAAATAAAAAACCTAAACTCAAAAAAGATCAATTTATTTATGGTCTAAATAAAATAAAGAGGAAGTCAACGCTGGCAAAAGTATGTGTACAAGAAAATGGGGATCTTGAGGAGTCCATATAAGAGGGAGCACAATCTGGTCCAAGAATCCCAGAGATCAACAGCACCAGCAGATGATATAGATGTCCCCAGACTGTGGTACTACAACAGCCTGCGTCTTCTGTCAGACCAGACTGAACCCAAGTCATCACTTTCTTCTCTTCCCTGCAGCCTTTCCTCCACGCTGCCCTGCAGCCTTCCCTGCAGCCTTCCCTGTAGCCTTCCCTGTAGCCTTCCCTGTAGCCTTCTTTGAGGCTGTGGCTCTGGTGTTTCAGTTGTGGCAGGAGGAAGAGGAGGAGGAGGAGGAGGGGGGGGGCTGCCTCATGTAGTTGGGTGTTTCGTGTTAGCGTGCCCTGCAGCCCCTTCTGGATTGTTTCCCCAAATAGTCGCTCACAAATGAGGCGCTGCTCCCAATCCATTTGAAGAAGCCTGCTGGCTAAGTAGCAGCCATAGGACTCTTCCGCTTCCGGGGGGCTCCTTAACCACTTGCCGACCGCCTCACGCCTATATACGTGAGCAGAGCGGCACGGGCAGGCAAAATCGCGTACCTAGTACGTGATTGCCTTCCCGCGGGTGGGGGGTCCGATCGGACCCCCCCCGGTGCCAGCTGCGGTCGGCATTTGGCTGGGAGCATTGAGAGACGAGGGGGAGGCCATCCCCTGCCTCTGTATAGTACACAGAGGCAGGAGGATGTGATGTCATCTCTCCTCGGCTCGGCAGTTTCCGTTCCAGCGCCGAGGAGAGATGACATGTAAGTAAGTGCACAACACAAACACACACAGTAGAACATGCCAGGCACACTAAACACCCCCGATCCCCCCCCGATCGCCCCCCGATCCCCCCTCCAATCACCCCCCCCCCCCTGTCACAAACTGACACCAAGCAGGTTTTTTTTTTTCCTGATTACTGCATAGTGTCAGTTTGTGACAGTTAGCAGTGGTAGGACAGTTAGTATTAGCCCCCTGTAGGTCTAGGGTACCCCCTAACCCCCCCTAATAAAGTTTTAACCCCTTGATCACCCCCCCTCACCAGTGTCGCTAAGCGATCATTTTTCTGATCGCTGTATTAGTGTCGCTGGTGACGGTAGTTAGGGAGGTAAATATTTAGGTTCGCCGTCAGCGTTTTATAGCGTCGGGGACCCCCATATACTATCTAATAAATGTTTTAACCCCTTGATTGCCCCCTAGTTAACCCTTTCACCACTGATCACCGTATAACCGTTCCGGGTGACGCTGGTTAGTTCGTTTATTTTTTATAGTGTCAGGGCACCCGCCGTTTATTACCGAATAAAGGTTTAGCCCCCTGATCGCCCGGCGGTGATATGCGTCGCCCCAGGCAGCGTCAGATTAGCGCCAGTACCGCTAACACCCACGCACGCAGCATGCACCTCCCTTAGTGGTATAGTATCTGAACGGATCAATATCTGATCCGATCAGATCTATACTGGCGTCCCCAGCAGTTTAGAGTTCCCAAAAACGCAGTGTTAGCGGGATCAGCCCAGATACCTGCTAGCACCTGCGTTTTGCCCCTCCGCCCAGCCTAGCCCAGCCCACCCAAGTGCAGTATCGATCGATCACTGACACTTACAAAACACTAAACGCATAACTGCAGCGTTCGCAGAGTCAGGCCTGATCCCTGCGATCGCTAACAGTTTTTTTGGTAGCGTTTTGGTGAACTGGCAAGCACCAGCCCCAGGCAGCGTCAGGTTAGCGCCAGTACCGCTATTCCCCACGCACGCACCGTACACCTCCCTTAGTGGTATAGTATCTGAACAGATCAATATCTGATCCGATCAGATCTATACTAGCGTCCCCAGCAGTTTAGGGTTCCCAAAAACGCAGTGTTAGCGGGATCAGGCCCAGATACCTGCTAGCACCTGCGTTTTGCCCCTCCGCCCGGCCCAGCCCAGCCCACCCAAGTGCAGTATCGATCGATCACTGTCACTTACAAAACACTAAACGCATAACTGCAGCGTTCGCAGAGTCAGGCCTGATCCCTGCGATCGCTAAAAGTTTTTTTGGTAGCGTTTTGGTGAACTGGCAAGCGCCAGCGGCCTAGTACACCCCGGTCGTAGTCAAACCAGCACTGCAGTAACACTTGGTGACGTGGCGAGTTCCAGAAGTGCAGTTCAAGCTGGTGAGGTGGCAAGCACAAGTAGTGTCCCGCTGCCACCAAAAAGACAAACACAGGCCCGTCGTGCCCATAGTGCCCTTCCTGCTGCATTCGCCAATCCTAATTGGGAACCCACCGCTTCTGCAGCGCCCGTACTTACCCCCCATTCACATCCCCAACCAAATGCAGTCGGCTGCATGAGAGGCATTTTTATGTCCTCCCGAGTACCCCTACCCAACAAACCCCCCCAAAATAGATGTCGTGTCTGCAGCAAGCGTGGATATAGGCGTGACACCCGCTATTATTGTCCCTCCTGTCCTGACAATCCTGGTCTTTGCATTGGTGAATGTTTTGAACGCTACCATTCACTAGTTGAGTATTAGCGTAGGGTACAGCATTCCACAGACTAGGCACACTTTCACAGGGTCTCCCAAGATGCCATCGCATTTTGAGAGACCCAAACCTGGAATCGGTTACAGTTATAAAAGTTACAAGTTTGCAAAAAAACCACAAACAAAAATAAAAAAAAATAGTTGTTGTTTTATTGTTCTCTCTCTCTCTATTCTCTCTCTATTGTTCTGCTCTTTTTTACTGTATTCTATTCTGCAATGTTTTATTGTTATTATGTTTTATCATGTTTGCTTTTCAGGTATGCAATTTTTTAACTTTACCGTTTACTGTGCTTTATTGTTAACCATTTTTTTGTCTTCAGGTACGCCATTCACGACTTTGAGTGGTTATACCAGAATGTTGCCTGCAGGTTTAGGTATCATCTTGGTATCATTCTTTTCAGCCAGCGGTCGGCTTTCATGTAAAAGCAATCCTAGCGGCTAATTAGCCTCTAGACTGCTTTTACAAGCAGTGGGAGGGAATGCCCCCCCCCCCTCACCGTCTTCCGTGTTTTTCTTTGGCTCTCCTGTCTCAACAGGGAACCTGAGAAAGCAGCCGGTGATTCAGCCAGCTGACCATAGAGCTGATCAGAGACCAAAGTGGCTCCAAACATCTCTATGGCCTAAGAAACCGGAAGCTACGAGCATTTTATGACGTAGATTTCGCCGGATGTAAACAGCGCCATTGGGAAATTGGGGAAGCATTTTATCACACCGATCTTGGTGTGGTCAGATGCTTTGAGGGCAGAGGAGAGATCTAGGGTCTAATAGACCCCAATTTTTTCAAAAAAGAGTACCTGTCACTACCTATTGCTATCATAGGGGATATTTACATTCCCTGAGATAACAATAAAAATGATTTAAAAAAAAAAATATGAAAGGAACAGTTTAAAAATAAGATAAAAAAGCAAAAAAATAATAAAGAAAAAAAAAAAAAAGCACCCCTGTCCCCCCTGCTCTCGCGCTAAGGCGAACGCAAGCGTCGGTCTGGCGTCAAATGTAAACAGCAATTGCACCATGCATGTGAGGTATCACCGCGAAGGCCAGATCGAGGGCAGTATTTTTAGCAGTAGACCTCCTCTGTAAATCTAAAGTGGTAACCTGTAAAGGCTTTTAAAGGCTTTTAAAAATGTATTAATTTTGTTGCCACTGCACGTTTGTGCGCAATTTTAAAGCATGTCATGTTTGGTATCCATGTACTCGGCTTAAGATCATCTTTTTTATTCCATCAAACATTTGGGCAATATAGTGTGTTTTAGTGCATTAAAATTTAAAAAAGTGTGTTTTTTCCACAAAAAATGCGTTTGAAAAATCGCTGCGCAAATACCGTGTGAAAAAAAAAATGAAACACTCACCATTTTAATCTGTAGGGCATTTGCTTTAAAAAAATATATAATGTTTGGGGGTTCAAAGTAATTTTCTTGCAAAAAAAAATAATTTTTTCATGTAATCAAAAAGTGTCAGAAAGGGCTTTGTCTTCAAGTGGTTAGAAGAGTGGGTGATGTGTGACATAAGCTTCTAAATGTTGTGCATAAAATGCCAGGACAGTTCAAAACCCCCCCAAATGACCCCATTTTGGAAAGTAGACACCCCAAGCTATTTGCTGAGAGTCATGTCGAGTCCATGGAATATTTTATATTGTGACACAAGTTGCGGGAAAGAGACAAATTTTTTTTTTTTTTTTTTTTGCACAAAGTTGTCACTAAATGATATATTGCTCAAACATGCCATGGGGATATGTGAAATTACACCCCAAAATACATTCTGCTGCTTCTCCTGAGTACGGGGATACCACATGTGTGGGACTTTTTGGGAGCCTAGCCGCGCACGGGACCCCGAAAACCAATCACCGCCTTCAGGCTTTCTAAGGGCGTAAATTTTTGATTTCACTCTTCACTGCCTATCACAGTTTCGGAGGCCATGGAATGCCCAGGTGGCACAAAACCTCCCCCAAATGACCCCATTTTGGAAAGTAGACACCCCAAGCTATTTGCTGAGAGGTATAGTGAGTATTTTGCAGACCTCACTTTTTGTCACAAAGTTTTGAAAATTGAAAAAAGAAAAAAACATTTTTTTTTTCTGGTCTTTCTTCATTTTCAAAAACAAATGAGAGCTGCAAAATACTCAGCATGCCTCTCAGCAAATAGCTTGGGGTGTCTACTTTCCAAAATGGGGTCATTTGGGGGCGTTTTGTGCCATCTTGGCATTTTATGGCCTTCAAAACTGTGATAGGTAGTGAGGCGTGAAATCAAAAATTTATGCCCTTAGAAATCCTGAAGGCGGTGCTTGGTTTTCGGGGCCCCGTACGCGGCTAGGCTCCCAAAAAGTGCCACACATGTGGTATCCCTGTACTCAGGAGAAGCAGCTGAATGTATTTTGGGGTGCAATTCCACATATGCCCATGGCCTGTGTGAGCAATATATCATTTAGTGACAACTTTTTGTAAATTTTTTTTTTTTTTGTCATTATTCAATCACTTGGGACAAAAAAAATAAATATTCAATGGGTTCAACATGCCTCTCAGCAATTTCCTTGGGGTGTCTACTTTCCAAAATGGGGTCATTTGGGGGGGGTTTGTACTGCCCTGCCATTTTAGCACCTCAAGAAATGACATAGGCAGTCATAAACTAAAAGCTGTGTAAATTACAGAAAATGTACCCTAGTTTGTAGACGCTATAACTTTTGCGCAAACCAATAAATATACGCTTATTGACATTTTTTTTACCAAAGACATGTGGCCGAATACATTTTGGCCTAAATGTATGACTAAAATTTAGTTTATTGGATTTTTTTTATAACAAAAAGTAGAAAATATCATCTTTTTTCAAAATTTTCGGTCTTTTTCCGTTTATAGCGCAAAAAATAAAAACGGCAGAGGTGATCAAATACCATCAAAAGAAAGCTCTATTTGTGGGAAGAAAAGGACGCAAATTTCGTTTGGGTACAGCATTGCATGACCGTGCAATTAGCAGTTAAAGCGACGCAGTGCCGAATTGTAAAAAGTGCTCTGGTCAGGAAGGGGGTAAATCCTTCCGGGGCTGAAGTGGTTAAAAAATGGGTGGCCTCATGCATGAGGCGCAGGGATGCCTCCTGTGTGACCGTCCCCTTCCTGGCCCTTTTTTTGGGAAGGTGGAGGGGAGGCACTTGGGATTCGGTCAGGCTCCTACTGGGCCCAGCCACCTCACTTGGCCCAGCCACCTCACTTGGCCCAGCCACCTCACTGGGAGCAGCCACCTCCTGCCTGACACTGGGCCCAGCCTCCTCCAGGATGATGGTGAATCCGGCCTCCTCCAGGCTGTCCATGGGCCCGGTCTCCTCCTGCCTGCCACTTTCCCCACATTCCTCCTGGATGGACTTATCCTGTGTATAAAAAAAGGACAATAGTTTTAGTATATTTTTTGGGGTTCATCAATGACACACAGTTTGCTTCTCATGACTAGCAAATTCAATGTGAATACATCTCTTTAATAAAAGAGTCTAATCAGACACCCTAATTATTTCAAGCAGGTGCCAAACATATTTAGCCACTACTGTCAATTGATATGTATGCACAATTTTGAGTGCAAAATTATTTTAGACAATTATAACATCCAGTTAACATCATTAATATTAGTACAGTAAATATTTGGTAAAATAATTTACCTGACTCCAGATGGTCATATCCGGTTCATCCAGGATGGAAGACCCAGCTTGCTCCTCATGAGCCTCTGCTGGGGTGGAGGGAAGGGTGGAGGGAAGGGTTGAAAGTGATGCCCTGGCTTCAGTCTGGTCATCAAGAAAATGGAGTTGATTGTAGTACCACAGCCTGGGTACATAAACATCATCTGCTGATGCTCCTGATCTCATTGATTCCTGGATCTTCTTATGTTCCCTCTTATACATGTTCCTCAAGACCCCAATTTTCTTGAGCAATGTCTCCATTGTTGCTTCCGGGATGGTCGCCTGGACAAAGGACAGAAGTCTCTCCAGCGTTGACTTCCTCACATGCTTTGCATAATACTGTGGGTGTTTCACCTCCCACAAATTCCTCATCTCTCTATATTTAGAAATAAAAGCAGTAAGGAACTC